>JAJLXK010000002.1:0-600000 GCA_030571195.1 Myxozyma geophila
ATATTCCTTAAGTCTTGTGTCTTCCGACAATTCTCCTGACGAGTCTGCTGATGTCTCTCCTGACAAGTCATCTCATAAGTCTCCTGACAACACGTTAAACATTGGAACATAAACGTTACACCATAATCTGACTGTTGAAATGAAAGAACGCTAAAGTGAATGGCTTGTGCCAAGAACGCTAAGTTATTATTGTTATCTCGCGTTGTTATTGTGTGATGAGCGAATTGATCAACTGTAAATGGAAAAGATTGCGAAAGCGCCAAAACTCAGATATCTGCAGTGTCTGAGTGGAGTCGCTGGAACGTCTTAGGAAGAACTATATAAAGATGAGCTAGTTTCCCATGTTTGTATTTAGAGAGATTGAGCAATAGATGAGTTATTACTATGGAACATCTTAATAACCTCATTAACCAAAAAGCTGTGAGCCTTCAACATGGTGGCGGCGTCCCTCTGTAAATGACATCTGGACCGGGTGTCGTGTTCTCAAGTGGACGCAAATTGAAGGTACCTCCTTCCATCGCTTAAAGCGATGTCAGTAGTGCTCCAAGAGCAACACAAAACCTATTTGACTGGTATCTTAAATGTAAAGTGGATTCGTATGCGGAACGGAAGGGAGGAGGTGCGGAGCGAAAGGGAGGAGGCGCGAAACAGAAGGGAGGAGGCACACATCGAACTGGAATAGCAAGTAGTTTGTTGAATGATTTGAATTCGGACTGATAGTGTGGTGAATGATTTGAATTCGGACTGAGAAGGAGCCTTTGTTTACAGTAGCCAAGCTGGGAGTTCATACCCTAAGCCGCAATTATTAAAGAACTCTATTTTGAGGTCGATGACTGCCTCCTGCTCCGAATGCACTACTGTCTGGACACACTGAAATTACCACTTTACTTTGAAAGTAGGCAGAGGCATTTTTAAAAACGTCATTCAAGCATTAGATGGGTCTTGGCTTATATTTAACACGACTTGATATATGCATTCATGCAAGCTCCTCAAGAATGTATAGTGCACCCATCCACACCTCGTCCTAATAATACACAGAAATAACTTACGACAACTCGTCACAACTCTTGCGCAGGCTCATATTCAATCCGAAGTTCTTCACACACTCTCCTCGCCTGGTCTGCATATTCCCCAAACTGCTCAATCGTCAAGTACGGCATACTGCTCAGTCCAATCCGATGGATTCCTAGTCCCATCAAGTTCGCTAGATAACTCTTGCACTGAGCACGAGCGTGGCGCGCATGAAATGTGATAAATCCGCACGCCCTTCTTTGCTCTGCTTCCGGTGCCTCAAGCATTTCCCATTGCGTCGGCCATCTTGAAATTGAGTTGCGCAATGAAAAATTATTAAACTTGCGACGCAGATATGTGCAATAGTAGTCATCCCACCGGCTCACACAAATAGTTCCTGACGGAACAAACTCAGTATACTCGTTCCTATCCTCCCTATCCACAACATAAAGCATTTCTCTCTCCGACGTAGTAACTATTCGCGGTTCGACCACCGCTTCATCAGAACGCACCGGGAAATACTCGGAATTGCGACGCAGGATCTCTCGCATGCTGTCTTCACCAAGTTTCTCTACGTCGCTGAACAGCAGGTAAAAATTCACCGTCGAAACATAATTTTTCGCATCCGCCGTGAACATCTCCCATGCTTTTCTCCTGGACAAGTTGCACACCGATGCAATTGCCCTTACAGACAGACGACACGGAACGTTTAGCATGTGAAGATGCTTGGGAGCAGACCGCAGGAATCCCATAATATCTTTTTCTGTCACCTTTGAGTGTCTCCCTATATGCAGCTCACGCAAGTCTTTGCAAAACTGTGCTACAGTATTGAGTATTTTTTTGGATATCCAGCTGATCCCGATGTGCAATATCTGGAGACGAAACAGACTTCTGAAAAATCGGCTTATCGCAGATGATACCTTCTTTTGAAACCGACTATCAGTGTACTCACAAGCACATGATGCAAGTCGGACTTGGTTCAGAATAAACAAGTGAGCTTTAAGGATTATATATAAAGGCTTTGATCCCACCTTTGTACAACAATTACAATTAATAATAATAATAATAATAATAATAATAATAATAATAATAATAATAATAATAACAGATTATCATACATTCAATACGGAATCTCCATCATGAATTACAGCATTGCTTCATCATCCAACATGTCTAGTATTTCCAATGTGTATCTGTCATCGCAACAGATATGGCTAGCTGCAAATAAACATATTTTACTAGCTCAGCGCGAGCAACTCCAGCCATTTTCTCTACATTACCAGCGTAATTGATATGAATTATAAGTATAAAATATTATATAAAATGGCACAAGTTTAAGCCAAATTTAAAAGATGAAGTTGAGCTTGTTTGTTGATTGGTTGGTTATAGCTATTACACTATATAGATGACAAGAGATGAAGTCGAGTTCTTGCAACAACTAGATATTGTAAGGAAATCGCCGCATGAATGCTACGCTGTGCATAAGATAGAATCAAGAAATGAAATTACTTCTAATTGCTTTATTTACTTAGCAAAACAGCTAATCAAAATCTCAGTAGTTCTGTATTACAAGGCAGGTATTTAAAAAACTAACATTTAGTCAATTTGTGGTAATTTAAATGTTATAACTCAAGTGGTTCTGCATATTGTAGTGGATTTAACCAGCAAGCAATACTATTATTGGGTTAATATTGCTTTTGTTTGCCTTCTCTTTCTGGCAACAAAAGTGAAAAAAATACGCAATATAACACAGAAAAGAATAAAGTAGTCCAGCATTAATATATTTGCGGGAAGAAAAATGAGCATATTCGAATGTAGAACTTCTTTAGATTGTTGTATACTTTTACTGCTATAACCTACGTGACTCTATATAGTACAGATTAAAAAAAAGGACCGAGAAGCAGCCCTGATTAGCGCTTCCACAAAGTCCTATCGACTTGGAATCTATCCATGCGAGATTTCAAATCCTAATGCAAGTTCTCCAATTGTTCGCATCACTTAATGAAGAAACTTGCTCTATTTTGGTTAGTTAACATTTAAAAAAATTTCTATTTGCTGTATATTCGAGGCTAAGAAGACCATTTCCGCGCTGCTGTCTACAAAAATTATCATTTATGCATTAGTCATAATTCTATAATTATGACTAAATAATTAATTTTTAGACTTTGAATTTCGCGATAGGCAGTTTGATTTCGATTTTACTCCATTATCCGTCTGTTCCCTTTACTTCGATTGCCAGGAGTGATCCGCTTAGTACCAGTGGATTTATTTACCGATATGGCACCTTTAATTATATCACAGTCAATAGTGAATCCCGAGCTGATAGCACATTCTTTGGCGCTAGATGCCGCTGCCCTGAAAGAACGCGACGAGTTTACTCTTGTCACATCACGGAGCCGGAGGAGGCACACGAATAAGCAGCAAGTACGTACGAATAAAGAAGAAAGTGTAGAATCTATCAATATATCTACTTTGTCTTCCTCAAACGGACCAGCAACAATTCAAGAAGGCAGGAGCAAGGGTCGGCGAAGAAAAGCACAATCATCAAGATATAAAATATCCGAACCGAGAGATGCGGATGACTACGTATCGTCAGTATATAGTAAGCTTAGTCTTCTGAAGCGACAGAACAAGTTTTACACCGCACTCCTCGGTAAACGAGCTAATACGGGCGAGGACGTTGAGCAACTTACAAATGGTGCTTTATATGAAGCACTAGGGACCGATGATGCAAAGCCAATTTCACATATTCGCTGTCTTGCTTTGGGAAGAGTGACTGAAAGCGAATACTCTCTTATGCAGCTAGCCTTATTACTTGCGATACGAGAAGCCCTGGAAAGAGATAGCGCTTCGCATGTTGTTACTTTGTCGAGTTACGATCCGGACTATACAGACTTAGATATTGAAGTCTTATCGAAGCTTGGAATATCAAATGAAGTCAGCGATCCAGGCGAAGTACTTGAACTAATTGATGAGTCATACAAAAACACAACATTTCCACAAGACTCTGAATACCCAGAAGAGACTCAGAAACGTCGTCGTGAGACACTATATTATATGCCACACGCCCCGATTGGACTGGTTGACAAAATAATTGGTCTGCCGGGAGTTCAATACGTATTAGGAAATGATGTGATTGGATACAAAGATCGTTTATGGAATCAGGTGGAGCTCATGTACCCTTCCCTGCGCGCGGCAATTTCAGACTGCATGGAGGATAACGATGGAGAAGAGGCGGACGAACGCAGTAACGATGATAAAGAGAAACAGAGGCTGCGCTGGGCGCGTTCTCGTATAAGGGATGATTTGGCTCGCGATGAGAATTGGTGGATGAGTGTTAATGACCTTGCTTTGCATTGGCGAGTGAGCTAAAATGCAAGGCAATCACCCACGAGGATCACAAATTTTAAATCTGTGTAATAATCATAACTAAAAAAAAAGAAATTCTAATTCTACATGGCCCGTACTAATAATACAAGAAAAAATGAAAGAGCCCAAAAGGGAGCTTACTTAACAACAGCTCAATTGTCTATGTCCATCTCGTCACTTCCTTCTGTCCCCCAATTTTCTTCCCGCCAGTCGCGGCTAGATCGCCATTCCTCGAGGCGCTGTTTTTTCATTCTCCAGCCTCGATCCTCAGCCTTTCCACGACCCACAAAATCGACTTTTTCGATCCTATAGCTCACTCCGTCGTGTTGTGTAATCCATGAGCGAGAAACAATGCCGTTCCGCATAGATCCCTGGTAGCGCTCTAATAGCGGCAGTATACGGAGAGTCGCGACACAGTCTCCATCAACGCTATTCATATCAATAGTCTCAATTTTATCCGAAGACAGATTGCTATCGCTTGCAGTAAAACCAGAGTGATACAGAGCCGTGACAATGTCGGAGTCATCGGTGTAAACATCAGTTCCCCAAACCATGCGACGGGCGACAAATGGATTATGATACTTGAGCAAAAATCGGTGAGGAATTCTGACTTGAATTAAAGAGTTGATTTTGTCGTCTAGTCGAGGAAGGAGAGGTTTGTATGATTTTATTGTGGGACGATAAATCAGCCATCCAAGGTTGTATGAAGGAAAACTGCTAGCGACCTTGAGTGCATCGGAGCTGTCGACAACAGTTTTTTGAGAACTGGTAGTGCCATAGGATTCAGAGGTAGGAGAGATGGATCGTTTTCTATGTTTGAATCATTAGAATCGCTCTTCAAACTACGTTTTATTGCAGAATTACACTTACCCAGAAGAAAGGTCTTCAGCACTCGAGTTGCTCCTATGATGATGACGCCTTTTGCGAGTCTTTTCTTCAGCAGGAGGAGATCTCCGAGAAGGAGGTGATCCATTGGCAGAATCGGTGGCAGAAGAAAGGACCGAATCAGCGGTGATGGAGGCGGACGCAGCCGCGGCCTGCGCTTTCTTCACAACGACGCGAGCGATTGCATCTTCCGCCCGAACAGGGGTATCCGGAGCTGAGACAAGAGGCTGGACATCAGAGGACTGAGCAGGCGGAGCTTGCTGCTGTTGCATAGGAGTTGGCAGTTGAGACTCGTCACCAGTCGGAGCAGGCTGTTGCTGCTGCTGTTGCGTTTGCTGCATTTGTTGCTCAGTGTTGAGGGTGGCTGATGCTGAGGCTGGCGGTATAGCTGATGAAGCGGCAGTCAAGGAAAAATGTGGCTGTAATTGTGGCGTTGTGCGGCGTGAGCTGTGGCTCGGATCAAATTGTACAGGGGGCAGGGTCGGGCCGACGGTGAAGGGAGAAGCGGCGGATGAGGATGTTACTGGGGATGTCATCCGCTGAATTGGCACAGATCCGATGGTTGTGGTTGGAAGAGCAGAGGAGGAGGAGGAGACAGAAGTGGCAGCAGGAGCGGTGGAGTTGGCGGTTGTAGCAGGCAGCAAGGAATCAGGCGAGGGCTGCTTAACAGAGGGATCCGAGGAGAGCGGAGTCGAAGCGCCAGCCGGTGCATGTTGACTCTCGTCCGATATAGTCTGCTGGATGTGCGTTATAGACGTCTGGGTGCCGCCAGTAGAGCTATCTGCTTGTGGGGTAGAAGAAGCGCCTGCGGGGGGATGATGGTGATGGTGGTGGTGATGATGATGGTGGTGGTGAGCGTGTGCATGCGGTGGTGACGGCAGCGGTGGATTCTCAGACTTGACGGGTGATTGCGACGAAGCAGATGTATTTGCTGGCGGGGGTGAGGATACGCCTAAGATAGACGAGATTGACATGCCTGTCGACGAGGCCCTGCGATGCAGAGGCGGGAGGTCTCTGCCGGGCGCATGTTGCTGCAGAGGAGGCAGAATGCGAGCCTGGGAACCTATTGAAGCTGCAAGAGAGGGAAGTGAGGGCAGGTGCTCTGCTGATGAAGAGTGGTGGTGAGTGTGGTTGTGAGTGTGGTGGTGGTGGTGGTGATGCGGAGCACGGTCTGGAGCGGCCATTGCAGCGCAACAACTGTAAACAAAAGAAGAAGAAAAATCGCGAAAGCAGTTGAAGCAACGACGGCACCAAAATCAGACACGGCAACTGACTCGCAGAAGGTGACGGAGAAGAGGGCAAAAAGAAGGCGCACGGTCAAGAAAAACAGGGCACGATACGATTAAGTAAGGAAAGCAGCATGGAGTTTTGCTCATAGCGTGGGGAGATATCCAGGGCAAGGGTACGATTGTTCCCGATAGACGCAAGGAAGGCGCTGCACGCTTTCGTCATAGCATCAGACGAGTGGAGGATGAGTGTATTGCAGACTGCGGATTGCAGCGTGTTTGCAAGCGCAAATGCCAGATCTAGCACCCGCAGAATAGTTCTCAGCAGCTTCTCTGCTTGTCAGTTTTTTCTCTGAGCAGCCGCAAGCGCCTTCGCAGCGCTGAGTTCTCTCTCCGCACTGCATCCGATTTCTGTCACGTGCCAGTCAGGTGCCCGCCGTTCCGCCTCGCCTCGCCTCGCCACTCTGGCGATCGTCACCGCCGAGCAGAGCTTAAGACTATGCCCCGACGCTGTCCTTAAATAATAGCCTTGCCGCCTGATGTCCTGCTCCCGCACACTGCTATCGCCTACGGCTACCCTCATCACGACGACCACGGCTCCGTCGAAGCTGCACTGCGACGATCGTGGCTGCCAGGTTCGCTCGTCAAACTACTTTGCTCCGCCCGCCGTCGGCACCTCGTTCATTGCTATAGCAACTGCGACGGCCGGCACTGTCCTCGACGAGCGCTCCTCTATCGCTCTTTCTGCCCTGCTCGACGACTCTGAGGCCATGAGTTTAGTGCGTCGACGTAAGCGTGACATGCTTCTCGCGGAGATTGCACTATGGAAAGCTCAGGTGGTCGCCTTCTTTGACCACGACCAACAGCAGCCCTCCTCTATCTCCCCTGAACATTTACCAGACCTTGCAGCCGCTGCCTCTAATTTCTCCTCCATAACAAGCAGCCCGGGCATTCCTGGTGACCGGACTAGCTCCTCCAGCATGACCTCTGCAACTTCTCAATCTGCTACAGCTGTGACCCCAGCCGTGTCTACGTCACCGTCATTCAACATCCGCGTGCTCAAACGCCGCAGTAATCGAAAGCTAGCAGAAGATTTGTTTTTTCCGGTTGAGTCGCTTTCTCCGGAGTTGGCAACTTCTGGCTCTGGTGCTGCTCGTTCGGCTGCCGCTTCTTCAACCCCTGCTGCATCCAATTCGGCTCCTGTCAATGCTCCTTCCGCGGCGAACCAACGAGCTTCTACTACCGCTTCAAACAGCAATGCGGCCAACTCTACAAGTGTAAAGGGAACAGCCAGTGGTCGTGGCGACGACGGCGATCGCCCTCCATATCCTCTCCCAACCGCGCTGGACGCTTCTCCTGATGCGAGTGAGATTGCAGATGAAAATGAGGAGTCAGACGAGGAAGAGTCCCTGAACGAAGGCTATAAGTACTGGAAAGCACAACGGCGGCGATGGATTAAGTCTCCTTCCGCACAATTCAGTTTAGATCCAAAGCCAGCCACTCCTTCGATCCGTCCTAATCCAGTGCATTTGCTAAAACCGGAATGTTACCCGAGAGTATATCGGATACTTGTTCATGAGGGTCGGCGTCTCAGAGAGCCTATCAACTTGTCTGATGCAACTAAAATCTTGGTATCTGGATGGCAGGCTAGTGGCCAGTGGCCACCCCAGCCGAGCGCTCCCGATCCTCTCATTGCTCGCCGTAAGCGATGAGCTGCTAAATTCTTCTGTCATTCGGCGTTTGTGTGTCACGGAGTTTTATTCAAATTTGTATCTTGTATTCTATGTATTTATTGTGCTAGGAGTTCATAAATTTGTATGGCATTTTTTTTTATTTTTACTTGACTAGTATCGGGCTGATTTGAGAGGGTTTTAGAACTCTACGAGTTTTCATATTTCCTATCCATTATTTTTCAATGATAATTCATCAAGACCGTGATATCTCTATATCACTTAACTATGCGGAAAGGTTTTAGGTACTTGCTAACGGATTGCAATTTGACTATGGATGGGGATACATCTTTCGCAGATGACTGAATTGTACAACAGAGTATTGTAAGCAATAGAGTAGTCATGTTGTTACGATCCGTTGTTACGATCCGCCGAGATTAAGCTCTCGTTGCCTGATATGATATGCGCCTTCCAAGCAAAAAAATTGTAGTAACAAACTCCAGCAAAGCTTAACCACTGTATAAAAATACAAAAAACTGATATACTCAATTTAACACCTTTCTAAAACACCTTACGGCTAATGGCCCTCACTCGAAATACGGGAATGACCAACATCGCTTTCATCTACTTGTCTCTCTTTACTTGGTGGAGATCCCACAACATCATTATACAATTTCATTGGGGTCCAGTCGCTGAAATAGTTGACCATACCACTCCCTGATCCAACTAAGTTCTGCAAATAGTTTCCAGACATATCATTCTCCTGCGCTTGCAATGATGTTCTAGCAATCTCATCTTCAGCATGCTTTCCTTGATTTGCCTTCGGACCCTCTTCCTCCTCTTCACTATCACTAACATCAAATGCTGAAGCATCCCAACTCACATGGCTAGCCGTAGAATAAGTGGAATCAATAGTAGTGGCAGTCCTGAATGAGCCATTTGGAATATCAGCCTGCTCAAATGTCTCTTCAGTCCGGCCCTGAATCATAGAAATTGTCTGAGCATCTATTAAATCTGACGCTGCGTCCTCGTCTAGCCCGCTATCTCCGCTGGCTCTCCTTCGCGGATCAGATTCCGGATAATACGGGTCAACAAAATGATGCTTCACTAAATGCTCAATAACAGGCCATCCATATGCATTCGCAAAGGTCCGTCGTACAACAATATTATTATGAGCATCAGGTTCCAGTTGCACAAGAACTTTCCTCCACGGCATTCTATCATGCCATGCGCGAGCAATCTTTTCTTCCACTCGTGCTTTCTCAATCTTTCCATCTGGTGGCTTGTCCGCATTCTCGTGCACATAGCCGTATTGCAACTCCTTTTGTTGCTGTTTTTGCTCATCAGTGCTATTGTGAATTGAACGCCGTCTGGATCGCCGTGAGGGATGAGTCATATGCGCTCTGTGAGGAAGGTCCTCAGGATAGTAGATTCTGTCGTGAAATATCGTCTTAGGTCTTGATTCAACATTTAAGATAAACTCCGTAGGAGGGAGCGGAGGATTGATAAGAGAAGTTGCAGACTCTAAAACTGACGTTTTAGGAAGAATCGTGGGCTCTTCCTCTTCATCTTGCTCAGATCCAATAGTCTGACTTCGATTGTATATTCTGCTTGGCTTCCGCTTGGCACTCTGTGGTCTGAGGAGAGAGAAGGCATATTGCAATGGGGCTAGAGGACCATTAGAAGAGGTAGCCTGCTGCGTCGATGTATTTGGTAGCAACGGCTTGTCGACAGACATTGCTGCCTTGAGTGACTCGTCGATGTCTTTAGATTGTTCATTTCCATCTGCAAGATTGGAACTCGAGTCTTCAGCCTCGCCCACTTGTTCTTTTGAGTCCGGCTTCGATGAGTCCAGTAGATTCATTCGAGAATTACTGTCACTAGTGCTGACTCTCTCTCCACGCCGTGCTTTCTCTGCCTTGGAGAGAGCACGCCAGTCTAAGTATAGCAATGAAGAAGTGCGCAGAGGAACAATGCCATCATTCACAGCATTGGCGTACACAGTGCGGCGTTCAAACCGTCGTAAAATTTCTGCTGCTGGCCCAGTTGGCAATATTCGCAGTAAAGGCTTTGATGCTATCGAGGATGAAATGAATGGAGTGGCGGGCTTCCATGTCAGCCCTAAGTCTTGGCCAGTCCTCCCAACAACTCCAAAATCTAGAGCAAACTTCACATACAATGGATTCTCGTTTGAAAGCCCAAGGAATGGCGTAGCTAATGCGATGAAGTTTATTGGCTTAATTTCATCAAAGAAATCGGGGTGATGAGCATGAATGTATGCTATGGCATAAGTCATAACTAAACCACCAAGGGAGTGCCCAACAAACGATATTTTCTTGATCTGAGGTTCGCGTAGGGTAGTGACAATATACTTGGCCATTCGTTTACCAAGGTATTTAACGCCTCGTTCGGTGCGACACACATTGTCGAAAAAGCCGCGAACAATAACACTTTCGCCTTTAGCTGCTGCTGCTTTCTCGATCTGTTCTTTCACAAACAACATATCCGCTCCTGTGTTTGAATGTAAACCATGACTTATCACGACGAGATGCACGTCTTTCCCTGGATCAGGTTTGGGAGATCTCCATATGGCCGCCGTATCTTGATGCTGGACTGATAAAGATTTCGAGAAAACACCAGGCTCTGATTCAAGATGAAGCGATTGTTTCTCGCGACCAATTGACAATTCAAACGACACGGTAGCCGAGGACGAAAAAATCAGCTGACTGACCACGTCAATCGTCCACGAGTGCTCCATTTTATTAGGATCCATTTTGAGCTCTGCATAGAATGACTGAGCAGCTTTCACTTGTGGCTCGAAGTCGGGTTCATCGTAGACACTTGTGGTCGTCTTGTATGGATCATAGTGAGAAGGCTTGACGTCTACGTACAGAATGAAAGGGCCGTTCAAGTATGCTGCACGTAATGGAAATGACTCGTTATTGCGCACTCGTAAATACAATGACGTTGGTGGTGGAAACACATTATCGGCAGTAGGAATATATGTCACCACGTAGCGATGTAGCTGGCCAACTTTCACTGCAGATCGCGCACGGAAAAGCAGCATCGAAGCAAGTTGATACTAAAAGCACTATAAGCGGTATTTTGCTATCTTAGCCGACAGATGCATTCGTTATAGAAAAGGAAATGGCGATGTATGAAAGGGGTTCAAGAAAGGGTGAAAAAGAGAGGAAAGGTGGTTGTGTGAGGTTGACGATCGCTGGTCATCCGGATCTGCCCTACTACAGTTAACAACCGAGCCAAGCTAAACGCTAAATAGACTCGACGCAAAGTTTAATTTGCTCGGCCAGCTAGCTATTCAGCACATTTATATAGTTAGGCAGATCAGAGTCAGAAAGAACAACCGCAGATTATTGTACACAGTAAATGCATATGCTTGATTAAATTAGAGTCTAGGCATGTCAAACAAAAAATAAGATATTACAAATAACAATTTGGAAGCATTTTATCCTACTTTCAATATAAACTGTTTCTTAGCTTCGGCAGCCTCCTTATACGCCTTCGTGCATCCGTAGTGTACAACTGTGCGATTCGGAAACACAGATATGACGCTACTCCCAAGCCTTTTGAGGCAAACAGGGCAAGTCTTGGTTTCCGATATAACAACATTCTTGCTTCTTAATTTCACAAGTTCCTGCTGAGTTCGGACCAACTCGGTCTTCAGAAGTGCAGCAGAAATTCGATCTTGATTGATAGATGTGTTCGTTTCTCGCAAGTGAGACTTGAAAAATTGGCTCAATGACGTTATATTGATATCTGAAGGCAGAAGCTCCAATGCATCAATGGCTGATAGACGGGATCCATGTTTCGATAGCAACTCCAATGCAGCATCAAGGTTCATTGGCGGGTACTCGTATGCGTCATTCAAGCTCGATGATGACGGTGACTTATAAAAGCCATGTTGCTGAGGCTTGAGGTAATCTATAGCCGATGGGGGAGATAGCCCAACACCTGAGCTATCTGAACCACGCCTGGAAGAAGGATAAGCTTTGCTATAACCATTCGTTTTGGCAATAACTTTAGTAGCGGGAGGTTTTAGGTATAGTTCCAAGAGGGTGTAGAACACGGTCTTGCTGTTAGGAGCATCACTATCGTATACTCCCATACAGTAATCTTGGGCTTTCTCATAATCTTTCATATTGAAAACAAAAATCTCCAGCGCGCGTTTATGCTCTCCTATCCTGCTAAACAGAACAGCTTTAGATTCCATAAAGAGCGAGGCTATAAGACAGATTAGGTCAGAAGCAATTCTTCGCAGTGAATTAATAACAAATACGTACAGTCTCTGGGCATTGCTCCCAAAATCTTTTCTGGCTTGTACTGCTTAGACTGGCGAAGTAGACGTAGAAGTTTGCCCACCGGCATTTGAACTCGATCGTCACCAGGCGCGTACTCTTGCGCGTTAACCTTGACATCTTCAAGATACGCAAGAGCAAGGTCATTGTGAAAATCGGGAGAAAGATCACCAAGCTCAAATACAACGTACTCCAAATATTTAATTGTTAGACTTCGCGAGATAGGCTGTAAGAATTTCTCAACCCGAGGGCGAGATAGAGACTCTGCTTCTGGTGTGCTTGCCATGAAAATCTATACGGCGTTAGTCAGCTTTCTACAAAAAAACTAGGTCACATTCAAAGGTAACCTACGTCAATGCCATATTGTTCATCCACTAAAATCGGACTTTTAGAGTATTCAAACACAAGATCGATGTTTTCGTTCCCAAGTTTCTGTAGATACATAACAGTGGACTCAGGTCCACTGAAGGCTGCTATCCTCTTGCTATCATTTAACTGCTTCAACAGCTGTAATGCATCACTATGAAGTCTCTTTGAGTAGTAGAAATCGATCAATTCCGACCATTTGCCATACATGAGAAGCTTCTCTCTGACAACATTCTTGTCGCAGTGATTTGGTAGTCTAACTAACGGTCCCACAAGTTGAGGGTTAATTAGCATGTAGCATCGCAGCAAAGCCGTATCGACTATGCAAGCTTCTTGATCAAGGTCAGATCCAAACGTGGTAGGACTGACTTTCTCTTTAGATACCAAATCTAAATCTTCCTTTGTTATGGTACCCGATTGAAGTGATATTAGCCGTGAGATTTTTCGCCGAGCGTCGATTAGATAGATTAACAGGCATCGTACAGCCTTTGATAAAGTCCTTGCGTCCATAGACTCAGGACCCAAATATTCGGGATCCCCAAGCTCAGATCGCATAGTTGCTATTGTGCTGGCTTTTCCAAATGATAAAAAATTTGCCAGGCTGTCTGATAATGACGAGGTATCGGCTCCTCGTGTCCCCTTTCCAATAGCGTTGCTGCTATCAAGTCGCGATGACGACGTATTGCTGGTTGTTGGACGCAAAAACCTATCAAAAAACTCCAAATCTCGCTTCTTCTGCGCATCGCCAGTGGTGGAATCTGCTACAGAGACAGCATCTGCAGGAATCACTTTTTCTCCTTGATCCTCGGAAACAGATGACGTGATATTAATCGTAGGATTTGGCGTCTCACTCTCAGAAGTACCAGCAACGGGCTCGGCTGCTGTTGAGGTTTCTCCTTCAGCTAATTCCCCATTTGGCATTTCGCTTTGCTTTTCATTTAACGTCTCAGTGTCTGTATCACCTGCATGCGCTGACATATCCTCCTTGACAGATGCTTCCTCTACATCCTCCTCATCGAGTTCCCCAGGTGCTTTGATTCCAGATATCACTTCTGGATATAGCTCAAGAACTCGCTCAGGTGGAGCCGAGACATCACAGAAGAGAGACATTGACTGAGAGAACTTATACTTCATAAAAAGAGATTCAGCTTTGCGCATCTTAAGATCTCGCATCTTGTTAACGCGATCTGCAACGAAAACATCATCAAGCTGTTCCACTAATGAGATCGCTTCGTCTAGCTGATTATTCTCGATCAAGAATTCAAGTTGCTGATCAAACGGATTCATGCTCAATTTCCAGACCTGCCTGGATGACGCAATGAATGGGTTTTTACCATCGTTCATATGCAAAAGAGTCGGAAAAGGAATTGATTGTAATAAAGTGTAAGTTTTTGGATTGCGTACTTCAAGTTTTTTGCTGCTAGCTGTGACCGAAATGATATAAGGGTAAGTATATCCCAGCATCGATGGTACATCCTTAAACTTGATCGGCCGTTTTGTTTTCAAAAAGGTGCCCTTTTCGGCAGAGAAGAAGGCTGACGAGAATTCGTTGACAAGTACCACAGACTCGTCTTCTGGCAGGCGAGTGGCTAAAGCGCAGCCTTGTCGTCGTGCAGAAGCTGAGGCAGACGAAGTTATATTCCCCAAGTTAGCCGCAACACCAGCAATGACATTATCAATTGCACCGACTGGCCTACCAGCGGCAAAAACTGGAGAGACTGTTGATGCGGGAATGTCGACTAGGTAATACTCTATAACTAATCCGCATAAAACTTTGTCTGGTCTGATGAATGTCAATGATCGCGGTCTTTCCGGAACAGAAATTTCCTTTGAGCCAATTAATTCAGCGCCCTGCCATTCGTAGCAATAAAGCTTCTTCTTTGCGGCGACAACAAGTCTAGAAACCGATCGCTGGATGTCTACTGTCGATGGAAGTCTCTCCGATGCCTTGCTGGACGGCTCATCGTACAAAGATTCAAATTGCAGATCTGACGATGTTGCAAATACGACTGCGCCTTTTGTTCGATGAAGTCGTTCTTGAAGGGTGAAGGTGTCAAGATCAAACAGATAGACGTAGCTGCCGCTCAAGACGATCAATACCCGTGCTTCTTGGAGGCCAGAAAGCTGGTCTATTGACCCTTTCGTAAATTTTTCTATAGATGCAAGTAGTTTTGCGGAGCTTGGTACCGCCAATTCATTTTGCCGAGACGATGTATTTGTGTCTTGCAGCGATAACGAGTCGTTTATCTCATATACTTTCAAGGTGCCCGAAGATAAACCAACAAAGAGCTTGTCGCCTACGGTAAATTGTCCATGTTAATAAGATCTTGGTGTAAAAACCAAGCAATATAGGCATTCATAAAAAAACTCACCAGCGCTATAAATGGCTTGAATACGCTCTTTCGAACCTAGGTCCACGACGGGGACCGGGGTGAACGCTCGAAGCATGAGTCAAGTCTTAACACCCGTCAAGCAGTCAAGCACCTAGTGTATCCACTTCCCAAATAAAGATAATAGGAGCCAGCTCCGTCTTGGTTGTGCAGGCCTAGGTTGTTTGTCTTCGATGACGATGATGCTCTCTGGCGAAGCCTGCTCAACTCGTGCTCGCTTGATACCTTCATTTGGGAGAAACTGCCTGGTCCGGTCAAAGATTAGGGTTTAGTCTAAATTAGCTGCCATTTGCCTTCTCACGTGATAGATAAGTGACTGGAAGCTGATCTACTTTGATTTACAGACTAAGCGTTGTAAAGATTGGAAAGATTAGGATGGCAATTCCGTGGGAAGTGATTGCATTGGTGGGGATCTCTGTAGTTTTGTACAAGTACTTTGTGCAGAGTCCAGACGATGCTGCTGCTGGGCGAACTGCATCCGAGGAAGCTGGATCGACACCGACGAAGCGCAAGCGGAAGAAAGGCAAGAAACAACAGCAGCAACAGAAGACGAGCGAGAAGGAGCAGGAGAATATAGTGCACTTCGCTGAGACTAAGAGCGAGCAGGATACTGCGCTGAGCGCAAAAGAGACTGCTCTGCCTCAACCGAATGCAATTCCAGAGCCATTGATCTCGAACCCCCCGGCCACGGCGACCAAATCGACACCTGCCACAGCACCTTTTTCGGACGAAGAGTTTCACGAAGTCATCAAACCGAAGCCAAAGGTGTTAAAAATTGTGAATTCTAATCCTACGTCACCAATTGCTGCAAGGAAGCCAAAGAAGCCATCTGAAGAGGAGCTTACAAAGAAGCAACGGCAAAACAAGAAGCGTCATGAAATGGGCAAAGAGATCAAGGCAGCGCAAGCTGAGGAACAAGAGCGACGTCTGCGTGAGTTTAGAGCTCAAAAATCTCGAGATATGATGCAAGAGGTTCAGAGAGCTGAGGCACAGAAACAATCCGCCCTTCTTGAAGCTCAGCTACGAAGGCAGCACGAGAATCGGCGGTCATAGAAGTTGACGGTTGCTACAGTACGACTAATCATGTAAATATTGAATAACAAAAACGGATCAAGATTAAAAATTTGAAAATAACCCATCTATTGACAGAAATCCTATCTTCTTTCCAAGAACGTAGCACGCATTCAAACACAATAGCAGACACATCACCCAGCAGTGAACTAGAAAACTTACAATACACGAAAAAAAAAAATATAAAAGCAAATGAGCATATACCAATGCACCATACTACAAAAGTCTCACCAATGACAAATAGAATCTGTAAAAGAAATCATGCCAGTAACGCACATGGCGTCCCAGATCACCGGAACATTGCATCAATAGAACCTGTGCTGTCGAAGCTTGTCCTTGACAAGCCATCATCTGAAGCTGAGCCTCCAGCCAATTGTGCTACTCGTGAATCACGAGGGTAGTATTCGCTAGATGGCCTAGTGGAAGTTGACTTGCGCGACGGCTTGATGTCGGGGATTGCAAGATTGCCATGCGTGCTGTTGGCAAGTTGTGACTGTTCAGTGTGAGGAGGAGCATCTGTAAGCTTTTGAATGTCATTGAACCAATTCATCATCTGATCATAAGATTCAGCTCTGAACATCCAGCTATGTCCGCGATGAAATTGGCCTGACTGTTTGCCTTTGATGAGAAACTTGTATGAATTTGAAGACGAATCTGAGTGATCGGAGATCTGGCAATCTTGCAAAAGTAACGACATCACCGGAGTCAAATCACTCTTACGGTCTGAAGTTTTAAATTCATGAAGATATGTCGGAGTAAGAACATACCAAGCACTGGTATAAGACTTGAGATATTTAGTTCTGCGCTCTAACGGACCAGCTCGGATATGTTTAGTAGCTGGATCGTTGCGCCCAGGATAGATGATGCTATCAAATTTTCGAACCGGAATTGCGGGATCGATAAAATTTGGATCACGTAGAACAAAGTCAGTCCATTCCTTGGATGGAGGGAGATCGACTATGCTGGTGGTAAGGCGGTGGTTGTAGTCCAGTGTATCTTGACCTTCGCGCTGAATAAATCCGCAGTATGTATCGAAAGCTTGTTGGATCTCTTTCATGACAATTTCCTCGAGCGCTTTACCAGAATTTTCGATATTGAGATAGGCCTATCTATAATTCAGCACACTGACTAAGTCAAAACAAAAAGCAAGGCCCCTACCTGGTGAAGATAATTTTCCTCGTCAATTTGCTTTCGAAGCTGCTTCTCAGTAGCTAGCTTGATAATGTATGGGTCGTACTTTCCCGCTACAAGGTGCGGATTTACGGCAATGGCGTTAAGCGCTTCAGTAAGAACGGCGACTTGTTTCTTGGTGAGATCAAGCTCTTTTGAGACAGAGTTCTTGAAGTCTCCGGATAAGCCCTTGATTTCTTTGATTTTGACGTTAAGATCCCTACGTAAATCTTTGAGTCGCGGGACCACTTGCTCGTTGATCTGTTTCGCTGCATCGGCGGAGTGCAGGGAAGATTGCTTGTGGTAATCACGGATGATGGTAGGCGAGTCTTGGATGCCTCCGCGGCGCAGAAATGCATCCCCGGTATCGCGGAATGGCACATTGACGATACCAGCCAGTCGAAGGTGTGATCGGGCCCGCTGATCTTGGGCTACAGCCACCTCTTCAAAATATGAGATGCACTCCTTGAGCACCCGGCGCCACACTGAGAACCGGTTAGAGAGGACTTCAGTGGGGTTTCCGTTTAAAGGCACGGGGGTGAAGAATGCCCAGTTGAGCTCGTCCGGGGACTTTTGGGATGGGCGGTTGGGTGGCCGCATAGAGGCACGGTAAGCCGCGCCCCGTGAGATCTTTGCGGACTGCTGCTGCGGTTGCTGCTGAGACTGCATCTGCTGGCCTGATGATGGTTGCTGGCGGTGCTGTTGCTGTGGTTGACGCGGCAGAGGCTCCTGCTGCTCTTGCTGCTGCGAGGGCAGGATGGAATCGGGCTGCGGTTGCGACTGCGGTTGCTGGTCTTGCTGGTGCTGGTGAACAAGGGACTTTGGTCGCTCGCGGATGTCTTCGTCAGGCTCGCTGAGCGCCAGTGACGCCATCGGCAGCGGTGCGTATCCGTTGAAGACCGGCTCCTTGTCCTGTGTCCGACTGCTGCTGTCCTCCTGCAGATCCAGTCGCTCACCCAGCTTTGTGCCGGAGTTGTCAGAGTTTTCAGAGCTCACACTGCGCTGTTCTGCCTCGTCCGCTGCGCGGTCATTCTCGTACTCGCGAGCAAGAGCGTGCTCGGCTGGAAAAGATCCGGGAAGAACGGGCGCTTCGAGCGACGGCGACGACGACGACGACGACACTGACATGGCGGACGACGGCATTTGCTGCTGTTTCTGCGCTTCTTCGCGTGGCACTTCCTGGGCTGGTGCTCTCTGCTCGTTTACACGGACGGCGCTGTCTGCGACCAAGCCACGCAGCGACGGTCAGCGACTGACGTAGCTGGCGCCGCTTTCTAAGTGATTACATACGCACACATTTGTTTCAATCTATTATACCATGCACATCCCAACAATCAATAGAATGCTCAAAGTTTAGTATGAAAAATCTGTCTTATATGCTTGCTTACTATTACAGGATTACTTTAGCAAATGTATCTCTTGGCAATGACCGACAGCTCAGATCTTGTTCTCGAGCTGTCGCGTCTCCTTCAGAGCCACAAACTTCTTGACCACCTCATCCAGCCCAACCATATCGCCCTTCGCCTGCGTTGCCTGGTCATCACGGTTTCGCACATTCACAGCGCGTGCCGCCAACTCCTGCTCGCCCACAATCAAAATAAAGTTGT
Organism: Myxozyma geophila; assembly: GCA_030571195.1. Lineage (NCBI taxonomy): Eukaryota > Fungi > Ascomycota > Lipomycetes > Lipomycetales > Lipomycetaceae > Myxozyma > Myxozyma geophila. The sequence goes on from JAJLXK010000002.1 coordinate 19,082, forward strand.
ACTGCTGCAATTGTCCATTGCGTACCTTCTTCATCAAAGTGTTGCCGCTCAAATCAGTGTCCGCGAACAGACCGGCCTCAAACAATATCTGCTTCACCTCCTCTGCGTACTCAGTGTATTTCACACCTACAGGAATAACCAAAACCTGGCGCGGGGACAGCCAGAATGGCCATTTACCACCAAAATGCTCAGTGAGAATAGCAGTCATACGCTCCACACTGCCCAAAATAGCGCGATGAATCATAACCGGTCGGGCATATTGAGCCTTCTCGCCTTCTTTTGTCTCCTTCTCCTCAGAAGTTGCCACGTGGTACTCGAGCTCAAAGCGCTCGGGTAGCTGGTAATCGAGCTGAATAGTGGCACATTGGTACTGTCGGCGCAGCGCATCCGAAATCGTAATATCAATCTTTGGTCCATAGAAGGCTCCATCACCTGGGTTCAGTTCCCATGGCACGCCAAATTTGTCAAGCGCATTGCTCAGCTTCTTCTCAGCATCCTCCCAGGTCGATAGCTCACCGAGGTACTTCTCGGGTCTGGTCGACAGCTCAAGCTTGAATGTGAATCCGAAAATACCATAGATATGCTTCAAAAAGTCAAACACTCCAGTGATCTCGTCCTCAATCTGATCTTGAGTGCAGAAAATATGAGTATCGTCCTGCTGGAAACGTCTGACTCGAGTAAGTCCTGTAAGAGCTCCAGAGGCTTCATTACGATGCAATACTCCAAAATCAGCAACTCTCCATGGGAGTTCACGGTATGATCTCTCTCTTGACTTGAAGATCAGGCAGTGACTGGGACAGTTCATTGGCTTCAAAGCAAAAGTTTCCTTTTCAACCCCAATCGAAAACATATCGTCCTTATAATGCTGCCAGTGACCTGAAGTCTCCCATAACTTGGAGTTAAACATGTTAGGAGTAATAACCTCCTCATATCCGCGCTTGCGGTACTCGGAACGCATCAAGTCGAGCAAGTTATTGTAAATTCGAGTTCCATGGGGAAGCCAGAAACAACTTCCAGGGGAGAGTTCATGGAAGAAAAACAAATCCTGATCACGACCAATCTTACGATGGTCACGCTTAGCAGCCTCCTCCAAGAATTTGAGATATTCAGTCATTTGCTTGGGATCAGGGAAACTGACACCATAAATACGCTGCAAAGAGTCATTCTCAGCACTTCCCAAGAAGTAAGAGGAAGAGTTCTTCAACACCTTGAATGATTTAACACGACCAGTGTTGGGGACATGGGGCCCAACGCAGAGATCAATCAAGGGGCCACAGCGGTACACAGTGGTCGAGGTTCCATCCGGAATCTTAGAACCAATAATTGTCTGCTTGTACTTGTTGTGGCTGAACATCTTCAAAAGATTCTCCTTGGATACAACCAAGCGCTCGAACGGCTGTCGCTCTTTGATCGCACTCTTCGCAATTGATTCAAGGGCACCGAAATCACTCTGGGTAACAGCACTAGAATTTGTCAGTGGCCAACTTCGCAAAAAATCGCCAAAAATCGCAATTACCGAGTGTCGATAGACATTTCGTAAAAGAAACCGTCTTCAGTGGGAGGGCCGACGCAGAGATGGCATCCGTAATGTCTCTCCGAAGCCTCTCCCAGAATATGGGCACTGGAATGCCAAAACACGCGTTTTCCCTCTGGGGTTTCAAAGTCAAAGAACTCAATAGTGGAATCTTCTTCAAAAGGACGTTCCAGATCCCACAAGATGTTGTTCACCTTGGAAATGATTGTGCGGTCTGCGAGCGACTTGCTGATTTCGCGGGCCACGCTCATAGGTGTGGTCTCCCATGCAGTCCCGACTTTGGTGCTACCGTCTTTAAGAGTGATTGTAATCTCAATGCGAGGTTTGCCTGTCTTAGTTAGCTAAAGCATTCCAATTGACTGTGCCAGTGTGGTAATTGTACTGGCGGGCATCTTGTCACTCACTGGCAATTTCTGCATCGTATTCCTTCTTGAGCTCCTCAAACATCTTAATGCGGTGAGAAAGAAACTCAGGAGGAGGATTCATCTGATATATCTCAATTAGCATTCACTATATACAGCTTTTTTACAACTGAATCCTACTTCGAGAGGAAAAGATCCCTCAGGAGCCTCCTTTTTCGCCTTTTTGGCCTTAAGTGCCTTAGGAGCCTTCGCAGGGGCAGCCTCAATAGCAACCTCCGCAACCTTCTTCGTCACATCTTCGACTTGTTCAGAAGCCATTGTAACAAATCAACAAAAATACCGGAATTGGCGATAAAATGGATATAGTCTATCTCGCGCTCTTGAACTTCGTGTACTGAGGCAGAAGACGACTAATTTTTTACAGATAAACCCTAGCCCTTGATCGCTGTGCTGTCCAAAAGACCTGTACTCCGACCTTCTATTCACTATTTACTGACTGATTTCTATTATGCATATTTGACACGAACTGCCATCATTAATGTTGTCTTCACTCGCCGTATAAACTCAAATGCCATTATTCCAAACCGCTTCCTTTTGTCCGATACCCCAAATGCCAGCATAAATGCAACTAATATCATGAAAGACTCGAGTAGTCGGATCAGAACAGCGGGCTGTCTAGTCATTTTCATCGTAACTTTTGCCAACTCTGATACTCTGCTCAATAGGCCGCGAGGATTAGCTGTAGATGGTAAAGGCAACTTCTGAATCGCTTTGATGTTTGCGTTTGCGTCTGTAACCTCTCGACTTTCGATTACTGGGGAAATCGGCTCGTCGTCAGTGCTAGACGACTCTTGGGGTTTGAGTGTTTTTTTTTCCCATCTGTTCAGTTCTGGCGCCTTTTTTTTCAATTTAGATGATCGAGCCTTCTGACTCTGAACTTCCTTTGTGGATATTTGTAGCCGATTTAGCCTATCATGCATCTCCTGCTTCTCTGCTTTGTCAAACTCTGGGCTAGAGTCCAGCGCATCATTGGCTTCGCTCCAGGCATTACATGCCGGCAGTAAAAATAAAATGTAGAACTCCAGCAGTTTGTTGTACGAAGCCTGTAGCGCGTCTTCATTTGATCTCGTTCTCTTGACATACTCTTCTACTCTTTGGCGCAATTCCTCGTGATTCGTAGCATGTCTTGAGCATACTGAGACCCTAGAGAACAGCATTAGTCAAATACTACCTATAATACTGTTCAATAATCATGGCTTACAATGTGAGTGTCATATCCGGGGTTAAACCGTTCGCAGAAGTATAGGTAGCAGCAGCCTCGATCCAGATTTCAAAATCCACAAGCAACTTGCGAATATGAGCAATTTCGCTTTTGCTAAATGATGCTTTCATCTCAGCATCAGGAAGACTCAGTATCCCGTCAAGAAGCGCAAGATACAGCTGCCAGACCATGTCTTGCAGTGTTGGATCACTGCGAACGGTGCTGGATAGTACCGAGGTTGGGCTCACAAGAGGAAGAATTGTCGAATAAGCCCTTGAGAACTGCCGAGTAATAAAAAACTGCTTAGACTTCTTGTAGATACCACGAATGCGATTGGAGGGAGATGATAGCTCGGAAGACGAAGACATCAAGGATCTATGGCGAGATGTGACTGTCGCAGCATTTGTAGGTGGCTCGTCGACCGATCTCTCCAAGTTGTCCTTTCTATCAATAGGGGGTTCTAATACTAATGCCATTCTGGTATTTGCCTCACGATTTTCCATATGAATAATCGTTTCATGGGATTGTCTGTTGAATGTAGACAGACAAGAGCAGAGGTTGGCTAGAGTGAGTGGCACCCCGCATCATGTGATAGGAATATTACTCCCAACCGCTTCGGTATTGAACATCGCCAAGTCTACTAAACTACACTACAACAAAGCACCAAAGTATCAGAGAATTTATTTTACTATAAGCCATAATATTACAAAACCGCAAAGGCAGCACAAACAATTATCATACAAAACTCTCGCTAAGCGCTCTTTTCTGCATCTCAAAAAAAATTCTAGCAGCTCCATCCGCCGTTCATGGAAATTTTAAATTAGAACAGGCCGAGGCTCCAAATATGTTTTGCGCCTCTTTCCGCAAACTCTTCCCGTGAGATGTACGCACCATCTATACTAGCAATACCAGGAGTGAAAATCTGCTTGGCTGCAATTTGGCATCCCAAAAACTGAGCATTGTCCCAAGGATGGCCTTTCCATCCAAGGAAGTACTCTGCTAATCTAGCTATTCTGATGTTTGTGGGAACCTGGCCGTGTCCCATTGTGTGCATCTGTCCGTACATTCCTGATACCGGGGTGCTATATCCCGGAGTATTTATTCCTGATGGGATTTCGGAGTAAGTTGTAGTCCGGTTAATCAGGAAGTGCTCTTGGAGCGATAGCAATACTGCGTCAACAAATCCTTTAATCGCAGTTGGTCCACCAACCAAGATTATATTCTCCCAGCAGTCTCCCCGCTTAGCAATATCATCTAGCTTTGAAATAGTACTGCCAACTGCCTGTGCCAACCTCTCGATCAAGACTTCAGATCCTTTAAATCGCTCTGTACCAACTTCGATTCTGTTACCGCTCGAATCAATAAATGAGTTACGTGGTAGCTCAATATTCTTCGGCTCAGCCTGCTTGCCGCTCTGTTTTGCCTGCTCACGCTGGGCCAAAAGCTCGCGTGCATTGTCACTAGTGACAATCGCAGCCACATCCACAATGCCCTCATCTTCCAGCGAAGAGGTCGCTGGCGCGCTAGGCTCTCCGAAAAAGCTCATAGATGTATCACTTGGAATTTCATAAATTTTTGATTTCTTTAGCTCTTCGATTTGAGATGGCTTGAGATTTGGCAACAGCTTCTCTAATTCTTCGTTAATCAGCTCACCACCTATGCCATGATAAACTGACTGAGAGGCCTCCGCAATACAAAAATCAACTACTGGGGTGACTTCCAGCTTTTGGTATCCAATATTTACTACGCATGCAGTTGGTGTAGCGTATGAAAATACGGCGGCAAGAGATTCGGGGATAACAGTCATCGCTGGCACTCGAAGCTTGTTGAACAAGTGCGAAACGATCGACTCAATCTGTGCTGGTCGCCATTCTGAGTTGCAAGTCAACAATATAGGAGCAAAAGGAATAACATCCGGTGATATTCTGGTGGTCGATTTGTAAAGAGATTCACTGGATATTGCCTATTAGTAAAATTCTCGATAGTCTCAAAATATGAATCAAGGGGGGGAGGGAAATACATGAGATATTGTAGCGCTGGAAGATCTTCAACAACTCCTTCCTTAACAGGATATACCGCATCTGCAACTGCACCCTCCATTGAAAACGCTTTCTCACCAGAGCGATAAACGCGAGTAGGAACGACAACATCTGCTGGTGTTAGAGACTCAGGAAGACCATATTGAACTCTTGTTGTCTGTGAACCACACGCAATCACCTATCGCCATACAGTCAGCATCTGCTCTCACTACCGCTCAAAATGTGCACTAAAGCAAGAAAATTGTCATACAAATATGCTTTCGTCGCGAAAGGGAGGCATTTGTCAGTATTTTGTTGCAAGTATATCAGAGCTGAAATCGAGGACAAGCGTGCAATATTTTGGCTAGCCAGTACTGGTCAAGATTGTCAATACGCGTCTGTTTTGGCAGCAATCCCAAGTACGCTCTATTATCAAATTGAATTATTTGTATACTGGAGGATCAAAAAGCAAAGACTATAGCTGCCGCCTGATATTGTTGCTGTTTGCTGCCTGTTTTGAATCCACACTTCCCCCAACCAAGGAAGAGTTAATATGAAATGAGTCACGTGATGTATCCCTGATTTGCTATTTCTCTTGACTAGCCGGAGTCTCATTTGCTACGCTACTTACGCGCTCTACAAAAGTAGCATCCAAAGCAAAACATACAATTTATTATTAAAAGTCTTAAAGAAAAACACAATATATCAAGTGTAAACATAAGTATTCCAATCTGTTTCTTTTTACAATCTCATTTCTTAACGGTTCTAGCCGATTTGTATCAAGAACATCTAATTAAATTGTCCTCTTACGCCATATCAGCAACTGCAACAGCGACAGCCTGGAATTCGTTGTGACTAATGCTCACACTGACACTCTTGACTCCATTGGCATCAGCCTTAGTCTTCGCGCCACCCGCCAAGACGACCTCGGGCTTGCCAGCCTTGCGGACAATCTCGATCTCGAGCAAAGGCGCTCCAGCACCGTCCGACTTAACACCCAAGCTCTTGAAGACAGCCTCCTTAGCACACCATGTACCAGTGAAGCTGGCAGTAGGGTCAGCCGAGCTCATGCAGTAAGCAATCTCAGCCTCAGTGTAGTTGCGCGCCAGGAAAGTCTCGTTAGTGACCGGGATAGCATCGAGAGCCTCAACATCGACACCAACGTTAGTTCCGGCAGCAGCAGTAGACTGTGTAAGCTTCTGGATAACTTCCTCAGTCTGCTTCTTGGCAGGATCAACAGTCTTCTTCGCAGGCTTAGAAGGGTAAGCATACGTGTTCTTGCTTGCCTCAACACGCATGAGCGGGTCAAGGTAAACAACGGCCTCCTGCTCCTTGGTATAAGGAGGATCAGACTTAGCAACAACCATGGTGTTGGTAGCCATGGCATTGTGAATATATCCGTAAGTTTTCTTCTGGCGAGCAGTGACCTTAGCGACGTACGTGTTGTACACATTCTCGTCAAGAGTAGCAAAGAGATAGTCGGCATTAATAGCAATTGCCTGCGCGCCCTTCTGGCCGAAACCAAACGAGGTGACGGATGCAGCCTTAATACCATCAGTCTGAATGCTTCGTGACGGGTAGAGAATGTTGCTGAACTGCTCCAGGTTCGTGTCGATATTATCAGCATTGCGGTTTCCAGGAACGAGACCAGTGTTGAGAACCTGGAGGACACCGTTCAACATCCACTAAAATAGTAAGTTAATTGAGTTCAAATAAACAAAACAAGATGTCGTAGTAGCACTTACGGATCCAGCAGCACCCTTGGGATGACCAGTAAGATACTTCTGGAAGATACCAAGCAAAGGATTACCCTTGGAACGGCCAAGATGGGTCATCATGTTGTCCAAAGTCATAGACTCGTTCTTGTCGTTGGCCATAGTTGACGTACCGTGGAAGGAAGCAACTCCCAAATCATCAATAGTCAAGTTCCAGACAGCCAAAGCACCACGAATAGGAGAAATTCTAGCATCCTTTCGGTAGAACTCATTGCCCCACATAGACAAAGCATCCTTCTCCTGGCGGCTAGCTTCGCGCTCGAGATGTTCGATACGCTCAGACAAGTACGTCTTCTCATCAAACTCTCCTTCAGGATACTGTGATCGAAGAGCCTCAACTTCTTCTTGAAGATGCAAGATCTCGGATTCAGTCCAGTCTCTGATCTGAGCCTTACGCTGCTCAAGCTGACGGCGACGGTACTTAATGTCAAGTAAGGGTGAGGGGAACTTCGAGCTTCCATTTTCACGAGCAGTAGTAAGGATACCCTTACCAGGAGCAGGAACAGATCGGCCAATCTTATCGGTAGCAGTAGCAGTCATACCAATAATACCGTAAATAGGTACACCCATATCGATAGCAAGCTTGGCAGTCATCATAACCTGGATACCAGCGCCCTGGGCCTCCATAAATCCAGCGCGAGTGGTGGTGGCAGGACGCGACATCTCACCGGGAGTACGACCATGCTTGACTTCCTCCTCCGAGTTAGAGGTGGCACCCATGTTACCGAACTCAAATGAGCCTTCCTCCTGGAAATCATCGTATCCACCAACAAGACAGATCTTAGCCTTGCCAGACATGATAGTCTCGTAACCGATATCCACAGACTCAATAGCAGTAGCGCAAGCACCGACAGGAGTCTTGATAGGACCGGAGGACGAAAGCAAAAGCATGTTAACCCAAGCGGACATGGTGTTGACGAAAGACTCCTGCAAAATATCCTTCTGCACAGGCTTATCCATGAAACGATCTCTATACATACCGCGCAGAGCCATTTGTCCACCAACACCCGAACCAGTACAGTTACCGAGTTCAGACACATGGACGTACTTGTAGAACTCGTAGGGATCGGTAACACCGCTCGAAAGCAACGCCTCGACAGTCGTGACAAGAACGTAAAGAGTAATAGGATCGACTTGGGAGATGATATCATCTGCAATACCGTAGTTCTTAGCATTCCAGCCAGTAGGGATCTGACCTGCCACAAAACGGTCGAACTGAAGAGCCTTGGGAACAAGCATAGCAGCACCCTTCAAGAAGCGAACGGTCCATTGACCAGTCTCTGCAATTTCAAAGATCTCTACCTTGTCGCCATTCTCACGCTTGAACTCAAGTGCAGTCTCTTTCGAAGTCTCAAAGGGCTCGAGGTCCTGCTCAATAACGACTTCCTGGTACATTTTCTTCTTCTTGGGATCGTAGTTGTTGAAGAGCTCAGCTTCAATAAGACGAATTCCAGAGTGCTCAAGAATGTACTTCTCGTACTTGGCCTTGACATCGAAATCATCGACAGGCTCGTTGGTCTTAGTGTCAACCCAGCCAGAGTACATCTTTCCCTTAAGTTGGCCATGGTGATGCTTAATAAGACCCATAATCCAAGCCATTTCGATGCAACCTTCGAGCGAGAAGGTACCGAAAGCCTCCATCTCCCATCTGGTACGCGAGTTGCCCCAGGGTCCGACTTCGGCAAAGCCGGTGATAACGCACACTTTCTCAAGATCAACCATTCCATGAAGATCCTTGGCAATAGACTCATAAGCAGAGAATGGCTTCAGCTCGGGGAACTCGAATTTGATGTTGGCACGGGGTTGGACAACAACAGACTTGTGGAGTCGCTCAGCCTCGGCACCGTTAACGACCTGATGCTCAATAGCATTCTCGGACGACACAGCACGACGAATCTCAGAAGTCTGCATAAGCTCCTGGCGGATCTGTGACGAAACATCCTTGAGATTAGGAATGTACTGCATACCACCATTAAGATCGGCAAACACAGGCTCCATCTGGCAGAGATTGGCAATGGCAGGCGACATAAGTCCCAAAATGTTGAAGGCCATCTCCTGTTGAGAGAAAGTCCGAACTCCAAGCTTCTCAATGCGCTCAGCAATAAGATTGTTCTGGTTCATAAGACCGGTGCCGCGAGTCCAGCCAATGACTGCACCGCAGACAGTAAGATACGAACCCCAAGACTCAGAGAACCAACGGTTGAAGAGAGTCTCAAGCGCAAGCTTAGACTCAGAGTAAAGACCATCAGAGCCAAAAGTGCCGTGGTTAGGCGACATGGGCAAAACAACCTGAGCAGGGCGAGTCTCATAACCACGGTTAGCTTTCTGGACCTTAACAGCACCAATGATGCGAAGCAAGTTGGTAAGCATGATACGATGGGCAAGCTCGGATCGGGAATCGATGTTGTCAATCTCGCGGCCGTTTTCGGGGATGGCAGCGAAGGGAACGATGAAGTCAAGATCCCAGCCAAGACCCTTCTTTGTGTCATAGATGTAGTCGACAAGAGCGTCAACATCTTGTTTAGATCCTAAATTATTGCGCTCAATTAGTAGTGTCCAACAAATTCTATCAAGTGAACGTACCCTGGTTGAAAGGAACAACAATTAGAGTACTATTGCTAGCACCATACTTCGCGTAAATAGCTTGATAGTACTCGGTAACCTCCTTGGAGTAACGCGAGGTAGTGACAATAACCTTGGCGCCACCAGACAGCAAGCCCTGAAGCACTGCGGCACCGATTGATCCGGCGCCGACACCGGTCATCAAAGCGTACTTGTCTTTGAAAGAAATTCCGCTCTAAGCAAATGAAATAATTAGTAAGCGACCACAAAAGTCTGAAATATCACTGGAACTTACTGTAGCAGCCGACTCCAAGCACTCGAGATAGACACCTGTCAATGGCTTGCTGTACTCCCATCCTTGGCTCTGAGCATCTCTCTGCTTCAGATGCAAAAATGGAATAGTTTCTGTGTATTTCTTTCTGCCATTGCGCTTGCCGCGCTTAGGCGACGGCTGTCGACCAGTTCCATCGGGAGACTCGCTTCCATTCTTGGGCGAAGATGTCTCGAGAGAAAGCGAGCGAATAACATCTTCGTACAGGTTCTTGATCTGAAGCTTTGAGCTCTTGCTAACCTTCTGCTGCTGACGGATAATTTTGTAAATACGGGAGAGATCGGAGTGAAGCTTGGTGCGGTTGCGATTCTCAGTGATCTTACCACCGCTGGCCATCTCCTTGACGTATTGCTCGAGTTTGCGAACGGCAGTACGAGGAACCTCCTCGTAGTTGATGTTACCTTTGAGGTCGATGATAGTTTCAGGGGCACTTGGATACATGACGTCTTTGTAGACAGGATCGGCCTCAAGAGCATCACGGCAGTTATCGATGAGCATCTGGCCAAGCTGTTTAGCCAATTGGTACGTCTCTCCACGGTTCTCTGGACAGTGATCAATGTGATACTGCATGAATTCGAGCAATGTGGGGTTGGAACGGTTCATGAGTAAGATGCAGCGGGAAACAATCTCACGATCGACAACGGAGAGGCGACCAAAGATGATGTCATAAAACATAGAGAGAGCGTCCTGACGCGCCCAATTCCAAGAGGAGTCGTAAACACGGGCCTTGAGAGGCGAGAAAGTAGGCACAATGCCGGTAGCGTAAAAGTCACCGTGCTCAGCCTGCCAAAGATCAAGCTCTTTACGCAACTCAGTGGTGGCGTCCTGCTCGTTGACAAAGAGCTTATCTCCGGCGCGAAGATCAACCTTGAGATATTTAGCAAAAAGCTCCATCTGTTGGCGAACGAGATGAGTCTGGTCCTTGGTGAGCTCGTCAAAAGCAGCAGAGTCAATGGCGATCGCACCACCACCAGCACCGCCAGCACCGGAATCAGCCGCAGCCGATGAGAGGGAGATGCCAGCAAGCGAGGCGTACTTCTGAGCAATTTCATCAAGATACTTCTTAGCATCAGGTTCAGCAGCAAGACGAGCAGGAGGCTCTATGGTGATGGCAATGAGGAAGGCAGAGTCCTGACGGCCAGAGGCAAGACCCCATCTATCTTGCAAGTACTTGCGAGCAGAGGTCATATTGAAACCACCGGGCATCTTTGAGGCTATGAGGCGCGAAGCAAGAGATGCAGACTGTTTACCAAGCTGACCATTGAAGCCGGCAGCTTGAATTGCAGCGCCGAGTTCCTCGAGAGGGGTTTCCTCAGCTTTTTCAGGAGCCGAGCCAAATTCCTTTCCAAGATCACCGAGGATTTCATTCTGAAGTGTTGATTTTCCACCAACGAGGTCTTTGATTGTTTTTGAGAGCGAGATCTGATCGAAGGGCTTCTTGAGCTTCTGGGCGACGATTGCGCGGACGACGTCAACGGCCTTGACAGGTTCATCAGACACAGCAGCGGCAGCAGCGACAGGGGCGGCAGCAGCCACTGGAGCGGCGGCAACGGCGGCAGGAGCAGCAGCGGCAGCTGGTGCTGAGGAAGAAGGAGCTGGAGCGGCGGGCTCCTCAGGGGCAGGGTCGGCGGTATAGTAGATCTCTTTGGCGTCCTTCGAGTAGCAGAGAATCTGGCGCTGAAGCGAAAGGGCAGCATCGTAGGACTCGTATTTTGACTTGAGAGTGCGAGTTGCCATGCCAGCCAGGGTCGGCGAAGGACCAATCTCGACAAGGCGCTCTGAATTGAAGTCCTGGAAGATAACATCCTGGGTCTCAATCCAGCGCACAGGCGAGGCGAACTGGTAGGCCAGCAGCTCGATGAGCAGGATGTGGGCAAGCTCCTGCTCTGTTTCGGGGCGCATGGTCTCTGTGTGGAGGGGGGAGAGATCAAGAGGAGAAAGATAGAGGGGAGAATGTCAAGGAGGCGGGAGAAGGGGAAGAGGGCTGGGAGGGACGTAGAAGAAGAGGAGGGATGTGTTCGACAGAGACAGGATCGAGAAGAGAGCAAAGAGCGGTCGTGCCCCAACGAGTTTTGGGCGCGCGTTTGCGAGTCGAGCGCGGGTGTTGTTTTGGGCACTGCTTTGCTGAGCGCCGCACGTCATGCTGGTGTACTTTGTGTTTGCGCGGTTATGCCACGGACGGGGTTGTTGAGCAGCAGCGCGCACTGTCCGGGCCGCGTCCGGCTGGACGAGCGCGTGTCAACAGCATAAAACACCCTTCCGCCGGTCGCAGATCCACTCTGCGAGCGTCGCTGTTGTGGCCTGTTTTGTCTGTCGCACGTCTGTTCCAGCGCTGTGTCCTCCGCGTGGTTTCGTCCTTCAAAACCTCACCGCGCTTCAAAACCCAACAAAAGCCGCACCCAACACTGCGCCACAAACACCGCCGCGGCAAAGCCACACCTACCTCGCACTCTGCTTCACTCTCTTCTTCTGCCTCTCCTCCTGCTTTTCTTCCTCATCCGCCTCTCCTCTCTTCTTGTCCCACAATCGCTCTCTTTCTCCCCCGTCTCCCTTCTTCCTCGTTCTTTCTTGCTCGACCATGTACGCAGGAACTGAGACCGGCGTGGTTACCCCTCACACCCAGGCCTCTCTACGGCCGCTCTCTCTTTCTCACGGCCCTCTCGAGTACACTGTCTTCGTTCCAACCGCCCTCTACCTCTCCGTCCTTCATCTTCGTGATGAGTTCCTTTCCAGTCTCCCTGAGGTGACCGCGGATCTTGCTGGTGATGACGAGCCTGAATCGGCCTGCGAATTGGTCGCTCGTTTTCTCGCATCAATCGTCCAGTGCGTCGACGATACACCGGGTCAGTACGACGACGCGCTAGCTCTCGTCCTCAACGACTTCGAAGCTCGCTTCCTCGGCGCCAACGAAGTGCATGCCGTGGCTTCGGCGCTTCCCGGCACCATTGAAAAGCGCGAAGAAGTTATTCGCGCCTACTATGCTGCTCGTCTTGCCGCGAATCGCCCGATCAAGGGCCATGAGTCCGCCCTTCTTCGTGCCGTCACTGACGGCCGCGCTTCCGTCTACGCAATCTTTGGCGGCCAGGGTAATATTGAAGAGTACTTTGACGAACTCCGATCCGTCTACTCCCTCTATCACGGTCTCATCGATGGCTTCGTCCAGAGCTGCGCCGACGTGCTCCTCAAGCTAGCCGAAGATGACCGCACCGCTAAAGTCTACTCCAACGGTCTCGACATCATGCGATGGCTTCGTGAGCCTGAGTCGACTCCTGACCTCGACTACATGGTCTCTGCACCCGTCTCGTTCCCTCTTATTGGTGTTGTTCAGCTCACCCACTACGCTGCCACATGTCGTGTTCTCGGCAAGCAGCCCGGCGAATTGAGATCTTACTTGGCCGGTACGATTCCTTTTTTGCTTCATTTAACTTTCAATTGATTTGACTCTAACATTGTTTTTAATATAGGAACTACTGGTCACTCTCAGGGTGTCATCACCGCTGCCGCTATCGCTGCCTCTACCTCATGGGAATCTTTCCACGAGATCGCAATCAAGACAATGAAGGTTCTCTTCTGGACTGGTTGCCGCGCACAACAGACTTACCCTCGCACTTCCCTGGCCCCATCGGTCCTTCAAGATACAGTAAACGAGGGCGAGGGAAAGCCCTCCCCTATGCTTTCAGTTCGCGACCTGCCCAAGTCGCAGGTCCAGAAGCACGTCGACCTCACAAACTCGCATTTGCCTGCTGAGAAGCATGTCTCGATCTCTCTCGAGAACGGTGCTCGTAACTTTGTCGTCACGGGTCCTCCCCAGTCTCTATATGGTCTCTCTCTTTCTCTGCGAAAGTTGCGTGCCCCTCCCGGTCTTGAACAAAACAGAATTCCTTACTCTCAGCGCAAGTTGAAGTTCTCTACTCGATTTTTGCCCATCACAGCTCCCTTCCACTCGCCTTATGTCGATGTGGCCTACTCCACAATTATTGAAGATGTCAAGGATATTACTTTGGATGCTTCGGAGCTTGGTATCCCTGTCTTTGACACCTATGATGGGCATGATCTTCGTGAGGATAAGGGCTCAATCATCAACCGCCTCATCTACCTTGTGACAAGTCTTCCTGTCTTTTGGGAAAAGACAACCGTCTTCCCTGACGCTACACACATCGTTGACTTTGGTCCCGGTGGTGCTTCGGGTCTTGGATTCCTCACTCACCGCAACAAAGAAGGTACTGGTGTTCGTGTTATCCTTGGTGGTGCTCTGGAGGGTGCCATGTCTGAACTCGGTTACAAGTCTGAGCTCTTTGATCGCGAAGATAGCTCCGTCAAGTTTGCCGCTAACTGGGGCCTCGAGTTTGCACCGAAGTTGGTCAAGACTACCCAGGGCAAGATCTTTGTTGATACACAGTTCTCTCGTCTTTTGGGTCAGGCCCCTATCATGGTCGCTGGTATGACTCCTTCCACTGTCCCTGCTGACTTTGTGGCTGCAACCATGAACGCTGGCTACCACATTGAGCTTGGTGGTGGCGGTTACTTCAACGCTAAGGGCCTCACCAAAGCTCTTTACGAAATAGAGAAGTCCATCTTCCCTGGTGCGGGTATTACAATCAACCTTATTTACGTGAACCCGCGTGCCATGGGCTGGGCCATTCCGCTTATTCAAAAGCTGAGATCGGAAGGTGTCCCTATTGAGGGTCTTACCATTGGTGCTGGCGTTCCTTCTATTGAGGTTGCCAATGAGTATATCACAACTCTGGGTCTTAAGCACCTTGGACTCAAGCCTGGCTCGATTGATGCCATCCAGCAGGTCATTGCCATTGCTCAGGCTAATCCTACTTTCCCTATCATCTGTCAGTGGACCGGTGGTCGCGGTGGCGGTCATCACTCGTACGAAGATTTCCACAGCCCTATCCTTCAGATGTATTCTCGCATCCGTCGTTGCAGCAACATCATTCTTGTTGCCGGCTCGGGTTTCGGTGGAGCTGAGGATACCTATCCTTACCTTACTGGACAGTGGGCTATTAAATTTGGTTTCCCGCCTATGCCGTTTGATGGTGCCCTCTACGGAAGTAGAATGATGGTTGCTAAGGAGGCTCATACCTCCCCTGGAGCCAAGCAGGCTATTGTCGACGCTCCTGGTATTGATGAGTCGCAGTGGGAAAACACCTATCAGAAGCCTACTGGTGGTGTAATTACTGTTCTCTCTGAAATGGGAGAGCCAATTCACAAGCTGGCCACTCGTGGTGTCTTGTTCTGGTATGTTAAAGTTTTGTTAATTATTGTTTGATGTGCAAAGGTACTAATTTATTGATAATATAGGAAGGAAATGGACACCACTATTTTCAGCTTGCCGAAGAACAAGCGTGTTGATGCTCTCAAGGCGAAGAAGGACTATATCATTAAGAAGCTTAATGCCGACTTCCAGAAGGTGTGGTTTGGAAAGAACTCAGCTGGTGCTCCTGCTGATCTTGAAGATATGACTTACGGTGAGATTCTCAATCGTCTTGTTGAGCTGCTTTACATCAAGGCTGAGAAGCGCTGGATCGATCCTTCACTTCGTGCTATGACTGGCGACTTTATGCGCCGTGTCGAAGAGCGATTCACTCATGAGACTGGTGTCCAGTCGCTTTTGCAATCTTACACTGAGCTTGATGATCCGGAGGCTATTGTCCAGAAGTTTTTCGCAGCTTATCCTGAGGCCAACGATCAGATTATCAACGTCCAGGACAAGGAGTTCTTCCTCATGCTTACTCTTCGCCCCGGTCAGAAGCCTGTTCCCTTTGTCCCTGTTCTTGACGATAACTTCGACACCTACTTCAAGAAGGATTCACTCTGGCAGAGTGAGGATCTTGGTGCGGTTGTTGGCAACGATGTTCAGCGAACATGTATTCTTCAGGGACCTGTCGCTGCTCGTTTCGCGACTACTGTTGATGAGCCTATCAAGGATATTCTTGATGGTATCCACAACAAGCACATCGAGTTTCTTACCGCTGATGTCTATGGCGGCGATGTGTCCAAGATTCCTGTCATTGAGTACTTCGGTGGAAAGGATATTGCAGCCGCTGCCGCTGCCGCTGCTCTTGAGGCTGACAGTGTCTCGGTGATTGAGGCTAAGGATTCGGTGACATATACTATCTCCTCTGGTGTCTCTGGCGGTGCTGCTTTGCCTTCTATTGATTCGTGGCTTAGTCTCTTGGGTGGTGAT
The DNA here is from genome assembly GCA_030571195.1 of Myxozyma geophila. NCBI lineage: Eukaryota > Fungi > Ascomycota > Lipomycetes > Lipomycetales > Lipomycetaceae > Myxozyma > Myxozyma geophila. The sequence continues at coordinate 35,121 of JAJLXK010000002.1, forward strand.
TCATATGGCTGGCGTCATGCGTTTTTCACTACTGATGTGTTCGTCCAGGGCACTAAGTATGAATCCAACCCTCTTAAGCGTATCTTCGCTCCTGCGTATGGCCTAAAGATTGTTATCCAGAACCCCAAGGACAGCGAGAAGACCCGCATCACTGTCTCTGAGCGCATCAACGGTGTTGATATTGTCGTGATTGACACTTTCAAGAAGGACGAGGCTACCATCGAGATGGATTTGTATGACAACAGAACTGTCGAGCAGAAGCCTGTTGGTCTCACTCTTCTCTACACTTATCATCCTGAGGTTGGTTTTGCTCCTATTCGTGAGGTCATGGAGGCTCGAAACGACAGAATCAAGGACTTCTACTGGCGTCTTTGGTTTGGGGCTGAGCCATACCCAGTTGAGATGGACATCACAGCTCCTATTGATGGCGGCTCGGTAACTGTCACTAGCAAGGATATTGCTGATTTTGTTTACGCTGTTGGAAACAATGGTGAGGCTTTTGTGGACCGTCCAGGAAAGACCACGAATGCTCCTATGGATTTTGCCATCGTTGTCGGCTGGCAGGCTATCATTAAGGCTATCTTCCCTAAAGCCATTGACGGTGACTTGCTGAAGCTTGTCCATCTCTCGAATGCTTTCAAGATGGTTCCTGGTGCTGGTCCTTTGAAGAAGGGAGACTCAGTTTCTACTGTTGCTCAGATTAACTCGGTTTTGAATCAGGATTCGGGCAAGATGGTTGAAGTTAGTGGTATGCTTTCTTGCGATGGCAAGGACGTTATGGAGGTCACTTCGCAGTTCTTGTACCGCGGTGTTTATACTGATTACGAAAACACTTTCCAGCGCAAGACTGAGTTGCCTATGCAGTTGACGCTCAACTCTGCTAAGGACGTTGCTGTTTTGCAATCCAAGGACTGGTTTGAGCTTAGTGAGGATATGGACTTGCTGAAGCAGACTATCATTTTCCGTCTTGAGACCTTCACCCGTTTCAAGAACAAGACTGTGTTTTCTTCTGTAAAGACTACCGGACAAGTCCTTCTCGAGCTTCCCACTCGTGAGGTTATCCAGGTTGGAAGCGTTAACTACGAGGCTGGAGAATCGCACGGAAACCCCGTTATTGATTACTTACAGAGATATGGTAGCACTATTGAGCAGCCTATTATGTTTGAGAATTCTATTCCTCTCAATGGTTCCACTGAGCTGATCAACCGTTCTCCTGCTTCTAACGAAGGATACGCGCGCGTTTCGGGTGACTACAACCCGATTCATGTTTCTCGTGTCTTTGCTGCCTACGCCAACCTTCCTGGAAACATTACTCATGGAATGTATTCTTCTGCTTCGGTTAGATCTCTTGTTGAGACCTGGGCTGCTGAGAACAATGTTGCTCGTGTCCGTGGCTTCAGTTGCTCATTTGTCGGAATGGTCCTTCCTAACGATGATGTTGAGACTAAGTTGCACCATGTTGGTATGATTGGTGGTCGCAAGATTATTAAGGTGGAGACCACCAACAAGGAGACTGGTGAGCCTGTGTTGATGGGTCAGGCCGAAGTTGAACAGCCTGTGTCGACCTACATCTTCACTGGTCAAGGATCTCAGGAGCAGGGCATGGGTATGGATCTCTATGATTCCAGCCCTGTCGCCAGAGAAGTCTGGGATCGTGCGGACCGTCATTTCTTGAACAACTATGGTATGTCTGAAATTCGTTCATTCACTGAATAGCTTTTTGTACTAACTACTTGATTAAGGATTCTCTATTATCAACATTGTGAGAAACAACCCCAAAGAATACACCGTTCACTTTGGTGGCCCCCGAGGTACGTATTTTCTATATTTAGTTACTAGCAGGCAAGTATTAACTTAATCTATAGGCAAGGCTATTCGTCAGAACTACACATCGATGATGTTCGAGTCTGTTGATGCCGATGGAAACTTGAAGTCTGAGAAGATTTTCAAGGAGATTACCGAGAGCACCACCTCCTACACTTTCCGATCCGACACTGGACTGTTGTCTGCTACTCAGTTCACACAGCCCGCTCTTACTTTGATGGAGAAGGCCTCGTTCGAGGACATGAAGGCTAAGGGACTTGTTCCTGCTGATTGTTCTTACGCTGGTCACTCTTTGGGAGAGTACTCTGCACTTACCGCGCTTGGTGACGTTATGCCTATTGAGTCTTTGGTTGATGTTGTTTTCTACCGTGGTATGACCATGCAGGTTGCTGTTCCTCGTGATTCCTTTGGTCGGTCGAACTACGGAATGTGTGCTGTTAACCCTTCGCGTATTTCCAAGACCTTCAACGACTCTGCTCTGCGATATGTTGTCGAGCACATCTCGCAGCAGACTAAGTGGCTTCTTGAGATTGTCAACTACAACGTTGAGAACACTCAGTACGTTGCTGCTGGTGACTTGCGCGCTCTTGACTCGCTCACCAATGTTTTGAACTTCATGAAGGTGCAGAAGATTGATCTTGACAAGTTGATGCAGACTATGTCGATTGAGGAGGTCAAGGAGCAGTTGACTGAAATTGTTACTGAGATTGCAAGGAAGAGTGAGGAGAAACCGCAGCCCATTGACCTTGAGCGTGGATTTGCAACCATTCCTTTGAAGGGTATTTCTGTGCCTTTCCACTCCTCGTACTTGCGATCAGGTGTGAAGCCATTCCAGCGATTTTTGTTGAAGAAGCTTCCTCAGCAGGCGGTTAAGCCTGCCAACTTGATTGGCAAGTATATTCCTAATTTGACTGCCAAGCCCTTCTCGATTTCGAAGGAGTATTTCCAGGAGGTTTATGATTTGACTGGCAGTGCGAAGATCCGAAACATTTTGGATAACTGGGAGAAGTACGAGACTGCTTAAGAAGATTCGATAAAAAGAATATGATTTTTTAGTACGGATAAAGAGAATTGTGTGGTTATTGCTTTTTGATTATATATATATACGTACATATGTTTAATTTGAATTAATTATAGTTTTTTTTTGTTTGTAATATCGATGCTTTAATAAATTTGCTAAGAATATTCTGAGAAAATAAAATTAAACAGAGTAAAACAGTAGCAAGGAATAGGAGGAATAATTACTCAGAGAAAGAAAATGGTGATAAAAAAGCGTACAAATAATCGAGTGACTGTTCGTTCATGCGTAAACAAAAGCATGCCAGCCAACTTGATAAGTGAAGTGACGTAAATTGGCCAACTTCCTCGCGCACTCCCAATCTTGAAAAATCAAATTTCCCAGCCATCCTGCCTTCGTCTCCAATTCAGAAAGGTTTTTTTCACAGTTCTGCATCGATTTATGGGCCATTTTTTTTGTCTGAAATAGGGCAGTTTTTTGTGAAGTGCAACTGGGGAGAGAGCGCACACCCGGCACCAGAACGGTAATTCAGTCTACCGTGGCTGCAGTATGGCGAGTCTACTTTCGCTGCCGAATGAGATTCTGCTACAAACATTCTCTGAATTTTGTGGCAGTGATTTTTACGGGATAGTGCTTGTTAACAAGCATCTGAATGGGCTGCTGACGAGTGAAATGTACCGGCGACTAAAGCTTTATTTGCCCAAATGCGATCGAGCTGAAGGTGATTGCGAGAAGTATCCTGATCGCGCTCAAGACGATTTTTGGGACTACGACTATGAATGCATGATTGATTTATTTGAGGAGTTTTCCATTGGAAATCGGGATAGGGGAAAGGAAGGTGATCCAGAGAGAGGCGAGGTGCGATCGGACAGGAAGGGAAGCGGAGCTTTGCTCAAGCGTACATTCAAAGAGTATGTGATCATCTGATGATCTTCAAGAAATGGCTACACTACTAACAAGACTAATTTAGGAACCCGGAGCTGACCAAATTAGTAAAGGAGATCACTGTAGTCGGCCATGATCTGCTACCTGAAGACATCAAAACCACATCAGATGGCATGACTGAGTTCCCAGTACCGCCAGACGCAGCCTATCGAGGCGTGAGAAATCTACTCAGTCTTCTGACGAGCCTTAATTCTCTTTCATTTTGCGGCGATTCTGCGCAGCTTTCAGCTTTCATAAATAGTGTCAGCAACTCAGTCACATCGTTATCGTTAGAACGATTGTCGAGGCTACAGCTGGGAGACATCTACAAATTCCGCATGCTGAAACGACTAACGATTCGCGCGCCAACAGAGACAAGCAGAACTAAGTCTATGAAGTTGAGCAAGTCAGTGATGTGGGAGAGTTTCTACTCCATCAGGATGCTGCTCGAACAGAATGCTGGCACATTAGAAGAACTCGTGCTGGGGAACCTTGATCTTGAGATGTTGTTTGAGAATTATGTACCGATGCTGAACAGACTTCGATGCCTGTGCATTGAATTTGATCCTGCCGTATACTACAATGCCGATGGCAGCAGTTCTGCTGATAAGGAGACACAGACTAGCACACTTTCGACAAACATCTCGAGTAAGGCTGAGAGCGTGCTACGATGGAGCTGGTTCAGCGAACTTATATCTCTGACAAGTTCAAATTTGAAGGTGTTTTTTTGCGCGAGCATGCCATCAGACTCCAGCACTTCTACTACGGATTGCGACATTCTGGATTTGCATAACGCTGTCAAAGGAATCGATTGGAAGTCATTGCATAAGCTTCGTGGCGGTCGAAGAGTCAAGAGGAAATCTATATTCAGAGGACATCAGATGCCGGGTTTCATCGACTGGACTAGACAAGGTCCGGCGGAGAGTGTTGTATTGGTGGAGCTCACGATTCGGAAACATAGAAGCATTACCGTAGCTCGGTAGAGAAGCACTCAAAGGTTTTAGATTTTGTGAGAAAATAATGGAGTTACCGGGGCAGAAAAGCATAAGCATTACCTGTATCATGTTGTTTATAGTTGTGTCATTGAAGGGAAAATTTGCTTAGTGTTTACGTGGTCATGGAAGAATAGTACAATTTTGTAAACAAAATTACATACATGTCATTGCCGAGTTGGCCCAACCTGCTCGACAGTCTATAAGATAAATAAAAAACAAAAAACGCAATATAAAATGACAACAAAAATAAAGATAAAGTACAATAGAAGGAACTCCAGGCCAAAAACATTATGAATAAATCGATAAACAAATAAAAAAAGGAGGATGATAGAATAAAAAGTGTGAATCGTGGGGTAGAAAACCATGTGACACGTCTAAATTTAGAATCATCTAAACTTTATATCCATCTTGAAGATGCCTTCGAGCTATGCAACAACACTTATCTCAGATAAAAGGAGGAGATGAATGGCTGATATAAATAGAAAAGCCAAGGTCGTATGTAGTTGTGAGAAGGAATAATAAAACACCTTAAAAGCTTTTTTTAGTCGACATTGACGACACGAAGGATTTTTCGGCTGTAGTCTTGCTCGTCTGACAGCGAGCCATCTGACAGGCGTCTGTCCATCATGACTGGATTTAACCGTTGATCGACGATAGCGACACGGCCGCGGCCAGAATTCATGGAGTTTGATGAGAGCTTCTCGGAAGGCATCACTTGCGGGCTGTTTGAGTCAAGTGGTGCAGCGGCGCGTCGTTTTGAGCGCGAGTTTTGCGAGTAGTCCGGCCAGTCGTCGTCGTCATCGTCAGCGTTGCGACGACGGCGCCATAAGAAGAAAAGTAGGGCGCCAACGGCGATAAGGCCAACGACAACACCAACGACAATACCGCCGATGGCACCACCGGAAAGACCCGAAGATGACTTCGAAGATGATGACGATCCGCTGCTTGAGGAGTTCGAGCCCGAGTCCGAGGCAGAGGAGGTGGAGGAAGCCGAAGAGGCTGTAGCCAACACCGAGCTGACGACTGTTGCAGTAGTGACTGAGCCCGACGAAGTTGTAATCGAGACTGATTCGGTGGAAGAGGAAGTGCCATCCTCAGAGGAAGAGGTAGCGGTGGACGAAGTGGCGTCAGAAGAAGTCTGGGCCTCAGTGGAAGAAGTCGAGGAAGACGAAGTGGAAGAAGTGGAAGTCGACGAAGACGTTTCTGAAGCAGTTTTGACCACGGAAGTAGTGGAAGAGGCCGAGGTCGACGAGGTAGCTGCCGCGGTGCTGGAGGCAGAGTCGGTCGCGGACAAGGAATACTCAGCGGCCGACTGCAGCGCGGCCGAATTCTCTACGGTTCCAACGCCGGAGAGATAGACGGAGTAAAAGCCAGAGCCGCCGCCTTAGAGAGAGAAGTTAGCAAGAAAACAAAGATAGACAGAAGCAAAACGAGAGGCCGTCGTAGGAGGTGGCGCGACATACAATTTTCGAGGTCGTAGCCATAACAGGCGGTGTCGCAGTACGAATCGTCGACCTGGGAGCCGGGGACGGAGTTACCGCAATAGCACTCGGAGCCCTCAGTGAGCGCGAAAATGGAGTCGTCCAGTTTAATGCACTGTTCTGAGCAATATAGGGAGGATTGGTAGGCGTAGGTGTCGTTGAGGGTAAGCGAGCCTGCAGAAGCGAAGCAGCCGACATAGGAGTCTGCGAGGGCCGGGTTGGCGAGCAAGAGCAGAAGAGGCAGGACGAACAGCATATTGCACCAGACAGACCTGAACCAGCGAGAAAGGGCCTAGAGAAGAGAGGAAGGGTGGTGAAGGAGGAGCGGAAAGGAGAGATGGAACAGGTTTTGCCAGGGGCAAAAACAGCACGCGTCGTGAAACACGAACGAGACGCCGTGCTGGGGCGCTAAGCGCGCCAGCGTTGTCGCGGTTATGCCAACGTCATCGCGCCCAAACTGCTCAGCCTTGACTTTGCTGGCTCTTCAGGTTTGCGCTCTTAGCTTACTCGACTGGAACTTGTATTTAAACCCATCCACCCCCGGACTGCTTCCCGCTGATTCGTTATCGTTGCAGACAGCGCAGACAAGAATACACAATGAGCCAGACTACGCGTTCACGGAGCGCAGCAAAGCCGGCCCAGAGCACCGCCAGCAGTACGTACAATTCTTTTCTCTGCTACTTCTTTCTGGACTTCTTCGCATGCTAACTTGTCCTGAACATCGCAGAGACCAAGCGCTCGGAGTCAGAAGATTCGCAACAGGCTCAGCTTCAGGCGCTCAAGCGTGACCGCCATTTCAGCCTGATTCGGTACGTCCATCTGTTCCACTTTGCTGTTCTTCTCCTTTGGATCGATATCCCACGCACAGCTGCTACGATTACTGACAATTGCACAGAACCCTACACATGGCTGATTTTATTACATTGTTGAATGGTAAGCCGGCATTTTTTTACTCATTATATCACTGTCCTGGGCGTAGTGCTGACTGTCTCCCCCAAAGGTCTCTGCGGAGTTATGAGCATCTTCTCCTCGCTCAGATACTGTCTAGGCGATAGCGATGACCACTTCAATCTATGGCTTGCCATCATCTTCATGCCATTTGGTCTCTTCTTTGACTTCATGGATGGTAAAGTAGCCCGGCTGCGAAAGAAGAGCTCGCTCATGGGTCAGGAGCTCGATTCTCTCGCCGATCTAGTCTCCTTCGGCGTCGCCCCTTCTGCATGCGCATTCTGCATCGGATTTCGTTCGGCTATCGATAACGCGATTCTCGTCTACTTTGTCCTTTGCGGTCTTGCTCGTCTCGCGCGATTCAACGTTACCGTAGCAAACCTACCCAAGGACAAGAGCGGTAAGAGCAAGTACTTCGAAGGTACCCCTATTCCCACCACCCTATCTCTTGTCTTCACAATGGCATACTGGCTTCACCGTGGCTGGTTACTTGATGATATTCCATTTGGTGTTGCTCAAAAGGGTACCATTTTTGAGTTTCACCCGGTTATTGGACTCTTCTTCCTCTCTGGCTGTATGATGATCAGCAAGAGTCTACACATTCCCAAGATATAGGCTTTTAATGAACAGCTTTTTCTTTGATGAGAAAACAATTAAAAAGTTTTGTTTGCTGATATAAAGTGTTCTTTAATCCATTTATCATTTCCTATACATTCACTCTACATAAGATGCTGCTGTTGCAAACTGTCTCTTAATAACCGCTGTCCCTGATTAGACGCGTAGATTGCGCTTCTTAAATTCGTTGGCTCTACTTTCAATGGCTACATCCAAATCCTTCCTCGCGCTACGCTGTAGATTAAAAAATAAAAAATGCAATACAACACACGAATATGCATGTGACAGTATATTTCTATCCGGTAAAGACAGCCGCCCGAATATAATACTAGAAGAAGAGCTTTATACATAATTCAATAAACTTTTTACAATGAACGAAAAACAGTTAATAGTACAAAGCAAGGAAATCAAAACATTCCATAAAAGTACTGTCCGAGAATTCCAAGGAAAAGTACACCGCCAGTCTTGATATTATCGACAAACCATTTCCAGCAGTCTGCAGGATTATCAAGATCAACTTGATAGATCATACGACCGAGACGTAGCGCTGCCCAAGCTACACCAGCAAAGTAAAACGGCCCAGTTGCTGCCGGGATGAGCACACCAACTGCAGAGAGTAGGCCAACCTGGGTGGTAGCCAAGACGCTCATTACCTGCTTGGAATTCGAACCCCAAGCCAGCGCCGTTGATTTGATTCCTGCAGCAACGTCGTCTCGCTTATCCTGATGAGCATAAATGGTGTCATAAATCATGGTCCAGCAGATTCCAGCACCGTAAAGAGCAGCAATTGCAGGAAGCATCTCGGTCCAAGGAGCCAGCATGGCAGGGAATCCAATAACCGCGCCCCAGTTGTAAGTGAAAGCAAGCATAAGTTGGGGATAGTATGTAAAGCGCTTAAACAAGGGATATGTTGCCACAAATCCCAAACTGCCCGCTGCAAGGAGAAAACAGTCCGCCGGAAGCGAGAGCAAGACTCCGAGCGAGATGCTGAGCTGAACCAGTAGAGCACCAGCGGCGCCACGAGTCGATATCAGACCCGACGCAATTGGTCGTGAAGCGGTACGAGCAACTTTCTTGTCAAGATCACGATCCCAAAAATCGTTAATAACGCAGCCGGCTCCACGCATTGCAACGGATCCGATGCCAAAGAGAGCCAAGGTCGAGACAGTGGAGAGCAGTGGAGCCGAGGTGGTTAAAGCGGCCAGTCCAATTCCCCAGGCTACACAACACGATTAGCACGAGTCTCAATGAATACGGCATAAAGCAGCTACCGACATACTGGAAGGCCAAAAGAGAAGCCATGTTCCCACGGGTTTGTCAAGTCGGACTAATTGAGCATATGGCACCAACTTTGTGGGCAGACTCTTGAGCAGCCAGCTTGGAGGCAAGACAGCCTGAGGAGGTGCTGGAGCAGCAGCAGATGGCTCAGTAACAGAAGTGCTTAAATTACGCTTCTTCTGGAGCAATTGCACACGTTGAGGAACGTGTTCTTGCTGCGCAGAGCGGTTAAATTGGCGAACCTGAGAGCATCCGGAGAGCCGCGAAGTAGAGATCAGACGCAGCCAATTGTCCGTGAGAGGCCGTCTGATCGCCTGACTCTGAATTCCAGCAGACACAACACGCAATGAAATCATTCTCTATCTATCTCTCGTTCCACTTCTTTGTTTCCAGTCTGGTTACGGCTGCTTCCTGCTGAAACTGCTGATTCCAAACGTCGCGAGAACTGAGAGAGTGGAGTATAAGCTTCCCTAACCCGATCTTTAATTGTATGAGTGCGCCTTCGTGAGTACTTGAGTGAAAGTGATTTGTTTTCCAGACTATTTTGCGGTGATAATTCAGAATATCAGGTGGAAAGAAGTCATTGTCAGCAGTAGAAATGCCTTCTGTTGCGAATGAGGAATACTCTGCGCCAGACGTCGACGCGCTGGCTGCGCTCTTCCTGCAAAACTTGCCAAAGCGTCCAGCAACAGCAGCAGCGGAGGCGTCCACGGATGTGAGCACTCCTCCGCTCACCACTGACTTCCTCGGTCTGCTGAGTCCTCTGCTACGGGCACGCTTATCATATAATATAGAGAGTTTTACAATTGGCGAGAGAGCGGCAGATCACCCCATGTTCGATTCTGTTCTGGACTCAATTGCATCCCAGTGGGCAGCTATGCTCTCGTGGTCTGCGCCTTCATCAACGGGCCCTATACTGGCTCGAAAACTGCACGAGGCAGCTGAGCAAGAATCTATTGAAATTACGTCAAGCGGGATTGTGAGTCCCGACGTGGAGACAGTGCTTGTTCGGGGAGTTCTTGTCGAGTCTGAGGTTGTAATGACCTGGGTCTGGGAGCCTACTGAGCGCGAATGGAGAATCCATGAAGTCACTTTGATCTCCGACTCATCTGCTGTTGACATCAACAATGACGAGGACGCTTTTGAAGAAGACGAGGAAGACAGCTACTGGGATGAATATGACCGTAAACTGGCCGATCAAGCTGAAGATCCGGATCAGGATGCGCTTCCGTCAGAGTCAATAGCCAGAGCAGCTGCAGCGGCAGCAGCACCAAGCGCGGATCAAGGTAGCTCTGATGACGAGTACTATAACCGTTATCGATCTGTTGAGACAATGGTGGTAGGCGATGACCCTAATCAGCAAATGTCTCCCGAGAAATCATCTACGGAGAAAGAACAGAGCGCTGGCAGCGGAGCAGTGTTGACTCATTTGAGCACCTCTATCAAGAGTCTTTACGACCTTTCGAAAGCTTCAAATGTCTCAAAAGAACAATTTCTGGCGATCGTAAAAAGCTGTATGGAGTAATCATCAGCTGGACTGTGTTTACTCTTCTTTTCGATTTCATCTACTTATTGCATATCATTACATGTACATTTGCATAGTAAACGATGCTACGCACAACGAGTCTAGTTTAGTTAACTATCATATTAAACTCCTAAGAAACCATATATATGTTCAAATAGCTGAAATAGTTAAAAACAAAGGTATATAATCATGGTACACTTCAAAATGAAAAAAAAATTCTCCTTTTGAAACAAATAAATGTGTGTTGACTGTCTATATAGTACAAAATTCTGACGGCCTGTTCATACTCTATAACGTCGAGTTTCTAAACCAATGACAACAGCACATTTGCAATATTGTATAAATTCAAAATACGCCATAAATATAAAGTAAAAAAGTAATAAAACAATATTTTAATTCAAGGCTGAGAAACTGTCGAAAGTATTCAAAATCTTAGACTCGGTCATGCCGTACCACAGAACTTCAGCGACGCGCTCGGGAAGGATAGTCTCGGATTCAAGATCTAAAATTGGAGTCCAGCTGCGGACTTTGTAGCAGTCGACAACGCGCATAACAAAATATGCAAAAGGCTCTACCTCTTCCAACCATTCTTCACGCTGTTCGATTGTCCACATTATTGATTCAAGCGGTCCTAGTCGCGAAATAAACGACCTTGATCGACGCAGAGCTGGATAGAAGCCGTGTATGAGCAATGAGACGCCATAGTAGTAGGCAAAAATAAGACGCAATATCGGATCGTCAGAGTATGCGTTCATGATGGCGTTTGAGAGCGGGGCGTTCTCGTCGCAGCGGAACATCATAGCCGAGGCAGAGGAGCTGGTTTCTGTGGGAGCAAATAGCAATTGCCATCGGTCAAAGACGCTGACGATGGCCAGTTGGCTAGGGATCGAGAGGGTATCGAATCTTGCGTTGTGATGAGCATCGACGAGGATGTCGAGGGCGCTTAGGAATGTGTTGATGCAGAGAGTGCGGTAAGTCGATGTGCAGACAGGAAGGAAGCTGGCTATACTGGTGCGCAGGGATATGAAGACTGTTTCGCGGTCAGTAGGAGAGACCAGTGGTGGGGGAGAGAGTTCGCCGTTTGTGGAGTAGTAGTACAGGGAGGCTAGGGGAAAGTCATCGCGCCAGCGACCCATGGCTTCGAGGACAGTCCCGATTCCGTCGACAAGAGCAGCAAAGAGGGCGCCGCCGGTGGGATCGTGAGCTTCAGTGTAGAATGCTTGCCAGGAGAGCAGCAGGGAGGTTGCGAGGACGTTCTCAGCGTCGGTGCGGGAGAAGGCGGCGAGGGCCTGCTGTGCGCCACGGAGGGCGAGCGCTTTGTGTTCGAGAGAGATGCGCATGAGCTCTGAGCTGCTGACGAGATGGGATGCGTGGGAGGAGGAGACGGCGAGGAAGGCGTGGAGGAGGAATGGTTCGCGCTGGGCTGCCTGGACTGCGACTTCTTTCCAGATCTGTCCATGTTCGTGGCGCACGGCGATGAACTTGGACGCGCAGACGGCGACGTGCTGGAGGAGGCGGGCGTCGGTGTTTGTGAGGCCGGAGAAGGGACGCAAGGCGGCGAAGGGGCGAGCGCGGCCGACGGTAGGATGGGTGAGCATGGAGGAGATGAGTTTGTCGACAATCTGGGCGATGTGTCTGTCGCGGAGGTCGTCGGACGAGAGATCGGCGTAGTCGCAGCGGACTGGGGATGTTAGTGTGGCGAAGATGAAGAAGAAGAAAAAGTAAGACGGAATACCTTTATGACGGATGCAGTTTGCACAAACAGGCAGCTGCTCGTCGCACTTCACACGACGCTGGCGACAGGTGACGCAGCCGGTCTTGGACTTGCGATGGCTCTTGCGACGGACGACTGCTTTCGAGTCGGCGGCGTCGACGTCGTTGATGTCGTTTTCTGCGCCGCTGATGTCGCTGGACGCAGCGTTCATAGTGCTGATAGCAGAATCGCCATCAAGCTGCGCGGGCGAGAAGAGCGCGAGGCTGTCTTGGTTCTGCGGGGACGGCGACGGGGACCTTGACGAGTTCGAGAAGGCGGACGAGGCGGGACGCGGCATTGCTGTCCGCTCACATGCTCTGTCCGGCAGAGTCGCGGACGAATGTGCTGCTGGCGGGGCGGCAATCAGGCGAGAAGCAGCCGATAATGCGGCGATAGGCGAGCAAGTGCGCTGATCGAAGAAGAAGGGTCCGTCTGGCTGAGTGCGAACAGCAGCGCCGTGGGCGAGCTTCTCCGGCGGCTTGGGACTTTTGCCGAAAACGTGACTCGACTTGCCGCTTCGGGCCCTGTTTAGTCGGTGTTTCCTGTTCAAGCAACTCCTTCTTGCTTTTCCTGTCCAGTGCTGCTCGTCTTTCTGCTTGTCTTGTTTATTTTCTGTGCTTTATTTCTCAATTCCTGGGGCTTCTTCGCTCTTGCTTTTCTTGTTCTGTTCCGCCTCCGCAGCGACTTTTCCGCTCTGCCGCTCTCACGTGTAAATCACGTGCAAGCCACATATAGTCACATGACTACTTCAGATTGGTGGCAGAACCTCCAGGTAAGCAATTCAACACTTCAAATATCAATCCAATTCGATCCGAGTTCATCCAGTTTTATCTTCAAGTCAAGGTTGTCCGTCATATCAAGTTTAGCAAAATCCAGCCACCGAGATGGTATCTTTAGTCCCTCAGCTGACATTTTATGATACAAATCCCTTAGATAACAGGTACTAATCCCTTAGATGTTGACGTTACTCCCACTTCCTTCACTACGCTTCGGCGCAGTCAGTGCAATACAATACAATACAGCACAGTACACTCTCTCAACAGCTCACAATGTCCGTCGACGAAGACGACGACTCCGGAACCGCCAGCGATGCGTCATCTTCGCCGCCTCCTGTTGAGCTTCTCATCTCCGGCCGTGAAAAGCGTTCGACAGCTGGAAATCGTTTGCGCAATCTCCTCGATATTGAGGAGTCCCTCGCAGCTGACGAAGGCGAGGAAGTCGCTGGCATCTTTGCTGAGACCGATGACGACGAAGATTTCGTCAGCAGCGAGGACGAGGAAGAAGAAGAGGAAGCAGAGGAAGAAGATGATGACCACAATGACGAGCAAGCGCGCGAGTCCTCCCCCACAGCTGACGATCACGAACAACACAGCGACACCACACACAGAACCAAACGAAGACGCGTCGCTGTCGCAGACTCAGCCATCGACGATGAAATGTTCAGCTCTTCATCGTCATCTGACGAAGAAGACAACAACGACGCTGTGGCCGGCGACCTCGATGCCGCAGAGCAGGAACTCCGCGATCAAGAGCGACGCGACAAAGCACGCAGGCGCAAACAGCTCGAGCACCGCACCATCACCTTCAAACCGCGTCCTACTCCTTCCACACCTTATTCCACAACCACAAAAGCCAAACAATCTCCCAGCGCCCGCGTTTCCAACAGCTTTAGCGTTCGCGCGAGTTCTCGAGCGCATACTGTCCAAAACAAGCAAGCTGTACTCGAACGCCTACAGCAGCAAGAACAACGCAAATCGTCTAATCCCTCGCCACATCCCAAATCAGCTACAATTAAACAACTCACACAAGAAGAACGTATTGAACGCGCTAAACTAACCGAAGAGCAAAATGTCGCGTCCTTAAACAACTTCTTTGAACAGGAAGTCATGCGCAAGAAGACCCAGCGTGCGGCAATGTTCGCCAAACGTGAACAGCTCGGACCGGCCATTCGATGGCGCAGCGCTATCTCTGATGTTACAGATGATAAACGAGGACTTTTAGTTGAAATTATCGACGAAGAGGAATACAAAAAGCGCCGAACAAAACCGTTCCCTGAACAATCCGGCACAGGCAGAGATCGCATGAAAAAGAAATCAAAGCCGCGGGTTATGAAGCGAAAAATCAGTCAGGCTCAACCTTCTGAATCGACTGATGTTCAACCAGCACCGGCCCAAGAAGGATCAACAGAGGTGGTACAGCCTTTTAAAACTGAAGTGCCGGCAGGGGAGCAGCCTTTACTTAAAGATGAACCTGGTATATCACAGTCTGGCGATCCTGACAACAGCGATGCGAATCGAAATGCTGAGATCACCGAAAAAGCCAAGGATGAAGTGTCACACGAAGTGGAGAATTCATTGCCAGATTCGACTGCTCCTGCTAGTGATCCACCAACTGACGAGTCTGCTCCTGCTGCAAAGATCGCAGATCCTGTTTCTGCGGCAAAGGACTTAAAGCAGGAGGATGAAGCGGCAGCTGAACAAACCGAAGCAGTCGCTGAAACTGACGCTGCCCCAGAAGCAATTGAATGCGAACCAGAACCTGCCACTGAAAACACCTCAACAAAGCCAGACCTTGTCATAAGCCAAGATGCGGAATCCCCAGATGTTAAACTCGATACCACAACAGCCCAAGTTACAGAGCCCAAGACTACAGCGGATAGTACTAATGAGACCGAAGAGATGGAGATTGACTCGCAAGAGGAGCTTCAACCTAAGACTGATATGGCATCAACGGAAGACACAAAGCAAGATGACAGTTCAAGCGATGTGGACAAGCTACCTGAGCCAGCAGTCCCCGAACGCGAAATCACTGAGCCAGTGAGTACAGAAGTGAAAACCGAAGTCAAAGCGGACATTAAGACAACGGTCGAAAGCAAGACTGCCGAGCCAGAGAAGACCGCAGAAGCAGCGGACGACACCAATTCTGTCATCGGCGAAGAAGAGGACGAAGACGAAGAGCCAGAAGAGGACACTGCGGTTCACGAGCCCCAGGGTCCTTCAACAACCTGCTCTACCGAAACAGTGACCTTGATCAACTATCCTTCAAATGTCTCATTCGACGCGCCACTCGTCCGGTCAGTATTATTTGGCAAGCAATCAGCATCGGGAAATCCACCGCCCCGGTATGAACGACATCTCTGTAACGTCACTGGCAAGTTGGCACAATTTATTGATCCCATGACTGGTGTTCGATACTTTGATTTGAACGCGTATCGAGTCGTACAGAACATTGCAAAGGGCGAAGTTCCATGGAATGCAGCGTTTGGTGAGGGAATGTATTACTATGAACGCAAAGATCTGAGTCAATTGCTGGAGAAACCACCTACTCCTCCGCAGGTTGAACAGACTGAGAATCCGACCGGAAGTCAAGGACAGGTGTTACAGGCTGAGCAACCATCGCAGGCGCCGCCAGGATCCTCTCAGCCTGTGGCAGGTGAAGTAAGCACGGGAAATGTACAATAGTTGTAAATAAGTATGGATATGGTGTTGTGGGTCTTAAAAAGGATAAAAATCACGAAACTTTAACAACTACTACGCGCACATAGATTAAGTAATCTAAAATTGCAATCATATAAGTACAATTTATCCAACTAAAGCCAACGCCAACTCCATATAATGAGGACAAAAAACAATCAGCTCTTTTCCTTGGACAATAATTTCCGATTTTCAGCAACCTGCCTAGGTGTAGCTTCAACTAAAGCAAACTCATCAAAACTAAAGGCCGAGATAATTCTCGTCCGATCAAGAGCTGGGAAATCAAGATCCGGCTCACCGTCATCCTCGACAATCCGCAGTGTCCACTTAGATATATCTGACTCGTCCTCGGTTAGTTTTGGTTCACGCTTTTCTTCCCAGTAACGATAAAGAGCGTATCCAATTGTATCCACGACGGTGACGTATGGCTTGACAATGACATCAAAGGGCTTTGACGGCTGTGCTGAAGTTGGACGGTAGACCTTCAATCGAAGGGGTTTGAGCTCGCCCACACCCGATGCCGAGGTGAAAATTTCAAACGGGTTCTTCTCTACAGCTTGCGATGCCGCAATAAGAGCCGATAATATTGATTTGCGTTCCTTGGGAATGACAATGCGAGCGAAATCATGCTCTGAAGTAGGTGCAGAGGCAACGTCGTACGGAAGGCTGCTCACGGACGGGGCACTGGCTGTTGAGATGTTTGACGGAGGAGCTGTATGTTGAGCAGAACTACTACCAGGATCAATAGTTTGGTCAGGCGGTACAGAAGAGGGGATTTCTTCCTCAGCGATAGCGTCGTCCATGGCGATGTCCGACCAGAGTGTGTGGAATCGCTTATCGAATGATTTTCCGCGTCGGAATGAAGAGGACTGCAGAAAAGTCATGCCTTCCTTGTCGTCTAAATTTCCAGCTAATCCGAGATCCGATGGGTAGTTGTATTTGTAATTCTGGCGCGAGTATGAAGACGGAGACGGGTCAGGCAATGATTTATGAGGATGCTTGCCAGCTGTGATATAGGTCGACAACATCTGGTCCACGTCGGGGATGCGATCTTTGTCTCTGGTAGGCATTTTTGAGAACTTGATCTGTCGAGCAGCGCGTTGGAGGTCTTCTATTCCAAGCTCATCGTTGTCGTAGCTGTAATCGTCATTGTCGTTGTCGTTGGGGTTGTCACGGCCGTTAGCGGAGTCGCTGTCACTGCTGTGATCCTTCTTCTTGCTGACGCTCGCTACAGACGGATCAAGGTCGTCTTCAGCATACTCGCGCTCCTCATCTTCGCTGTCGCTGTTCCCAAAACTGGAGGAGCTGCTGACGCTGGCAGCATCACCATTCACGCTCGAGGCGGTGGTGGTGGCCGTAGCCCTGCGGCCGCCCTCGACGAACTTGGGGATCGGAGGCGAGTACTGGAACTCCGGGTGGAATGGCGGCGGCGGATTTTCGACAAGAACACTCGACTGTCTGTTTGAAAGAGCCCAGGCACGCGAGTAAAGAGCGCGGTCGACGTGGACGACCCGCTCGCCGACGCCATCATGGATGTGCTCGAGGTAGCTGCGGCGGAGGCAATAGAGCGCGAAGTCGCGGTCGTGGAGGAGCGACATTGGGCGATCACAGAGAGGGCATGCTCTATTTAATCCTGCCTGAGTGTAGTCTATAAACAATGTAAACAAACAAGTAAACAGCAATGGCAACAACGCGATTGATGGTCGTGTTCTGCGGCGGCCAGCGGGATTTACACACTGAGCGTCGCGTCCCAGCTGCGTGCGTGCTGGCACAGCCCCTACTTTTTCTCCAACTCTCTCTACCGCTTGCACTCACCTCCTCCGCTCCAGCTCCCCAATCCTCCTCCCCTGTTTGCCCACTCCACCACCCGCACAGCAGCCCTTCTTCTTCCTCAATTAGCCTGGCAAATGTCTGCTACGCCGTCGTCGGCCGCGCTGGACCGCGCCCAGGACAAGCCCACGCCGGCCCCGCTGCGGTTCGATCCGCGATACGTCTCCAAACGGTACTTCCCCTCATGCTCTCTGTCTTCTGCTGCTCAATCCCTGCCGCCACGCCCTGCTGACAATTCCTTTTACTCTACAGTGCCCGCGAAGCCAGAGACATGGCGTTCTGGCCCCAGCAGCCGCTGTCGACACCCGGCTCAGACATTGGCGTCATCGCTGCTTCCTCGTCCTCGTCGGCGTCGGCCTACCGTCGTGCTCGCGCCGGCACCCTTCCTTCGCGCCTGCCCGCTCTGCTCCAGCCTACACCCTTCTCATCGACCTCGCCGCAGCCATCATCGTCTTCTTCCTTTGCGTCGCAGACCATTGACCCGCTATCGCCTGGCAGATTGCGCTCAGGCTCGCTCACGCTCCCGTCCTTCTCGCAGTCTTCGTTTGGGTCGTCTGTTTTTGCTCCCCTCGGCCCATCCTCCACCTCATCATCCTCTCCTTGGCCCATGACCGAAACCAGCCATGCTACAGCAAGCGCACACGACCAACCTGCGTTGTCGACTCTCGATTACCTTGGCCTTGAAAATCCTCCGCTGCCGTCGTCTCTGGCAGACATCCCCGCCGATCTGCATGAGCCCCAACAACTGCGTCGACTTTCAACCTCATCCACCTCCGGCGGCGTCTCCTCTTTAGTTCCAGGTGTTGTCCCCCCTGCTTCTAGCGTTTCTCCATTTTTTGCAGATCTCTCATCACGCATGCGCCACGATGCTAATCGCATTCGTTCCTATTCTGTCTCAGCTGCCGCAGAACTCTACGACGACCCTCCCAGCAGCAGCCTCGAAGGTCTCATCGAAGAAGCAGACGAGCATCATGATCATCTACCCGATCTATCATCGACCTCAGTTGGCATACAGAGCTACTCCTTGTCCGTGTCGTCGTCGCGACCTCGTTCTCAAACGACCGTTGGCCCGGAAATACAGTCACGCATCAAAACTTTTGGCTCGTCTTCGTTCCACAACTACTTTGACAACAACTCAATTCCCGTCAATGAAGAGGACGATGGCGGCAAAGTCACCATTGTCAGTTCTCTGGAAGACCAGGCAATGGCACCTACTCGATCGCTCTACATCGGCAATATTCCTCTTGGTGTAACTGTTGCCTCACTCACTAATTTATTCAGCGCGTTTGGCGTTTTGGAATCAGCCCGCATTTTGTCAAACAAAACTTCAGGATTTATTAACTATTCTGTGGTGGAGGAGGCCGTACAGGCCAAAGCTGCGTTGAATGACACTGAGCTTGTCGCCGGCACAGGTCCCATCAAGATTGGATTCGCCAAAGTCCTTGTAGCAGACGGCCAGAGCGGTCAGAGCCCATCACAACAACTTCAGCAGTCTCAGCACTCATCGCATTCAGATATCACGTACATGATGAAAGACACAGCCAAGCTCGACAATGCAATCACAGTACCGACTCGCAACTTGCTCAACATGGCATCGGATATTCTTGAAATTGTGCGTGTCTACGGCGCTGATGAGAGTGAACTTGCGATCACAGCGGCTACAGTTCAGAATGCAATTTCTTTTTCGTCGTTTATGGAAGAATTGCCAGCTCTACCAGATCCGAATCCTAATCGCATTTACGACGCTCCGCGACTACGTGAAATTCGAAAGCGGATCGATAACGGCAGCTGTTCGGTTGCTGAGATTGAGGCTTCAGCGGTTGAAATGTTGGGAGAAATTGCCGAGCTTGCTAGTGATTATCTTGGGAATACGGTTGTGCAAAAGCTTTTTGAATTTTGTTCTGAGGAAGTCAAGACAAAGATGCTTGTTCGGATCGCACCGTATCTTGCGCAGCTAGGTATTCATAAGAACGGAACATGGGCCGCACAAAAGATTATTGATGTGGCACGGACACCCGAGCAAATGCTTATGATTGCTCATCACTTGCGTCCTTATACTGTTCATTTGTTTTTGGATCAATTTGGAAACTACGTTTTGCAGTGCTGTCTTCGGTTTGGAGCGCCTTATAATGATTTTATTTTTGAGACAATGCTCAATCAGTTTTGGGCTATTGCGCAGGGTCGATTTGGTGCGCGGGCGATGCGCGCGTGTCTTGAGAGTCATTACGCGAATAAGGAGCAGCAACGTGTGCTAGCAGCGGCGATTACGTTACATGCGGTACAGCTGGCGACCAATGCGAACGGTGCGCTGTTGTTGACGTGGTTCCTTGACACTTGCTCGCTTCCAAATCGACACAAGATTCTTGCACCACGGTTGATTCCGCACTTGGTGGCGCTGTGTACTCATAAGCTTGCCTCGTTGACGGTGCTCAAGATAGTGAACTATCGATCGGAACCTGAAGCGAGACGGGCAATTTTTGATGCATTAATTTTATCGCCCGATGAGAGTGCGCTTGAAGAAATCTTGAAGGACAGTTCACAGGGACCGACAGTAATTTACAAGATTTTGACGACGCCGTTTTTGGAAAGTGATGTACGGCAGAGATCGATTGCGGCGATTAGGAATGTGCTGGTGAGATTAAAGGCACATCCTTCGCAGGGGTATCGACGACTAATGGACGAAGTCGGGCTTTCTACGCGAGCGAACAATGGCACTTCTGCAAACGGCACAGGAAGTTCGCCGATGCAGGGAAGTAACAGCGCGAACGGCAAGGGGTCTGGTGGGCACCATAGTCACCATGGCAATTATCACGGACATCATCATCACAGCAATCACAACAATAACGGTCATGGACATAACAATGTTGATCATCGAGATTATATGCGCCAACAGCCGAGGATGGCACAGGGTGGCCAGCAGTACTTTTCAATGCAACAGCCGCCCCAGCCGCAGATGCAAGGATATGATTCCTACGAATACATGGCAAGCTCACAGGCAGGCGATCAATCTGGAATTGATGGATTCCTTGCGCTGCAGATGGAGCAGATGGCACTGCAGTCGCAGTCGCCGGATATTGCTTCATACAATGGCATGAATTCGGCGATGTATCAGCAGTTTCTTCGTGCGCAGCAGCAGCAGCAGCAGCAGCAACAGCAGTCTCAAGCGCAGCCGCAGTTCTACGGAGGATTTAACAATGTTTCTTCTCCGCCTCCGCTTGGGCAGCAGTATATGAACGACTTTTATCGGTCTCCTGTGCTGGCGAACGCGGGGATGCAACGGTATGGTTCGATGGTAGAACCGCAGTATCGGCCTGGTGGTCTGCCTGGTTCGCAACAGATTCCAGGTAGTCCAGGATCTCCGATGATGTACCCTCAGTATATGGCAGCATCGTACGCGCCATCGCCGCCTCAAGCGCCCCAAAGAGTAGGTTGAGAGCTTTGTATTGTTTGTGGTGTGCGGGTGCTGACGATTCTTTTTAGTTTTAAGTTGTAAGATTTTCGATTATGAGGGTGGTGGAGACTATTAGAGTGGATGTAGGAATATTTTTTTTTGATTTTTGTTTTGCTTGAAGCTATTGAGAAGCTACTGAAAAGTTTTGTGAGATATTTATATATGAAAATTTGCTGCCTGTTATTTTTTTTGGGATACACTGTTGTTGTTATTTGTGCTATAAAAAATTTCGTTTGACGATTTTGGTATATTCTTTATATTTTTATTTTTTTTTTTGTTTTGAGTGTACATTTCATGCTATATTGACGTTGACGGTCACATTTTGGTTGTACTTTTGTTGTTTATGGTACATACTGCGCCAGACGAAGAGTCAAGGTATAATATTTGGAGAGTAATCTAATTATAATGAATAATTGTTATTTGATTGAACCATGGGCAGATTAAGGTTATATTTGTCTTTAGAGTTGGAGCGAAAGTGAGAGATTTAGTTTGATTTGGGATATACCTGATTGGGGAGAATTGCCGCAGTGCGCAGATATGATAAGAGGACGCAGCTGACTCAGGATGGGTCATCGCCGCGTCGCAGGCTGCGGCGACAGAGTAGGCGCGGGCCGGGGCAGAAGAGATGGCTGACTGACAGAGCGCAGTCGAACAGTAGACGAAGGCAGCCAAGAAAATGACAGCTGCTATTCTTTAACGAAGCACAGCGCTCGGCGTATGTTTTGGTCTCGTGCGTATTTAGATTGCCGTCGCTGCTTATCGCGTGGAGCGAGCACGGCTTGCAGAGCTCGAGCGAATTTCCACTCTGTGCAC
The DNA here is from genome assembly GCA_030571195.1 of Myxozyma geophila. Classification (NCBI taxonomy): domain Eukaryota; kingdom Fungi; phylum Ascomycota; class Lipomycetes; order Lipomycetales; family Lipomycetaceae; genus Myxozyma; species Myxozyma geophila. The sequence continues at coordinate 57,049 of JAJLXK010000002.1, forward strand.
GACGCACAGGGCGGACAAGCAGCTACAGTGGGCCTCAGTTGTGCGCAGAGCGATGGAGAGAGGACGCTCCAGCAGCAGCAGAGCCTGCCTGAGCGCCAGGACACGAACCGGACAAAGGCGCGCGCTGCAGACACCGCCAGGCTGCTCGCGGCAGCTGGGTGCAAAGGAGCCTGCAGGAGATCACCGCCCCCGGCAGACTCACTCAATCTGCTCTGTCTTTGGCTGTCTGAGTCTCCGGACTGAGTCCAGACGATAGCGAGCGTCCCGTCGCCGGTCCGAGTCGGAAGCTCAGACATGCGCGCTTTATCTGCAGCGCGTACTCGTCTTTGCGCAGCAGATAGCAGCGCATGCCTCAATGACTACGCTTCCACGGGGCCGTGGGGCCCTATCAGCGGTGGACTCTGCTCCTCCCTCCGCCTGCCCACGGCAGCTGGAGCACCTCTGCACCCGCGCGCAAGCACCTCCGCGATCTTGGCCTGTCTTGTGTAATGCTCTTGTAAATGCTTGTCTGACGCCCTGCCGGCCGCCGGGTGCTGCCACGTTCTCCGGGGGGGGCGCCAGGTCTCGGCGCCAGGACGGCCACGAGTCGCTGGGTGTTTTGTCTCGACGACCTAAGCGAAGGAAGCGGGCCCATCGTGCTGGACGACGACTGAGAGACGATTCTCCCGCAGAGCCACCGGCAACTGCCGCCAGCGTCACGAGAGCCCGGCCGTTCGAGCAGCTGACGCGCAAACCGCAGGATAAGCCGGTCTGCGCTCCGAGCTGAGAGCGTCTCTGATGACAGACACGATATCGCCGGTCCAAGCTCGATCGACGCGCTGTCCGTGCCTTTTGCCTTGCGCAGCGGCCACGCCGGCACAGATCAGCGAGCGTCCTGGCCACCCATCCTGCGTGCTTGCCCAGCCTGCCCGGGGAAAACTCCACCGTAGACTCACTCGCGGTCTGGCAGCCTGACAGCAGCTGCTCGACTGCGCAAGCCAGGCGACTAGCGAGCCCGAGTGCCTCCCGGACACGGCGAAAGCCCAGCAGAGCCGTTGGCTGAGAGATCAGGCGTGTCTCGGAACCACCCACGCCTGAGTTTCAGTTCCTTATCGGAAATCGCAGCCTCGGCAGCCTTCACCCAAGCCCAGGCTTATCCGTGCCTGGGCAAAAACCATGTCTGTCCTCTGCTCCTGCTCCTGCTCCATGTCCTTGCGCTCCGCCAGTGCTCCGCCAGCCAGAGCCAAGTCGTCTCAGAGCTCGTGCTGCCCGTGCTTTTTTTCCGCGCGAAGCTTCGTGTGTGCGCGGATACGTGCGCTCCTGCTTGTGCCGCGCTCTCTGTGTGCCTGCTGCCATATCTCTTGTTTTCCTCACGGGCTTCTTCCTCAGACGCAGCATCCATCCTGGTCAGCATGTCGCAATCGCGGGCTCATAATCCATCGCATAATCTAATGGTGGCTGATAGGCTGGCTAGCTCTTTTTGGCCACTCTCTCCTCTCTGTCAAAAATCTCGAGACCTTGATACCAACTTGCGTATCGGGTGGCTTGCGGAATTTTTCAATACCAACACCGGTACCTTCGTTTGCTACTGGTTCTCACCGTACCCACCACCTGCCCCTCTTTCACTAGCGACTCATGGTTATCATCACGTTCGCAGTCATCTTATCAGCTCTGTCTCAACTTTGACCTTTGCCGTGCTGATAGGTACCTACACCTTGTCAAATCTCCACTGATAACAGAAAAACACCGCATTTGCTTCCCGCTTATAAACAGGACTGCCTGCTACTCTCTTCTGTCCATATTCTCCTCTTTTCTGTCTGTGTTTGTGTGTGTGTGCAACTGAGTCTTTGACTTCATATTCTAGGCAGTGCATATACAGAAATCATGGGTATCCTCTCTCCCTTTGCTAAGATTATCCAATGGATTGACGTCAAGTCCGGCTGGTACCCAGTTGGCATGTCGCTGGAAGAGCGAAATCTCATCCGCAAGATTGACACTCTTGTTCTTGGTTACTGCTGCTTGGCTTTCTTCACCAAGTACCTAGATGTTTCTGCTCTTAGCAACGCTTACGTCTCCGGTATGGAGACAGATCTTGACCTTACTGGAAACAGACTTAACTACGTCAACGCTGGTATGTATCTTTATCTATCCTGCTTTACTTATTTTCCGATGACACATCACTCATCTGTTTCCTATGTCCACAGTCTACCAGGTTGGATACTGTGCTTTCCAGATTCCTTCCAACATCCTCATTACCAGACTTCCCTCCCAGTATTACCTTCCCAGTGCTGAGATCATCTGGGGTCTCTTCACTCTTGGAACCGCTTTCGTTAAGACCTACAATCAGCTTTTAGCTCTCCGCTTCTTCGTTGGTCTCGGCGCCACCGCTTGCTATGTCGGATGTCTCCATATTGTCAACTGCTGGTACAAGAAGGAGGAGCTTGGACGTCGTAATGCCATTTATTACTCTGCTATGCCTCTCGGTACTATGGTCGCTGGTTACCTTCAGAGTGCTCTTCTTAACCTTGACGGAAAGAATGGTCTTCGTGGATGGCAGTGGCTTTTTATTGTATGTGCCATCATCACAATCCCCATTGCGTTCTTTGGTTATCTCTTCTTCCCCGATGTTCCCGAGAAGACCACCTCTAGATGGTTCTCTGAGCGGGAGAAGCAACTCGCTTTCGACCGTCTTCAAGCTGATGGCTTTGAAAAGTCCAAGGGTCTCTCGTTCGGTCTTGCCAAGCGTGTCTTGGGTACATGGCAGTTCTGGACTTTCGTCTGGATGGGTAACCTTTTCTGGCTTGCTCCTTACGGTTCTGGCACTCCTTTCTTGCTTTGGCTTGATTTGCTCACCAACGCTGATGGAACCAGAAAGTACACTGACGCCGCCGTCAACAACCTTAGTACCGTCACCTCCGCCGTCTCTATTGTTTCCGCTCTCATCACCGCCGTATACTCTGACTGGAGACGAACTCGTTGGGATATGATGCTTCTCGCCGGTTTACTCATGCTCGTCGGAAACATCATGCTTCTTGTTTGGAACATCAGCGAGAACGCTATCTTCGCTGCCTTCATGTTGCTCGGTATCGCCAACGGTCCCGGAAATCTTGTCGTCGTATGGGCTGCCGAAACTTTCGCTCACGATCTCGAGGCTCGTGCAATCACCCTTGCTACCATCAACGCCACCAACTGTATGCTTTACCTTGTCATCCCTCTCGGTGCTTGGCAAACAGAGGACGCTCCGCGCTACTTCGCTGGTTACATCACCAGTGTCGCTATGTCTGCTGTCCAGATTATTCTCATTCCCGTCGCCGTCTTCTACCAGCGTCGTGATGAGCGTCGTCTCACAAACATGCCTGCCGTCGATGTTCTTTCCCTCCAGGAAGGTGTTCCCGAGGAGTATGACCTCAAGAACACCATCCTTGCTGACTCCGTCGAGATTGGCTCGACTGATGAGTCGACTAACGAGAAGGATATGTCCAAGGTCAACTCTGACGAGAAGAGAAACCTTGATTTCTAGATTTCTGATTGATATCGACTGATATTCTCTCAATAGATTAAATGTTTAGAATCTTAGATTTGCATGATTTGGTTATGTCGTTTGTTTCACGTTTTTGTTCATGCGTGCGATTTTGGTTTGCTGTTATTTAACTGTTTCTGTACATGGATATTTCAATTTTATATTTTTTTACTATTTGCATCTAATTTACTTTTCATGGCGTAAAAGAGCGGCTTCTTCTGTTCAAGATATCTTCTTGTCCGACTACCAATGCTAGTCAGGAACAATAAAATCGTCTTCGTAGTTCATATTACTCGAATAGGCTATTTCTACTGTCTACGGTTGGTTACCTTTACTACGAACAATGAGGTTTATAGATGTGAATACAACAAGTAGCATTTGAATTAAACAAGCATTCATATTTCTTTAGCCATCCTCTTCCCCCTCTCACTCTCGCTCACTCCCACTCACTCTCGCTAGCGTCCCCAACTGGAAATGTGTAAACTTGATTGCTTCACTGCGACCGCCGAACTCTGGCAATGGCATACCAGGCTTCTTCACTCTTCTCTGGCTCGCAGCTAGACTTGGCCTACCGGGAAACGACAGTGGCATGCCGCTCTTCTTCACTCTTCTCAGGCTCAAGTGACAAGTCACCAGAATCACAGAACAGAACCGAAGCAGAACTGGTATAAGAGAAATCGCACGATGTGCGCATCCAACCGGGGGTATCTCGCGGAATCCTGCGTCCGGTTTCAATTGTCGGCTCGTAGTCCATGTGTGTTCAAGAAAGGTGCCTGCCCCTGACCCTGTGCCTGATTCACGTGTGTGTAGAACACTGCAGATGACATAAAGTGGCTTTTGCGACATATATACAGTACCATGATTGCGCTGATTTGTAGAATGCATGCAAAGTTGTGTATTTGAGGATGATAAGAGTTTGCCAAGTGCAGGCGAGACGGGATCAGGGGCGCGCTAATAACTTTTTGATTGCGCTCATAGCTGCAAATCACAATTGGTAGATAAATGCGTCAGACGAGCGCATTATCATATCTACCGCGTGCGTTAGCCAATATCACTGCAAACATGAACTTGAAAGATACTCACCAAATGCAATGATGTCAGGCATTTGTGAACGTTGCCATTCATGGCTAAGACTCAACTGACTCTGAAGGTCAAGCCTAAAGGCGAAGAGGATATTTCATGATTCAGAGGAGAGAGAAGTTGCCTTGTTCTCTTTAAGGTGTGAAGAGGAAAGAAAAGAGAGGGAGAAAGCGGGTGAGAAGGGGGCTATTTATGCATCTCTGGGAAGGGCCCTTGCCCACACCTGGGCGCGTCTGAACAGCGGTTGGCAGAGGAGGGAATGGCCAGATATCTGACAATACTGGGCACAAATCGGGAAATACTGAAACGGAGCTAAAGGATGGCTTCCAAGAGCGGGGTAGCAGGGAAACGAAATATGAGCGCGTGATGATGCCGATCGCAGGGAAATAGATACCGTGAACCTGTTCGACGGAGGTCGAAAACGCCAACTTCAGGGCTGATTATCTCGCCCATCCAAGATGAAAATTTCGTGTAAATTTAGCAGATCGACGTGCAGAATTTTCTGCTTTGAATGATGCAATAAAATCAAAATCTGCCTGTGAATTATTGCAGAACGCTGCCAGGAAAACAGGTAAAGTCAGTCAATTTCGCCAACTTTCTTGCGCGTGCATCTTCTTCAGTTTTCATCGCATACCGCTGAATTCTGTGAATCTGAATAGATCTATCTTCGATCTACGTTCGCTCACTTTTCCCGCTCGATTAGCTGCATTTTCTGTCCAGTAAATGCTGCCCAAACACAACGATATTCTCTGAAATCTGCAAAATCGGCCGTACCTGTTCGAACCGACGAACAGGGATGTTGTGTGTACCACAAACTTTATCACCGAAAAACAGTGCTAACCATCTTCACATGCAATTTCGTGACGTCAGTCAAATGCGCAAAGAACAACAGATCTGCTAGCAACACACCAAACAGGCCATATTCTCACTTGTTCTTGCATTCCAATGACATCACCATGCTCTGAAGTTCGGGAACGAGTTCGTCTGCTCGCTGGCATCGCACTGTTCGCACCGGAAAAGCCGAAAACGACGATCAGAGCGACGTTCAGAAACTCAAACGAACAATAAACACAATCCCGTGATGAGCGCGGCCGACAGAGTCAGTCTGAATCGCTCCCTTCCTGCTAAGCATCACTTGCTGGAGGGCCATTAACCATCTTTATTGCAATGCCATCGTAGGCTGTAGATTAAGAATATAGAAAACACTCTGAGCTTCCGAAATATCTTGCAATGCTGTACCTGCGAATTTGATGCTAAACAATCCATTTCTGTTGCACGAATCACGCACATCAACACCCTGCGCAACAACATTGCGACTTTGTCCAACTTCTCTATTTGTCTGCCACACTATCTTCCTTTATTTCGTATTATGAAGGACATAATGAGTACTGCAATCATACTTTGAAGGTCAATTGACTGAACAACAGAATATAGCTAACCAGAGCAGCTTGAGTTGTGATGAGTCCAAGCTGTGCCCTTGTTCAGATTCTCAGTTTTTCTGCTTTACATAAAACTCAAAAAGCGATAGAGCTGAGTTGCCTGAGTACGAAATATTGAATGACCTTGCATGAGCCACAGAATCTTGATGATTTCGATGTACAGAACAGAGAAGAAATGGAAAAGCAAAACCAGCATGTATACGCTACTGTACTGTCCATCCACGCTGGTATATTCAGTAGCGACCATGATGTCAAATGACAAGAAACGAATAGCAAGGAAATTTTTAATGCAAGAGCTCATTCTTTGGCAAGTCGCAGCCAGAGTATAAGAGATATCAGTGCAGCATACCTTGAAGAAAAGTTCTAAGCATGAGCATATAGCTTTACTCTAGCTATTATAGCAAGTAAGTATCGACAAGAAATAAAACCATCATTGAATCAGTTGGCTGAAAAAAAGGAAGATTATTCTAAACACTCTGCATAGAATACCCCCCCGGGGTTCCTGAAGCCTTCATAACCCAGGGACAAGCTGCTGGCTGCATTCCGTCGCATCACTAAGCCATGTTGAAAGACGGTATAATCTGGCCATTATACACAATACTTGGCACCATGCCATCACTTTCAAGTCACCTGCAAGAAGGTCATTCACCGTATCATATCAAGTTCATGCTGCCAGCAACAAGGCGATATGTGATTCTTGTTAAATTGGAGACTTCCAGTAGGAAAAAAAAAACAGGAAATCAATATACCAGCTCAATAGCATGTAGATAAGAAATTTGAGGCTACTAGTGACACAGTCTGCGCTGAATAGACTCATCATCTCTTATATCCCGATCGCCAGCCTTCAATTGAGGTCTTTACCGGTATTTAGTTGCTATACCGCCTGTTATTGATATCAGCCCGCAGCTGCCAAAGATACTTCCCACCCAATCATATATTGTTATTCCATAAGGTATAAAGCACGCCATACGTATGTCCCCCGAAAGGGTGTCGATGTTCGCCAGCTATGCCTGCCTTCTCGACAGGAGACCTTATCATAATTACAATTACATAAGCGCTCTGTCACACATTAAATTTTTGACCCCTGAATAATTTCAGTGCCTGCGAAATTTTTTGGAGCACGGAGGGAAACAGTACAGAGTTGGCTCAGACATTGCAGAGCTCTTCCATTTGTTTATGAGTTTTATTGCAGGGAAAGGCCCCAGGAGTATTTTTAATAAATACTTGGATACATTTATCCGCGGATCCTTGCGCTCTGCCTCAGTCAGCTCTAAAGTCGATCAATATCAACATCCACGGTTCTACTCCCAACAGCAATACTCTCCCATCCCTGATCCTTGTAATCCACGCCCGTCTGATCACGTTAATTTTGCAAAAATGGATACTATTGAACATGAGGATGGTAAGCGGTACGTGGTACTAACAGAGGGTAGTGCGTCGGTTTTATACGAAAATGAAAATCAAGTGTTCTATAATCCGGTTCAGCAGTTTAACCGAGATCTGAGTACATTGGGAATTCGAGTTTGGTCTGAGGAATACTTAGCAAAGAAGAAATCAGCAAAGAAAAGAAAAAACAAGAAATCAAAGGATGTTGGCAATAAGGAATTTGCACAGAAGGACGGGAAGAAAGAGGCAGCAGAGTCAGCAAAATCCGTGGACAGCACAGCAGCTGACGAGACCTCAGAAGAGCCAAAGGATGAGACCATAGCACAAACAATCAAGCCATCTAACGACACAAAGACGGAGCCTAAGGTCGAAAAATCAAGTCCGCCATTTCTCACGATCCTGGAGGCTCTATCGGCTACAGGATTGCGTGCTATTCGTTATGCATTGGAAATCCCCCAATTGAAGACAGTTCTTGCCAACGATTTCTCACCTAGTGCTGTCGACGCCATTAGAAGAAATGTTCAATATAATGCTGGTGCAGAAAACATAGTCACACCTTCGCATGGTGACGCAAATATGATCATGTACGCTCACAAGTCAAAGCCATTTCACTGTATCGATCTTGATCCTTATGGCACAGCAGCTCCTTTCATTGACGCAGCAGTACAAGCTATTGCAGACGATGGCCTAATTTTAGTCACCTGTACAGACCTTGGAGTTCTTGCCGGACAGGGATACCCTGAAAAATGCTTTTCGAACTATGGCGGTATGACTTCAAAGACCGAATTCTGCCATGAATCTGCATTACGACTTGTTCTGAATCTTGTTGCGACTACTGCAGCGCGCTACGGAAAGGCTATTGAGCCATTGCTGAGTTTGTCGATTGATTTCTATGTGCGTCTCTTTATCAGAATTAAGCATTCGCCTATTCAAGTTAAATCTTTGGCCAGGTACGTCTTCTTTCATTACCCTTCGTTCACTACAAGAACTAAGATTTGTAGCCAAACTATGGTAGCCTACTCATGTACTGGCTGTCATTCCACCACATGCCAGCCTCTAGGACGAGTAACTACCGATGACAAAGGAACTCCTACCAAGTACCATTTCCCTCGAGGACCTCCCGTTGGTCCAAATTGCGACAACTGCGGGTTTGTGCATCACGTATGTCTATATCTCTTTGTTTATGAGCTTAAGTTAATCTTTATTTGCAGATGGCGGGACCTATGTGGGGTGGTAAGCTACACAACAAAGAGTTTATTTCCAAAATAAAAGCGTTAGCGGAAACCGCTGATCCAGCGATTTACAAAACACTGGGTCGTATCAACTCTATGCTTACCGTCGCGGGCGAAGAGCTTGAAGATGCTCCCTTTTACTTTACGCCTCATAAAGTTTCCTCTGTTATTCGAACCACATGCCCGACATTGACTGGACTTGGATCTGCTATTATAAACGCTGGATACAAAGTTTCGCCAACTCATGCACTGGCTGGAGCAATCAAAACGAACGCTAGCTATGATGTTATTTATGACATTATGCGAGGATTTGCAAAGGAAAATCCAGTTACTGAAGCGAACATTAAATATGGCTCACCTGCTTATAAGATTTTGCAAAGACGTGAACCAAAGTATGCCAATTACTTTAACTATAGAGGAGTCACTGAGAGCTAATATTGTTATGTCTAGATTTGAGGTTGATTTTACTGAACATGCCGATGCCAATCCCCCCTCAAGAAAAATCAAAATCACCCGCTTTCCACAAAATCCAAAATTCTGGGGACCACTTCCTAAAGCAACCGGCGACAAGAAAGGCGGCAACGGAGCCAAGAATGCAGAGCAAAGTACGAAACGAGAAAACAACTCTACAGATAGCGACGCTAACGATAGTAAAAGGCAAAAAGTTTAATTTCCAAGAATAGATTTATGATAAATGATTGTATAGTCAAAATAAATTAAGAAAAATATGCATGATAGAACATATCGCATACAAGTAGATAGTATACAAAAGCATATGACTGTTTGCCGTTATTCGATTCGTAGGAAGCTGACAACACCTGTACAATAGCCGACCAAATCATCAAGTCGCTTCTTCTCTCTGAAATCGACATCCTGCCAGTGGACTAGAGCTTCATTCAAAGTCGTGTCTTCGCGGTTTTCAGACAAAACGTCACTGTGGATCTTTAAAAACATAGACATCCAAGCTTGTACTAGCTCATAATCCTTTCTTTCCTCAAGACGAGCCGTCATCGCGTTCACGAAATAAGAAAAGTGGTCGATATCATCCACATTCAATAATCGCAATTCGAGGTCGGTAGCTGAAGGAGATAATCTCTTCACATGCTCAATGAAATCCGAATAATCGCTGGTAGCGTAGCCTTCGATTAATTTACGTAGGAAATCTGTCATCTTTGAAGTGCCGCTCTTCAGTTTGGCTTTGACAGCCTTGTCATCCTTCTTCTCAGCATCCGGTTTAGCACCAGTCAAGGTCAAGAAAAATGGCGCTTGCTCGGGGACTTTGGGAGCTTCTTTAGGTTTGTTCCTTGATTTGATAACGTCCAGGTTTACCAAAGTTGTGAATCTGTTGCGAGGAATCGTGCTCAGGGTTACTAGCTGAGAGTTCAGCTGGTCTGGTGAAACATACACACCAGATACTTCAGGCTCTTCTTCGTCTGTGTTCTGCTCATCAGCAAATGCTCCTTCTAGTAATCCATCAGCTCCTTCACCGGAAATTGATGGCATCTCTAACAGCTCAAGTTCTTCATTTGTAATCTGACGGAATGCAACTTGCTTGAACATGGTTCTATTGGTCCACAGATTGATACCAACGCCATCTTCATGAGCAGTAGCCAGCCATTCACCATTTCCAGAAAGTCTCAAAGCAGTGACGACTGATTGTACCCGAACGGCATCAATGCATGATCCGGTAGGCAGATCCCAGGTACGGATAGTAGAGTCATTGGCTGCAGATACAATCCATCTTCCATCTGCGGAAAAGTCTAGTGCAGTGATGGCTTGCGAGTGTCCTTTCAACTCACGAACAACGCGCATGGTGAGAATATCAACCACAAGAATCTGCTTGTTTTCTAATGTAACGGCAAGCAACTCGGTCGATCTATGAAGAAGCAGTGAAGTAGCTGGAGCGGGAAGATGAAGAGCGTGTTTTAAGGTCGTGGTCTTGAAGTCATGAAATTGCAATTGCCCATCAAGCGAGCAGCTGATGATTGTCTGGTTTAGTCCATCGACAGCCAAGCCCGTAACCGCCCTGGTGTGTGATCTAAATCTCTTTCTGCGTACTCCACTTTGCATATTATAGACATCCACAGTACCATGAGACGATCCGATCAGTCCGAAATTTCCACAGAATGAGATTGCAACAGCACGAACGATGCCCTTGTCGGAAGTCTTAAGCTGCCATCGACCGACTGCTCCACGATGAGCGTCCCATGTACGTGCATAGGGCAGTCCCTTATGAGCCGTGATGATATTTTCCCAATCGCCAGATTTATTAGCCTCATGAGCCATCGCTGTGATTTCAGGGAATTTCTCGCGAAGACCGCTGGTTAAGCCCGCTTTTCGGCCTGTCCCGGGAGTATTCTTTTCACGTTGCGAGAGTTCATGGCTCTGAGCATCTTTGCGCAGGGAAAATATCCAAAGCGAACGATCAAGTGACGAAGAAAGTAAAAAGTGGCCTGACTCTTCTGTGAAAAATAGGTTTGTGGAAGGTTGTGAGTGACCACCACGAGAACGAAGATGCCTTGGTGGAGAAGTCACTAGAGCAGTCGAGGTAGTGAGCTCGGGATCAAATACATATTCCTAATGAAAGTCACGTTAGCCCGATAAAGTTAAAGATCACAGAATTATATACATACCTTGAGATAATTGTCGCCGCCAGAAGTAATAAACACCGGCTGCCCGTTCAAAAATGAGACACTCGCTACACCACCCTGGGCATTAGAGTGAACTTCTCGCATGATGTGAACTCTTCGCTCCCTGTTCAAGTCGTAAAAGTAGATATCGCCGTCAATGGTGCCAGCCGCCAGATGCGGGGTACCGTCGGTGCGGAAGGAAATTGACAACACTTTCTGCCGACACGAGATCTCAAAAAGAACTTTTGAGAATCGCAGGTTTAATGCTTGAATGCGACCGTCTTCAAATGCAAGACCAATTGTATCTAACGCCGGGGCGACGTCGACAGCAGTCAGGAGCGACTCAAAAGGTTCACTTTGGAACACCAGCTTTCCAGTGCGGACATTAACAAGGATGACGTAGGATGAAGTAGCAACAACAATCTTGTTAAGGTATGTGTGAGGGTGAATTAAATCGACTACTTCTCCGGCACCAGGAGGCAAATCGAAAGAAGTGTAGTACTCAGGAGCAGTTGATTTGTCTGATGATGTGAAGCGGTAGACGTACACTGATTCATCTGAAGCGGCGCAGACATAATCACCAAAAACCAGCAGCTTTGATAGAGGAGCAGGTGACTTTGTATCAACGGAGTATTCGAGTTTTCCTCGGCGGTATACTCCGATAGTCGATCCCCAGATGGCGTAGACAAAATGAAAGTGACTCGAGACGGCGGCAATAGGAGAGCTGGTCTGGGGTGAGGAGACAAATAATAGATGCAATGATCCAGCCTTTGAAAATTAGAAGTTGCTAGGGTAGAATATAGGGAAATACTAACATCATAAACTTGGAACGAGTTGCCAACCACAGTAGTGATGATGAATGTTTGACCGAGGGTAGATACAGAGAATGGAACATTATTTGTGACGTATCCCAGGGCCTATTTGACAATGAGTTAGCATATAACTATTTTATCTGAATTCTTCCAGCAGCAAGTCCTTACTCTGAAAGGTGCAAAAATCCTGGATGCATGCTGCTTGCGGCCAATGCCGACCGCAGCTTCTGCGGGCGCGATCTTCCTTCGCTTGCCGGATTCGGCGTCGGCCGAAGTCGCAGAAATTGACGGCATGGTGAACCTAAGAAATAGAATCCAGATACAAGTAAAAACTACTCTCGCAGTGCTCGAACAGGAACTAGACTATCGAGCCAGAATCTGAGAAATATTTGATCCTGACGAGGCCCGGCTTTCTCCAAAAAAAAATTACTGTAGGACCGGGTAAGTCTTCAAACTCCCAACTGTGCTTACAATAATAATGACTAAGTTTATTAAAGTTGTAACTGAAACCTTAAAATATAAGTTCTCGAAAAGAGGCGAGCGAACGCGTGTTTGACTGTGACCAGATGAATGGGCAGTTTTGGACTGTTGGGACAAAGACAGTGTGGGCACAGCAAAAGTGGGCAGCAGCTGAATTTCTTGTTTGATTATCAGATTTGGAATAGATTTGCTACTCTGCGCAGTTTCTGATTTGGAGTATTGCGAGATAGTGTACAAGGAGGTCTGTGGACTGTTCATCAGAGAAATTATAGCAGCGAGGCGATTCAGGCTGCACAAGGACTGAGCCTTATCAACCACTACTCCTTTTCTAAGCATCAACACTTACATCTGGTTGGACCATGTCAACCCCGAAACTGAACGCTGTCTCGAGTTTCCCTTTATCGAACTCTTCCAAGTCATCTCGGTCTTCTTCGCCATCAGCTTCTGATCGTGTCGTTGACAGCCCGTCCAGAATGAGCTCTGCCTTCAACTTGACCTTGACGAAGACGATCTCGCGGGATTCGACCTTCCATTTGCCGCCACCTGCAATGGGCTCAACGTTCATGCAAGGCCCGCCTACACCTGTGGAGAAGTATGGTACCATTGGAGTTTGTGCCATGGACGCAAAGGCTCGGAGTAAGCCGTGCCGATTGATTCTCAATCGTCTCATCTCGGATGGCATGTTTGAGACTGTTATCTTTGGTGACAAAGTGATCCTTGATGAGGGTATGTATATTTTTGCACTACGCATCTTACTGAGCGCGCTTATTTACTTTAAACCCTTATAGATGTTGAAAACTGGCCAACCTGTGATTATCTGATTTCGTTCTTCTCCACTGGATTCCCCCTCGAGAAGGCAATCAAGTACGCCAAGCTACGCAAGCCTTACCTTGTCAATGATCTTGAGTCGCAGAAACTTCTTTGGGATCGCAGACTTGTTCTTGACGTTCTCGACAGTATCCATGTGCCTACACCTGATCGGCTCGAGATTAGTCGTGACGGTGGCCCAAAAGTGAATTCCGTGCTTGAGAAGCGAATGGAGGAGCAAGGAGTGAAAATGAAGCGTGGCGAGACTCCTACTTGGAAGATGACGGACGAAGATACGCTCTGGGTCGATGGCAAGACGCTCAAGAAGCCTTACGTTGAAAAGCCGGTGAACGGAGAAGATCATAATATTTACATTTACTATCACTCGGCACAGGGCGGTGGTGGCCGAAAGCTGTTCCGCAAGGTCGGCAACAAGTCTTCTGAGTTTGATGAGACTTTGTCGACCCCACGCACGGAGGGCAGTTTCATTTACGAAAAGTTCATGGACACTGATAACTACGAGGACGTCAAAGCGTACACTGTTGGTCCTAATTACTGTCACGCCGAGACCCGCAAGTCTCCTGTTGTTGACGGGCTTGTTCGTCGTAACACGTTTGGCAAGGAGATTAGGTTCGTGACGCAGCTGACGGCGGAAGAGAAGAACATGGCGCGCAACATTTCTATCGCGTTTGATCAGGCTATTTGTGGATTTGATTTACTTCGTGTGAATGGCCATTCGTATGTGATTGACGTGAATGGCTTCTCATTCGTCAAGGAGAACCAGCAGTACTACGAACAGTGCTCTAAGGTGTTGCGCGAAATCTTTATGGCGGTACGCGCCAGCCAGAAGCGATTGCCGCCATCCTTGAGCGCGCCGAAGCCCGCCGAGCAGAAACAGAGCTGGAAGCTCAAGGGCATGGTTTACGTTATCAGACACGCTGACCGCACACCGAAGCAGAAGCTCAAGTTTTCGTTTTATTCGCAGACGTTTATTGCGTTGCTGAAGGAGCATAAAGAGGAAGTTATCATTCGCGGAGTCGAGCCTTTGGGCGAAGTTCTTGATGCGACGCGGGTTGCTCAGAAGGAGCGGATTGAGGATGCAGGCAAGCTGGCACAGCTTGCGCACGCTCTTGAACGCAAGATGAGTTTTGCGGGAACAAAAGTGCAGATTAAGCCTGTGTTGAGCGAGAGCTTGGAGGTCGAGAAAGTGCAGTTGATTATTAAGTGGGGTGGAGAGCCTACGCACTCTGCGCGGTATCAATCGCAGGATTTGGGTGATCAGATGCGTAAGGACGTGATGTTGATGAACAAAAAGGCACTTGAGAATGTGAAGGTGTATACTAGTTCTGAGAGACGTGTGGCGACGAGCGCGCAGATCTGGTGCGCGTCGTTTCTTGACAAGAAGGATCTTGATCCGTCGTTTCTTACTATTCGCAAGGATTTGCTTGATGACAGTAATGCGGCCAAGGATCTGATGGACAAAGTGAAGAAGAAAATCAAGCCGTTACTGCGCAAGGGACTCAAACCGCCTCCTCAGTTTACGTGGCCCGAGAAGATGGAGGAGCCGAGTGTAGTGATTCACGCTGTTGTCGATCTGATGAACTTCCACCGAAAGGTGATGGAAGCCAATTTCAAATATCGAGATCCAATGTCATTTCAGTCGCGCTGGTGTTGCGGAGAGGATCCATTGTTGTTCAAGGAGCGTTGGGATAAGTTGTTTGGCGAGTTTACGACGGTTGAAAAAGTTGATCCGTCAAAGATCTCTGAGTTGTATGACACTATGAAGTATGATGCGCTTCATAATCGGCAATTTCTTGAGAATATTTTTCTTCCGACGGAGACGAGCGACGGCGATTTGATGCCATGTGGGGAAGATATTGCTTCGGCGTTTTCTTCTCCGAGTTCTGCGTCGCCGACGATTGCAGCCTCGTCGACCTCGTCGAGCGTTGCAACGGGAAGCGTCAAGGGGTCACCGCAGATTGGAAGCGAGGAGTTTTCACGCAAGGTTTCGTCATCGAGTTCTAATGCGATGGGATCGCCGGCGGTAGGAGCGACGACAAATAGTGGGAATGGTACACCGCCGATTGACAAGTTCCAGGATGCCAAGTTTAGCAAGCTACGGGAGCTGTACCGTTTGACTAAGGTTTTGTTTGAGTAAGTTGGATGCGTATGATGATATAGTAGAGAGAGAGAGAGAGAGAGGCTAACGTAGGAACAGTTATATTTGTCCGCAGGAATACGGTATTTCTGATGACGAGAAGTTGGACATTGGGCTGTTGACGAGTCTGCCGCTTGTGAAGCAGATTTTGACGGACTTGGACGAGGTGAAGGGTGCTGATTCGGGAGCGTGCTTTGCATATTTCACAAAGGGTGAGTTTGAAAGAATAGAAAGGGCAAGTTTGGCAAAGGATACTAATAGGAGAATAGAATCGCATATTTACACGCTGATGAATATGATTTACGAATGCGGTATTCCCACGAAGATATCGCGGAATGCACTGCCCGAGCTGGATTACTTGACACAGATTGTGTTTGAGTTGTATGAGTCTGAGAACAACGGTGCAGACCGCAAGTACGCGGTGCGGGTGTCGTTGTCGGCGGGATGCCACTGTGGGGATCCGCTTGATATCAATTTAGATTCGAAGCACTGTATTTCGTGCATGCCTAGAAAGGCGTTGACTAGCTATATTGACTTGGAGGTGATGACGAAGAAGTTTACGGATAATTTTGGTAGAGTGTCGTTGCCGAAACGGTTTATTCCGGTGAATATTTCGGGGCAGGGCTCGAGTACGAATGCTGCGTCGGTTGTGGCGACGACAGCGACTGCGCCGCCTATTAGTGTGTAGAGCGCTGATGGAATAGCTATAGCACTGCGGGCTTATAGTGAGGTGTAAAATAGAATAAGCGTATAGGTGAATAAATATATATTATAGATGTTACCGAATGAGTGTGATGTAGGATATAAAGTGGGTGGGAGAATAATTATTGATTGTCGATCAGACATCGCTGCAGCAACAGCAAAAGCAATGAGATAATAACAGAAAAAGGTGTTCTGGCTAAATGAGTATTCTAATTAGAAGAAATAGAATGTTGATAAAAGAAGGAAGGAAGCTCTCGCCCGGAGGAATTCTGATTCTGATTGATTCTGAATCTGGGGTTGGCAAAGTCTGGGGAAGCGAGGGCACGTTGCCATCGCCGTTGGGATAGTTTGCAGGCAGCGACGACGCGTGTTTCCTGAAGCAGATACAACACAGTGATAGTGGCAGTGAATAGTGATATATACAGAAGTAGCGTGAGTAGCGCACCTGATTGAGATGGAATCAGTTTGGATCAGAGAACTGGTCAGACGACTTGTGACGATGCCTGACCTCGCGACGAGCGCTGACGTGGTCTGACGACTTGCCGCGCAACTTGGTGACGTAGTGATCGCTGCTTCATTCTAATTGCTATTCTACGACAGCAACTGCTCTGTTTGACCACTCCGCTCCACTGCCTCGCACTTCGCAGCGATTCTACACCGGCACACCTACGGCGCAAAGGAACCTCTGCGAGCACGTTCTCGGATGCGTGGTGGGGAACGAGCGCGTCACCAAGCGTCCCTGCTCCGGGCCTGAGAAATCGTCACGTGTGTCTGTACTGACTTCCCCACGCTCGGCCTTTTGCTCTCTGCGACTCCTCGACTGCCTCGACATCACACTTCCTCCCGCCCGGCCACCGGCGACTATTTATTCGCTCTGTTCGCTCTGTTCTGTGCTGTCATTCTGTGCTATTCTGTGCTTGCTCTGATCCATTCTTATTTGCACTTGCATCTCCATATACATATATACATAGTTAACTGCATTTGCAATGGTCGTTCCAACACCCACTCGCCCCAACTTCCTCACCCTCTCCGCCGCCGCCGAGCAGGCAGAAAGCAACTTCCTCGTCCTCTCCTCCGAGGCAAACAACGTTGTTCTCATCGAAGACCTCACCTCGCACGCTGGCACCATCATCGCCGCTGACCGTGGCCGCTCAGAGTCCATGTCTTCTGTTACCTCGGACTGCACTTTTGTGTCCAATGTCGACGCACCTGCTGAGGAATCCGCTATCTAATCTTTGCTTGATTTAGCGGGATGCATATCTTTCAAATTATCGCGCAATTGATGTGTCTGTGCACGTTGGAGTTTGGTTTTCTTTGTCCTTGTCTCGTATTTGGCTGTTTTGGGTTCTATTTGGGAGTATATAAAGGTGATTTACACAATATACATGCAATTTGCTTTACACATTCTCTGGCCATATGCTGTGATATTTCACATGCTTGATTTCAATTACTAATTGCTATCATGATAATTACATACTGCTTGCCGCGCGGTCGGCGTCTCAGATCGGCTCCGGTTCACGCGGCAAGACGCACGCCCGGCGAATGTTCGGCGAATCGCGACTGAGAGAAGAATAACTCGGAGAAGAGGGATTAAACAATACAATGACTGCTTATTGCGTTATTATAAATAATGGTAAATTGAGATCATATAGTAATAAGTAATGAGGGTTCCTGCTTCCAGTGCTAGACCCTACTAAATACAGTGTACTCCAGTCGGCCTACTTACTATTACTATTTTGTTATTGATTGCGCTGAATTACTAATCAGTCATATTTAATATTACGTAATACTTCACTAATCAGCGAAAGTTTTGATTGAGCATTAACATATTCGCATCTTCAGATCGCAGTCGCCGTCCAGCAATACAGCAATACAGCAATATCTTTCAGAATTCATAAATCCGGCCTTTATTTTATCTTTTTGTGGACAATCATCATCAAGCACTCCAGTGCCAACACTATCGGATACACGCAGCCCGCCTATCCGACATCGGCAAGACGTCTCCCGCGCACAAAAGGCAGTGAAACCTAACTCGAAGCCGGAAGCAGCGCTGTTTTGATCGTCTTTGACTAACTTAGCCTGCCTCTTCATCGTCCACGAACGCACTTAAAAGACTTCTACCCGCCACTCTTCCTTTTACTATCATCTTGCATTGTGTGTGTCGTCTGAAATAGCAGTGTCAGCGTAAGTGCACTCCGTCGTCTTTGCTCGTGATCTTAGCTCACACATACAGAATCATGTATACACGATCACTGACGCGTCGGGCGCTGCAATCCGCCTCGGCCTCCCTGCGCTCGTCTTCCCTCGCAGAGGCTCCGACTAGAGGCAGATCACTGTTCAGTACATCCCTGCCTCGCGCATTCATTCCTCAAGTCAACCGATCACCGGCGTCGCCTATGCGGCGCACAGTCACCTGGCTCGAGGCTCTGCATGCGCGTGAGGAAGGACGGCCCGCGAGCGTGTCAAGTTTCGTGACAGAGATGAATAACCCGCCTGTCGAAGAACGGACGATGGACGATAGTCACACTACCATCACCTTGCCGTTCAAGGAGGATCAGTGGTTGATGGATGCTTATGTCAACTCGACGGGCAGACTCAGGTACTAGCACCATTCTGACAAGAGACTCTAGTGCACAGCTAACGATCTGTAGAATAGGACAGATCTTCCAGGATCTGGATGCCCTGGCAGGTGTAATTGCATACAAACACTGCGCGCCGGCAGATCCTACGATCGTGACTGCCTCGGTTGACCGGATCAGTCTCCTAAAACGACTGACGGTGCTGTCTGATATCGAACTGAGCGGCAACGTGACATGGACCGGAAAGTCGTCGATGGAGATCACGATCAAGGCGCGAACTGTTTTGGATAACGAAACTTTCTTGGTCGCCAACTTCACGTTTGTCGCGCGTCATCCCACGACCGGCAAGAGTTTCCCGATCAACAAGCTCGTGTGCCGCAACGACGCCGAAAAACAGATTTTTGACCGCGCAGAACAGTACAACGCGGCGAAGAAGCGCGCGGCCAAGCTCGGCGGACTGCTGGCGTCGCCTCCGAACAGCGAAGAAGCCGAGATCATTCACGCGATGTGGCTTCGCCAGAAGGCGTACGAGGATCCTAATTCAGGACTTGAGTTGCCGCAGGGCGTGGTGAAGATGAACGATACGGCGATCCAGTCGACGACGCTGATGCAGCCGCAGTACCGCAACCGACACAGCTATATGATTTTTGGTGGATACTTGCTTCGACAGACGTTTGAGCTGGCGTACTGCTGCGCGGCTGCGTTTTCACATGGAACCCCGCACTTCATCTCGCTTGACCAGACTACGTTCCGGTCGCCGGTACCGGTTGGCTCTGTGCTGTATCTGACTGCTACAGTTGCATACACGCAGCATAAGCCGAAGTCGCCGACTGGATCGCCCGCAGGCACGTTTGTGCAGGTGCGGGTTGACTCTACAGTGCGGGACATCCAGCACGGCACAGCGGAGGACTCGGGCTCGTTCACGTACACGTACTTTGTGGAGAACAAGACTGTGTCTGTCCTGCCAGTGAGCTACAGCGAGGCGATGCATTATGTCCAGGGACGAAGAAGTTCGATTGAGAGCAAGAGCTTTGGAGACGCGCTGCGAGGACTGGATGACTTGGCGAAGAGTGTGACTGATTAGAGAGCTATGGTAATATACTATATGGCTGCATTGATGTGATACAGATGGTAGAATGCAGATTGACTTGTATTGATAAGACAGGGCTCCAGTAGAACGCAGAATAGCTGCAGAAGGGCGTAGAGAGGATCACGTAAACTCACAGAATTATGATTCTACGTGAGTGAATGATCCCCGCGGGCTGCGCACTCACGAAGGGTCAAATACAGTTTGACGTGAGTGAGTCATTGTGATTTGTGATTCACGCATGTGAGCGAGTGCGTGGATCTTTGTGAACCGGCGAGCATTTCAAGACGAGACAGGAGGAATTGAGTAAAAAGCAAGAGCTTAAAACAGACGCCGCAACGCTGGAAAATGGCGGGAAAGAAGAGAGGCAGGAAGGAAGGGAGAGGTGGTGAAGACGGAGCAGCTCGACAAGCAGCTGATCTCATCTGCTGGAGATCCGTTCTTGACTGATGCGCTGCTTGCGTGCGCTGCGTAGTTGTCATATATACATAAAATACTATTTACAATAAGCAGCAAAACAGCAACAAAACAGTAAATAAGCATTAAGTGTGAACACTGAATAAACACGAAACACAGCCGCAGCGGGAACCGCTGAAGACCGCGTGGGTGCTGTATCTTCTGCCACGAGCTGCCGTGTGTTTACTGGGCATTTACTCTGTATATACTGTATTAACATCTAATTATCGGTCTCATATCTTCTCAAACTGCACTGCTTCTCTAGTTCATCCATCCCTTCGATAAGGCATCGCAATGGCCACCGCGGTGCCCATTTAGCGCGCTGCCGCGTTTCCTGTCTTATTCGGCCACCGCCCACAAAATTTCCCTGCCTCGACCATGTCTCGTCCACCGCTCTGCTTCCCTGGCTCCTGCTCTCTTCTCCTTCCCTTCTTCTCCATCAACACTTCCCCTGCATTTTCCTCCTTCTCCTCCTCCTCTCCTATCTGCATTTCTTCAGCTCTCCAGCCGCGCATGTCCGACGCGCTCCTGCGCAAGCACCGCCCGGCAAGCCTGGCGCTCAGCGCCCCAGCTCCTCCCAGCGCTGCTGCTGCCGCTGCTGCTGCTGCTACCGCCGCTCCTTCGTCTTCAACGGCCACCCTCCCTCGTCCTCCGTCCGCTGCCACTCCGCCATCGCCGTCGCCATCACCGTCGTACTTCCCGGCGCCTGTCATCCCTATCTCCCCTGCCGGTGTCGCCCGCGGCGAATCCAGACGCCAGCCGCAGTCGCAGTCGCTCTCCATGGGCTCGGTCTCGGTCCAGCAAGCACTTCTTCCTTCATTATCGCTGCCCTCTGCGTCTCTTCAGCAAATGCAGCAGCAGATGCAACAGCAGCAGCAGCAGTATCAGACTCATCTTGCTTCACTCTATCAGCACCATCAATACACTCAATTGATGACCCCGCCAGACGAGTACATCCCGTCTAATAATGAGCCTCAGCAACAGCAACAGCAGCAGAACGTCCACCCGTACTCTGGCGATCTGGACTACTCCGACGTCCCAGCCGATGAACTGATCGAGACAATCATCGACGGCAAAGACGATGCCGTCTCCGTAGCAGCAGCCGCCTCGCTGCTCATGAGGCATCCCGTCAGTGGAGCCGACGGTGAATCCCTCTTCCTCGACCCTGACGCTTTTTCAGACGATCGTCAGGCTGCGGCCGATACCACGAGCGCCAGTGTCGCTGGATCAAGCGCCACTGCCACTGCTGCTTTTTCCTCGACCTCAGCATCTACCTTGCAGAACCCCGGATTTTACTCAGAACACGATGCCGCATTGTCAGCTGCTGATTCAACGCTCTCTTCGCCCACCGGCATCTCTTCTTCAGGGTCGTCTCCAGCGCAACTGAGCAAGTCTATATTCAAAAAAATAGTCCCAGCAAAGATCCGCGCAGGCCTCAAGCGGCGGATGTCGGCGCCCATTTCAATATCGCTATCAATGTCGTCTTCGCCTACCTCGTCGTCGCCGTTCGCTGCGCCGCCGTCAATGTCTTCCATCCCGGCTGTCAATCGGCAGCCGGACGGGTATTTCGATATTGGCATCGCATCAAATACAAACCTCGAATCTGCTGACTTCACACTCTCTCCGCCCATATCATCCTCTGCATCACATCATCAGTCACAGAGTCAGTCCTCGACAAGCTCGCCAGTTTCTCACCGTCATCCGTCGCCAATCCTTCCTCCAAACACATCTCCTACGCATCGCAATCCTACCAGCATAAGCCTCACAAGCTCACCATCAATTCACGGACACACTCATCATCATCATCATCATCGCTACTCGCTCTCACACCATCATTACTCGCCGTCGCATTCTGGAATCGCGACTCCGACATATGCCTCTCCTAGCACAACTGCAAATATCAGTCCGGGGGTATTTGCTGCCTCAGCAGCAATGTCGGCAGTTCTCCAGCAACAGACCACGACCCCGTCTACCCCTTCCTCCCCGCCGATTCCCCCGTTGCCTTCAGCAGCTGGTTCGCGGTCGTCAGTGCCGCCTGATCTCTGCGACATTGCAACGCCTCTTTCGCCGACCCCTATCCAGACGTACGAAGAGAGTCTTAACGAGGCTGCTGGGATCAGCACCACCTCGTCAGCCACGCCGACCATATCTGGTGGCCAACACACATTCTCGCCTACCTCCGCGACATCCTTCACTCCCGACAGTTCATTATACCCACAAACCACCGTTCTCATGAACAGCAACGGCAACAACACCGCCAGCTCTTCGCAGCTTCAAGCGCAAGCTCTGCATAAACGGCTACAAGCGCAACTTCGACTTCAAGAATCCGGTGTGCCTATCGTGCAAATCCATCCTCACCCGGCACCACCTGACGTCTCTGCCTCGTCTTCGATCGCAGGCGAGCGCTGTTCGAGATCTGGTTCGACTTCAGGCACGACAAGTCTCACGAACGAAGACGAAGATCTGGTCTCATTATACGAAAACATGCGGCTTGAAGATCAAGCGTTCGAAGCTACCGAGAACAGACTTTCCGAAAGCGGATGGACTTCAGAAGCTGATTTGGCTGCTATCAGAAAGGATCGAGTTGCTGCTCGCAAGCGGTGGGAGGCTGCCATTGCGCTTCAGCAGCGGCGCGTTCAGAATACGTGTTGAGTTACAGGATAATAGAGATTAGATACATTTTTTTTTGTTTATTATTTATTGTCATTGGTGTTTGGATCATTTTAGTTGCTCATTTTCATTTTGTTGTAAATATCATAAAATACCGATAAACTTCTTTGAATTACAATCCTCTCCAATGCAAACTCTGAGCAATCTCAAACTCACCAACCGTAACCGCAGCCCAGCTAACTCCAGCATACAGTGTATACGTATTCTTCTACGCGATCCAGGCGTCGTCGACTTCATCCTAATACGCCACTATCGCCAGGAGCGAGGAGAACGCGAGTGAAGCCCTTGAGTTCTTTGACTGGGCAATTGACGATCGGGTTTGCTTGAGAGATGTAGAGCTGGACGACTTCTGCGCCGGCTGATCCGGACGTATTAGAGACTGTGACAGACAACAAGAGAGATCCGAGTACTTCTGAGCTCTTGGGTTTCTCTGACGCGCCCTTGATAGTCACTTTAGGATTTGTGACGGAGAATGTCGAGTATGAAAGGCCATATTTGAACGGGAACAACACTTGTTGCAAACTCGTAGTACCTCTATCCGCTGTACACGTCCTCGCTGTACAAGACACGACCATTATCGGATCTAAGCTAAGATATGCCGGCTTATTCTGTATATTAATCAACAACGTCAACGGAAGTTTTGCCAATGGGATTGCAGTCGCCAAAGAGAATGTCAGCGATTTCCTTTCCTATCTCGGTTTCACTGTACCAAGCGTGAACGAGCGCTTTACTCTTGCTGAGCCACGGCATCTCAACTGGAGTTCGAAAGTTCATGACAATCACCGCATCAGGTTTAACAAGAACAGCGTCGATTAATGTGCATTTGTGGCGACAGGTAGATCCATATTTGCGCGGTCGTATCCTTCAGTATTTCAGTCGTTGTCCAAACCAGCGCAGATGACGACTTGGTCTGCTATCTTCGCGGCGGCAACTGCCTCTGCAATACCTGCTCAACCGTACTTCAAGATAACCCCACCGCGAAGACCACCTCCGACCGCCAAAGTCTGGGTCTTTGCAAACTTTGAAGCCTTATCATTACCAAGCTTGATCTTGACTTTATACTTCTGTCCCTCGTTCAGGAAAATCCAGCATAGTTCCTCAGCGGTTCCCTGACTAAAGAAACTATCGCCAGCACGCTGTATCATTTCGTTAACAACCACGAGCTTGCCATCACTGCCACGCCAAACTCGTATTCACAGCTAGCGTCGGGAGTGAAGCAAGCAATCAGCTCGGCGTGGTGAGGTTTTTCATTGTCGATGCGCTCGTTGACTTGGGCAGGATATTAGCGTTCTTGATCTGCAAAACATCGATTGGCTCACGATCAGCAACAGATGTATCAAGGTAAATCTTCATATCCAAGCCATGGTTTCCCGATGGAGTCACCATGTTGGCCCTAATAACAAGAGTAGTCCTGAACGGTCTGCATTCTTCAGCGAAATTAGGTGTCTGCAAGTTTAGCTGAGATTCCATCGAAAGGAGTCATGGCTCTGTACGGCAGTAGCAAAGCCGACCCACCACCACAATACGTAGCCATCTTCGCGTTTGGTCCAATAACTACCCTAGTCTTGCTCTTAGTGAGCGGCAAGACCGCGTCGTCATTTTTCAACATAACGATTGATTCTGTTGCCATTTTCGCTGGATCGCAGTTGTCTCGGGGGTGTCTGTGCTTCCAACGCGTTTTCCTCGACGCCTGAGTCAACGCAATTGTTCACCAGTTCAAGGACTTTGCGAGCACGCGCGTCAAGAGTGCTAGGCGCGCAGTAAGAGCGCGTCCAATTAGCGACCCTCTGAATCTTACCGGGCCTGGCATGTCGATATCGAGGCCGGCGTTGACGGCTTCGGAGGTCGAGGATACGCCGTACCAGTCGCTCATGACCAATCCCTTGAAGCCCCCTTCTTTTGCAAGGCATCTTCAAGGTAAAACTGGCCCTGAGTTTCATTAACCTATTTACAAGCCTTCATGAGCGACTCGCGCATCGCAAGCTGGAACGGTTTCAGGTAGATCTCAGGCATCGCACGGTCAGTGACAATCGAGTTTACAGCCATGCGCTCATGTTCCTGTTTGCTGCCGCCGCAGTGCTTGATAGTAGCGCGATTTGCGCGTCTTGAATCCCGTTGATCACAGCCGCAGCTGAGAGACCAGCTTATACGAGATCTTTGAGAAGGACTCGAAACCGCGTCCACCAAGCGGTGAACGATGTTGATCGTCAGGGCCGAGGATGACGTGGGCTCCCCGCGCTTGCTTCTTTGCCCATCATTTTTCCTACTTCAGCCAGCGGCTTCGACGTCGAAGGTCGCGCCTGAACCAGTGCCGCGGACGCCATAGGACCATCCGAGAAGCGTAGAGACAGCATTCCGGGTCTGTGAACGGGATATGTGTGCCAGAAAGCAATTGCAAACAGAGGGTTTAGTTTGAGTCGCCTGTAGATGATTGAAGCAGTTTGCACCTGAAAGCAAGCCAATCTTCTCGTTCGTGGTCAATTGAGCGAGTATCTCGTCAATGTCGAGTTTAAAAAACAAGCCACGATTACTATTCATCGGAGACTCCATACTCTTCATACATCCCATCATAAAGAAGGATCCAGCAGGCAACAGTAAATCCCGTCGGCGCTGACGTTGGAGATCCTGCTGCTATTCGGCCCGCGCTGCCGCCTCGGTTTCCGGCGGCTTGAGCAGCGCCGGATGACTACTCTTTATGCTGTTGTTAGTTATGACATTAGGATGTAATGCGTAATATGATGTGCAGAAAAACCACAAACGGCTGAATTGACCAAATTATGCTGCGGGTTCCTCTGGCGTAGTTTTACCCCGCAAAACTCCGAACTAGCGCAGATCGGCACAGTGGAGTCGATTGCGGAGAATCGCAGAGTGTGGTTAATTGTTGTTTCGTATTATTGAATAGTATTTATTGAGGAATATTGATCATAAACAAAACTTTATTTGTTCATGTAGTGCTGCCGTGTAATGATGACACATTAGACCAAAGTACAGGCAATACAGCCAATTGAACCACCAAATAAATTCTAGGTCTCCGGAAAATAAACGGCAAGTTTACGGGCTAAGCCGGTAGAGTCTACTGAAAACACCCTACTAAATCCTGTCTTTTTTCCTAGATTCAAAATGCTAAATGCTGAGGATTGTGGGCTGTGCGGATTTCCTAAAATGGAAATAAGGCTTGTGCAACTTTATTCATGTTCGATTAGGCCCCATGACAACAGCAGACTTTCTACGATCCAAAATATACAGAATATACGGAGCATAATCCACAAGAGTAGTTAAATCAAAACGCCCGGCACATTCAAAATTGCAAAAGCGCCATTATCCCTCAAACGAATCGGCTCGAGATCGCAGCAGAGGATGCTATTTCCGCATGATCAATTCCCAAGTTCTCTAAAGCCATATAAGCCATCTTCAGCGCAACAGAATGTACAAAGTGAGAAGGAAGCAAAAGCAAACTAAAGATCCGTGGCAGCCAAATCTACCTCGTAAGTGCTTTCTTGTAAAACCATCTTGCAACCAGAGCGTCTCTTTGCGGAGAAATGTGTAAAATGTATACAAATAGAACCGATTCATAACCCCACGATAACGTCATAATTCAATTCCAAACTCTTGAAGTAAGATACTGATATTATGTACATTCCATAAAACGACGGAGCATCGCAAGGCGTACGGCAGCAATTTGATTATCGCTGTAAAACTCAACTCTATGCGCCATGTCTCGAGCTGGTACTGAAGCTCTTCTGTCGTTGAGATCAGTAGTCCAGGCTTCATATGCGCAACAGCAGGATCTTGAGAATACAGCTTCGAAATCGATACATAGATATAAATTGCAGAATACCGCCGTATGGCTCCAGATGCTTGATTCTCTAATCCCACTCGGAAGGTCATTCTCCAACTCGAGTGTGCCAATTTCTATTAGCGCCAGTCCAAGCTTGGCACGCACCTGAGAGTCACAGATATACAGAGATTAATACACACAAAGGGTAAGATCCTAGTATGATACTTTGCAACAGCTGTAGATTTGCCCATGTCAATGCATACAAGCGATATGATCCAACAGGGCGGCATAGAGCGTTCTCGTACACGGACATCAAAAGGAGCAAAATCTGATGACTCGTAATAAACAGAAGCCAGTTTCTGCATAAAGCATACAGCTGTGTCAAAAGTGTCTTGAGACGAGGATATAGAGACCCAGATAAGGGCGCGTATGATTGCTCGTAAGACGCCTTCTAATGCCGAATAGCTAATATCAGGCTCGCTTTTGCATCGCTGCAGCCTACCAAACTCATAATCGAATTGGAAAAAAAGTTGCTGCATAAACGAGTCAAGAAGTAAGCTCACTTCCCACTGATTTTGAGTAGCTGGTCAAGAGCATTGGGACGGAGTATAAGACTCGCATGATTCGTATGAAAGAGCATATCAAAATAAATAGCCTGATCATGGAACTGCAACCTTTGGCCAACGCAGCAGCTCTTTTGGCAGCAAGGTATGGCGCGTTGATAGGGTTGACAGACTTGGTGTTCCACGACCCAACGCAGATACTATTAATGCATCTGAGTTTAGCAGGGACCTTTGCGCAGGGAAAAACTCTTTTTATGACTGTTAAATGTCTGAAGAAAGAGTAGATATTGGGCCACGGTATCTGAGAGTGCTTTCGTGGGTCGTGGCCGAATGAGCTGTTGGCAACAACTTGCTTCTCCCGTGTGAGGTACTGAGCTGGCGATAGGACTTTGAGGCTTATTTGTAGAGACTTTAAAGTAGAGGTTTGAGAGTGGTGGGAGTTGACTGGACTTGAATTGACATCAATGGCACTTTACAGCAATTGCATTCCATCTGTCGCGTTTGCAGGCTGAGCATACTGGCCTAACGCTGTCACGTATTACACAACTAAGAGCAAAGAGGACTTGGTTTCATAATTTGACATGCGCTCGCTTTGTCTTTACTCTGCAGGACTTGCATGAAGTCCGCACCTTCTGTCGGCGGGTTCCTCGTCCAGGCAGACGGAATTGTCATCCTGTGCCTCATAAATAAACTTGCATTCTGCATAGCAGCTCGCTGATACCGGACCAGGGTGTCCCCTGCTAGTCTGTGTTCGAGCAACGACGAGACTGGTGATGGCTGTGGACAGCCTTTGCCAATGGTTAAACGTGTGGAAACAAGCTGAGGGATGTGTGTCGAGGTTTGCTTGCTGGATTCTCTAGTCTACATTGGGTATACATCCAGAGTACTGATAACTGAATAGACTAATGAGTGTATCCGGAAGACAGTTTGCTGCAGGACAAGGACTTCACAATAGAAACAAGCAGCATCCATAAGCAGCTTATCAGAACTCTGTGCAGCTCATTCAAGCCGTTCACGCTGTCAGCGCAACAAGCTCCTCTTCTTCCCGAGACCTTTGCAGATCCAAGACGTGGTTGTTCCGGGATATGTTTGGCGCCCCGGAAAAAGCCATCCGCGGTGCGGCGTTGGATCAACTGCCTAGCTGGGACAGCTCCTTCGTGAGGTGATGAGGCATCTGGGAGGGCGGCTGCTGTATACGATTTGAGAGGAAAAGACGTATGGATTTTAGGAAACAGCAGGGCTCTTTATGTGTGGAACTTTCTGGCGCTGGCAATTGTTTTTCTGTCACGCTACAAGCAGGCAACGTTTAAGAACTCAAGGAGAGAACTCAACGAGCAAAGGTTGTTGTTGTTTCTGGAGAGGAGGTTGTTTTCAGGGAGCATGCATCGATTACTCTCAACAGTATTGTATCGTTGACCTTGATCTATAAGCTGGCCAGGCGGTGCGCTGACGCAGGACACGCAAGCAATTGAAAAAGGTGCTTGGCAGAGAGAATACCGACTTTTCTTTATTTCTGGACCGAAGCCGATGCTGAGGAGTCTCAGCACATTTTGTATTCCGTTTGACCACCGCCACTGCTTTGAAGATGATGCGCCAGGCGTGATCAAAGGATTTGCTTGCTGGACTGCATGGTTGATGGCTGTGCATAATATGGCATCTACGTCGTGTTGGATTTGCATGCTGCAGGGTGATCCTTACTATAGCCCGCGGCAAGACACCGGTGAAGTTGCCATGTCGGGACGCACGACATGTGTGCGAAAGTGCGTGCGGTCAGATGGTTGAAGAAGATGTCCACTGAGTCTAATCTAGCAAACCATTGATCATAGTAGAAAAGTTGAGGAACCCAAGAGGGATTTCTTGTACCATGGAACGCCGCCTTCGGTTATCGCGTTTGGCATTCGGGCTGTGTTGTAGTGAGTTGCGTGCATCTTTTGCTTGATATCAGCACTTTTTTGCAGACGCGCTCGTGGTTGCTAGACTGTAGTGAAAAGAAGCTGGAGCAGGCATTTTCGCAGATTCTGAATGGCGAGAAACAGTCTGTGGACGGTATCTGCGATGGGTATTTTATGGCTGTTTGTTTCAGCACTTCTTCCGCCAGCCAGTTCGGCTGGGCTCTTTTTTATTATCCGACAGTTGCAACTGTTGTCTGAGAGCCAGGCTGGCCGTCTGTCTCAAACAAATTCAATTCTTCAGACGAGCTGTTGCGGAAAAGACGCTTAAACTTAAACGCGCGCTAGTTCGTATTGGGAAGGAACTGCGGGACCCGCGAAGGAGACGCGCATTGAATCTCGATTTCGCTCTTTTCGACTGGGATCGAGGGCTGTCGAGGCCTACATCTGCTGGCCATTTGTCGACGAGTTTAAGTGGCAGAAGGGATACACTGCGGGATGTGGATTGGCCCACTTTTATATAATCTACTCCCTTGCATAATTGAAAACTGCCTATATTGTATACTGCTCTATGCTGGCGCTGTCTGTGCAGAAACAAAGCGAAGCGACTTTACAATCCAACAACGCCGTTATTTGGATCTGCCCAAATCAAATAAGCTATTGTCGGTAAGATAGGCATATATTCGCTTTACGTTTATTCTGGCTGATGCTGATTTTTGATATAGCTGGACTATGAATTGGGAGTTTAGTAGATGAACTGGGAGTTGAGTTATTCTGGCTTATGGGAATTGTGGCGTCTATTTTATGAAAGTACAGAATCTAGCGAATAAACAAATTATAAATTATAGTTGAATTTATTCTAATGATTCTTCTATTTTCTGGTATTTTTTGATATAATCGTACAAGCGCAATCACATGGAACGAGTGTCAGCGGATAACAAGGCTGCTAGGTTCAGTGAGCTGTAAAGCGCTTCCTGTCCATAAGTAGTAAATAAGCCACAGGTGAATGAATATATGATAATCAGAGAAACAGGTATTGAAGATCATGAGTGCGTACAGAACAGTCAGACCTGTTCAGTTCGGATGTGCTTGATCCAGGTGAGTACCAGAAAGGGTCCCAAAACACTAACGCTGCAGATAAACAGAACTTGGTGAATATTTATATTCGCAGAGACGGTAGTAAAATTATTCACATATTCTCGCTGATTTGATAGTACTCAAGCACCGTGGTTGTAGGGATGCATTCCCGACATTTGCTCATACATCACCTGCATCTTAAAACGACTCTCCAAGAATAAGATAGTCACTCAGACTTGGAGATAGTTTTTGAAGACCTGGTAGCAGGATCCTAGCCGATATCAAGCCGATATCAAGCCGACCGAGAGCCGATGAGACGCAAAGTGCCGCGGTGGCTGCGGAAAGTGTGGCCGCAAGATGATACAATTCAGTCTTGAAAAAGTAGATAAGCAAGACCAATTAAAAAAACTGCTTATATGTTGCCAATCCGTTGGCGACTGTGTTGTACGCTGACTCGAGTAGTTTGGACGGCTTTGCGAGAACTGAGTAGTACGCTCACTCGCTCGCCAAGTAGCGGGGTATTACAGAAGACAGAAGGAAGAAATAAAGCGAAGCAAGGATCAGTGGATGAGCGAAGAACGCAAATCGATTGGGAAAAGAGATGGAATTCGCCACAGAGAAAAGCAGTTTTGGCGAACTGGCAGACGCACGAGAGCCATTCACAGCCGCGCGTATGGCAAGACAGCGCTGTTCTGGCGGTGCGAAGAACACACGCTGAGAGAGCGGACTGCGAGCAGAGTTGCCTGCCGCCGTGCCGCGGCGCTGCCGAGACATGATCCCGGAGCCGACAGGCGAGCAAGGACTGCAAAGTGGCGACGGCGCGGATAAGATATGAGGGAATGAGACAGCCGGCGGCGGCAGCAGCAGCAGCAGCAGCAGCAGCAGCAGCAGCAGCAGCGGCAGCAGAATGCCGGGGCTGGAAGGCAAGACTGGGGTTTACAGGAGAAAGGAGAGACGGCGCCGTGAAGAGCAGGCAACAAAGAGAGCGCGAGGGACAGCGACTGTCAAGAAAGCGCTGTCTGGACTGGCGAGGGATGCGCAGGCGGCTGCCATTGTCTATGCGCTGCCCCCACAGAGACTCGTGCGCAGTGCGCAGTGAGCATTACATAGGAGGACCGCAGAAGACAGTACCAGAATAAATACCAGATAAAGGAGCGTATATATCTTATCGCAAATCAGAACAGCCCACTGCAGTAAAATAATAATATAATGCGACTGCCGGAGACAAGTTTCCACAGTGAGACCGTTGACTAAGCCAAACCTTGTCGGTGACTCGCGGCCAAATTGCCGATCCGCCGCACTACATACAGCCTCGCGGGCTGCTGCAGCGATCGAGCCGCGGCCTGTGCGCCGGGTTTTTGGTGCTCTGCCGCGCCACGGGACCCTTTTCAGTCTTTGCCCCCGCAGACGCGGCAGCAGCGCGCAGCACAGCGCGCATCCAGCGCTGATACGAGCGCGAGAAGCGTGCCCGCTGCTGCGCCGTGCTGCAGTCTGCACGCACTCGCTTCTCGCGCTCACAGGTCTCGGATCCCCGGCGCCACTCCCCGTGAGCCGCTTTGTTCTCCTTTCCCCGGAAACCCAGCCTGGCCACCTCGCTTCAGCTGCCTGGCCGCCTGAGCCAACGTCTGCCATTATTTATTGTCGCAGCCAAATCTCCCGGCTCCCCCCCCACAGTCTCGTCCGCTCACGCCTTATTCATCCCCGCCGCCTTAAGCTTTTCCCCACAATCGCGCACTCGCCCTACCCCGCGCCCCGGCCCCCCTGCACCGTATAAAACTCCCTCCTCCTCCTCCTTCCACACTCCCCACCCCAGGCCTTCTCCCTCTGCCACAGCACCCATGGAGCCCGTCGAAACCGCAAACTCCGTCACAGACAAAAT
The DNA here is from genome assembly GCA_030571195.1 of Myxozyma geophila. NCBI lineage: Eukaryota > Fungi > Ascomycota > Lipomycetes > Lipomycetales > Lipomycetaceae > Myxozyma > Myxozyma geophila. The sequence goes on from JAJLXK010000002.1 coordinate 89,252, forward strand.
CTCAGTCCACAATGTCGAACTCACAAAGGCCCTCGGAAAGTTCGCCGGCGACTTTGACGAGATAGAGCTCCCTCCCAGGGACTCCCCCGAGCGCAAGGCTCTCGAGCGCAAGCTCAAGCTCAAAATCGACTTTACCATCCTGCCCTTGATGGTCGGCATGTACGTCCTCAAGTACGTCCATCCCACTGCTCTCTCCCTTTCCCCTCCTCCCAACCTAAAAACTAACACCCTCCCGCTCAGCTACCTTGACCGCAACAACATCGCCGCCGCAAAGCTCGGAACCATCGTCGAAGACCTCCAGCTCACCTCCACCCAGTTCTCCACCTGCGTCTCCATCCTCTTCGTCTCCTACATCGTCATGCAGATCCCCTCCAACATCCTGCTCGCCCGTCTCGGCAGACCCAACATCTACCTCCCCATCATCATGCTGTGCTGGGGTATCTTGTCTTGCATGGTCTCCGAGGTCCAGTCCTACGGCCCTCTCGTCGCCGTTCGTGTTCTCATCGGCATCTTCGAGGCTGGCTTCTACCCCGGCGTCATCTACTACCTCTCCTGCTGGTACACCAGGAAGGAGCTCGCCAAGCGTTCCGCCATCTTCATTCTCGGCTCCTACCTCTCTGGTGCCTTCTCCGGCTTCATCGCCTACGGTGTCATGAAGAACCTTGACGGCGTTCACGGCAAGGCCGCCTGGAGATGGCTCTTCATCATCGAGGGTGTCGCTACCGTCGGCTTCTCTCTTATCTGCCTTCCCATCTTGCCCAGTCTGCCCCAAAACACCCGCTGGCTGACCAAAGAGGAGCGTCTTCTCGGAGTCGTCCGGCTGTTGGAGGATATCAAGGTCCAGGAGGCCGCTGCTACCGAATTCCAAGTCGACGACGAGGTCGCGCATGAAGTCATCGATGCTGAAAAGGCTCAGCACAGCGGCAACCTCGCCAACAAAAATATCACCGTCAGAGAGGGTATCAAGCTTGCTATCACCGATCCCAAGCTTTTGAACTTTTGCGAGATCTTGTTCTGCATCGCTGGCACCGCCTCCATCAACACTGTCTTCCCTACCATTGTAAAGTCTCTTGACTACGGCGAAACCGAGACCTTGCTTCTCACCGCTCCCCCCTGGATTCTCTGCGCCATCACCTGTTTCTGCAACGCCGTGCACTCTGACCGTACCGGTGAGCGTTTCTGGCACATGGTCTGGGGTCCCCTGGTCTCTGTCATTGGTTTCGCCATTGGTCTTGCGACCACCAAGACTGCTCCTCGTTACGTTGCCATCATGATTCTCTTGCAGATCTACAACTCCTGGGGCGTTGGTTTCGCCTGGATCACCAGTATCATTAACCAGCCTCCCATGAAGCGTGCCGCTGGTATCGCCATCGTCAACATTGCTTTCAACGTCCCCAACACTTTCATGGCCTACCTCTTCACCTCTGGTGCCTCTCCTCACTTCTACGGCGGCTTCTCTCTCTGCCTTGCCTTTGCTGCTTTGTCTGTCGTCGGATGTGTTGTCTTGAGGTGGCAGATCATCAGAGTCAACCGGAGACTTGAGGCTGGTGAGGTTGTCGACGGTATGGACGGCAAGACTGGTTTCCGTTTCATGTTGTAAGAGTATTAACCTTTGTTAATCGTTTCAATTACGTCTGTGCTTTTATATTTCTATATAAAGAAGTTGCATTTATATATTGTTTTTTGTTTAGTATGGGCATGGTATTTTTGCGTACCACTAGTTTGTAGTTGTAGTTGTTTGTAAGTGGGATGACCTTCGAGAATGATGGAGTCTGAGATTGCATCTGTGTCTGTACGCATGCAAATGAACATTTATTAAAAAAATCAAACTAATAACATACATTTGTACTCAAATGGCGAGATTGGCAATCAAGGCCTCGGTGACCTGCTGAGTGTTGAGCTTTCCGCCCAGATCACCGGTAGTCTTGCCTTGCTCACAGCACTTGTTCATAGCCTCCATCAGCATCTCACTGGCTTTGTTTTCACCGAGGAATTCCATCATCATTGCGGCGGACCAGACGGCGCCGAACGGGTTGGCGATGCCTTTGCCCATGATATCGAAAGCCGAGCCGTGGACGGGTTCGAACATCGAGGGACTCTTCTTGAGAGGGTCGATGTTCGCCGACGGGGCGATTCCGATCGAGGCAGCGAGGCCTGCGGCAAGATCGGAGAGGATGTCCATGTGGAGGTTTGATCCGACGATAGTGTCGAGCGTGTGCGGTTTGTGGACCATGCGGACTGTCATGGCATCGACGAGCATCTTGTCCCACTTGACGTCGGGGAACTCTTTGCTGACTTCTTCAGCAACCTCGTCCCAGAGCACCATCCCGTAGCGCTGAGCGTTGGACTTTGATACCACGGTCAACAGCTTGCGGGGACGGGCCTGCGCGATTTCGAACGCGTAGCGCATGATGCGACGCACGCCATGTCTGGTGAAAATCGCCAGCTCGGTCGCGACTTCCCAGTCAAACCCACGATGCGAGCGGCCGCCTTGTCCCGCGTACTCGCCCTCGCTGTTCTCGCGGACAAGAATCCAGTCGATGTCTTCCGGTTTCGCGGTGCGCACGGCGGGCACGATGCCCTTGAGACACTTGACCGGCCTGACATTCGCGTACTGCTGCAGCGGTCCACGCATCGCGAGGAGCAATCCCCAGAGCGAGATCGCGTCCGGCACGTCCGGCATCCCCACTGCTCCGAACAAGATCGCGTCGAACTTGCGCAACACGTCGAGTCCGTCTGGCGGGAAATACGCGCCTGTTTCTTTGTAGTACGCCGTTCCGTAGGGAAGCTCTTCAAAGTCGAGCTGGAAGTTCCCGCAGAGCTTTGCGCAGGCCTGGAGAACTGCGATTGCGGAGGCGGTGACTTCGATGCCAATGCCGTCGCCGGGCATCGATGCGATTTTGTGTACCCGAGTCATGTTGCTGCTGCTGAGAGACGATGATGCTGATGCTGATGATGCTGAAGTAGACCGAGTGGGCTCAACAGCAGAAGAACGGCAAATAAACAGCCTTTTCTTCCGGCTCCGTCCAGGTCCATGTTGCTAATCGCGACCATCGGCCCGCGGCGTCTTTCTCCCCGGGGTTTCACGCCCACATATTACCGACGAGCCGCAAGATGAGCGGCTACTTTGTTTACTTTATCCTCTTTACGTTATACTAGGGAAAGATATAGTGCTATGCAATGATATTCCAAACATCCATGACCCAATATGCAAAAAGACAAATAACTTATATACACTTATCCTTAGACACTGCTCTTTCGTTAGCTACGTAATTACCGCGCTTCAACAAGAAACTCACTCTATACTGTAACTTTTCAAACCGAACTGCTCTCGCGAGCCTCCGCAAGGGCCCGCTTCGTGTGATACTCAAACCACGACCGTGGGCCGTACTTCGTAACCGTAAGCTCTTTGCTCCACCACTCGTACATCTCCGCGTACTGCTTCACCATTCTCGTCAGCCGAGAATACGTCTGCGCTACCGTTTCCTTGGCTTGAGGATCAGAGACTTTCCGCGACACGACTTTGTATATCATATCAAGATCCCGCAGCCACGCTTCTACCGGCAAAGCCGTGTGCGGCGACGTAGTGACCACACACAGCTCCAACCGCCATTTCAGTGCCCGTTCATTGACAACAATCAACTCCTCCTCGCCTGCCTTTGAATCCTCTGCGTCATCTTCGTATGCTTTAGAAAGCGACTTTCTCAGCAATTCTCCCACCGCCGCTTTCGACTGAGTAGCAAACCGACCTCGGAGAATATCGAGCAATTTTGAACACTGAAACCGCACGTCAAAGTCTGACATTGCAATTCCTCGGTTCGTCTCAAACTCGAGCAGCGCAAAACAGGCCCGAATCAGTTGCTCGGCGTCGCGTCGGGCAGTGGTTTTGAACAGCCTTCGTTCGATGATACACGCCTGGATAGCAAATCGAGGCTGTCGCGCAACAAGAGCTTGATACTGTATCTGCGTAAGTATCTTCTGCGGGATCGACTCCAGCTTCGGGAAATTCTCGGTCTTTGCCATGTCCAGTCTCATTGCGGGCGTCAGCTTGTCCTCGCTGGAAACGCGGATGATTTGAAGCGCGGGTTCAAACTGATTATGCGCAACAGCAAAGTGTAGATACCATTCGAAAAAGGAATCCGGTAGTCGCCAACGGCTGTGAATCATGACAACCAGATTGTCGATAAACTCCCCTTTCGCTTCCAACACGTTCAAAGGCGTAGCTGCCACCGTCCTTTTCGCAACTCTCTCCACCGACGCCCAATCTTTTCCGTGGTTCGCGTTGATATGAGACATTAAACTCAAAATCGTTGATTGCAGAATATAGACCTGTTCTTCGTAAATGTACAGAGGGTTCCTCATCACCGACGTCATGAATCCAAAGACCAGGTCAAAGTTGTAATCTCCCAATTCACGGTATTTGTCAAGATGTGCCTTCATGATCTCACGCGCATGATGACGTCCAACGTAGCTGTAGTAACGGGTTACGACTTCAGTCTGTAGTGTTTCGCCGCCGGCAATAATCATCGAGTATAGATGTCGCCACATTTGCTGCGTCACGTTCACTTTCTCGATTCTCTGCAGCGCAGCTAGGAGAGCCATGACAAACAACGACTTTGTGCTTTGCGACGTGACCAGCTTACCAGAAGCGATACGTTCAAGCAAGATATCTAGCGTAGCGTGCGATACTCTCTGATTCTGCGCGTCAAAGATGGCAGCCGCCGTCTCAATCAGCCGTTGTTCGGCAATAACCGAGATATTCTCGCCAAAGGTACGGATCAATTGCTGCTCGAGCACAGTAGCCGCAAACATGGGATTTATACTCTTGTGGACTTTATGCGTCATATATGTCTGCAGAATCCGCACAGCAGCAGTATGGTCTCCAATCCTCACGCTCTGGTTGAGAAACGACTCAATCAGACCCTTTGTCAATTTCTCAGATCGCAGGCATTTCTTGTGGTCAACTGCCTCTGATCGATTGATACTTCTCGGCGAACCTGTAACTATCTGACTCCAAGTCTCTAGAATATTTCCTCGGGTAGTAAGTCTCGCTAAAAACGCCAGAGAATCAAAGTCTTGATCGGCAGCAGTCAACTTTCTCGTAGCAGACTCCACAAACTCTTGCAGCAGCGCGCTACTAATCTCAGACCCTTGCGGAAGAGCCTGCGCGATTCCAGTCAACGCAATCTGCGGCTCTCTAAACTCAAACTCCGCAAACCGCTCAATCGCAGTATCACTCATTCCTAGTCCAGCCAAGCGACATATAGCCATCGTCATTGTCGATTCATGTTGTCGCACAGTCCCACTTGTCGCGCGAGAATCAATCAGTTCGACCAGCGCGTCGACATCGTCTGATTCCTGGATACTCAGTTCTAAACGCGCACGAGTCAACAATTCTCTCTCTAGAATCGCAAGATCGTTACCGTGGAAATAATCTTTTTCCACAAACTTTGAACTTAGAACAACATCGGCCAACAACTGTCGGCCAAAATGTAACTGCTTCAATTCAACACAAGCTCTGAAAATGTTGGACAGCGCAAGGGCCTGATGCTTTGTCTTGTAAATAATGAAAGAGCTAGTCACCTCGACAGCAGCCCAAAACTCGAAAACTCTCAATCCAAAACGAACGATATCAGCAAGCATTCCGTGTTTGTACATGTGAGAAAACAAATCTTCAATGATCGCCGGGTCAGTTATTTCAAATTTAAACAGCTGTCGCGCGATATCCGAGACTTCTGATCTTGAGAGATGGTCTAGCTGGAGTTGGAGACGCATGTCTAGTACGCTTAGTCTCTTCTTTGGCGCTTGGGGAAGATCAGGGTCGTCAGAAAGGTATCTCACAAAGGAGTATATCATATCTAGTGAGAGATTAGAAAAAACGTCCTTATTTTAAAGATATGGAGAACGAACCTGATAGAGGTACTTTAGAGCTTTCAGTTTGAGGATCTTCTTTCACTTCGTTTGTTTGAGCAGTATGAGGTTCACTCCCCATTACCTCAACTTCATAGCGTTCCTCTTCACTCGGGTCCTCTGTGACTGGAATAAAAGTCGGCATAGAGTTTGCCAGGTATTCTTCAAAATCGTTTATATACCGGACAACCATCGTCTTTGCCGATCTGGTGAATTTTCTGTAGACTCCATTGTCATTTTCTGTTGTGTATGGCGTGTTCTGATGTGTTATCGAATGTAGATTAGCAACCTTGTTACTATCCTCTCGATCCCATTGTCGTGAAAGTTCAGGAGACAGAGTCAATTCCGGCGCCGAAGACGACGCCAAAATTCCATCCTCATGCACCATCATGTCTATTGTATTTTGAATGTTATCTGAGGATTTTTCGCTTGTGGAATGCCATATTTCGTCAAGTTCTTTTGATGTGTCCATTTGTCCAGCGTCAAGCGGTACTTCCGATAATGGATTGCTGTAGGAACTTGTGAGGTCGTCAGTACTGCTGTCGTCGCGTGTGTTGCTCAATTTTGCTTGGTCTGACAGTTTTAGCTTCATATAATGTCTGTCCTGCCGTAATGCGAATTCCTCAGTGCTTTTCGTTTCCGGAATAAAATAGCCCTCTGTATGTAAGCTCGAAGAAACTTCATTCTGTGCTGATTTTGGAGAACTCTCTAGTCGAGGTCTGCTTGAATGGACGAATCTGCGCAATTCATACATTGTGTGTTGCGGCCCAATCCAAATAGTCGGTTCACAAAGAGATGATTGTCTCTGTATTCGATTCCGCATCCAATTCCTCGGTATAGCTGAGTTTCCTGTTGTATGCGGTGTACAGCAGCATGTTGACGATGAACGCCGATATCCAGGTCCAAACGCGTCTTCAACGCCTTTCCCGCGTCTGCCAACGCCAGCAAACCTCGTCGCAGACACATTCGGACCCGTAATATTCGCTCGAAAGAGTCTTCGTCGCATGAACTCGTCTTTCAGCTGCTCTTATAGCTGTTTTCGCTGCTAAATTGCCCTGATAATCAACTACTCATTGAGCACATAGTATTTTGCAGCTCGTGATTGCTGAAAGTCCTCTCGCAGTCGTTCCTCGACACCATAAACCAAATGCCCAAATAGCAAACGACTCGAACCAACGTGAAAACAATCCAACTTCCTCTCTGAACTTCTTGCTGTGTGAGTCTTTTGTTGATTTTATCTGAATTATACGAAATCCCACAGGTTTTCAATACCCGAGTTGACAATTTGCCCTAGTCCTATTGGAGCAACTCTGGTCACGTGAAAGATCTTCAAATGTTTTAGAGGTGTAAAGATGTGGATTTATATTGATTAAAGAGTAGAAACTAATTATTATATAGTGTGTTTTAGATTATTTAAACTGTTATATAACCAAATAAGTTTGGTTGAGAAAGATGGTGAAAGTATGGAAGATGCCGTGAGCACAATATCAAAATTTCAACCTCACTTAATAGACAGCACTTTTATAATATACAAAGAAACCATAACATATCAATAACATAAACCTATAGTACAAAAAATATCCCCACACCAGAATCACAAAGCAATCACGCAGCAGAGTTGGGCTCCATCTTCTCCATCGCCTTATTCAGATCAACGCCAGCAGGAATAGCGCCAGCACCAGGCGACGCACTTCGGACTCGTTCTCTCACGATTCTGTTGATCGCTACGTCGGTCTGTCGTTGTAAGATTTCCAATTTGTCGGCTATCTGCCGTTTGATATCCCAGTTTGCTGGTCGTGGCCGTAAGCTGGTCACGTCCAGTTCTGGTTTTGATTCTTCCTCTAAATCGCCAGATGGCTCGTCTTTATCAGCCATTTCGTTTTCAATTCGCTGTGCCTCTTCTTCGACTGTCGGAACATCAACTGCTGCTGTTGGTGGCTCAAAAAATCCCTGTTTGGGAGCCCGTGATTCTGGATCATAGTTTCGTTTCGATATGTACCTGTACGTTCATGTTAGCCTTCACACATCACAGCACGGCAGTAATCAAATATAATCATACGATGGAGTACTATCTTCCTCTTGCACAGTTTCAGACTCTTCTGCTGCCTTAGTTTCAGTGGGTTGAATGGCTGATTCGCTGTCTGGAAGAGCAGCTGACGAGTCCTCCTCGCGCTTCCGCTTCAAATTTCGAAGCTGTGCTAATCGCTCTTTTCGAGATAGCGCCTGTGAATCTAAAGAAGACATTGTGAATAGCCTGAATACTGAAAAGTGCTGGGCGAATATCTGAAGTTGGGTCAAAGTTATTTCATTCAGTGTGTGAGTGTTACCCGGCTTTGAGCCTTCGATTCGATTACACTGATACGATCCTCGATAGCGACTGATTCCGATGTCGATAATGCAGCACTCGATAGCGATTCTGGACGATTACCAGACTGTCGCCTTAAAATTGGCAGACTGGAGTCCAATCGAGCAAGCTGGAATTCCAATTACGGTGTTTACAGACCACCCAGCGGACAATAACGACGTGATTTCGAGATTAAAGCCGTTCACGATCCTATGTATCATGAGAGAACGGACAAAGTTCCCCGCGGCCGCGTTTGCTGCGCTGCCGAATTTGAAGCTGCTGGTTACAACAGGAATGCGGAACCTTGGGATTGATTTAGAAGCAGCGAAGAAGCATGGCGTGACGGTGTGTGGAACGGGATCGGGAGCAGGGTCAACGCTGGAGCTGATCTGGGCTTTGATCTTTGCTTTGGCGAAGAATGTCGTGCCAAATGCGACTCGTCTAACCGATCCTAGTGCTTCAAACATCTGGCAAGCTGGTCGCTTACCGATGGCGCTTGACGGGCGGACGCTTGGGGTTTTGGGTCTGGGTCAATTGGGGCTCAAGGTTGCGACGATAGCCAAGGTGTTTGGGATGCGAGTAATCGCATGGAGTCAAAATATGACTGCTGAAAAGGCTGCTGCTGGCGGAGTCGAGTTTGCCGGAAGTAAAGAAGAGTTCCTAAAACAGTCCGATTTCGTCTCTGTGCACGTATTGTTATCTGAGAGAACAGTGGATCTAATCAGCGAGGGCGATTTCCAGATGATGAAGAAGACTGCCTTCTTGATAAACACCTCGCGAGGGCCGATCGTTAACGAAGCAGCACTTGTCAAAGCGCTCAAGGAAGATGTCATCGCCGGCGCAGCCTTGGATGTTTACGATATAGAGCCGCTGCCCGCTGACAGTGAACTGCGAATGCTGGGCGATAAGATCTTGTTGTCGCCGCATATGGGATACGTTTGCGATTCTAATTATGAGGTCTATTTCCGCGATACAGTAGATGATGTCCTTGCTTTCCTTGCCGGGTCTCCTGTGAGGGTCACTGCGTAAGATTAAATTTTTTGCTATTGTACATCTGCTCTATTCTATACACAAAATCACCGTCTCAGTTGCACTCGAGGATCTAATAGTGCGCGATCAGGTATTTCTAAATCAAACAGTCCACCCATTTCCGTTTTTAAACTCTCTAATCTTTCAGTCGCAATGTTGACTTTTTCAAGATCATCGCCAATCGTCACTGGACCGGTCACTATCTCGACATACGCATGCACAACCCACGTATTGACAAACTTTGCAGTATCAGGATCCCTGCCTCTGGCAACTGTTCCGGCTACTGGGTCGCCATCGCCGCCCATTGGGATTTCGTGTAGTTGCAGTGGCTGTTGCGGTGAAATTTGCGAGATTTTGATAATCACCATCGCGTTGTGCACAAATATATATCCTTTTTCTAAATAATCAAACGCATAGACGTAATCTAAAGCACGTAGGAATCTGAATAACGAGGTTGTATTGTCGACATTCTGATCGTATTCTTCTGATGGTCTGAATTTGGTCTTTGAAATCGCTTGCACTTGCACCGGCCGTTTGCCAGATTCAGGGATTGTTGCGATCGTCAGCGTCCATTCTGGCGGCGGTGCGGAGTCTTTCTCTGACTTTTGCGGTACACTTCGAGAGACGTCTATCCGAGATGATTCTAGAGGCGTGACTGAGCCAGCGGCACCGGCCATGACGACTGAACTGCCGGATCCATGGCCCGATATTGATGGCGAGAAGACGATATGCTGCTGCTGCAGACTCATTGGCTGCATCCCAGTCATGGCTGCCAAAGTCGAAAGCACATGCTGGAGCTTTGACGGAGCAAAAGCAGCGTACAAGGACAGTTGCTGGAGCGAGGACATTGCGCGTGGTCAGTCAAGCTGGGACGCTGCGATCAGCAGCGAACGGAGTGAAGTAGCAGACCCCCTGAAAATCACACTCCCAGGCGACTGAGTCTTCTGTCTTTGAGCAGCTACAGCCAAAAGCGCACAATGGCAGTGCAATGCACAGTTGAATTCTCGTGAGTATTCAGATAGCGTTGTTGGTGTTTTTGTTTATACTGACATGAGCAGTGGCGGACTGGAGATCCTTTTTGGCGGCGAGCGAACACTGACAGTCACGCTCGAACAGTCGAGCAGTACAGTTGCTGATTTAGTCAAATACTTGTGCGATGAGAAAATGACAGATAAGCGAAAGGATCTGTTTGTGATAGAAGAGTACCATGTGTAAGTCAGCCAGCCATTCATGATGAAAGTTAAGAATTAACCAGAATTGCAGACGACCGGGGATCTTAGTCCTAATCAACGACGCAGACTGGGAATTAGAAGGCGAAGAGGCATATGCTATTCAGAATCGAGATCAGATTTTATTTGCGTCTACATTGCATGGCGGTTAAGTTGTTGTATGATTAGTGCAGTGGCTGTTGACTGTGGTGATGTATGTACAGTAGAGTCTCACACATATTGGTGTTTAAGCTTCTCATCAGTTGAGGTGAAATAAGTCAAATATATTATAGTACACCTGCTCTTGTAATTCTCTAGATAATTTAAACATCTTCCAACTTCAAAATAAACAATGATAAACGCCAACAACAAAAAAAAAACCAATTTCTACAACAATCAATAAAACAAAAATTAAACACTAAGAGAGCCATTTTTCAAGTTACAAAAACACTTGTCCGTCATCATCAATCTCACTCGTCTGACTTTGATCAGGTCTATGGTGATGGAAGATCGCCGACCCGCTGACGCTTCCTCGACTAGCAGGCCGTCCTCCGTTTGTGAATGCTACCAATCTAGGCTCACTTTCAGACGCGTCACGCCCCCGGCTCCGTTCTCTCCATTCACGAGCACCGGGGACGAGCTCGAATTGCTGGGTCGACTCTTCGCTGCTCGAGACGGTTGTGCTGCGATCATATGACATTGGAGTATCGCTTCTGATACCGGGGATCCGAACTAGTCTGTCCGACTCATCGCCAATATCCTCCTCGCGAACAGCGCCCAGTCTATCAGAGGAGGAAGTCGAGAACGGACCAATTGTTCCAGCAGAGTTCATGCTTCGCTGGGCAGAGCTGTAACGTTTGGTGTCGCTGTCGCTACTTCCATCGCTTGCCGAGCTAGCATTTGATGCATTACGCGCCAAGTTCGCGATATCGTTGCTGCTCGAGTCGACTAACCGCACGCTGAAAATCTCATTTGTAGCGACAGTTGCCAAACTAGCCATCGAGTCACGGTCGCGCGCCATACTGCTTCCGCGGGTATGACGGGAAGAGTCGTGCGAGTTGCGGAAGATTCGTGAACGGCGCGGCCGTGAGCTGTCGTCAGGGTCATAGGGGATGACAAAGCCACCGACGGAGGTGTGCTGCTCTTTCTCGAGATCGGAGTAGGTGCGTCTGTGGCCTGAGAATACCGAGAGACCAGATAATCTGCGTCCGTCCCACGAACGCGACGGTTTGACGGGGGTGGGATTGTTTATCGGCCAGTCATCCTCAATAGGAATCGGCTTTGAGATTTGCGATCCGCCTGAGGGAGAGACAACAGTCAGGTCCGAATCACGACGACGACGAGAGGCTACTGCGCCGTAGCAGCAGCAGTACCAGAGCATAGCCGCGGCAAAGATAACGGCAAGAGGGATGACGATGCCGCATGCGATCGCGATAGTTTTCGTGTTGGATTTCTTGGAGGACGTTGAGACAGCGGTGGCGGTGGCGGTTGCAGAGCTGGAACCAGCGCTGCTCGAGACGGCAGTGCTGGTAGCGGAAGAGAGTGTGCGGGTGGTAATGGTCTTTGAGTGGTGGTGAGTGGATGAAGCCGAGGATGCAGAGATGGTGGTGGTCGCAGTAGCGCCCTTGCCGTTGAAGTAGAACATCGCGGTCTCTTTGATGTCGTCAGTGATCTTAGCAGTCAAGAGCACTTTGACGTAGGTCATGGAATAAGGAACAGTTCCGGTGAACTTGTAGTCGTCTTCGTCAAAGGTGAGCCACGATGAGGCACTAGTAGGCTCGTAGGTGGCCGATATGCTCTCGATATCGCTGGTATTCTCGAGAGAGAGCGTATAGCTCAGGCTTTTGCCGCGAGTGGCAGTGACGTTGGCCAAGCCAGAATCACCAAAGATGTCGATATCTGTCGAGTTGTCGCTAGAGAAGACAGACACTTCGACATCGACCTGGACTTCGTCGCCGTAGGAATCAACGATGATCACGGTAACCTGGGAGCTGTCTCCAACTTCGTCGTCAGAGGGAGTGCCGCTGAGAGTCAAGGTGCTCTCATCGAACGACATCCAGGACTCGGTACCGTTGACGGTGACGCTCGAGATGTTTGCGCTGTCGATCTCAGCGCCATCAAGCAGGACGTCAAGGGTAGTTGAGAAGTCTTTACCCTCGGTAGCGTTGACGCTGACGGAGGTGCCAACCAAGGTGTGCTCGCCGACGCTGATGGTGAAGGAGGTCTCTGCAGCAGAGTAGCCGCTGACGTCGGAGGCGACGAGGACAAACTCAAAGTCGAGCGGAGGAGCGATGTCGGACGGCAGCGCCGGGGTGGTTCCCCGGAAGGTCAAGGTCGAAGGATCGAAGGAGATCCAGCTGGGCAGCGGGGTGAGGCCAGAGAAGAGTCCGTAGACAGCCGAGACGTTGCCCTCGAAGGTTCCGCCGGAGAACTGCAGCTCGAAGCCAGAGGTTGCGGTGAAGCTGATGCCGCCAGAGGTGAAGGTCGAGTAGTTTTGCTGCAGCTGGGTGGCTGCCTGGAGCTGGACGATTGGCGCGTCAGTGTTCGTGACGACGAAGGTCGCGGAGGAAGTCGCATTTGTGCTGTCGGACGGGTCGGTGGCGACGAGACTGACGGTCGTGTAGCCCAGATCTGCGGTTGAAGGGGTGCCGGAGAAGACGCGGGACGAGGTGTCGAAGGAGAGCCAGGACGGCAGATCCGAGACCGAGTAGGAGAGGCTGTCTGAGGAGGAAGACGTGAAGGTGTAGGAAGACATCGTGAAGGAGAAGGCGTCGCCGACGCGCGCGACAGGAGGGTACTGCTCAGAGACGGGGAAGTCGAGCGAAGGAGTGCCGGCGACCAAGCCAACGAGGGCCGCGGCGACGGCCAGGGCGGTCGTCGACCTGAGAAGAGCAATCATGACGGGCGAGCGGGAAAGCAAGGAGTGGCAAGAGAAAGCAGCGCGGGAAAAGGCTGGCGGAGGAGAGAAGAGGAGGAAGAGACTGGGAAGAAGCAGCAAAGACGGGCTGCCGCGCGAGGACTATCTCACGAAGGGGGTTGCTGCCGGGCGGTGAGTTCCAGGTCACAGGCACGCGTCTCGCTAAACGCACGAGCGCGACGCGACGCGTTTCGGACGTGTCGAGAATGTGCACTAGTCCCGAAACGGCTAGTGCGCGTCCCGAGTAGGAATAATAATGACAAAGCCGCAGAGCCAGGGGCAGCGTTTGAGTTTTGGTCACAGAACAGGAGGAGAACGGCGCCGGAGAGGCTTGAATGAGCAGGACTGAGAGGCGGATGAGCGCGAGTCGGCGAACGAGCAGCGTGCGAACGCGGCAGAGGCGGCGACTGGCGGGGCGAGACACGGCCAGGCCGCTCAGAGCGAGCACAAGTGTGCGCGTGCTGGACGCGTTTGCAGTGTGTTGCTGCTGCCTCAGCTGCTTAGTGTGCAGCCAGCGCAGACTGCGGCAGTATCAGACAGCGGCCTTCTTCTCGTATCTGCATTGCGCTATAGCGCAGTTACAGTAATCAATAGTGATACTTCATACTAGTTGTGGTACTATTCAGCACTACTACTTCTACTACTACTACTGCACGCTGAGTAAAACCACCTAATTACTACGGGGTCTCAAACTCTAAAAAGGCCGCCAGACTCATCGACTCTTAAATCGCAGAGAAAAAAAGCAGGCAAGGCCTATTTTGTGCCCGGAGCTCATCGCCCGCGCACTGCTCATTCAACAATCAGCAGTTCACGGCAACCGCACCATCCACAGTCCACAGTAAATAGCCGCTGCGCTTCGTTGGCATTGCTGCTTGTTTTTGGACTACGATAGTCAACGGGAAATTGTCTATTTATCACTGCCCTGGCTCGCAGCAGAACGAATCAGCTTCGAATCACCGGCTCTTCTGGGTCAGAGACATCCAGACCTCACCGTCTCCGCCAGCCCGCCATTGATCTGCCAATTATCTTGACTATCAGATACATCCATTTAGAGCTAGCTTTTTCTTATCTCATTCGCACCTCACACCATGTCCATCTCGCCAAAACACTCCCCGCACGATGACACTGACGACAACATCGCAAACATCCTCGACATGCTCGAAACCGAAAACCAGTCTACCCATGACCCCTCCGTTCACATGCGCCATGTAGTAGAGAACGCTGCCGCCAGTCTACACGATACCCTGTTAGGCGGCGGCGGCGGCGACGGCGTTGCTGAGGATGGGCCATCTCACGGACGTCTTGATATGATGGAAGCCATGGAAGGCGAGCTTGACGAAGATGCCGTTGGCGTTTTTAATGGCGATTACGAGGTTAAAGAACAGGACAAGTGGTTGCCAATTGCAAATGGTTCTCATCACACTATTCTACTGTCATAAATCTGCGATCTGACTAACTCGAATTAGTGGCACGTATAATGAAAATGGCTCTACCAGATAACGCCAAAATATCAAAGGAAGCCAAAGAATGCATGCAAGAATGCGTTAGCGAATTCATTTCTTTCATAACAAGCGAGGGTATATTTCTTGAACTAGCCTTGGTTATCTACAAATTCTAATATCACATAGCATCCGAGAAATGCTCAGCAGAAAAGAGAAAAACCGTCAACGGAGAAGATATATTGTTCGCAATGACTTCTCTCGGCTTTGAAAACTACTCTGAGACTTTAAAAATCTATTTAGCAAAGTACAGACAGGTGCGTATCTAAATCCGCACTTCTCCCATTCTCATCCTCTCGCTAATCATATCGCACAGTTCATTGCCACACGGGCCGGGGGAAAATAATTTACTTGCTGATCAATTTTTTTTTCAAAATCTGTATTTTTAGTCTTCGTTTGTTTTTTTTTTGGGTTTTGGCCTAGATTTTGTTATTTTGATTGTATAATTGGTGTCTTTTAGTGATTCAGGGTCGTCTTTGTCAAATTAAATTTTTTTCATTATTCTCAACATATCCTATTCTGCCATGTCCCTCAGCAGCTATCGTATTCAAAATTTCAGATTCAGCATCATTAATTATCTCGTATACATTTTCAATCCTGCTTGGCACTACCGTTAGCAGCCATGTCACTCGCGCTCTTCATACGTGACGCTGACTTGACAACTTCCTGGAAAACCAAAGCGGCGTTTCCCTTTGATCCAAACGAGCTTTTCCGTGCCGATGCTGGCGGCAGACCCAACGAGTCCTTGCTAAGGTTGGCTTCAATAGAAGTGTCGAATGCGCTAGGCGAGTCAGAGTAGTCAGTCGCGACAACTTCCGGTGTACCAGAACCAAACGACGCGTCATCGTCATCGTCATCCAATCCAAGAGCCTTGATCCTATTAGCCAAACGTACAGCTTCGATAGCCTGCAAGAACTTTGATCTGGCGTTGAATCCCTTGCGGATATTGGGCAACAGATCGCTGGTCGTGGCGGTGTCGCCAGAGATCCATTTATGCTTGAGCAGCTGGCTCGATGTCGATCGCTTGCTGGGGTCGGTCTGAAGCATAGATAAGATGAACTCCTTGGCTTCTTTAGAAATGTCTTTCCAGTATTTTTCGTGGAAAATCACACCGTTTTCCCGCACCTCAAGAATGAACTCCTGCACATTCTCGCTTCTGAATGGGATATACCCACACAGCAGAGTATATGTAATGACTCCCAAACTCCAGATATCGCAAGGTTTGCCGTGACCAGTACGAAGCAAGATCTCTGGCGCGGCGTATCCAAAGGATCCGGCCATAGTGGTCAACGACTCGTTCTCCGAAGTGAGTGCTTTGGCAATACCGAAATCGGCAAGCACAAGGGGCGAGTCGGGCTCGGGGGTCAAGTAGAGCAAGTTCTCGGGTTTCAGATCTTAATTTGTTAGCATCCAGTAGGTGAAGTGAGATGCAGGGAGCTTACCTCTGTGGACAATGTTCTGAAGGTGGAGATAGTCGACTGCCTCGAGGACCTCTTTGACAGTCTGAACCGCATCTTTCTCGGTATACTACGACTTATTAGCTCTTCTGTACAGATCAAAAGGAATGAATCAGCACTCACTTTTCCGCGCTCGACAATGCGTTCAAACAATTCACCACCGGTAGCAAGCTGTGTGACAATGTAGTATTTGTCCTATGCGTAGTTAGTACGCATGCCCAGTCTCCCTTAGACTCCTCAAATCCCCGCAAAGTAACAAACTAGAATACCTTTGACTCGAACCAATCACGGAATCCAACGATATGAGGATGATGGAGTCGCTGGAGAAGATCAAGTTCTTCCTGTACCATGGATTCGTTGCCCTCGACCTTCTTCTTCAGGATCACCTTGATAGCGACATGTTCTCCGGTCTCGATAGTTGTAGCTGCTTTGACAATGCCGTAAGTTCCAGCACCCTACACATACAACTAGTTAGCCAAGGCTCAACAAGCATTCGGACGTAAAACACACCAATACTCTGCCAAACCTGTAGCGGCCTTTGCGGTCGTAAGAGGTCGGCTGGTTCGAGAGTTTCCCGTAGATTGAGTACAGGTGCGTCGTCACCGCTGACGAGGCGGAGGACAGTGGAGGCGATACAGGGCCCATTCTGCGAGGTGCTGCAAAGAGCTATTGAGTGCGTTAGTGGTGGGGGGAGGTGGAGGCAGAGAAGAGAGCGCGTTTCCTGGACTGGGATCGTTGGCGGTGATCAAACTCGATGGCGCTGTTTTGGAAGAGGCTGAGCAAAGTCTCATTGCGAGGGCTTCGCCGCACTGACTACTACAATAATGAATACTGAAGACAGTGTATTTACAGATAAAAAAAATAGAATACAGCGCAAGAATAAACAAACAGGCCGTGTTGAGTGTAATATTACTACTCAATTGAGGTGGGAAAAGCGCATTGCATTCAATATCGCATAACTTCTGTTGCACTTGTCCAGTAGAAGCAGATCACAAGATCGCTGAAACAACCCGCAAAAGACTACTCGCGAACCGAGATCGACGGCCGTCTCTCCACAAACCTCGTCAGATCCTCAGGAACAGCGACCCCAAGAACAAACTTCCTATCGCTGTCAGTGACCACAGCAAAATCATGGTCATTCTCAAAGAATAGCTCAAGATCCTCGAGCGGCGTATCGGGCGTGATCTTCTGGAACTCCTGCTTCCTGGGAAACCGATGCATGAACGATTGCGCCGTCTCAACTCTTAAATCAACCATCATCGCACCATCTTCCTCAGATCCGCCCTTCTTCCCTGCGCCTGGTTTTGCCAGTTTCCCTGTCGTCGCCGCTTTCTTCAGCTGCTCTGCAGACAGATATCCAACTAACGATCGCGACTTTGCTGAAACCACCGGAAGATACGAGTATGACCGCTCAAACGAGATCTCCAACGCCTGGTCCAGCGGGGTCTCGGGCGTAATAACAAACGCTGGAGGAAGATCCAGGTCTTCCACTGTTGACTACAAGTCATAGCATCATTAGCTGAGCACTGCACTCCCTCTTTTCACAAGTGATCTGGGTCCTCACCCCGCGGAAGTCGTGCATTCTGCTTCCAGAGAACACTTATAATCCGAGCAAACACTCCTCAATAAGCTACTTTGCAGATGTCACATCTCCAGCTTTCGAGATCGTAGTAAACGCGCATCGTCGTTACACGTGATAGTCACGTGAGTACTGGGAGATTGAGATTGAGTTGGAAATTTTTGTGAAGCTATGAAGACTTACGTCAACAATAGAACAACAAGATACTGCTCACAACGGGGAAATAGAACAGGTGTTTGTATATTTAGCTGAAATTTCATTTGGTTGGTTATTTCCAGGTGTTTTTGTACTCTTGAAGCTCCAGCGGTCGTTCAGCAACGCGGCAACAGAAAAAAAAAACTTGCTCGTTTCAGTCGTCAAAAAGCATGCCGCTTCGCCAGGTTCACTCGATACCGGCACACACGGATCGGATATGGAGCGTTGTTCCTCATCCAACACTGCCTTTGCTGGCGTGTGCTACTTCCGATAAATCTGCTCAGATCTACTCGCTAAACACATACTTTCCCGTTGCTCATCTGGATGGGAATCATAAGCGCAGTATACGCTCAGTTTCGTGGAAACCAAAGACAGGAAACTCGACTGAGCTGGTGCTTGCTACCGCTAGCTTTGACGGAACGGTTGGAATCTGGATTCGGGATGACGATAGATATGCGCAAGAAGTCGGAAGCTCAGGCAGTGTCGACGATGGCGCCGATGTTGGTTTGGAAGAGTGGGAATTTGTTGCCTCGTTGGAGGGACACGAGAATGAGGTAAAATGTGTGGATTGGTCAAATGATGGCGCGTATTTAGCATCTTGTTCTCGAGACAAGAGTGTGTGGATTTGGGAGGGTATTGTCACTTTGCTATTGATTACTTTTCTGCAGCCCGCTAACACTTACTACAGCCGACGAGGACAACGAGGAATTTGAATGTATTGCAGTCTTGCAAGATCACACTCAAGACGTCAAGCATGTAGTATGGCACCCTTCAGAAGATATGTTAGCTTCAGCATCATACGACGACTCGATCCGACTGTGGCGCGAGGACGACGACGACTGGGTCTGCTCTGGCGAGATCTTAGGCCACCGATCTACTGTCTGGTGCATCGATTTCGACAAACGAACCCCATCTCAAGCTGGCTCTGCTGCTCGTCTGGTATCGTGCTCTGCTGACGAGACTGTGCGTATCTGGAGTCGAGTTTCAATCACCGGAACCATTAGCTCACGCGATATACCTTCCACATTCAGATCAGACCCTGTGTCGGAAAACTGGCAGCAAGAAGCTATTCTTCCTAAGCGACACAATGGACCTATTTATTCCGTTAGCTGGAGTGCCCGCAGCGGGCGTATTGTCTCCGCAGGTGCCGACGGTCTTTTAGTTGTCTACCAAGAGATTTCGAAGGGCGAATGGGAAGTCGTTGCCGAAGAGGAAGATGCACATTCAGTGTTTGAAATCAACTCCTGCGTTTGGAGTCGAAAATGGAAAGCAACAGCTCCTCCTAGTGATCCTGACTCTCCCCAAGAAAAGCTCGGCGCTGATGATGAGATAATCATCACCGGTGGAGATGATGGAAACATTAATGTCTGGGAAGTCACTTCAAAATAATTCACAGCCGGCAGAATAATAGGGCTCAGCCGTGAATCCTCCTACAGCGAATTTTTCCGGCTTTCTTGATTTGCATTTCTTGGGTATATGCGTGTAAAATTTTTTGTTTGGTTTTGATCTGTTACAGGGCATTTATTTCCGCTACGTTGTAAATTTGTCGTTAATATGCTTTTATTTCGTCATTGTTATAATATCCAGAATTTGCATTATCTCATATTTTTAATGTTCATTTCTTGGACTTCTTCTTAGGTGGCTCCTCATCTTCCTCGTCATCCTCATCGTCCTCATCTGAAGAGATACGTTAGTAATAGCTCCTCTTTTTTTCAGTATAGTAAATTACGCACCTTCAAGATCGATTTCTTCCTCATCCTCGTCGTCTTCTTCCTCATTCAAAGCATCAGCTAACCACCAGTTAGTACACTCACAGCACACTCAATATCTCAGGTAGATACGTACTGAATAATTTGACTGCGTTGGGGTATAGCTCCTCGGCAATTAAAATAGCAACTTCATGGGCATTCTCAAAAACGTCTTTCTTTCCTTCAGTCTCGCTATTCTCCCAATCGAAGAATGTGAAAAAGCTAGGTGGCTGTCCGGCTTTTGTCTTTGTCAGATCTTGACCAGATTTCCATTTCATTGGAGTCTTTGTGGAAGTGTACGAGATCCGGGTGGATTCCGTGATATCCTCGCTATCTTCCTCCTCGTCTTCGGCGCTCAATGGTTTTTTAGGGACGTAAGTGAAAACCTTGGTTAGAGTGAGAGTTTCTAAGAAATCGTTTTCTTTGAAAGTAAAGGTCAAAGTGAATGTCCGCGGATCTGTTTCATCTCTGTCAAGTTCAATCGACGTGAGCGATTCAATCAGCTATAGCGCAATAATCAGCATCTCATTGAACTCAGAGTTCATCAGTTGCTAATACGCACCTCGCCGTCCAAAGGAGTAAAGTACTGATCCAAGTCGTCGCCAATTTGCTCGATCGCAACAGGCCAGAACTTATCGAATTTGCTAACGATTTCTTTCCGTCGTTCATATAGAGGTTTAAGTAATTTTGTAGAATATTTCACTATTTCTTTTGGTTAGAATACCGTGTCGGGAGGCGTCACAGGAAGCGCGCGATCTTACAGATATCGACTTCGGCATCCTCGAACTCGACCTCGAGCTTCGACAGCTCTTTGAACGTCCTATAAACAAGCCTCGAGTTAGTAACCATTCTTGATAGCCAGCGCCCATTTCTTTAACGGATCAGACGTGTCCAAGAACGTGCCTGGTATCTTTGACAAAATTCACGAGATCTGGAAGCAAAGAGAGGATCAACGTACTTTTGATTTTCTTCTTCAGCCATTCTCTATAATCTTTCCTTACACGCAAAATAAATTCCCAGCCGAGAAAAAAAAAACTACCAACAAACGTCGTTGAATGAACACGCAATGAATCGAGAGTAAGTCCAGTACGGATTCGTATCTTTCAAAGTCTTTTAACAGAAAGGAAAACGTCAGAAACGCGCTTGACGTGATTGATGGAAAAGAAAAGAAACCCTGCGCCCACGCGTCGCGTCGGGGAAACCATCACGTGCTTTTCATTTTACTGTACGGATTTGGAGAACAGGAGACATACTACGAAGAGAGAGCAAATATCTAAAGGTGTTGATTCTATATAACTTAAATAAGGACTGTAGTTGGTGATAAAGGGAAGTCTATTCATACACTGCTGCCTAACTGACAATTCCCAATCCCACACCATCACTCAGTCTATCAGGAGTCGTCGGCGACGAATTACCCATTCCATTTATCGCAGCTTGAGCAGCAACAGCAGGACTCACTCCAGGTGCAACGCAAATTTGCAATGCATCCGCATCTAATCTGGCAGGCCATCTGCCATTCGGCGCAGACTTCGTCATAGCCTCCACAGCTGACGCATAGCCTTGACTGGATCCCACCATATGTATCTCAAGAGTGCGCCAGCCTTCTGATGTGGCATCGCCTAGTAGTTCAGCTGATTCGCTTCCACCTGCTGGACCGCCAAGTACACGACCTTTAATTCCGCGCTTCCGTCTAGCATCAATGATCGCGTCGAATACACTGATCCTATCTTCTTGAACCACGCTGCGACCTAATGACGACTTTTCGGCATCGCTGTTGTCAGCAGCAGGTCCTCTGCGATTTTCAATTTCATTTATAAACTCTGATCCAGCCTGCGTAGTAAACAAAAATCTAATATAAGGAACATGATCCTTTGGTAAACGACTCAGAAATTCCTTTTCATTAAACTGATACGGCGATGGTTTCTCTTCTCCATTTGTAAACGGCGACGGCGAGAGATTTGCCTGTTTCGAGGAATTCTTCGGTCTCTTTATCACATACTTTTTGTAATTAAACAAAAGCGTTGCCATTGCGCGGACAAACGCAGCGCGCGCACGGTGAGGATGGAAGGAAGCTGGGAGGCATGGTGTGATGACTGACTTTGTACATGTGCTGTGGACTTGAAGTTTACAAGCTCTGCAGGTTAATATAAATGAATCAGAACGGTCAGCTGTCAAACAAATAGAGCAAGTTCCTGCAGATGCTCCATATCCAAAGTACGACGGAGGAAACAAAATATGACCTTCTACTATTTGTTGCTGCGGTTCTTGTGGAGTCACAGGAGACTGCGGATGGCTGTTTGTCGAAGATTCACTTTCGGAAGTCTTGGTAGAAAGCATCGAGCTGCGACGGCTTGCACTCGAACCAGGCGACGATGTTTCCAACGAAGCATACCCATTCGTCGAGCTCTTTCTAAACGGACTCGCACTCCGATTCGGAGACGACGGCGCAGTCGACGATTTCTCCACCACTTCTTCAGTTTTCGTAGATTCACTCGTATCAAATGCTGGTGTAATAGTCAATGGTGCGCTTTGTCTCTTCTTCGCCGCCGAATTCACGGGCGTGTCGTTCCTGGAACGGAGTGTCGATGCAAAGCTAAACACCGAATTGGCTTTTCTAGTGTGTTTCTTCACGTCGGATTTTTTCTCTTCAGCCCCCAATGAATCAGCTCCAGAGTCAGTTGCTGTACCCTTCACGCTCACACTAGCCCCGCTACGGCTCTGCAGCGGAAACTTATAAAGCTTCGCTTTAGTACTAAATTCTCTCACATTGACAATCGGCGTCCACTGCAGCATTTCCGTGTCAAAAGTATGATATGCAGACGAGCTTTCTGCTACTAACTTAAACGTCTGCTGCGGCGGTGGAACTGATGATAAAATTCCGGGGTCACCTAGAACGTGCATATTCATCGGAAATGTTTCGTGAATATATTTCGGAGTTCCCTTAGCAATATTATAAGGCGAAGAATGCAGCGGTGCAGAAAGCATTAACAAGCTCTGGAGTTTAGTACGCACCGATACTGGCAGTAGAGGTGGAGTAATCGAAGAGAATATTGCATCTGCATCTAGATCACAAAGAACAAAATCATCATCAGGAAGCGGTAGTTCAGCTCCCACACGATGCACGCCAATAATATACGGCACCGGCATTTCAAGGCACGTAGCAAGTCTTGAAGGCAGCACAGGTATAAATACTGATTGCCATTTTAGTGGAAATATCAGAGAAGTAATTGCGCGTGCGGCAGGTGTGAGCATGCCGATATCACTTGAAACAAAAATAATCCGACTCTCGGCCATAACTGCTTCAAACAGCTCAATTATTGATTTCGTACTCAGACATCTGAAGAGAGCATATAAATCGGTCTAAAGTCTTCGTTAGCATATGCCTATAATTCTTGGGAAAGATACTCACATCGCGCGAGCCAGAAAGTTCATTATGGGCATGGCTTCTCGCGTAAAGACTATAATGGTTAGCGTCTCGCAAACACAAATTCAAATTGCAAAACTCACGAGAGAAGTCCAACATCAACTTTTAATTGAGTATTTGATTGTGTAAGAGCTGGAGTGTTCAGCAACTGCGCCACTGCATATTCCATAGGCACACGATGCTGCATCCAGGAGGCGCTCTTCTGAGCAGCAGTAGCTTCGCCGTATAATATCGCTTTCAACCACTCAAGTCTAAATCCACAAGTAAATTCATCTCTAGAAAGTAAGCCGTACACTCGCGGCACCCACATTCCGGACTCTTCAGAAACGCCTGGGATCGCTGACGCAGCACCAAGACGTATTGGCTGTAGAAGGGCGACGAGCATGTTCACGCGTTCTTCAGTCTGCGATATTTCTTCACGAAGATCTTCAGGGTCGAGCGAAAATTCATTCGTTCCAGTTTCGAGCTCTGACAAAAGTGCAACCAAATCAGAGAGCTTTGCGCGTTCGGATGATAATCTATCTGTGAGACTTGCAGCAAAATCTCTCTCCGATTTAGGCATATAGCTGTCGCGCCATGCTTTACTCAATTTCTCTACCAAACTCACAATTTTTCTAGGAACAGGAACCCAGATGGTAATGCACGTACCATAACGCTTATCACCATCTTGATTTGTCATTACCTACGTATGTATTAGTGTTTGCTTTCATACTATCAACTGGATACTTACAAAATGATGCCAGGTGCTCCGGGGTCTCTGATCCGCAAGCTTGATTTGAACGTCATTAGGAAACGCAAACATGGGAACATAAACTGGCATGCTTCCTCTTGCTTTCTGCTCGTCCTCCTCTCTCGGATAGACGTCCAGCAGTACGGGATCAAGCTTGCGATCAAGCGGATGTACGGACGGAGACCAGGCTATTGGCTCTGGATCTGGAATTACAGATTCATAATCTGATATTTTTCGTGCATGGCTTCTAGGGTCTGAGAGCGCAGGAGAGTTCATCGGCGACTGCCTCTGGGTGGCATTGAACCGTCTTTGAGCTGGAGACCTGCGAAGCGGAGACGAAGGAGACGAAGGAGAAGGAGCAGATGTAGCTGGAGACGAGGAAGCGAGTACTGGACTTTTTGCAGAAGAAAATGAGGAAAGTGACTGCTGCAGTGGTGTACTTGTGCTGTTGTTTGATGTGGTTGACTTCGGTGATGTAATTACTGTAGGTATTGATTCTACCGTGGTTGCATCTTCACTCTTGCTTTGATCTGCTTGGATCAAAAGCTTTGACAGAGGAGTACAAGGAACGTCTGCTGTATCTTTAACTGAGTTCTCCGGAATTATGTCCTGAACAAACTTCAAATCAACAGACGACCTGTCTCGCACATGACCACTAGATCTAGTCGAGTCCTGAGTAATTTTCGGAGATTTCAGTTTCTCTTGCTGATCTTCCTCCGCCTGTTGCTGGCGCATCTGCTGAGTCATGAGCTCGGTGAATTCGCGAAGACCATCGTTATCAACTCCAGCTATGAAGAAAAAGTCTGCGATGGAAGTGTTCAAGTCCATGTTGCGCGACGGATAGAAAACAGCCTGACGGACAGAAAAGGAAATAGCACGTTGTCGAATCTTCTAGCTGCAAGACGTCGCATTCCTGGACGAGAATGGTAGAGCAGCTGGGTAATTGTGCTGTTATTGCGTGCAATAGCGCCTGTTCAGGTCCGTTTAAATGCCTCCTCGGACTAATAGATCTGACGGAGCCGGCCACAATTGCGACCAAAACAGCACTAACAAACAGCCCTTTTGCAGCAAAAGTCTCAAATAATAATCCAACACTGCTCTAATCTGAATTGCCACACTGCCTCCGCCTGGTACGCTTCCCGGAGTCTCTGCTTTCTCTCAGCAAGGATCCCGGTTGGGAGCAATTACCACTCACTTCTGTGCAGCTGCGGCATTGCGCGGCGCCGGAGCCGCCGGTCCCCAAGCAACAATGTCAGCAATGAGGGTGTCGTGTCCGTTAGACTATCGCATGCAGTGCGGCCTGGACTAGTTGGCACAGTATTGTTCGAGGCATCTAGGCTGAGAGAGCGCAGCACTGCCAACGAGAAGCTCTGATAAGATTGCTTATCGATTGCAGTAAAGCGGCGATATTTCGGAAAGTAATTGCGTCAATTGGGCCCCTCGTTCTTGTATAATCGCGTCGTGAAGCAATCGAAACCTCACACGATGAATCGCCATCCGACATATTTCCAGCCACGGAATAACGCTGCTCGAAATCCAACCGCGAGCGCAGTCATTCGCTCGCGAGCAGGTCGTAAAGTCCTTGTCTATTTTCTTGCTCTTGTTGTCGTTGGAGTGTTTATATATGTCTCGTTCAGCGAGACCCGGGAGACTGCCGAGAATGAACGCGAGCTGGCCCAGAGATTCAAGGAGTCGCGGATATATCAATCCGGAGCAAATGGGAAACCCGATCCTAATGCTCCTGTCGCGAATGGTATTGTCGATGAGCTTGGATTAGAAGACCTCATGGAGTTAGAAGAAGATCCGGATAAGGCAGAGCAGAAGATTAGCTCAGACCCTTCTGAAGATGCCATTTGATCCCAAGACGCGCTTACGAATCAGAATCGATAAGCGTCATATCACAACCGTGTTTAATTTATGATGTACCATACTTGTATCTTATGATTCTACGACTTACGGTATCATGTCAACAAACAGGATGAAAGAGCTCTAACTATGATATATTATTCTAATCAAACAAAGTCCTTGTTATACAAACCCGCCCCTGCCATTGTTTTATACAGAAGCTGCAAAATGGTTACAAATAAGAGCAAAATCTTAATCAAAAGAAGCAAAGTGAATAAAGAAAATCACAAACCCACCGAAAAAGTCCAATACATTGCTAACCCATGAAATCCTACATATTCTTAACCGAAAGGCAAAAAAAAGAGTAAAGAGATAAATAAAAAATAAAAATACCCAAAGTAAAATGCACCCATATATAAACCGAAAAAAAAGAAAAAAAAGGTATTCTTGCTGTGTTTCTAAAGATTGAAGCTCAGAGTGCAGCTCGCCATATGCCACTCGTACTACTTTGGACGCCCTTAATAATACCTGACGCCATTGTATGTATCAGCAGCGCCTGCCTGCAGAGATTGCTGTCTCGAAATCGACGGATTTACACCTTGCTGCTGATGTTGTGGTGTTGCAGCTTGAGATTGTTGCGATGGTGGTCCTGATCGAGATGAGGATGCAGTTGTGGTATTCACGGGGCTTTCGCTCTGGCCACTCTGGCTTCCATTTGCAACCGGTGACACAAACATGCCGCCAAATCCAGCACTAACATTGAAATTTCCACCGCCATTTCCAACAGCGAAAAACTGATCCCAGATAGACGCCGACGGGAGCTCGTACATCATTTCGTAAATACGTTGTCCATCATACTCGTCGTCGATCATCTGCTGCGGTGCACTATTGTACAAATTGGGCGTTGACGGTGTCGAGCCTGTTGATGTTTGTGGAGGCATATTCTGCTGCAGCATAGGCTGGCTTTGAGAGTAGGAAGGCTGGCGGGGCCATCGTTGTCCGGAGTTTGCAGCAGGCGATCCGGATGATGCAGACACAGTTGAATCACCAGGCGACGAAATGATGCCTAAATTCCACGTTAATAAAAATAAGTCATCTAAAAAATTAAAAGTCATACCTTCTTGTCCAGGAAAGTATTGGTTTGTAAATTGCTGCTGAACAGCTGCACCAGGACTGAACTGATACGCATATCCACCGCCCTGAGTATTACCGCTCACGTTTCCAGAATATGCAACGGGATGTGTGAAGTTTCCATGCATGGGCGGCACAGCCTGGATCTCGGCTGCGGTTCGGAAAATCTCGTCTAAATCAGGTTCCATCTCGCTCATCCATTGCAAAGTGTTTGACTCAAATGATGCAAATGGAGACATGCCGCTGTGGCCCGAGTTCTTCACAGATTCGGCAGCGGACGAGGTAGATTGTGGGGTACTTGCCTGTGAAGCAGCAGCCGCTGGCTCCAGCGTTGGCGTGAGATTAGGCGCGACTAGCGTGGTGGGAGAAACAGCCGAAGGAGAATTGCCAGAGCTGTAATCCGATTGCTGCTGCATTGGAGGTTGAGCAGAGCCCATAGGATACATCTGAGGGAACTGGAAACCATTGGCCTGCGTCATCAGTCCTGGCCCCGGGATATCGATTCTCTGCGGCGGATGAGTCTGTTGAGGTGCTGCCTGCGGAGGAATCTGCGGCAACGAAGCAGACTGCGAAGAACCTGAAGACCGAGACCGTTTTGAGCGCTTGGCTGGAGGCGGCATTGGTGGTGGGACTGGCGGAGTAGCATTGCGATTTCCCGAGCGCGGCTCATTCTCACCAGCCACCGGTCCTGGGGGAGGCAAGATTTCACCAGCAGCGGCTTTCTCGTTGTAGCAGAGACGAAGAATGGCAGCAGTCAAAAGCTCAAAGGTATCTCTACAGCCAGAGGCGGCATCACACTTGTCCACCATTCCAGTCAAAACATGGATACACGCCATGGTATTGAAGTCAATCACATCCATGCGTGTCCTCTGTCTGACCTCCTTGGAATGATACAAGCAATAGAGATATGAGGTTCCAGCCATAAAAAGATTATGCACCGCCATCCATGTATAATTGATATTCTTCTCGCGGTGAAGCTGTCTATACGCACGTATAACATGTTCCGATGCATCTGCAATAATGAAGAAAGCTTCAATGGAAGGACGAGGAATAGCTGGCGAGATACCATGAAGTAGTAATCGAGTTTGCTGATAATTGAGATCAAGGAAATAGAGGTTAAAGTTACAGTTCATGTCTTTAGCGGATTTCGGTGATGAGTTGTGCCACTCTTCAAGACGTCTAGCCATGTTAGTTTGCCATTCTTTCAAAGTAGCAAATCGACGTGGCAGTTCCGCTCGCTCGTAAAGAATTGTTTGCACCTCAGACTGCAGTCGGCGAATTTGGAAAATATGAACCGCAACCTGCTTGTATGATGGTGGCGTGTCCTCAGGTGGTTTCACAATGCCTTCTGGAGTGATGAAGACGTCGTCGAGGTCACTAGGGAATGGAACTTTGATACTATTATCCGCAATTCCAAAAGGTCGTCCTAGGTATACGCAAACCTGTCTATCCATTGCATACGTACACCAAAACAGACGTCGTCGCAGGTCCAGCGTGCGAGCGTCAAAAGGATCGGCCTCTTTACTTGAGCCTTGGCCGTTTTTGGGGACGATGTTTGTGCCCGACCATGATTTGGCACCTCCTTCGACGTGCAGTCCCAAATCAACACAGAGACGAAGAGCAACACCAAGCACGTACCATACACCAGGAACTGCTGGGCGCATGATTGAGTACAAGCCCAGTAGTAATATCCCTTGCAATGACTCCAGGCGATCAGGGGACGCAAATACTGGCTCAATATGGCGCATTGCTGCCGCGTGATAGGACTCGCAGAGGAGTGCAGGGTATTGCTGCTGATGTACTGCCACACCGATAGCGAAGATCAAATTGAGGAAGTAAATAGAGCGGTGCATTTCTGGAGAATCAGCAGCATGGTGTTCATTAGTTGTGCCGTTGCTGTGTGTGCCATTGGTAGCTCCTGAGGCCGGTGTGTAGGACGAGGCGGAGTGTGAAGATTCTTTTTTGATAGATTCTGCGAACGCTGAAGGAGACGGTAATTCAGTCTTGACGCTTTCCCTCGTCTCAGTCGGAGATCCGGCAGCAGAAGAAGATACAGAGTCATTGCGAACATTGTTAATGTTTGCTAGCTTGGTTTGCACAGAGTAAGCACCATATACAGGTTCAAAGTACGAATGGATAAAATCATCGCGATGGAAGATTGGAATCTGCGCGTTAGCCTGATTAAAAAATACTTCAAGAAGAGTTTCAGCAATCTCTTTAGAAGGAAGCGAAGCAGGCTGGATTTTGACTGGTTTTTGGCGAACAGTCATGTCAGGTTGGTCAGCAGAAGCAATCGACATTGCCGCCGAGGGAACTTCCTGTCCACGCAGCTTGACGGCTGCAAACATGAGTCTAGCAAAGGAGATACCAGATGATAATCCCAGAAATGATGGCGAACTGAGTGTGCTAGATCCCTTCATTGACACGAGACCAACTGTAGAGACTAATGAGTCTACATCTTTGGGGTTTTGTCGCTCAGCGGGTGTCGCTGTACCGCTATTTGACGGAGCAGATTCTGATTTGACGGAAGCATCGCCATTGCCGTTTTCGCGAGCACGCTGAGTGATGGTATCTGAGGGGTCGACGGGGATTCCCTGGTTTTGTAATTGGATCTCTAGGAAGGCCACACGATCTTCAAGATGAGCGATGTAACTGAGACGATAGTTAGCAATTGCTGGGGAATAAAACTTTTTTCGCCAGTAATGCGAAGTAAATCAAGCACGTATTATGCGATATGCAATAGCAGAGAGCTATAAACAAGAGCAGGAGAGTGCGAGATTAGAGATACCTTCGAGGCACTTCACGGCCAGTGGCAGCGTCAAGACCGACGCACTCCACGCCTGCTTTGAGACAAGCGGAGCAAGACGGGAATTTCTGGTCGCACTTTGTCTTGCGCGAGCGACATCTTGAACAGGCCGAGATAATGCGAGTGAGGTGGTTGGGAGCAGGGCCGTTGCCGGTTGAAGCCGAGGAGGTTTTCATGGTTGAATCTGCTTGTCTGGATGCGCCGTTTGCAGCACGGCGGTCGTGAGCTCTATGGTCGTATGGCTTCTGGTTGCGATGGGCAGCAGCCTTGTCAGACTTCATACCAAGATCTGAGGACTGCTGAGAGAGGAACGGGGACCGGGACCGGAGAGCGAAGTCAGCACAGCAGAGAGGCCGATGGCACGCGGTAAGATGTAGTTTTGTACCGGGGTTTTCGTGGAGGAAGTTTGATTACAGGTGTGTGGGCCTGTGTCTCAAAACCCTGTGCCCTGGCCAGCGCCAAAGAGCTGGGCGACAAAGGCAATACGGCAGGGCGGCTGAACAGGGCTGCGGTGAGCAGTACGAGATGGAGGAATAAAGGAACTACGGCGTGCATACACGGTGAATCTGGGTGGAGCAGGTGTTTGAGATAGCAGAACTCACGACTGCGGATCTGGGAAGCAGCGCTGCAGAGGTGGCTGCCGGGGCGCACTTTCAGCTGGCCAGTGCAGCAGGCAGTTCGTTCGCCAGTTGTGTGTGCCTGCCAGAGCTTACAGCGCAGGACTCGGTGTGCGTCCGTGGAAAGCTTTGCAAAGATTCTTCCTGTCCGGGGACACAGTAGACAGGCGCGATGCTGAGCTGTCGGCGACGTTTTGGTGCTCTGCGCCTTATCTTTCCAGATCAGCGCCGCAAACAAATTAGACCAACCACGATCCCGCTCGGAGGTACATTTCGCTGCCCCTGAGCAGCGGGCAGATCTGGCTGCGCTGCGCTGCAGACAACCCGCGCTTATATCCGTGACTGTTCTGTCCACGGCTGGGCATAGCTATCTCCAACTCTCAGTGTGAAAGCAGTCCTAGTGCTGCCTGCTAACCAGGGTCGACAGGAAAGAGCCGGTATCGCTTGGCGGACACGCTGACAGTTCTGCGCCATTATGTAACGAGCATAAAATTGCACATGTCTCCAATATTCCAGAATCAGTAACGACTTTTAACATTAAAATCGCTGCATAAAAAGCAAACTGTAAACCCTGGCGTTTAAAATGTCCTCAGTTAACTTACTATAGGTTTGAGAGCATTATGTACATATTGCCTGGATAGGAAGCCGCCGGCATCTCATAGTACAGTGTAATCATTGAATTCACGACTCTATTATTAATTATTACAATAATTCTATACTGCCATATAATGCACTATACACCTCACATATACTCTCTATATTACAAAACAAAATTAAAACGACGACATTCCGGTCCATAAAACAGTCACAACCAAAGACTGTATATCTTCATAAAGCACAGCAAATGCGGCAAAAAAAAGCAAAATAACGACTCGTCTAAATTTATATATCAATTACTTAAAATCCAAACACTCCCTTCTTCTTCTCAGTTTTGACGGGAATCTCTAGACCCGGAACAATTATGGAATCCTGCGACACTGAGAGTTTTTCAATCTCGTCGTGAGCAACCTCATCGCATCCAGAATGCGCTCTCATCGTACGAATACGCTCAAGCATCCATCCCGAAATCCAGCGCCGGGACTCATCAAACAATTCATCCTCCCATCTCACAACTCTCCGACCAAGACGAACTGATCTACTCAATCCGCAAAATCCAGTGTTGTATCGGTATCCCACGCATTCGCTCCAGGCTTCGCAGTACTCGATACACTTCTGAAGGGACTCATAGGCAGGCTCGCGAAGTGCCTTTTCCTTTGTTGCAGAGTATTCCCGGTCGTTTGATCGATTATCCCAGTCGTCTTTCTGGGCCTCCATCCAAGGGTGCATGAACCGATGGTAGACGTCGACGTAGCGGATATATTCGTCGCGGTGATGAGTCTTTTTCCAGTCTTGCTCGTATTCCCAAATTTCCTGGATGTTTTGCATCGAGACGTGATGGAAACTCATAATAGGATCGCACCAGTTGTCTTGGTTGCCAAACACGAGCCAGTTGGGTTCACCCTGGAACTTCCACTTAGCATACGGATACTGATCTTCACCCACAGCAATCTTGACACCATTGTCGTACAAGGCATGAGCAACCATCAAATCTCCACAGCAGGTCTTAATAGTCTTCTCTTCGTACTTTCTAAACAGCTGGGGGTCCTGGCCAAACGAGCGAAGCATCGCACCGCGCGAAATAACTGCTACCGAACCGCCATGAGCAAACTGAACAGGCGGGCGACCCACAGCTGAGCCCATGTAAAGTGCATGGCGATGATTCAATGTTCGTAGCCAGTTCATCATGGGAGTCCACAGGACGTACGAGTCAGCGTCCATAAAGACAAACCATTTTGCGTCAGGACGGACTGACCAGGCATGTTGAAGCATTGGCAAGTTCTTGTATTTATCGAGCGACCATCCTTTCTTGTTTGAGTTGATTCCGTGGTGATCCTGGGGAAGAATGTTTGAATGGTTCTCTCTCAGCTCCTGCTGAATGCGGTAGAGCTCAAAATCATCCACGAGCTTGAGCGCGTCCGACACGTTCTGGAAAGTATCAATGACATGGTGGTCGGCAATGGTCTCTGCCATGTCAGAGTAGACTTGGAAATAAGGCACCTGTTTAAACGTCGTGAGGAAGTGGACCGGAAGGCGCTTCCAGAGCACGGTCGCGCCAGTCTTGACCATAAGGAACACGTCCTCGATACCTTCAGGGTAATCTGTCTGTAGGTACATCGGAGCGCCTGGAGCAGGCTGAGGAAGCTGGGCCCGAGAGACATGTTGAGGCTCAGGTGAGGTCATTGACAAGAAAGACTGAGTCTTGTTAGGTCCTAGGAAGGTGAGGACTGAGAAAAGGAAGAAGAGAGAAGACAGAGCAGCGACGACCAGGTACATGCGCTTATTGAGACGCAGCTCTATTTCAATTGAACCGGTTAGCAAGAGATATCAAAAGGCATTGTAAGGCTGAACTAAGGGGTGATAAACGTACTGACTCGTTTCTGGGGATCGCTCATAGTCGCGAGCGACGGCAAACGCTGGCGAAAGGCATCGAGGTTCATTGTGCCTGCTTGTAGAATAAAGGCACGCGAGCACAAGATAGTACGGCCAAGAGGACGCAAAAGAGGGGCGCGACGCGTGCAATAGCAAGGAGAGAGAGGAGGAAGGGAAGCAAGCAACGAGTCAACGGAGTGTGCCCATCTCTCTATAAGCCACCATTTGGCCGGGGGGAGGGTCAAGTGCAGTTTGCTGGGTGCAGGGCAGGCGCCCGGTGTCTTGCTCTGAAAGCCTCCAGCCGCGTGCCAGAAAGACACTAGCGATAGCTCCCGTCTTCCGGGTAAAACTTCGTAGCCGTTCGGGTCCGGACGAGTTGTTTGAAAACGAACTCGCTGCGGTTGGACGGGAGCGCAAGCAAGACTGACTCGAGAAGCATAGCCGTGCTCAAGTTGGCCTGCTGGGCTGACCCGGCCTGAAACCAGTTTGATCCTGCGTGGCCGG
This sequence comes from Myxozyma geophila, assembly GCA_030571195.1. NCBI lineage: Eukaryota > Fungi > Ascomycota > Lipomycetes > Lipomycetales > Lipomycetaceae > Myxozyma > Myxozyma geophila. Next base: position 122,664 of record JAJLXK010000002.1, read on the forward strand.
CTCCGATAAAGGAAGGCCGGTGACTGTGCTGCGATAAGCGGATTATCGGCTCACACTATCTTGCTCTGCGTAGCAACTCTTGACTGTTTATTTTTTTAGAAGAATTGTGTCTATCCCTCTCGGAAAAAAAGAGCTGCTGTGAGCCTTGCAGCCGACCTGCTTCTTTGACAGACCTTCGATTGTGCACTTTGTGGGAAGACCTCATTGGATCCCTTTCTACAGCCAGTAGCCGCACTCCCACCAGAAGGCTTAACAAGTGACGCATTACTAATACTACTCTTCTCTTTAGTCTATGTATATCGAATTTTATACTAGCAAAATACAAGAATACGCAATTATATATAATAGTCCAATAGCAAAAACTAAACCTCAATCATGGCTGCCCGAGCAGGACCAACGCCAATATAACCAATCTTACAACCCACAAAGTCCTCAATAAACTTGAGGTACTCCTTTGTCTCCTCTGGCAACTCAGCGTATGTCCTGCACTTGGCTATGCTGGTGTTCCAGCCCTTGAGAGTGACATACTCGACCTCGACCTTCTCCACCACACGCAAGTCCTCCGGGAAAGACGTGAGTCTCTGGCCCTTGTAGTGGTACGCAACACCAACCTTGATCTCCTTGAACCCGTCAAGAACGTCAAGCTTGGTGATGTTGATGCTGGTGAAGCCATTGATGCGTGCGGAGTACTTGACAACAACCATATCGAGCCATCCACACCGTCGCTTACGGCCGGTGGTGACACCAAACTCGGCACCAACATCCTGTAGAGTCTCGCCGACCTCGTTGAGCTGCTCGGTGGGGAAAGGACCAGCACCAACACGGGTGGTGTAGGCCTTGACAACTCCGATGACCTCCTTGATTGACTGAGGAGGGATTCCAAGTCCAGTGCAAACACCTCCAATCGAGGTGTTACTTGAGGTGACATAGGGATATGTACCAAAATCAAGATCAAGCATGAGAGCGTTGGCGCCTTCGATAAGCACGCACTTTTTGCTGTCAAGAGCCTCGTGCATGAAGGACACAGCATCAGTCACGTACGGGCGAAGCTTCTCAGCAAGTCCCTTGTATCGCTCAAGCTCAGCATCTACGTCATATTCAAAGTTGCCGTACCGCTTCTGAAAAGAAGTGACGAGCGAGCGGAAACGCTCCTCGAACTCCTCCCAGGCACCTTCCTCTTGCGAGACAAGATGGTGAACACGGATACCAGATCTGATAGCCTTGGTCGAGTAGGCTGGGCCAATTCCGCGGCGGGTGGTTCCGAGAGCGCCGCCGGATAGCTCGGCCTCGTGGAGTCCATCAACGATCTGGTGGACATCAAAGACGAGGTGCGAGCGCGACGAAACGAAAAGACGGCCAGTCGCATCAATACCCTTGTTGACAATGGCCTCGAGTTCAGAGAAGAATGAAGGGACATGGACGACTACACCAGAGCCGACGAGGTTGGTGCAGTTGGGGTTGACGAGGCCGGACGGCAGCATATGGAAATCGTACATGACGCCATTGACAACGATAGTGTGACCGGCATTGTTACCACCCTACAGACACGAAGACCTGTTAGCAGAGCTCCAGCACAAACAGAAGCAGAATTGAGGAAGCTGCGTACCTGGCAACGAGCACAGACGTCGATCTTGTCGCAGAGGATGTCGACCAATTTGCCCTTTCCCTCGTCTCCCCACTGGGAACCGATGACTACAGACGCCATAGAAGAAGAAAATCTAGAAGAACGAAGGTGTGAAGACCGTGAGATCAGCGAATTGAGAAGTAGAACGAGGAGCGGGTCCCAATTGAGGCGGAAAGGACACAAGAGAGCGGGGGCATCGCGAATTTGAGAAGAGAAAGCGTTTCGAGCGCGAGGCTCAGGCGCGGTTTTGAGGCAGAAAAGTTTTCAAGGTGGGCTGAGAGGTACGCATGGCCAGTACAGAAGTTACACTGGGCGTGGTAGGGCTGGGACGGGTACAAATAGCGAGGCGCGGTCCAGTTCTCTGTTTGGATCCTCAACTTACATAAAACATATTTTTACCGTCTGGATACCACGCGGCCTCGACGTTGTTTCTATTCGAATAATCGCATAAATGGCCGGACGAATACCGAGATTAGGCCACTGTTTATTATAATCCAGTTCTGCGGCGGACTTTTGTCTGTAGACGCATTATTGGTTCGCTTGGTGGCTACATTTTACTGTAATGATGCGGCAGGAAGCAGCAAACTCATGAAATACAGTCATGTATTTGCTTGTCAGTACTGCCGTTGCACCTGTAAATAATCACATATCTCTAGTTAATTGTAAAACTATTCACCCATTCTCTAATAACACTCAGCCTGTGAACAAGCAACAGTGACATATCCAGGGTTAGGGTCTCCACAGCTCCGCCGCCTTTGCCCAAGCACGCCTCTGTAACTGCTTCGCTCCCACCACCCCCTTCCCCTCGCCATTTTCCTCTTCCCATTCCCCCCTCCTCTCCTTCTCTCTCTGGCACAACTCCCTTCGTGATTCTTCTCTCGCTCCCTCAGCCGTCATCATCATCTCCGGATCTGCTTCCGTGATGTCGGCCGCCGAGCCGGAGGAGCGTTCTCGCAGCTACTCAGAGTCAAACCTATCGACTCCGTCCTCACGGGCTGCGAAGCGCATGGGCTTTGTTGTCTCGCGTAAGAACCAAGATCTATCGACTGTGTCTGAAACCTCCCATAACAGCATATCTCGCGGTTATCCGCCATCGTCGCTTTCTGCTTCGTCTGGATCCAGCGTGGCGAGTTCAAGCGGATCCTCTCTAGCACAGCCCAAAGGTCTAACACGCGCACCTCCACCGCAATTGCCTCCCGCTCTCGCAAATGGGATTCCACCGCATATCTCAAGTCGTCTGGCATCCGCTTCTTCTTCTGGTCCGTATCCCAATGGCTCTGCGGATCCTTCAACTATTGGCTCCACGACTGGGCTCGCTGCGGCCCCGCCGAGACGCCGCCATCATACTCGTGGAATTTCACATGATTCGATAATGGAATATTCATATCCCCTCAGCGATCGCACATCACACCCTAGCCAAGGATCAGTACCTCTATCGGCAACCTCAAGCTCCTCGTCAAATTCATCAGTAACTTCAAACAGCCATTCAGCGACAACAGTGCGTGACCGAGATCGCAGTGATTCAACATCGACTGTCGTATCGGCATCTTCAAACGCCTCGTTGACCAGCAGCAAGACTCACAAAAGTAATGGCAGCAATGGTGTTAATACAAAAGAGAGTTCAAATCTTGATGTCGAATCTCAACCGCGTGCGTACTTCAAACGCCTATCAGTAATGAAAGAAGATCACCCTCAACTCACAGTACCTTCTCCCACTTCGAATACGTTTCCGACCTCCGCCAGTCCTTCTCCTCTGCAAATCATGTTTTCTACGCAGGTCGTCGAATCATCTCGTAGTATCCTCTTTTCTATCTCACAATTACTTCCTGCGGTTCGACATTTTCTCGCGTTTTGCGACGACAAGAAGCTCTCAGCGGTCCTTGCAAATCTGATCTATGGATCCAAGACTCAGATCGATCATCTTGTTAGATCTTTGGAGCACCACGATGCGCTACTCTCTTCAGCGAGCGCAAATGCTGCGGCGGCGGCGGCGGCTGCTTCTGCTGGTACTCCTGCAGCGCGCGGAACTCCACCTTTGGCAGCCGCAAATTCAATAGAGCCTGTTATACATGCTACCTTGGCCTGCCTGAGCACGTTCAGACACGTTGTATCTCTTGTCCAGGGGAATATACGGTCACTTGCCTCGCGTGCTGAGATCAGGCATACCAGAGCTTTTTTTCTGCTGCTGTTTGGTACTCTTGCGGAGGTCCGAAATGCTTGGAACACGCTGCTTCCAGCACTTGACGAGTGTCGTACTCTAGCGTGCTCACATATTTCAGCAAAGGGTTCCCTTGCGAGGTCGCTGTCTAGTATGGGGCGAATGTCTTCGACACTTCAGCAACCAATGTCTATGTCGATGCATTACTCTCACAGTCCTAGTTCAACTCCAGCAGCAAATCCGGTATCTTCGATTTATTCTCCTATGTCGAATCTGACGATCGAGAATATGCCACCACCTATAATTCCTTCAACGATGAATCTTCCTATACCATCGTTTCTGCCTCAGACGCCTCATTCGATTGGATCCCAAAAGAAGGTACCACCAGCGATTATCACTTCTCTCGGATCTAATTCTATGCAGCATCCGCCTACGCCTGGTTATTTTACCAACGGGCTAGCAGGGCCTGCGATTATGAGTCCAACAGTTGGATCATACTATGTACCTTCGACGCCGATGGAGAGTGGTCCGGTGGCGTTTCATTTCCCGATGGAGCCGTCAGACAGCGATGAGGAACTTTTTGACCGTATAGATAAAGCAATCAAGTCAGCTAGGTCTGTTTTGGCGTTAATTCTGAGCGGAATTTCATTTGAGATGAAGAATAACGGCAATGCTGAGCAGCCTGACTTGAAAATGCTTGACCTGAGAAGTATGTGTGATATGGGACTTGATATCACGGCGCAACTGAGAGAACGCTTGACGACTATTCGCTGTAACGATTATGGTGAACGTCAGATGTTTGGAGACGAGACGAATTCATTTGTTAGAGTAAGTGTGCTCTTAAGCCAATTGATTGATGGCAACTAACAAAGGGTGTAGGTTATTATCAACATTTTGGAATTTACAAAGACGATCCTCAGCGATTATGCATTTCTTAGTGACGCTAGACCACAGCTGTCGTCATTAACGCGAGTTACGAAGGAAGTTCTTATGGGAGCAATCAGACCTAGCGAGAAGCCCATCATGCCGGCGTCCACTCCTTCGCTGCAGCAGACGTCCATATCTAGTACTGCAACGGCTGGCTATAGTTAGAGATTGTATATAAGCGCTAGGGTTATATTGAAGGTCATTTGTTTTGAGATTATCTTTTTATGTGCATGATGATTTTATATGATGAGAATTACTGATATTATCCAAGAGCTTTTGTCTGCTGTACTGCTTTTATTTTTTATGGTCCGATGTATCTATGTTTTGCTTACTTGTTAGATGTATTTTTGGGTAAGCTGTCTGGCTCGAATAATCTGAGTTTGCGTATTTTAGAAAGATTAAGGATTTTGTGTGTTTTCAGGCGTTCGTTTTTGTGTATACTGGGATTATGATGTTTAAGAGACAAAATTTGATGCTATGTGAATAAGAATATTTATTGAGTATAGAATAGTTGTAGATTATTTTGGGTGGCTCAAGTGTTTGACAATATTCCTTCTTGGATTAATTGAATCAGGAGCTAGTCGACGCCGAAAAAGAGCTGCCCTCTAAATTAGAATTTGGCAGCCAGGAAAAAAATACAGCAGCGCAAACGCATTCTGAACAGCACAATAATCAGAAACCAGAAAGATATTTACTATTTGCAGATCTGGCTATTTGTTTATTTGTTTATAAAGAGCTGGATATTTGAAAAAGCCAGTATAGACAGCGATTGGGTTGGATAATCGCGCCTTGTTGTGTATCATCATAGTTTAGAGGCCGGTAGTGCTACGACCACTGCGGTTTACCTTATCCACGCTCATTTCCACGCTCTTGGTGTGCTCTCTTCTAGGACTTTTTCTTGCATTTTGGACTCTTTAGAGTCAGAATGTCGTGGTCTGCGAAGTATAGTCAGTTAGATGGGCAGCGCTCGTCACGGAGTAGTCTATCGCTAAATCTTCAAGGTCGTGATGCTTCACCAGAGCCGTTGATCTCGCCTGCGCGTGTCTCGGTTGATTCACTCACTAGGGACGAGGAAGAAGCAGAAGAAGAAGAAGACGCTCGAGTGTATCGGTTAGAGGATGATGATCCGTTATCTGGCGGGGAGATCAGTCCGTTTACCGATGAGCGCAGCTACTACAATCAACACGAGAGTCTTCTTTCACGAATTGAAGCACCAGCAGTGACGTTAGCTGGTGTAGAGCCTATTCCAGATGGCGCGCTGCCAAGCGAGGTACCAATGCAAAAGAATGGTATGAAAATGGCGTTTATGAATATGGCGAATAGTATTATTGGAGCTGGAATTATTGGACAGCCGTATGCTTTGATGCAGTGTGGACTGATTGGTGGTGTTACTTTGTTGGTGGTGCTCACGTTTGTTATCGACTGGACTATTCGGTGTGTATTTCTTTACTGCTTGTAAATGACTTTTACTGACTATTATAGGTTGATGGTTGTTAACGCGAAATTGAGTGGCACGAACAGTTATCAGGCCACAGTCTCTGCATGCTTTGGCCGTGGTGGATATCTAGCGATATCGTTCGCACAAGGACTTTTCGCATTTGGTGGGTCAATAGCGTTTACAGTAATTATTGGCGATACTATTCCACATGTTATAGCGGCGCTTGTTCCTGCCGCTGTACATATCCCCGTTCTTAATTTACTCACGATGAGAAGCCCCGTCATGGTTATCTGTGTCTTGTTCATCTCATTTCCGCTTAGTCTCAGCAAGAACATTGCGAACCTTGCCAAGGCATCATTGCTAGCTTTGATTAGTATGCTAGTTATCATAGTCGCAGTAGTTGTCGAAGGAATCCGCGCTCCGTCAGAGATTCGCGGTGGGTTTTCCAAGAGCTTGTTGACCGTTAACTCGGGGGTGTTTCAAGGTATTGGTGTTATTTCTTTTGCATTCGTCTGTCATCATAACTCTCTTTTGATCTATGGCGCTTTGAGAAAACCTACTTTAGACAGATTTGCGCGGGTCACGCACTGGAGTACTGGAGTCTCGATGGTAGCCTGCATGGCTCTCGCGCTCGCTGGATTTCTGACATTCGGCGACAAAACCGAGGGAAATGTTCTCAACAACTTTGATGGTCGAAATTTGTTTATCAATATTGCCCGGTTTTGTTTTGGGTTCAATATGTTGACTACCTTCCCGCTCGAGATCTTTGTCTGTCGTGAGGTGTTGCTGGATTACGTCTACTCAACATATTTTCCGCCTGACGAGAGTGAAGTCGACGACATGTTTTCTCCACGAGAGCCATCACTTCGCGCTCATAGACTCACGACAGCCGGACTCACCTTACTAACCCTGTTTGTTGCATTGATAGTCGGAAATCTAGGAGTCGTTCTTGAAGTAGTCGGCTCCACATCTGCATGCATGCTCGCGTATATCCTTCCTCCGCTCTGCTACCTCAAACTCGCATCTTCCGAGGAAAGTAGACGGTGGACTGCACGTATCGGACCTATTGCCTGTGTTGTGTTTGGAGCTACTGTCATGATTCTTTCGACTGGATTGTCAGTTTTTAGCGCGTTTAAATAGAGCTTTTTGCATTAAGATATTAAAAAATACCCCCGAGTTATTGTGATTGTCTTTTTGTTTGTTAATTCATATTGGGAAAGGGCGTTATTTTATTGCATTTACGTGCGAAAAAGTTTGTATGTATATAAAATATCAATTTGAATGGCCATTTATTTCTATTACTATTCATCACGGGAGAATCGCAATTGGATTTCTCTTCAAAAAAAAAAATATAAGTATACACAGTCGTCAGTCATACCGAGAGCGAAAATTGGTATCATTCATGCATTCATAAAACGAGGAGTTTAAACCAGACCGGTAGTACCCCGTTGCACCGGCCACAGGATGCGCCGGCGACGAACGGATCGTTCGGGTACCATAACTCTCATTGATATCCTGGCGCGAGGCAGGCGAGGACGGTTCTGGTGTATTCAAGCAGATGTCCTCAGATTCGACGACAGAATTTTCGGTAATACGGCCAAGATATGCGCCACACGCGTCCCAATAAGATACGGGCTGTTTTGAAAGACGGCGGAGTTTTTCTTTGAATGTGTTCATCTCGTTTATACGTTTCTGTGACTCTTCTGAGCTCATGTATTCGTGATAGAAGCCTGGCAGGGGAGATAAGGGTAGACTATTATCTTCGGTTGGCATAGAGCAATTGGCAGCAGTGACAGCAGCAGTCTTAATCACGTCAAACTCATCCGTAATCCTACTCTCTTTCTTGTACGCTGTAGAAGCAGTCTTGACAAGAGTATCCGAGTTTGCATATCTTTCATCGTTGACTTTCTGAATAAACGCCGAGATTGTATTTTCCAAAGGCTGAGTAGAAAACTCATCATTCTCGGTTGCTTCTTTTGCGGTGACGAAATCAACGAATGAATTCACTTCTCTAGCAGAAGAGTCCAGCTTCGACAAGTTCTTAAGTGCTGTTTTCGCTCTTGAGAGATTGCGCAAGTCCGAGATTGTGACATTGCCAGAATTGAAAGACGACGAGGCAGGTTTAAACCACGCAAACGACGACAAGAGTTCAGGCGACAGTAGCTGCTTCACATCACTTTGCGATTCAGATTCCACAGGTTCAAACTTCGAATTGCGCAAATATGCGGGTAATGTATTGAATTTCCGCAAGTCAAGTTCCGGGATATCAACAGAAGCAATTGTGTTTAAATGCATTTCTTCATCATCAGGACTTTCAGGCATGGTCTTGATCGGCGTAGTCTTGCTGGTATGCTGGGTAATAATAATTGATCCCCAATCCCTATCACTCTCGCTTCTGACAGAACTCTCATCATCGTCAAAACAATCTTCATTCATATTCTCTATCTCGTCAGTTGGATCTTCAGCAGTCTCGGCAACGAGTCGTAAATTTTGTTTGATTATAGACTCTTTGCGGGTAGTTTCCATTTTAATCCATTCATCAGATTCCCCAGAAACCTCCTCAATCGGGTCTAAAACACCGGATCTACTCTGCGCAACGTTTATGTCAGGTTCATCTTTAAACTCAAATTCCGATTCATCTTCATAGACTTGATGTGCGAGTACCTTAGCAGTTGACAAGTTGAAATTAGCACGCTGCTCGAAAAGTAGTGTCATTGGATCGCATAATTCTTGTGCACCAGGGTATGTCTTTGCCAGAGTCTGCCTTAGATATTCTTCAAGCGCCGATAAATCTTCATACCCCTCAAATTCGAAATCCGGATTATCCTCATCATCAGCAGTAAGATTCTGAAAATTCATATCCATTTCTGACAGAAATAATGAATCAGTCTCCTTGAACTCAGAATCCTTTTCATAGAGCCTGATTTGTGCGATCTCTGCATAGGTGTGGATCGGTTTGATAGGCATTTGTCCAGTAGTTGCGTCTTCGGAGAGGAAGTCCGGGATAATAATTTGAAATTCTGAGGGATCAGCTGCGCTGGCTCCGGTGGGTTCGGAATGATACTCAAAAAGTGATTGGCCGGAAGGGACTTCATCGCCTGGCTCTGATTTTCTCTCTTTGAGAGGCGTGGTTTCACGGACGCGTTCTTGTACACGCTTTGATCGTGAGTCAAAAAACCAATTGCGAATTGTATGACGACGCAAAACTGTGTTCATCTCTCTTTTTTTCTCATCCGCGGCTATGCCGTCCTGTTCACACTTGGATAGTACAGGGGTAGAAGGGATATCTGTAGACTGCTGCTGCTGAGTCGCAGGTTTACGACCAAGCATGCGACTAAACGAGAATCTCCAACCCTTACGTTGATTCCCCGCCAACTCAGCCAAACCGTCTAGTCCCTGCATAACAGGCGGTTCGACTGGTTTTGCGGCGTCAAAATCATTGAATGTATCAGAGTGAACTGCCTCCTGCGCGGTCAGTGTTTCCTGATCTGAATCATTAGATGCGAAGAATGTCATAGCCAGGGGTCTCTATATGCAAATCAGCAATTCACCCTATCAACACAAAGGTCAGCTAAAGAGAGCACAAACCTGCTCTTTACGACTATGAGAAAATCTATGACCTCGTCTGATTGTTTTAGGCCGGTCAAATGTCGCACAGCTAACAGATTCAGAATCCGACTGCTCCTGTGACGGAGACGCCAACGAAGACGATAATTTCTCGACACTAGCAAACGAATTTTCATTATTATTATTCTCAATAGTTTCAATTGTCTTCTATAATATGTTGTCAGTATGCCAATATAACGAATGAGATCAGTCTGATTAGAAAACTAGTACTGACTCGCCGAGCTGAACCAAAGATCCGCGACAATGTCTTGAATGAACTCATATTGATTCGCAGTAAATCACTTCAAAAAAGTAATATTAACTCAGATATTTCTATACCACTTCAATACTCATAAACAGCAGGTAAACTGTAACTGCAGAGGAATATCCAGTCAATTTCGAAATTGACCACGGCTCATCGAGCTCCCTCCAAATTAGAAATTCATCACGTGACTGCAATATGCGGCTCATTTGGGAGTTTGCTGGATTTTATTTGGTAAAAATAATTTTTCCAGTCTCCCAGTCTTGTTTCTCTTTCTCTGCTCAAGGACAGACGAGAGTTTTCTAAAGCAGGAAACGACAAGAAGAAAAATGGCAAAGAGTAGTCGAGGGACCGCGAAAAAGGGCGGAAGTGCAAAGCCTTCATCCGCGGCCGCCAAGCGCTTTGCCGCCGCGTTACGACAAGTTGAAGAAGTCGGTAGTGACAATGAGGATAGTGATTCCGGCGATGATTTCTTAGATGACGGTGACGATGAGAATGAGAAAGATGGAGAGGAGTCAGTGGGAGAAGGGGATGTTGATGAATTTGGAATGTTGAAATCAGCGTTTGAGAAGGCGTCTGAGAGCGGACATAACGATCAAGATCATGAAGACGAGGACGAGGACGAAGCAGAGGACTTTGATGGATTCGAAGACGAAGATAGCGATGCCGGGAACTCTGACGAGGAAGTATCAGAAGATGAAGCGCCCAAGTCCTCGAAATACGACTTCGATTCTGAATCAGAATCAAATAGCGACAACGCCGATCTCACACAATTCAAAACCGCATTAGCAGCAGCTAAAGTGCGCGCTACCGCCGAGGCCGCCGAACGCGAACGAAAGATCAGAAAGCGGAAGTTGTACGGTGATTGGGCCGACAACGCGCCTCCTCCCCTCAGCGACGATGACAGTGAAGATGACACCAGCGAGAAAAAGAAGAAGAAAGTGACGTTGGATGATATTCGAACACACACATCCTCAGCATTCGGCACGCGCGCGTTAGCTAGATTGGACGATCTTGAAAAACGAGCAAAAGGGAAGTCAGAGGTAGTCAACGCCCGAATGGGACGGCGGATTGAGCAACGAATTGATCGAGCTGCTGCATACGAGATTGCGAAAGAGGAGGTTAGCAAGTGGGATGAAACCGTGCAACAAAACCGACGCGCAGAGCATCTTGAATTCCCTCTTCAGCAAAACAGATCATCTGCTTCAGGGGATAACGTATCTGGTGGACTTGACGATGACGCGGAGATGGCAGGCGAGCAACTAGTTCATCAACTGGAAGATCGCAAGGTTACTCTTGAGGAAGTTCGTGCGCGACGGAACGAATTACGACGGATGCGCGAGCAAATGTTTCGCGAAGAAATGAAGGCACGACGGGTAAAACGGATCAAAAGCAAAACTTATCGCAAGATCCACAAACGAGAACGCGAACGAGATGAGCGAGTTGCCGCACAACTTGACGGTGAAGATCTTGAAGATGATGAGGACGATCATGATAAGCTTGTTGCGCGCGCGCGCGAGCGAATGCAGCTTAAACACAAAAACACTAGTAAATGGGCTCGCGATATGAAACGCATGAATCTCAATAAAGACCAAGGAAACCGCGCCGAGTACGAAGAAATGCTTCGACGAGGCGAAGAACTTACTCGCAAGATTGAAGGATTTGACGACGAGAGCAGTGGTGATGACTTGCCCAGTGCCGACGAGGAAGATGATGCGCCTGCTGAATCAAACAAGAAATCAAAGAGTATTATGGACATGAAGTTCATGAAAGATGCCGAGACTCGGATTAAGCGCGATAATCAAGAGCAAATCCGCGAGATTCAGCGGTTGCAAGAAGGACGCGACGCCGAAGATCTTGAAGATGAAGGGGACTCAGCGTTACAGGTTATTAATGATGGCCGACGAAAATACGGGCCAGGTGCTGCAGAAACACAACAAGAGGCTCGTGAGGTGCTACAAGACTCTAATGATCTGGAAGAGGATAACAACGTTGCGAGCATTACGAAGAAAAAAGGTCGAAATATCGAAGTTCGGCGCGTCTATGATTCAGAAACTGGTCCTAATCATCAGACTTCCTCATCTGAAGCTGCCAATCCATGGATCCAAGACGTCGACAGCGGATCTGTGACAAAATCAGGATCGCTACGCATGGTTGACAGAGATAGCTCCAAGAGCGAAAAATCTGAGGCTAAACTGCGTCGTGCGCGCCAAAAGGCTGCGAAATCTAACGCGGCTAACAACGTTGATACTGATGCGGCAGATGTTCAGATTGACATGAACGAGATCTTACATGTGCGCGGACTTCACGATGATAATAACCAAGAACATGATGAAGAAGTTACAGATTCTATGGTGACTATGATCCCCAAGACTTCCGGACGCACAGAATTTCAGCAGAGAGATTTGGTTAAGAGGGCGTTTGCTGGTGATGATGTTGTGCGGGAGTTTGAGGACGAAAAGGCACGGGTTGTTGAAGATGAAGGAGATAAAGAGATTGATGTGACTCTTCCTGGCTGGGTATGTGTCATAACGGCGTTTTAATTCTGGTGTTTACTTGCTAATATTTGAAGGGCTCCTGGACTGGAACTGGAACACGCAAATCGAGCAAACGCTTCATCGAGAAAATCGACGGCATCAAAGCCAAGGACCGCAAAGACCACAAACTGCAAAACGTGATCATCAACGAGAAATCTATAAAAAAGAGCGCAAAGTATTTAACCGAGAAAGTGCCATATCCTTACGAGACACGGGCGCAGTACGAACGGGCGATGCGGATGCCGATTGGAAAGGAGTGGGCTACGCAGTCTACGATGCAGGAGGCGACGAAGCCGCGGGTTATGGTTAAGCCTGGTGTCGTTATTGATCCATTAACTGCTCCGTTTACTTAGAGGATGTTTTTTTCTGATGGTTGTATTGCAGATGTGGAGTATAATGTAAGTTATTTGTGATTGGAGAATTGTAGCTGTGCGGATGGCGGACGGAGGTTTAGTTAATCGAGATGTAAATAAACTTCAGGCACAAAGCCGCAGCATGTTTGACCTACCTGAGCCGACCTACTCTGCCTTGTACAGAAGATTATAAGAGCACGACTTGCTGTAGAGCGGACAGTATTCACTGACGATTCACGAGTGGAGCAATTGCAAGAAGAAAAAGAGAGATGCCAGTTCCAGAGTACATGATATCAACGCCATTTCTGACGCCGCACAACTTACTCGGCGAAGGACCTACTTACGTGCCCTCCACCGACGAGTTCTTCTTTCTTGATATCGTCCGGAGTCAGATCGCATGGCTGAAAGTGCCGGAGAATGCAGAGACTTTTGAAGTTTTAGCTGAAAACGCAGGTGGTGTGTCTGCAATTGAAGTATTTGCAACCGCATCGAGAGACACTGAGGTGACGCGCAGGACATTCGATGGTAATCCTATCGGCGTGCTCGGATTACTCCCCGACTCACCCGACAGGTTTCTCGTCGGAGCGAAATATGGGTTTGCTATTGCGAGGCCCAAAGTTGACGGCAGACTCGAGTATAAATCAGATGTGTACGCAGCCGAGCCGGAGAAGCGCGAGATGATGCGGTTTAACGATGGAAATGTCGATCCTGCAGGCCGGTTTCTTGCTGGGTCGATGAAGCAGAGTAATCCTACTGCTGTTGGGTCGTTGTTCAAGTTTGATACGGATGGATCATTTTCGGTTGTCTTTGACGGATGCGCAATTCCCAACGGGCTGCAATGGTCTGCAGACGGGAAGACGATGTATCATATCGAGTCGTCTAAACAGACCGTGTTTGCCTACGACTATGATCTTGCAACCGGAACGGCGTCTAACAAAAGAGAGCTTATAGTGTACGAAAAACCCGGGGAAGAATGTGATGGTATGACGATTTCAGAGCAAGGTGATTTGTTTATTGCGGTGTGGACAGGACACCGAGTGGAGCAGCGATGTTCCAAGACGGGCGAACTCAAAGCAAAGTATATGTTTCCTGCCAGCAGGGTGACATGTCCAACATTCGGAGGCAAGAATCTTGACGAGTTATATGTTTCCACGGCGTCATTGCATCTTGATGATCTAGACTATGTATGGACCGAGGAGGACGGGAAGAAAGATCAAGGCGGTGAGATTTTCCGGTTCAAGGTTCCCGGACAAAATGGAGTGAAACGTGGAGTGTACAAGGGAGAGCTATAGAGCTATGCGTATTTAGAAAGTAGAAAAAAGACTATTGTACAAATATCAGAGAAAGACAATATATAGCAGGAAAACTAATTCACAATTGGTAGTTCAAATACCGAGCTTAACGAAATCGTAGACCATTCTCTTCTCGAGGGGCACGCTCAGCGAGGGAGCTTTGAAGAACAGGCGAGCGACGTACTTCCGCTCGGTAACGCCCTCGTCAACTTCAATTTCGGAGAATCCAAAGACCTGGAAAGATTCCCATTCGTACGCGTTTGATTTGGAGGTGTCGCCCTTTGCATAGGCAAAGATGAGCTTGCAGTCGGGCTCCCAGCCTTTGGTCAGGAACGGGCTGATTGCCGCTGCCTCGTCGAGGGTGGTGAATTTCGAGTGCGCGATGACAGGCCCGAAGACGGAAGTAACACGCTCGCGGGACACGCCGTCGAGGATTCGCGGTTCTTCTGACTTTTGGCTAGCGGGGAGCACTTGCACTATGTTTAGATGAACTTTGCCGTCGGCGGGGTCGGTGAAGTAGCGGAGTTCGAGGGTGATTGGCGCAAATTTGAGGGCGTTTCTGACGATCCAGGAGACGCCTTGGATTTTCAAAACCTAGGGAGGGTTAGCTAGTTGAAATATGGCATATAAATAGACAGGCACGAGCACATCATCGACGGCGGAGGAGAGGTCCTTGTTCTGCTTGAGAGTGACCTCGGCGCCAGTAGCAGGATCCGAGAAGTTGACGGACGAAGGAACAGAGGTGGCGGGCATATTGGAGTAGGAATTGCGAAGCAATGCACGTTAGAGAACAAGATCAGCAAACAGCACGAGATCCAGGGAGCTTATATATACACCAAGAAGGAGCCAAAGCCGGAGAGGTCGCGCCTTGCTCGCGTAACGAGGAGCGCAAGCCGCTGCCGAATTATGGTTTTCCGCTGTTGCTGGACAGCAGCTCGCAAGCCCCGCAATTCACGTGCGCGGAGCGTGGATCTGGACGGAGAACGTGATTGCGGGTGCTCGTTGCGGAGGAGCTTAATGCTGTGCATTCGAGCGTGCAAACATGTGACGGAGACACGGAGAAGTCACAGGTGTGTGCTGGCACCGCGCCGAGGCCTGGGTGCGGATGCGGATGCGGTGATGGTGATGGCGATGGTGATGGCGATGGTGATGGCGATGGTGATGGCGACGGTGTTGGCAGACCGAGGCAGTCCGCGCAGACATTGCAAACCGCAAACTGCTGGGAACTGCTGAGAACTAATAAGAGACTTCTAAGAGGATCAGCAGTCTACTGAAAGGCGCTCTTGCTGCATAAGGGGTGGTTTGTATTTGGCTATGATTGTGCATGTACTGTGCAACCGGTGCGCTGTCTGGATTTGCTGCGTCTCATAAAGTCTGACGAGCAATACTTAGAGTGCATATTCAGATATTGAATGGCAAGCAGCTCTCAATTATATCATGCAGCAACGCTGTTTTGTCTGATATATTTCGTGCAGCGATGTTCTACAACTATCCGACACGCTTAGTCCTACCGTGTAATAGCAATTGCTTATCAGTAGCCACTAAACACGTCCACAACACCAAAATTCAGCTCTGCCTTCCCTAGCCAAACCACAACTGTCCGGAGCCAACCTGACGATCTCAAGAACCGGACGAGCACCGGGAACACTCCTCGCTAATTGCTGCGCTGATGTAAGAATTTACACACTCCCGCTTTGTCTCTGAGTGACGTCACGGACTCCACACAATGAGAACAAGAACCGCACGCGACGCGACGCACTCGCAGCGGCTGGCTTCGGGAAGTTGTGGATACAACGCAGTAGAATCAGCTACTTGGAGTACTTAGCGTGTAAGATCCACAGAGAGATGACCATACGAATAGAAAAAAAGATCGTAAAATAATTGCCAAAGATCTATTTAAAATATTTACAAAAAAAAAGAGACTTTATACCGCGGGAATACATATACAGTCTGAGCTACTCAACTGCTGTCTCTGGTCTCTGGTCTCTGATAACAAGTATAAATAAAAAGAAAGAAGCATAATCAGAGGCAGATCTATTTTACAGAAAAGCAAACCAAATTTTGTCAACACCGTGTATAAGAAAACCCAGCAGCAACCTGAACGCAAAATGCATGCGGCAGGTCTAAACTCGCATCACCATTCATAAGAGTGATAGTAATAGAAATATAGTAGGAATTAAGAAGGAATTAAGAGGAGCAAGAACAAGACATGAAATCAAGAATGTATTCTAGTTGTTGTAAAATTAAAATACATTTTCGACGCGGCTGTCGAGAACGCGCGCTTATGCGCAGGCATCCTTGAGGTAGGCGACAAGGTCGTTTCTGTCCTTGGGCTTCTTGAGACCGGCAAAAGCCATCTTGGTACCGGGGATGTACTTCTTGGGGTTCTCGAGGTAGTCGAAGAGAGTGTCCTCAGCCCACATGACACCAGCACGCTTGTTCGCGTCGGTGTAGGTGTAGCCAGCAGCGTTTCCGGACTGGCGGCCAAAGACACCGTTGAGGTTGGGTCCGACCTTGTTGGCACCACCGGCCTCGGTCTGTCAAGCACAGCATTAGTAGTTATTCCGCAAGTACGATTGAGTATGAAAATCAGTAGAAGCACATACGGTGTGGCACTGGGCACAGCGGGTCTTGAAGAGAGTAGCACCCTTGGTGGCGTCACCTGTACTTGATCAGCAGCAGCCCTGGGCACAATTGACAAAACATCAATAGATACCTGCAGAGTAAGGCATTGTGTATGTGAATGTGTTGAGAGAAGAAGTTCGACGAAGCAAAGTCTGAAGAAGAGTAACCGCAGCGGCCCAGCGAAGTTTTTAAGCCGACGCTGCTTGTTGGAGCCTTTTTGTTTTTGATGCGCTCCGATTGGCCGCCACTTGCCCGCACCGCCACGCAGCTCAATAATGCACGCACCGCCACGCAAATGGCCCGGGACGCGCTCGGCCAATCACGGGTGCGTGCGGAAGTGATTACGGGCAGTTGGGAGTATTGCGAGAGACGTGTGTGGACAAAAGTGTAGACGCGTCAGTGCTGTGTTGCTGCTGCTGCTGCTTTGCTGCTGCGCTCAAGTGCGTGAGTGACTGAATTGGAGCTGGAGCGATGTGAGTGGGTGCGATGGACAGAAACAGACAGCGTTCCCTCACTGCGCTGCCATGCAACAATCCTGATTCCGCTGCCATTAATAATACAATACACAACAATAGCAATGACAATAATACAATCCCGCTTCTACTCCGCCTCGGCCTTTCCCTTCTTGGCCGCTCGCGCTCGTCCGCAGCTGGATGATGTAATTTCATTCTTAATATGACTAATCTCCAAAAGCATACAGCCAGGACTGGATAAACGCTCGGCGCTGATTGTCTTTGAGTAGTTGATATCAATACATACAGCAATAATACCCACTTCACCGAATCGTACTATACGCCAGCAACGCAACGCTGCTGAATGGCACCCCATCCTCATCTGTAAGCTCGTCCTTTCGTCTACTCTCATTAGCATCTTCCATTCCAAACATCTCCCTCATTATATCTTACCGATCTGGCGACAACACCTTGATCCCTCGAATATGCGTGTCCTTTCCCGTCTGGTGATTCTGCAGCACACTCAATCGAACCAAAAACGCCTTTAGAAACCCACTATTTTCCATTAGAATTCTCTCACCGCCCAAAAAAACACCCTGCTTACTCCTTTCCCGCGTGCGACAGCGATATATCCGTCCATCCAACCGGCTCCTCCAAACTCAGCGTCAACACCTCATGTAAATCATGATACCCTGATCCCGCATATACCGCAATCTTCGACGGCGTATACGACTCATCCCGTTTGTAATCCAGAAACAACTTGATCTTTGCAATTTCTACCCGTTTCGAGAAATGGATATCCACATGATGTGGTTGTGGTGCATCTGACTGCCAATATAGATCCGTTGATTCTGATAATAATGCGGCAACTCCAAACCCTGGCTTCCATGTTGACAGCGTCCACGTAGCTTGATTTCCGATATCCTTGAGCGGAAAGGAGTACTCTTCTTCATCGCCTTCGTCCCCTTCGTCGTCCGCTACCGTCTGCTGCGTACCTGCCGCCGTCGTTCCTGTTCCTGCCATCATTGTAGGCTGCTCGCCTTCATCAATATCAGATCCCATTTCCTCATCCGCATCCATATATTGTTCTCCACCTTCTTCAAAAATTTCCTCCCGTGGCCGTCTAAATGTCGCCATCGCTGTGCAGGCAACTAACAATGAGTGCAGAGACGGATCAAAATAAGAGTGCTAATATCTCTCAATTCTTGATTATTTCTTCTGTGTATCAAGCTCACACTCCGTCTAACGTCATCAATACTCATCAGCCTCAACAAGCCCAATCTATTCACAATCCCGCACTTCGTCGATGCCTCCGTCTCTGATCTGAATCTCGCACGCGCGTCACCCCGCGTCAATGTTTTTCTTTCTGCTCGCGTAAAAGTTAGTCACGTGACTCTCTTCTCTCTACTATTGCAGCATTACACAGCATTCGACTGAGCTGGCAAAGAAATAAAACAATACCAAACGCCTTAATTGCAAAAAATAAATATATACAGTAAAAACTACGCAATTTTTTCACGCGCAAATTCAATCAACAGGCATCCCTTCTTCCTCTTCTTCTTCCTCTTCCTCCTCATCATCAATATCGAAAACCATATATCGCTGTTTATCATCGGCTAGCACTGACGCTACTCTTCGTCCTGTTCGGCCGTTCACGGCAAGAGCAATAGGCACAAATGAGTTGTCGAACGTACGCACTTCAGACCACTCTGGCCATGTTTTTGGCGTGTTGGTAGACATGAATTGGAACAGATCACTTGATAGCGAGTCCGTGGCTATCGCTGAAGCTTCAGTGAACGCATCAGTCACGTCAAACGTCACTAACTGTGCACTCATGTCTGCAGATGTAGACTTTGATTTAGCGTGGAAAAGAAACATAATCTTTTTGTCGTCGACGAATGTCATAGCCTGAAGTCGTTGCCCTTCACATTCAATTGTCAACGCATTGATCACCGGCATAACCAATTCGCTTGGAGTATTCGAGATTTGAATTCGAAGAAGTAAGACTAAATATCATATTAGCAACCAATTCACATTATAAACTGTAACTTAACCCATACTGCTCTCTGAATCCGGATCAAACGACAACGCGACTAGCATATACGAATTCTCTTCAATTTTCACCACTCTCGCTGTCACTTTCATCTTTTCAGCCTCACAAAAGTCCTTAATCCGCAACGGACTTCCGAATATCGCATGTTTCTTCATAGCATCAGCCGATTCCTCAAACGCAGATCCGCATCTTTTAATTAGCTCGTCGATCATACTCTGCATATCAATGCTCGAGCCTTTAGCAAAGATCTTGCGACCGCTAGAAGTGTCTCGAGCCCAAGTGAACTCAGGGCGAATTTCTGGGGCGTTAACTGCCGGGGCCGCGTCTTGTACTGTTGAATTTGCAAAATATCGATTCATTGTTGGTGCAAGAAGATATTCAGAAATAAACGTCGCGACCTCATCACTCTCAATCTTTGTATCAACATCTTCCGGCGCTACTTCGTTATTTGATAATTCGTCGGATAAATATTTAAGCCACTGAATAAAGCTTTTGCGATATTGAAACTCGCTATTCAGTTCCCACAACAGTTTATGCGCAGTTGCCATGAATGTTTGTAGCTGTTCAATTATCTGTTGAATTAACATTATATTCAAGCCCAGATGTACACCTCTTTCGCGCCTATATATTTCGTCAGCACTTGAATCTATAAAGTGAAATAAACTTACCAATCAGCCAAACCTCCGATCCGCGACAAAATCACCATAGCCTTCTCACAGGCCGGAATCAACGACTCGATAATCAATTTCCGTGCATTCTCATACGAATTGGTAGCTGTTTTTTTCCACGATCTTATCGATCTCTCTGACATACTTTTAGATATCCAATCTCTTACTTGCTCATTAGGAACTCCAAATAGTAAAGCCTCCATCAGCCATGTGTCAACAGGATTGGAAAAATTAGCGGTCCGGCCTTCTTTTTGAGGCTCCTCAGTCTCTTTCAATAGTTCGATAGAAGAAGTTAACGGTTTTGCGATATTTGAGCATTCGGTGTGAATCGCATTTACTACATCACGAATGTATCCCAACAAAGCTTTAATTCGAGTTGACGAGAGCGAAATAAACGCAAGATCTGATCCAAATCTTCTGATGAAATGTACGCGTAAGGGAACAATCAAGGCACCTCCACTAGCATCTCGCGCTATAAACGCATGAAACGACAAATTCTCTGTGGCAGTATGCTCAATCGGAACCAACTATTTCACGTTAGATTCAAACCTCATATGTAGAGCAGATCTTAATACCTTCAACTTTGGCGGAAACGGTAAATCTGCAATTGTAAAATTTCCATATATATTAAACAACAAGTTCCCTGATGTCTCGCCACTGACCAAAATATCAATTGGGCTTGGATCATTGGATTTGAAGTTGGTTTCGATCATAGTATCCATCGCAAACTTTGTCGCAAAGAGACTTTCTCTATATATCATGTTCTCGTCAGTAATCATCAGCTTTGACAGCACAAAACGTAGTCTTACGGAGCTAATGCAGAAGAAATTGCGCTTAATCTCGGTAAAATAGATGTAATATCAATATTAATCAAACTGTCGAACGGTGATGTTGAGCGTGACTTTATTGCATCGACACTCTCAGATACCCAGCCTAGACAAGCAGCTGGCGATGCGGAAGTGCTCTCATGCATTAGACGCCCATTATTTGTATCGTAGATTCTGATTATATTGTCTGAACACCCCAGAGCAAGTTGCTTTCCTGCGACGTTGTTAAACAAGCCCGTACAAAAACATCAACACGCGCACCATCTGGTTTCCAGGTTAATGCCACAACCTTAGCATTTGCTCCTTTCAAAGTAACTTTCCACACAAGCTGTCCCGTCATTCGATAGAGTAATATTGACCGTGGATCAGGAGAAAAAGTCATCAAGTCCATTGTCGGACACCATGTAAACAGCGTTGGTTCGACTGGTATCTGTATTGTTTTCTCGTATAGCAGCCTAAAGGCTTGAGGTAATGCCTCATTGTTACCGCCATCTTCAACTGCAGTCATCGTGAAACGAAAAAGAACGTTCTCTCTTTTCTCGTCCAGCTATTCTCGTCCACACTGCAAGTTCGTTTACGGACACACGCACGCGTTGGTCCAGCTGAGTCTGCGGCTGTTGCGCGTTATCTTAAACACGGCCTAGGAGTGATCTATCAAGCGTATACCTAAATGGGGAATAAAGTATACACATGACGCACTCATTAAGCAATTAGAGTGGCTTACCGAGATGATTCAAGCGCAGTATTGTTAAGCACTCAGGACCTATCCGGCCCTGTTGCTAATCAGATACATTGTCTCAGAGCCTGTTGCGTCTCGGAACATTCATCATTCATGACAGCCTCGCTTTTCAAAAGCTTTCTTATCTTGCTGCATCGTTGTATGACTTGACGAGATCATGGAGCAGTTCGTCGCGGCAGTGCCGGAGCACCGCATTATCTTCAGCGACTGCTTTCTCCATCATAACTGTTTTCCTATAGATCATGGACGTCGATTTAATGAGCGCAGAGTTTTCGGATCGACAAAGTATCGAGATTTAGCTGATTCTTACGGCGGTAGAGCCACACTTGACGAGGTATGATCTCCCTGGCACGAGCTTGAGATGCCTTGAATCTCAAGACTGACTTCTTATTCCAGGGCTTTTTTTCCAAAACTGAAGTTCGTCGGCAAATTCACTATGTCGTTCGTGCAATTAGTGCATGTAACTCTTTAGAACAACTAGGCGATCATCGGCGGGCATTTAGGCATGCTCTTGATGTGATTTATGCTTACAAATCAGAGCCTTATGTATGATATCTTCTGCGTCTTGGACTTCTGCTGTGCTAACATTTATAGGGATATATAATTGCAGCAATAGTGCTGCAACAATGGGGTCAGGTCGACAATGCAGAGGAATTCCGCGCCAGAGCGTCTAATCTGAGCATGGACTCATCCTCACTCAAGAACGTATGCTATTCTTACCCCACTCTTGCATTCACTACTGACGGATCATGTATAGGGAGAGTTTGTGAACGAGAAGTTTGTTCTCAAAGTTCACAGTAGTTTATTCGAATCTCACCATACCAAACAAGTAAACAGAAGAGTGATCAGCGCTGCCAGTCGTGTGTTTGACTTTTTCCATCTTTCTCGGTCATTATCAGTCGTTGGCCGTCGAAGATCTTCTACAATTGAAAAAGAGTCTGTAGTTCCCTCTCCCGTTTTAAAAGATCCAATTGAATTTCTTCCCAGTGAGATCGGCCATCTTATATTATCATATGTTGATTTTCGACAACGGTACACACTTCAACGTGTAAGCAAACTCTGGAAAGCTGCTATAGAAAATTCATGGGCTTTATGCAGTTCAATTGATTTCAGAGGGTTTAATTGCGTTCCGGGGACAGCTATTGCCGAAGCAATTGACAGATCAAGGGGTGCCGCGACTGAGATCTATTTACAAAATGTTGCTATAACCGATGTTGAATCCATTGGGTTTTCTTTATTTCACGAGGATTATGAGAGTAAGTTCGAAGTGCAGGAAGGAGGAGCGGCAAAAGTGCAGTCAGTTGAATATAATCATTCAAATTTACGGAATATAAGAAAGATCTCGTTGGATTATCCGTTTAGTTTAATTCGGCCGTTTCTTTGCGTATGGCCAGATTCTAGTGCGCATTTCAAACATATATCGATGCAACTTGTTGATCTCCAGATGAGCGCCATAAAATGTGAGCCGTTACTCCAGTATTTTATGAGCGGAAATTTACCAAATTTGCAAATTTTAAGGCTCATTGCACCGCATTCAATCAAACCTACGAACACTATTCTGCTGCAGGATCTCCAAGTTCCGGAGAACGTTGAATGTCAGACGCAGCTGCGCATATTCGAAATTGGAGCATCTGTACCGGACAATGATGCGATGATGCAGGAACTTTTTGAATATAATGAGTGTATGACAAGTAGCATTAATTCCGGAAATCTAGTTAGTTTTCTGAGAATGGTGCCGAATTTGGAACAGTTTTATTGCCGTGTGTCTTTGCTTCTGGAACAGCTGCTGCCGAATATACCTGAAGCTGAAAATGAAGGTGCTAACGGGAATGAAAATGAAATAGCCAATGGTGATGAAGCTGTGAATATGAATGCGGGGGATGACGATGGCTTTGCCAATGCGGTTCAAAATATACCTAGCGAGCATCCATCATTTGCCGAAATATTGCCTGACCTAAGGGTTTTGGATTTGAGTTGGAGTTCTATTGGTAGTACATATATACTGCCTCCGTTATGCAAAGTGCTGAGTCTCAACTGCTTGTCCGGATCATCCGAGTCTGTTTCCAGCTTGACCTTGCTGAAAAGCGTTCCAGGTGTGTCTGAGGCATCATATATTGGGCTTGCATGTGAGCGTTCTAATGAATCTGCCGCTGAGCTGTTGAATACTCTTACGACTAAGTTTTATCCGCAGTCAATGCAAGGACTCAATTTGAACGGGAATTTGCAGATAGATTATAGCAACACAGAGTACATGTCATGCATATCAGGAACATATCAAATTCTTCCCGAACAACGAAACCGCAAAATCAAAATGTCTACATTGCCAGGTCGTTCGTTTTTGCAGGTATTAGCAGAAGCGTTTCCGTCGCTGCATAGTCTCGCAATCGGATTCAATGCGTCTTTGGGAGACGAGAATTTGATTCATCTTCGCAGACTTCATGAGTTGCAGTTCCTTGATATTTCATGCAGCAGTGTCACATGTAAGGGACTCATGACTCTGTTATTTGGCGACGAGGTTGGTAGTTTGATCGGCTCAAGTGCTGCGAAAGTTCACCAGACCGAGCTAAGCCGAGCTGTTACAACCGCCATCAAACAGGGCAAAAAGCTAGGCAAAATATCCACGATTTGGGTGCGCGGGTGCACAAAAATAACAAGTAAAACAGAGGAGCTTTTATCTCGTTTTGGAATTAAAATATTGGGAGATCGATATGTTAGTCAGAAATACAACTTCCCGTTGTTGACAGCTGAGAATGGATGTATGATTGCGGATGTGCCGGGATGGCATACTAGAAGTTCTTAGAGCGGAATTCTGGTTTTTATTTTATAGAGTGCATTTGATTGCTATTGTATACAAAGAGTTTTGCTTACGAATATAATTGTCCTCCATCCCATGTCATTCAGCACAGAGACGAAGAATCGAGAATAGTGAGGATGACTATAAACTCAAACTCCTGAGCCGCGTGTCACACAAAGAAGCCAGCTTGCAGATAGTCAACTGATCACTCGCGAAGCAGAGCTAAATTTGCTGAAGTTGCTGTCTTTTCCATCCACTATTCTGCCAAACAGACCGTCTCAATTGTTAACCAGCTACATCTCACATCACGATGCAAATCCTCACTGAGATCACCATCGACGCTCCCCCCGCACAGGTTCGCGAATCCTTCCTCGATTTCGCTTCTCATAAGGACTGGGATCCCTTTCTCACCTCAATGGAGGTTTACAAAGGAGATGCTAGTGCTCCTGCCGGAACTCAGATGAAGTTCACGTTGACGAATGCTCAAAAGAAGGAAACTACATTCTACCCTGTTGTGTTGGAGAACACAGAGAAGCTGTTCAAATGGAAAGGCAACCTTGGATTTGATTTCCTCTTCAGCGGAGAACATAGATTTGAATTCTTACCACTCGAAGATGGTAAGAAGACTAAGCTTATTCAGGCGGAAGATTTCGGAGGTGTTTTGCTGTATGTTCTCGGTTCGATGTTGAAGGACACTGAGAAGGGATTCATAAGTCTGAACGAAGCTCTGAAAAAGAGAGTTGAGGGGAATTAATGGTCGTTAAAGTATTTTCTAATCTCTACTCTAATATAAGTGTTTATAATCCTTTTGAGGATCGATCATCGAGATCCAATTCGAATCTTATATTGCGTCTAAGGTCTCAGATTATATCGTACATACATATGTCATATGCTACCTTCCCAACTTGAAGCACAAGATATCATTCTTTCCCTCTTCAACGGTATCCGACATCGCCACGCGAATACCCCCCAATCCCTCAATAAATGCAATCGGAATATCACCCATTATTCTTCGCACAACGCTTTCGACTGCCGTTCCACGCTTGACCAATGTACAATCTTTAAACACGCCATCGTCTGAATCTGAGTTTTTGAAATTGTGGATATTGCGCACGGAAAATACTGGAATCAGATGTAATGCGTTGGCAGCGGCCTGCAGGGCTTTGATCACTCCTGTCGATCCCCATCTATAGAATAGCATATCTCGCAATGTATCGATCCGCCTGTAATGAGATCAATTAGGTACCGGGTAGGACCATCAGAAAGGACGCAACTTACATTTGTAATCGCTCGTCAGTTATCTCCTTCAGATGATACTGATCTTCCGGATCCTCGGCTTTGGTAATCACATCATCTCCTCCTTGTTCGTAATGTACAAAACCCTGTTTAACGAGTTTTCTAATGAATACCTCTGAAATGGCAGAAGTCAGAACAATTTTCTCTGGATCATATTTGCGCGATATACGATATATGCAGCGATCAGAGTTGGGATGATCAATCTTATTTAACGCCTGCCACAATGCCAATTAGTTAAGCCGATATATGTGTATAGCTCCCTTGAATACTTACCAAAACAGTAGGAAATTTTTCATCAACAAACGCGGACACCATCCGATGAATTGTTCGGTTATCCCATGTCTCTAGCGGCTCTACAAGCTTGATCCTGTCTAAACAGCGCTGTACTACAGCCGAAGTACTTCCGTATCCTAATACTCCATTAGCGAATTTTTTTCGATAATTGAACATAGAAATTGAAATATACCGCTGAATTGATTTTGTAACGTTGCAACCGATGTAGACTCTAATCATTTATTAGTTTTCGATCGTGATTCCTCTAGAAGTGCGGCGGTATCATACTCGTCGAGGTATGTCGTCGTTTGATTGATCCCCATTTTTCTTTCAGGTTTCCTTCAATCCAACGGAGAATTTCTCCTCGCAACCACTCCACGTCCTGTAAAGCATCATAACCTCTGTACGCGCGTTAACTTGGTTCCCACACTTTTTGGTGTCTTTGTAAACGACCAGGCGGGGATACATACTCTGTGGCTTTTCCTTCGGCGTCTGTACTGCCAGATACATCAACCACATGAATCAGAGCATCTGCATGACGCAGATCGTCAAGGAATTTGTTTCCTAGACCTCTTCCTGTGTAGCAACAAAAACATTAGCTCATGAGCATGCAAAGGGCACTCTTGTAATGACTTCAAAAGATATACCTTCATGAGCTCCAGGCACCAGTCCAGCGACATCAAGCAACATAACTGGCACAAATCTCTTTCCACCATGGCACGATCCATAATTTGGTTTACAGAATTTCTCAAGGTTAAATCGGGAGCATGCACAGTCGATTTGTAGGTATCCTGTTGCTTTGTTGGGATCGATTGTTGTGAATGGAAATGCGCCTGTTTTTGCTGTTGCGTCTGTCAAGCCTGGATACTAATTAGAATCACCCATAAAAACATATCACATTTAAGGAGAACGTACTGTTCAACCTATTGGATAAAATATAGAATTAGCTTTCAACACCAGAGATCAAGATTGAAAAGCACATACATTGTTGATTTCCCGCTTGATGGTTTGCCAACAAGCCCAATTAAAGGATCCCGACCCATTTTTCTGTTTTTATATGCAAATGTCCTGTATCTTAGCTATCCGCGCCTTCTGGTCGCAGAATTAAATGAAGCGACAACTGATCGATGCCTGAACACTAGGCTGCACCGTCAAAGCCTACCTCTCCACGCAAATTTCAAATATTGCTGTGTTGCATACACAGGCTAAAGATTTCTAGACTGTATAGCAAGTCTTACGTCAATTCATACGACTCTGCCTGTCGCTGTAGATTTAGTTGAAGTCGGCGTTAAGGTCCGGTTCTGAAATAATTCGAGATTCGCAGATAAATAAGCTTTAAAGACATAACCTTATAGGGGGTTTTGAAGATGATTTCGACAGGTCGTGAGCATGAGAATTGACAAGTTTTATGGATTTATGCTAAAATTAAAACAGATCTCTATAAAAGCAAACTAATACATAAAATACAGGCTGCAAGTCTCAATACAGCACTTGATTTAGAACTGTGATGGTCGTTTGCTGCACTAACGACAATGATACCGTCAATCCCTCCTACATTTCCAGTCGTGGGTATAAGAATGGACACGAACCCGGCAGTAGGCATATATGAACCAGGCATTGATTCATTAGCCGGCCCAAGACCTACTAGCCCAGTCGGAATTCCTGAGCTGTTGAGTGTATAAATCGAAGACAGGTCAGAATCTTGATATGCGCTTGCAAGACCAATTTTGAAGTTATCAAAGTCAATGGCAAAGTATAGCGACCGTAGGAAGCTTTGCCCAAGAGTTGAGTACACTGATGTCGGTGAAATTCCTAAAACACATATATCTCCTAGTCTGTAAAACACTTCGGAAGCGTTAATGGATATCTGCACTTGATTCTCGAGTTCTACCAAGAGCGTGTATTGACGGGGGATAGTGCCGCAGTCAAATGTATACATGTTATATTCAGAACTAAATCCGGTATATCCAAAGAGTGCGGCTATTGGTTGCAATATTTCTGTTGGTAACTGCGACTCAACACTCTTCGTATCTAGAACCGCATACACTGTCGTATTCTCGAAATCAGTATTCGTACTGCCTTTACCCATCATGACCATTTCATCAAGCGTGACTGTTGATTTCACAGCGATTTGACTGATAGTTATGTTTGGGTGTTTATATACTCCCGGTTTTGATGGAGCAATATCAACTACAGCCATATCTCCACTGAACTTTCCTAGATCGATGCCTCCAAAAACAATGCTACCCGATGTCGCTTGTACATCATTCAGCCATACAGCGTAGGAAGTGAGTGAAGTTGCATTATTCATTCGCAAAATTAATGGAAGATTAGCATATTGGTATTCACTCTGCTCGTTGAAGATCATTCCAAGACCTAACGCGCCGAAGGCAGAGACGCTGCGGTCTGCAACGCCAAACTGAAAGTTCTCGAGAGTCACATTTCCAAGTACGAGAGTATCAACGACGTATGATCCTTTGGCAGAAAGAGTATCAGCACCATCAGATGTAGGCAGCAAATACTTTTGTGTAGTATTTTGAAATGTTGAGGAACTTGAGGGGTCAAAATATGAGCAGAATATAGATGACGTCGAACACGATGAAAGTGCGCTAACTACCCACGTATCTCCAGAATTTGTATCAATTGGAACGTACATCTGCTGCCGGTCAGATCCAAGGTGTATCTCTGCTAAGTAAAGCGCATGTGCATATTGGTTCAGATCAGTAGATACGGTTCCATCACGAGGATGAAGATCAGACGTGTCGATTAACGAGCTGACTCGTCGCATGTTCAGAGACTTGATAGTTCCCTGGGCATAGCAACTAACCACAAACAAAAGCAACAGTGGTATTTCCATGGCAGCAGACTATTGCTTAAGAAACAGAATACAGAGAGACTATCTGCTTTTATACCCGTAAAATGAGTAAATTGCACATCGTACGCTAATCAGAGCACCCGCATGAAGGCCCATCCTATCCCTGTCAGTTACTTAAGCCCACAGCGCAGATAATACCGAAATATCATATCTCTAAATCCACAAGCCTGATCCGGCATAACCACGTAGGCCAGATCGGCAGGGATCAAGTTTCAGCAGTTGCGATAGCAGCAGTTCGAGATTCAGAGCCGAGCCGCAAACCAATGGAAACTGTGTGGAACATTGCACTACTGCTCGTAGCGGATCAAAAATTTATAATTCAATGCCTTTAATTACTATTTACCTTAAACGACCTTCAGAAAAACAACGACCACAATGATAGCTAATGATACAAAAAAATATACAAGAGAAAAATTAAACAGCTTAGCAAGCCTCAATAACGACCGCACTGGCACCGCCACCACCGTTGCAAATAGCAGCAACACCAATCTTACCCTTTTCCTGTGCAAGAATTGATGTAAGGGTGACGATGATACGAGCACCACTGCAGCCGAGAGGGTGGCCCATAGCGACGGCACCACCGTAGACGTTGACCTTGTCGGACGAGAGACCGAGGATCTTGCTGTTGGCGCATCCGACAACCGAGAAAGCCTCGTTAAACTCGAAGAAGTCAACGTCATCGAGGGAAAGTCCGGCCATCTTCAAAGCCTTGGGCACAGCAAGAGAAGGTGAAGTGGTGAACTTCACTGGAGCTTGGGCAGCTTCACCCCACGCACGGATCTTGGCGACGGGAGTGACACCGAGTTCGGCGACCTTTGCGGCGGACATAAGCACAAGGGCGGCAGCACCGTCGTTGAGAGGCGATGCGTTAGGAGCAGTGACGGTACCGTCCTTCTTGAAAACAGTACGCGCAGAGCGAAGCTTCTCCTCGTTCAGGTTGGATTGCTCCTCGTCAACGCTGATAGTCTTGCCAGGCTTTCCACGGAATCCAGGAAGCTCAATGGGGGCAATCTCAGCCGCGAACTTGCCCTCGGCAGTAGCCTTCTGGGCGCGCTTATAACTCTCGATAGCGAACACGTCTTGCTGTTCACGGGTGATCTCGTGGGTTTCGGCGCAAACTTCGGCGGCGTCGCCCATGAAGGAGTTGTCGTACGCGTCCTGGAGACCGTCACGCTGAAGTCCATCGACGAGCTGGCCGGAGCCGTACTTGATTCCATTGCGGACAGCAGCGTAGTGGGGGACGTTGGTCATCGACTCGCAACCACCGACAACGACGATGTCTGCGGTACCGACCATGATGTCCTGGGCGCCGAAGATCAGGGCCTTCATGCCAGACGCGCAGACTTTGTTGACAGTGGCAGCGACGACATGCTCGCCGAGGCCGCCCTTGATGGCGACCTGTCTAGCGGGAGCCTGACCCACGTTTGCACTCATCACGTTGCCAAAGTAGACAGTCTCGACATCTTCAGCCTTGATTTGCGGGATCTTGGCGACAGCAGCTGAAATAATACTCAATTAGCAACAAGAACTATCGAACAAGCAAATTATTCCAGATTGCGCGTACCCTTGACAGCATGGGCGCCGAGATCAGTTGCGCTGAGAGAGGCGAGCGAGCCGAGCAAGCTGCCCATGGGTGTGCGCGCGACCGACACGATGTAAACGTCACTTGGAGAAGCCACCATTGTGTATTATAAACAGGCTAAAAAAGGAGAAGGATGCTCTTGAAACTGTGAATTATCCAACACTGCACGAAAGAGATAGCTGGTTGCACACAATACACAAACTGGCAACAACGTGGTGGCCGCGATGCCTCTCTTATACACAAAGAGCTCGGATACTCATTAACACTGCCTCGGACGGACCGAGCTGAGCGCGTCTGGTCTGAGTCGCGCCCGCGTACAATTCAGCATGGTGGCCTTTCGTGCGCGTAAAATGCAGCACAAGTCCCCAACAGCACATATAACATTAGAGTTCTGGCATAACTCTGAGTTAACCCCTGAATTGTCCCTGGCTCGCGTTCGTACTCGGATAGTCTCGACACACTTATATTGCGCTTGAAGTAATATACACTTCAGAACGAAGATAACTAATCAAAGATAACTAATCGAAAACAGAAAAACAGACAATGCCAAATCATTAATATCCAAATCACGTAAACTTTTCTAATGCTTCCGACTCTTCTTCGGCCCCCGCTTGCCACTGCTGCCGTTCATTTTCGCCTTATCCGCCTTCTTCAGCTCCTCATCATAGATCTCTGAGGCAGTAGCAGATTCACCCTTGCGCTTTCTATCCTTGTTACTCTTAACACTGATCACGCCCTTGCCGTCCTTTGCTATGCGGCCAGCCATTCGGTCCGAAATATCCCACTCAGCGGGATCGGTGTCGATAGCATACTGCGACAAATCGAGAGCATTGATCAGCTCCTTCTGCTTCTCTTTCAATTCATCAAGAACCTCAGCCCCGGCGTCAGCAAGATCATCAGCAAGTCTCTGAGTCATGGGCGTAAATCCACTGACCAAGTCACCGCTAATGATTTCCTCGTCGTCAACCATCTCATTTCCTTTTTCTTCCTCAGCAGGAGCAACAACATCATCAACCTCTCCTTTGATTCTTCTACTAGCGGATCTACCGCTAAACAGCGATTCCTCGGCCGCACGCTCTTGAACTCCTCGGAAAAATGTAGAGATCTTGCGAACACTCTTGGCAAACATCGCCAAAATCTGGCTGCTAGGTAAGCTTAGTTCCTTCTCAATCGCGGTAACATCCTTCTTCTGTAAACCGATTCCAAGCAGAATTGTTGCCTGAACAGCAGACAGCTTGACTTCCTCTTCAACCTCAGAAATAATCGCACGTAACTTGTTTTGCATATACAGCTGTGCAATAGGAGGTAGTAAATCAACAATAACATGATAATCAAGCAGTTTGTTGGCATATGACTCTAAACGCTTCAGATCGTAAGGCGAAAACAAATCGTCCAGCTCCTGCTTGCTAACGTATCCCTTCTCGCTAACCGACGCGGCTTCAAGCACAGAAAGTCCGGTTACGGAGGCAAAGTCACGGAACTCAAAGGCCAAAAGCTGCGTGAATCGCTTGCGGAAGTCAGCAGCGAAAGAGTCCAGCCACTCGCTATCCTCTCCGCTACGCAGCGTCTTGATCATAACGCAAGTGTGCTCTCCTGTAAGCTCATTGGCTGTTTGTCGCAGATAAACCGGTTTATAGCCACCCTTCTTCCAGAACTTGAGCAATTGAGGAGTAAGACCATACGACACGCCAAGGTAATCCAGCTTTGAGGGTGACTGCTCTGACAGCTTAAGCAAAAGCGGCGGCATAGTCTTTGCATCGCGCACTTTAATGGTTTCAGTCAGCAGCTCCCCAGATGATGCACCAGACTCTAGCTCCACATCAGTTACCGAAGCAAGTTTATTCTCGCTTGCGCTAACTCCCTTAGCAGGATCCACAAGCGGTGAAAATTTGCCCTGAAAGTACTCAGTTAACAATTCCATAGACCGTGATCCGTAACCCATTTTCGTATACTCCGGGTGAGTAGCAATACGCACAACACGCGCACCGGACAGAGTTCCAAACTCAGAGTCTTGAAACTGCTGCGACACAATCCAGGGAATGAGATCACCTCCAGCACGCTGGCCTCTGTTGAGGTTATTCATTATGCTCTGCTTCGAGATTTCTCCCTCCAACGCCAATTGCACGACACAGAGAGGCTCTGGAAGTCGATGATCCGACTCGTCCGTGGGAGGCAGTAAAACGTAAAGCTGATGGGCTGGTGCATCACTGAGCAATTGAAGATCGTTGGGTGTGTTCTTATAATGACTGGCCACATATAGAGCCATCATACGGTGCAGAAATGCTTCCGAAACGGGATGGAATGAGAACAGAGTATCACGGTTGACACAGTAAAGCTGGCACTCGCTGGGATGCGGGAATCGTTTCTTGAGTGCAGATGATGAAGAAATGCTGGGCGGAAGTGTAGCTTCTAAACAGAGAAGTTTGTTGAGCCATTTTTCAACAGCATCTCCCGGAGCATAACGAATAGGTTCGTTAAGCTCAATCTCACGAAGAGTACGGCTTCCCATACCGCCAGAAAGACTAAACTTTGAAGACTGCTTTCCAGAGCGATCTACGACTAGTGATCCACTGGATGCGGTCGCTTCTGAATTATCTTTTTTAGAAGCAACCATACGCGACTGCTCTCGCAGCTGTTGAATGAGCTTCAACGAGAGAGAACGACCTGTACCTTCGTATCCGTTGATTGTAGAAGCCATGAAGACCAAGTAAGGTCCGAGAAGCTTTTTAACGAGAGGGAGAGGGATTGCTGCAGCTTCATCAATCACGACTAGCTCGGCCTGGCCAAGAACAAGAGCATCTTGAGGACGAATATATTGAATAGTCTGGCGGTGAGATCTGAAAATATTGACGCGCACAATCGCTTTGTTAAACTCAGGATCGGTAGACTGTAAGATGTCGTAATCAGTATGTTCATTGTAACCCAGAGCATCGAAACCCTTGAAAATGAACTCAAACAGAGTCTTCAAATTCTCCGGGCTAGGAGAAGTAATGAAAATATTGGAATATCCATGTGACACTGCGGCAGCAACAGCCAAACCCATGGCAGCAGACTTTCCGCGACCTCTGCCGGCAGTCAAGGTTACTGTGCCGCGCATAGATTTCTCTTCCAAAGCTTCGACAAAGGTCGTAATAGCTCTAGCTTGGTCTACCGTTTTGGCGACGTTAACGAGTGAGCCTACAGGCTGTACTTCAACAAGGCTTTCCTTAATAGACTTTAGCTCCTTTGCTTCTTTCGAGAGATTTGCTTGCTCATCATCCTCATCAGGAGGAGGCAGAGGCTTAATGTTTTTAGCGCCAGAGATTGGGAGCACGTTAAGCTCGTCGTCGACGACAAGACAGGATTCACAAGAGCCAAGCGAAAGAATAAAGCGCTCATTGAATCGAGCGACAACGTCGTCATGAGCTTCCGTGCGATATCTGGAGTGGATGTCCATTGTCATAGTGTAAAGTTGCTTGAGCGAGGACATTGTTTTGAGAAGGATAACAACGATACCGCCGCCTTCAACTGTTTCGATGGTGCGGGCAAGAAGATTCGGAGTGAGAGCTTCAAAGTCCTGGAGAATGCACATTCCAAAGGTATTTCCCAAAATCTTTTCGGTCTCTTTGTAGTAGACGTAGCGGATGCTTTGGAGACCGACAAAGAGTTCGAAAGGATCTTCAGAATTTACTTCACGTACACCACGTTTGATGTCTCGCTTGATTTTGGTCTCGCGCTTCTTACGATGACTGCATTAAAAATATTAGGTATTATGAACAACGTGAGAAGAGGTAACCTCTGTTCGCCGCTCTCAATAATAAAAACAGCGAACTCAGTAAGCAGTAGAAGATGGATCGTACCTGGTAAATCCAAGCAGTTTGCTCTTATACGCCCACAAAACGGATTTGTTCATTTTGAGGTCCACCGATGATAGCAAATAATGCAGGTTTGGCAGCTGATCACGGGCATGATCACCAATAATGATAAAAAAACTGCGCTTGTGTTCCTAAAGATCATATTTAGTCAATATCACCGCTCCCGAGAAGGCGATACATGAGGCGGCACGTACCTGTACATTGTTGCGAATAAGCGTCGGAATACGCGAGTCAATTGCCTTCTTCACCATTGTGTTGGTATGTGTATTAGCAGCGGATCGCTACCAATAAGTTGAATGCTGCTGATGGTCGATGAAGTTAGACTGAGAACAAGAAAAAAATATTTGAACTGTGAAGGTGTAAAAGAATATGCTTACACTGAATTGGGAGGATGGGTTTTGTGTTGTTGTCTTTGGCGAGGCAATGAGCCGCGTAGAACTAGCGGGGAGGCAGTTGTAGCGAGAGTCTTCGGCAGTGAAGTTGCTGTGCTTCTATTATCAGTAAAATGACTGGTTTACTGTACTGAAGAATAGATAATATAGCATGCGACTGGCAATTATAACAATTTTTGACGAAGAAATTGGTGAGAAGAGAGTACTGACATTGCACTTTAGGATTCTGCCCCTATGGTCATGTCCGCAGTAGTCGTTGCACTGATATTATAACTGTGGATTGAGATATTGCATACAATATAATATTTATCTAAGACTTCAGTAGAGTACAGGGCTTTTAAGGCTTAAAATATACAAGGCTAGCTGTTATAATGCTTGCCGTTACGCCATCTTAGCTAATTCCTTAGAGATATAAAAGCTTACTTCACGCGCTCGAAGCTCAGGGGGAAGCGGCAAGCTTGCTCAGTTCTGCACACGTATCACTTACATCTTGAGTTAACGCGATACTCACCCGCCAGCTTCTTTTTTGATCTTTTGCTCTCCCCGAGTGTTCAAGTGGAATCTCAACTACAACTCTAGGTTACAGGCTGTCAATTTACTTTGTACGGCAGTTGTTATCCAGAGCTACTAGTGGTCTATTTGTGGATTGTACCTGCCTAGAAACTCATTGATGATCCAAATCTTGATACAATTATGATCCAAATACGCATGCTCTTTGTTACAGCAATCTTTGCTCTGGCAATTGCTCCGAGCTTTGTCTTTGGCGCAATTTTAGGTATCGACTTTGGTCAGTCATCTACCAAGGCTGCTCTTGTCTCTCCTGGTGTGCCTTTCGAGATCGTCCTTACCCAAGATTCCAAGCGGAAGGATGTTTCTGGACTCGCATTCAAGGGCGAAGAGCGTCTCTACGGTGCAAATGCGGCTACTATTGTAAGTATCAGATACTTGAAAGAATGAAAATGTTTAAATGGCTAATAGATGTCGATAGGCCCCACGCACTCCTGCGACCTCGTTCCTTAATTTCAAACCCCTGGTTGGAAAATCATTAGATTCGCCCGAATCAGATTTATATCTCTCGCGACATCCTGGCAGCACATTGATCCCTGCTGGAAATCGGTCGAC
The DNA here is from genome assembly GCA_030571195.1 of Myxozyma geophila. Taxonomy (NCBI): domain Eukaryota; kingdom Fungi; phylum Ascomycota; class Lipomycetes; order Lipomycetales; family Lipomycetaceae; genus Myxozyma; species Myxozyma geophila. The sequence goes on from JAJLXK010000002.1 coordinate 158,413, forward strand.
AGTATCCTTTAAGACCCCGGACTCGTCATTTCCGGTTGAAGAGCTCCTTGGAATGTCATTTTCTAACATCAAGAAGCTTGCAGAAAGCATGCTTCCTAAAGATTCAGCGACAAATTATGTATACGAAATTGCAGTCACAGTACCTTCTTTTTTCACATCGGTCCAGCGTAAGGCTATTATTGATGCGGCCGAGATTGGTGGACTTAAAGTAGTGTCGCTCGTCACTGACGGTGTTGCCGCCGCGATCAACTATGCCTCCTCGCGCACATTTACCAATGAGAAGCAATACCATTTTGTTCTGGACATTGGCGCTGGATCTACATCAGCTACTCTTGTTTCGTTCAAAGAAGGCAAAGCTGGAGGATCGGCATTCGGCAAATCAGCGTTGAACATTACTGTTGAGGGCGTTGGTTATGATGAGACTTTGGGCGGAGATTTACTCGACGATCGCATGTACCAGATTTTACTTTCGAAGTTTACAAATGCTCATGGATCTGGAATAGAGACTAATGCTAGATCCTTGATTCGACTTCGTAAAGAAGCCGAGCGGGCAAAGACTATCTTGAGTGCCAACACTGATGTACGAGTTTCGGTTGAGAGCTTGTATGACGACATTGATTTCCGCACTGTTGTGACCAGAGCAGAATTTGAAGATTCCATCCAAGATCTTCTTGTACGAATCCAGAAGCCTTTTGAGGTTGCTCTTTCTAAAGCTGGTCTGGGTATCTTAGATATCTCTTCAGTGATTCTCATGGGAGGATCGTCGCGTGTTCCTATATTCCAGCAGGTTCTTGTCAATGATGTACTTAAAGGTGATGCTTCTAAAGTTTCAAAGAACGTTAACGCTGATGAGACTGCTGTTTTGGGTGCTACCTTTCGCGGTGTCTCAGTATCGAAGCAATTCAGAACAAAGGATATTAACATCTTTGAAACCCTTGATGAGTCTTTCTCGGTATCCATCAAAGATGTTGGCGGATCGCTGGTGGGATCTCAAGACATCTTCCCTGTTGGATATTTGATTGCCAAGAACAAGACTCAAATTATTCTTGATCTTCCTGAGGACAAAGACGAGGCGGTTCTTGAGTTTTATGAAGGCAGCACGAGTACTTTTCAGTACGCACTTAACGGCATACAAAAATCAAAGAGCACAATCTTGGCCAACAACAATTGCTCTGAGCTCTACCCAATTTTGGATGCCGAGCTATCTGTGAGTCGAACATTCGATATCAATGGAGTTTCGTGGTTTTGCAATGTTACTCTTCCCTCGTCAGAGGATGTAGAGGCTGAAGGTGATGACCTGAAGCACAAGATTCTGAACTTTTTCAACAAGGGATCTTCAACGGACTCCGAACAGGATACGACTGCGCCTGCGCCTGAAGCAGAAACCACAGCAGCTGCTGGCGAAGAGCAGGAGCCTTCTTCAAGCACGACTTCTTCCAAGAAGCCCAAGCCTACTCTTCCTCCCAAGCCCCGCACTGCTAAGCAGTCTATCAAGCACAAAACAACTTTCACCGGCCCAAGAAATCTGGGACGTGCCACAAAGTCTACATCCCAGGCTCGTCTACGCGCTTTTGACCGCTTAGACGAAGACCGTCTTGCTCGAGAGTCTGCCAGAAACGGCCTGGAAGCTTACGCCTACCGGATACGTGAATGGATTGAATATGAGAACATTCGGTTTTTGGAGCACTCAAGTGAAGATGAGCGCCAGACGTTCTTGCAGAAGGCTCTTGCTACTTTGGACTGGCTTTATGAGGAGGGAGAAAGCTTGCTGATTGACAAACTTCACGAAAAGATGAAGGAGCTGAAGGAGTTTGAGGAAATGGTTATTGCGCGCGAGAAGGAGAAGCTCGCGAGTTTGGAGGAGCTACTTCATCCCAAGACTAGCCTCGAGGAGGATGCATTCACCATTTTGCCTATAGATATTGATAATTTGTCTGAGTCGACGACAGTTATGGAAGAGGCAAGCTCTACTTCTACAGAAGAGCCTTCGTTGACCGCGACTGAAACGCCTGAGGCTGATCCAGCTCACGATGAGTTGTGATCGCTGTCTGTTGATGGGCACTGAAAGTTTTAATATAATGCAGGAATAGAATATTCTGTTAATTTTTCATTTTCGCTTGTTATACTAGATTTATGATTTTGAGATTGAATGTAAATATCAATGAAGATTGGTGGATATATGATCCACATTTGTATGGATATGTTTCTTTTATTGCAGTCCCAGAACGAGCCCAAAAATAATTCTTAAAACAAGCCATTTGTTAGGTAGACCCATCTATCATCATAATCGTTTATACATTAATAGCTAACGTATGAGAATCTGCCTCAGCTTAAGCATTTGGCGCCTCTTTCGGTATCTCCTCTTGCGGTGCTTCCTTTTGTGTTGCCTCCTCTTGCGGTGTGTCCTCCTCTTTAGGAACTTGCGGGACATAAAATTCAACTTCCTGTGCTTCTTTCTCCGCCTCTTTTGCAGCTTTTTTCTTTTTCGTCATCATTCTTCGTTTCGCTCCTCCTTTTTTGGGCATCTTTGGGATATCATCCACACTTGGTTCGAATATATGCCAAATAACATAGTTAGGGAGACCCATAACTCTATATCCCATTCTTCTAGCCATTTTACCAAATCCTTCTGTCTCTGCGTGATTCATAAATGCAAATCCGGGGAAATGAGCTCCGGATCTGAAGACATCTGCTTTTGCAAGAATTGACACACCGCCAACTCCATCCAAGTCAACTTCCTCATTTATATCGCCTTCAGTGTTGCGAGAATAGGCAAGATGTGGACGCCAGGTGGCAAACTCTGCGTACCCCTCTACTATAACGGTATCTTCAGGAAGAGATTGGGCTAGTTCTCTACCAGCATCACTCTCTTGCCATGCGTTGAGATCGTAAGGTTGCTCTCTTTGTTCTCCGCCTACCCATTCCGGCAGAGGTCGCCATACGTCTAGAGAAATTCAATAAGCAAACAGCCTGATGATAAAAAAAAGCGGATTCTTACTCGGAGTTATGACATCTTTGTCGTGCATCATAAGATCTTCAAGAAGTGATGCTGGTGAAGTCTCAATATCCGCATCTCTCCAGTACACCCAGCTATGTTCTGGCCGCAGAGCAGCGGACATCAACCAATTTCGGGCCCGGCCCATGAGTTTTCTTCTTGAGGCTTGAGCAGCAAATCCGTGACGATCAGAAAAGCCCTGTCCAACCAATTGTCCGAAATCTTTCTCAAAGATATCTGCTCGGTTGAATCTTAGATCCTCATCGGAGTCGTTCTGTATATCTTCTAGAAATTGACTCAGCTTTGTTACAGTATCATCTTCAGAGTCTGACACAAGGAACGCTAGATCAATGAGTGAATGCGGATAGGTAAGATTGTGAAGATGTGAAAACAGCAGTTGAAGATGGTTCGCGGCGTCTCTAAGAGGTATGCAAATCAGTACACGCTCGTTGGTAGAAGCTGTCCATCCGAAAGCTGTCGCTCTGGCATCCGCCAGATCATAGTAATCTATATTCAGATCTGTTGGAAGTTTGGCGAATCTGGCTTTGAAATTGGGCTCGCGATAAGGCAAAAGAGCGTACAAGGAATAGAGAGCTGCGATAGCAAATGAGATCACAATGGAAACTAATACTTTCCCTGTTATCCTGCTCCTCTTGTCATATCTTGATCCCTTTTTAGGATCATAATACCTACTCACGTCAGTATATATCTTAAGCTAGTTGCTCGAGGTACACATACTTGCTGGTCGCAGACCACTGAGGTAATTTGTTCTCTGACCGCCTCATCGTCAACGCACTGCCCACACGACTTATCATTGACTGCCGTAAAGAGAGAACTCGAATGAAATCTGAATTATTCCCAATATCCTCGAGTTACCTCATTGGTTTGGGCGGTGATTTGACATCAATTAAGGACGGAAGAAGCGTACGCAGGAAGTGTTCGTTTTACTCGCTGCAGAGAGCTCCAGATTCGAACAGAACGCGCGTTGGGATTGAATCACCGCCGCAGGGGACCCGAGACTCGACGCGAGCATTAATGTACCATTTCATATCATAGATAACTGGATAGGGAAGTGTTTATTCGGCTAGAAAATATTCCTAAACCATGGGAATATGTTTTAAAATCTGTTGATATATTTTGCAATATATTTTGGAAAGAACAGTACGCAAAACCCCAGCTTCTACGGGATACCAACGAACCTCGGTTAATCAAACTACAAAATCGCACAATCAATGAGAAGGATGATATATTCTGTTATACAAATAATAATCTTCTAAGACGATTGCTCCACCTTATTCTCAATTAGATCATGGAAAGCAATGATTGCTCTAATCAGAGAACTTAAGTATATCGTCATGAGTTCGTCGTTTGTCTTGATTGTAAATGCGCGGCTGAGTTCGCTCGTCTCTACGCCTCCACCTGAAATCGCCTTCTCCTTTGCTTCTGCAGATGGTACAGATAGGTTAGGAAGAAGGTTAAACATATCCTGTAGCTTGTTTAATATGATGTGATTCATCGGCAGCTCGCCACTGACAACCTTGGAGAGATAGGTCGCAATTTCGTTTAATCTGTGATGCAGCCCCTTGAGCGATTGCAGTTGTTGAGTAAGTCGAGTAGAGAGGGTGCCGACAGCTGCGTCGCGGATGTCGCGAAGAAGGTGCTCTACACCAATTTCCTCTGCTTCCTCGGCCTCGATGAGAGATGGCGTGTGGACGAAAGTCCGCGAGGTGGCTGATCCATCATCCTTGATCTCTTCAACAGCGAAATATGCATCGGTAGGGACATTGATGCTCTTCAGATGTACATCAACAACGACCAGGAGGGGATTCGGGGTGTAGCGCTTAAACAGATCATTGATCTCTAAATCAGCAGATTGGCGCTTGGGGCCAGTGTGATACCATCCAATCAGCTTTTCGCGGGCGTTCACTTTCTTGAACATCTCGTTCATCATTTCGACATAATTGTGATCCAAGAACCAGACTGAAGGATCTTTGTCATCTTCCTCAAATGGTACTGTTACAGCAGGGGGATATTAGCAAAATCTCGCACAGGACCAAAAGCAGCATTCTAAGCCATTCACGACGGGACTCACCAGCAAAACTGTTTGCAACTCTGACAACGGATCCACTGTTATTTCCGAGTAGGACACCGACGACGCGCTTCTTGGTGCCCTTTGCTGTGCGGTTGTAGTGGTCTACCACGGACAGAAGCACCAGCGGTGCGACCGTGACGGATTGGTTGACCTGCGTGATCGAATCCGTAGTAGCGGCAGGCATCTCTGAGTCTGATCTAGTCTGAATCGGTCTCGTAAAGACGCTGGATGGACGACCAAACTGAGAAGGCCGTGGGGTTGATCGCTATTCAAAGAAGTGAATGGATGACTTTGGATCGAAGGCCCATGACTTTGACTTCCACACGCTCTCGCAGTTAAGGTTTGTTAGTTCCTAAAGAAGAAGCCCGTACCCTTAAGGAAAGATTGGGGTGAATAAGGGGGTTTTGTTCGACGCTGCGGCAGGGCTCGCTGGAGAAGTCGTCCAGGATCTGCGGTTGCAAAACAGCACAGAGGCCATTGTTCCGTCCGACCTTTGGTGACCCGGGAACTTTTGTAGCCAATCCTCCTGCACTCTGCGGAGCCCGCGTCGGATGCCGGCCGGACGGGAGGAGCGTTCAGTGCATTATAGGCTGCACCGGAATTAAGGGGTTTGAACCAGCCCAACGCGGAGCCGCTTGATATTCCCCGACAAATAAACTGCTTCTCGTCGCCCTTCCAGCAGCTCATCCCGCATTATCATCATCACCAGATTCATCCACAATGTCCGACGACAAAGTTGTTTTCACCTTCAAGGGCGCTCTTGCGCTGGCAGCTATGATGCCTCCTAAGGACTTTGTTTCCGAGGTCAACTACAACCCCAAGATGGCCGAGTTGAAGAAGTGTTTCACCGTGGACGACAAGGCTGTTCGCGACCTCTACACCCCCCACATTCGCATCGTCCTTATGGGCCCCCCTGGTGCTGGTACGTTTCAATTGATATCAAACTCTTGTTATGAGTTTAATTGTTCATTTTGATGGACAAAATCAGACGTAGAGAGTCGTGTAATTAGCTCTCTTCTTTCGAGTTCTAGTTCTAATTGATTTTTTTAGGTAAGGGAACCCAGGCTCCTGTACTCAGCAAGTACTTCCAGGCTTGCCATCTGGTATGACTACAAGCAATTTTCAGAAAATTCCGATAGCAGTCTAACTCTTAGCGTTATTTTTAGTCGACTGGAGACATTCTTCGATCTCACGTCACAAAGGGAACTGAGCTCGGAAAGCAGGCTAAGGAGATCATGGACAAGGGTGGCCTCGTTTCTGACGATATCATGGTCAACATTATCAAGGACGAGCTTGAGAACAACGTCTCCTGCAAGAATGGGTTAGTTGCCCCTCACATTCCTTCATCCATGACTGCATATATTGGTTAACTAACATTGCGGTAGTTTCATTCTCGATGGCTTCCCGCGTACCGTTCCCCAGGCTGAAAAGCTCGGCGATATGCTTGTCTCGCGAAATGAGCCCCTCGAGAAGGCTGTTGAGCTTGTCATCGATGACTCGCTTCTTGTTTCGCGTATCACCGGTCGTCTTGTTCACCCCGCTTCTGGACGTTCTTACCACACCGAGTTCAACCCCCCCAAGGTTGCCATGACTGACGACGTTACTGGCGAGCCCCTTATCCAGCGCTCGGACGACAATGTTGACGCTCTCAAGAAGCGATTAGGTATGCTTTGAAAATTATTTTTCCTTTCTAATTCCAAAAACGTCTGATATTGACTCTCACATAGTGACCTACCATGCTCAGACCGAGCCCATTGCCGCTTTCTACAAGGAGAAGAGCATCTGGACTGGCATCGATGCTGCTCAGAGCCCTGAGAAGGTCAGCACCGCTGTCAAGGCCTCGCTCGGATGGGAGAAGTTCGTCAACGCTCTTTCCTTTCACAAGTACAACGAGCTCAAGGCTTCGTACCTTGAGGCCACTAGCAAGAAATAGATTCTTAGTTCATGAAGCTGCAGCGTGTAAATTTCGCTTTTCCTCGCTGTTTTGGACCGTATATATGTACTAGGGTGATGTTTTTACCACTAGTTTGAGAGTTTTCGTGTTTGATTAAAATGGTGGATGTTTGATGTTGAGTGTACTATTAATTGGCATAATGACACATAAGTAATTAAGATATGCAGCCTATTAAATTCTGATCCCGAAATGGACGTACCACGTAACGGTCGTCGCAATCTTAGTGATTGCCCCTTTAGAGCTTACAATAACTTTTATCCACACGCGCATCACTCAGTTCATGTTGCTGTTAATAGCAATAATGCTTAAATTAGAATTATATATACCTATAGCAATTGCAACAAAAATATCATGACAATTAATTACTCCAATTCCTCTTCTGTCTTAGCCCCTATAATGTACAATACAGCTCTTTCCTCTCGCCATAACTGCGAGCCGACTGTCTCCCTTTGAACTTACATAGCCAACCGAAACTGCCGTAACACCACCTAGACCTCCATCAATTGATTTGGCCAAGAGCTTCCGACCGTCATCATTCGCACTCAAATCCCAGGAATTGACAACGCCATCCTTAGAGCCAGTGATAACGCGAATCTTGCGTTTCGGTTTGTCACTACTGTCTCCATTCGAGGTGCTCTCTTGGCACAAAGAATTAACAACATCGAAAGCAAACACAGGATAACTATACTCTATACGCGCCAGCATAGAACCACTAGAAAGGTCCCATATCCGTAGCCGTCCGGCAAGATCACCAGAAACTAAGATCTTGTCTGCGCCATCCGATCCATTCGCACGAACTTTCAGAGCAATCACGCCCGTGCTGTGTCCTTCTAAGACATGCTTGGTCGATCGACTTGACAAATCCCAGACCCGAATACTGTGATCCTGCGAGCCAGATATCAGTAGCTCATCTGTGTTCATTGTCTTTGGAATATAGTTCAGAACATTGACCGCATTTGAATGCCCGACTAATGAATAAGCCGGAGTTACGCGGCCACCTTTCAACGCAGACACTAAATCGTACACATCAATCGCTCCCCTTTTGCCTGTCGTTGCGGCTACTGACTTTGTACTGGCCACTACCTTTAAATCGGAGATTGAATTCTTGTCGTCGATCTCATCTTCATTGACTCCATTGCTCGCTCCATCTGGAGAGAACAGAGCTAGTGGTGTCTGTGAGTCTCTACAACTCCATAAAGCAGCTTTTCGCAGACAATCAATGGCCACTATATAAAACTTCTCTTCCACTGTGACGAACTCTAGTGATAATATTGGCGCATTATACAATCCATGCAGCACCCTTTTCAGAACCGGTTTCTCCCCAGAGACTTTCCAAAGTTGGATCTTGCCAGAGTATGTTCCGACCGCTAACACGCTTGAGGTAAGCGCACCGCATGAGATCTCCTCCGCTGAATCTAAATTAATATGTGTTTCTGAGATAGGCTCTAATGATGACTCGGAAAATGTATATAAAAATATCGTGGAAGAGGACGTCGACACAGCCATTCGTAGTCCATCTGGACTCCATATACTGTCAATTGCTGATGACACGCCTGACAAATAAATAGATTTCTGTAAAGGTTTCTCAACTTTAGCTGTCATTTTTTCAGATGGAACTGGTATATCAATGCTTGTAGGAGAAGGTGCTGATACTGTGGGAGATTCCAAATCGGTTGGTCGCTGAAATAATTCGGTGGTTGTTGTGCTTTTCGTTCTTACATGTGATGTCTTCACACGTTTTGTGTCTTCGTCAGACTCGTCAGGTACTGGTGAGCCTGGAATGTGATTTTCCTCATGAAAATGCTTTCGGGTTTCTGGCACCGGAGAGGGGGCTGATGTAACATCGTCTGCCTCTTTCATTTCCACTTCCGGCACTGCTGTACTAATCTCAGGAAGAGGGTGGTCGGTCATTTCCTGATCTTCAGAAACGACTACCTTTTTCACGGTCTCCGCTAGTAATGGTTCCTCAACAACCACTGAAGCCGGTTCCGGAGCTGGAGCTGGAGTAGGCACTTGAGCTGGCGCAGGAGATGGGACAGGCGCCGGCGAAGCACTTGGCTCGGCAGCGGACGGAATAGCAGACTCTTCGGCAGCTTCAGTATCTGGCCGATGCTCAATTCTCTTCACCACAGAGTTTGAAAAAAGATTGAATTCTGGTGGTTCACTTTTCAGCTCTCCATTTGGTTCCAGAGTTGACTCGATTTCCATGTACTGCAGTCCTTTTTGAAAGACATTGACCAGAAGTCCGACTGGCGTCCGGGATGCGTAGGATGCATCGAGCTCATTAGCCTCAGTCTCGTCTTGGAAAACATATGTAGATCTCGAAAGACCTGACTCTTGCATGTACCGCCATATCAGATAATTGAGCTCCCGCGAAGTTATTGACATGGCTGGTCAAAATATGTTGCTGAAGTTACAAACTCGCTGATTGGATGTAGACTTCATAAACATCAAACCACAGCAAACGACAGAGGTAGCTTGCAGCCGGATGCTAGCATTTGAGAGACCCAGGTTTGAGGGTGACAAAGTAAATAATTTGCTGGCACTGTGGTTGTGGAGCAGAGTGTGCTGGCTTGCTGGGGATGACAGGCTTTGTTGATTCTGGTGCTGGAAAATAACCAAGAATGAAGATGGTTGTAACTGCAGCGTGAGTATTCCGGTTAGGGCTGAAGTATGTGTGGCGCTCGTGCGTCTCGATGCTGCCTGGCAGCTTTGGACGCAGCGCTGGCTTCGTCTATATCCAACGTCGCGGAAAAGGATTGAGAGCTTTGGACCTATGCTCGTGCTGCTGTGAGGCCAGCAGTTGGATTTCCAGAGAGTATTATCGCAGGCAATTGCAGACAGTCACTGCAAGTTCCGTGAGTTTAGTTGGCAAACTGAGCCGTCTGCGCTGTTCGTGCTTGGATCGGTTTGCAGCTTTGTATTTATAGCCTGCAAGTCTCCAGTTTGCTCGAGTTTGCGAGCTTACCACAAGACTATTTACGTCTATCGGCTAGGATTTTTGATATCTTTTACAGCTTCTAGTTGGTGACTAAGTGTGCACAGTTTACAACATGTTCCGACTAAGCTTCGCACCGTTCGGGGGCTTAAGGGTCAACCTCCCCCCTCTCACCAGGACTATCGTGATAGTTACTATAGTTCTATCCGCAATAGTAACTATTATTCGATACTCAGCATACTTCACTATGAAAGCATCAGAACCCACAAAGACCATCCCCCTTTCGAATGTTTACGTTTCGTACCTCACAGTGGTTCCCGTACGCTCAGTTATCTTCCCATGGACACTATTCACTGCCACCTATGTGGAGCAGAGTATTCTATCTTTATTTGTTTCAGTGGCTACGTTGGTCTATGGAGCAAAGTACTGCGAGCGTGTTTGGGGATCTATGGAGTTGGCAAAGTTTTTGGCAATTGTAGGAATTCTTTCAAATTTTGCAGTGTTTGTAGTCTGCATTCTTGCTTTTGCTATCACCAAGAATACCAGCATGGAGTATGTATTCGATTTCTCTTGTTTTTTTTACTGTACACTGACTTAACATACTAGATTCGTCACTATCTGCGGTGGTGTAGCTTTACAGTCAGGATTTCTCGTCGCATTCAAGCAGATGGTCCCTGAGCATACAGTAGTCCTGTTCAGAGGATTGATTAAGATTCGAGTTAAGCAGCTTCCGGCTCTACTGCTGCTTGTCAACACACTTTTGGGATTTATTGGCGCGGAAGTAACAGCAATGCTGACCTGGGCTGGCTTTTTTACTTCATGGACCTACCTGAGATTCTACCGCGTCTCAAGTCTCCCTTTCGGAGCTGAGTATTACGCTGCTCAATCTCCCGGAGGTCTCCCACCTCCAGCCACAGCTGAAACTTCTACCAGTACTAGAGGTGATGCGTCAGATACTTTTTCGCTTGCAAACTTTTTTCCGGATGCGGTCTCGCCTATTATTTCCTTTATCAGCGATAAGACCTTCAACGTGTTCGTCAAATTACATTTGTGCACCCCTTTCACCCAAGAAGATGTCGAAGCGTCAAATTTGAGAAATGGACCTTTAAGGCAGCGAACTGTTGCTCCTTTGCCAGGTAGCGCAAGAGCTGAGGCGGAAAGACGAAGAGCGCTGGCATTGAAGGCACTCGACCAGCGACTTTCTCAAAGCAAGGATACTGGCAATGCTCTCGGGGAAACTACCTTTACCCCGGAGGAAAATCAGAGCTGATATATTTTTAAGGCATTGATTTAGGGCTCAAGTGGTATCTAGGTATTGTAGAAGTGCATTTAATCTAATTCAGCGCGTGTAAAGCTAGGAGTAAATAGTAAATAATTCGAGGAAGCATGCTTAAGATAGATCTGGTAACTGAGAAATATTTCAGAATTTCAATCTTTCATTTAGTAACACATATTAATGCATATTTGTACTGTAAATCTCTCTTTCAACTATTAAGATTGCTCCCAGTCCGCTTGAGTGGAAGCTACCGTATCAGTAGCTGCTTGAATAGCGGCAGCAGCAGCGGCCGCCGCCGCAGAAGCCGCAGGCACGAATCTGAGCGATGGATCAATTCCTGAGTCCGGGTCTTCTGTTTCTTGCACTGTAGACTGTTCAGTACCTTCCATACGCGAGTCTTCACCACCAGGGGTCTTCTCAGAGGACCCTTCTTCGTTTGGTGAATCTGACTTGCTATGTAATATTTTCTGCCGGTAGATCCAAGCCTCCAACTTCTCCTGCACTTCGGCATCATTTTTACCTTCTGCGGCCCGTGCAACCATCTCCTCCCACTTGAGAACGTCTTCTTCATATGCCTTTTGTCTTCCGATATTTAACATCAAAGTATCCCTATATTCGACGAATTTCTGATAAGCAATTTTGCGGGCCGCTGGATCTTTCCAGACTGCATATGCGGCTAATATGTCACTCTTGCTTGGTCCGACTGCTATTTTATATAGATTATTGAATTCCTAAATTTGCACTGTCAGCTTGACTCATTTCAGTAATTAGATACAAGTAGCGTGAAGATACCGTCTCAGTGTTCGCTTCGCCGTCACCAAACCGACTCTTCGCTCTTCGTATGGCTTCTTCAAACGAAACCGCCTCCATACTCTGATCCGTAAATGACACAAACCAATGACTTTGTATATAAACAAAAGGATTTGCAGAAGGAACCTCGGCGCTAGCCAATACTGGTGGAGGAGGCTTGGGGATTGACATCTTCTTCTTCAGCACCCGCCTTTGAAGTCCGGATTTCTTATCAGACAATTTGCACTTGTCATAGATAGCTGGTGGACCCCCCAGTTTCTCTGAAAGCTCCTTTGCATCGATAGATTTCCGGATACGATATCGCTGTTGTGCAGCCGCGCTGTGCTTTCGTCGTTCTTCTTCAGAGAGTTTGGATCGTTTGATCTCTGCCTGGTGATATTGAGCATGCGCTCGTCCGTCCTGGTTATCAGCACGCATTCGCCGAGAGACATGTTCACGAATTGATCTTTGACTCTTGGAAAGGAACTTTTTCTCACAGACAGGGCATCGAAATACTTCTAGCTCAGGAGATACTAAAGATGGCCGCTCCACACTGGGACTGCGATGTACATCCTTCAGAGAGCTTTCGCCGTACTTTGGATCCTCGGAAGTTTCTGCAAGAGACATAGTTCCACGTATCTATTACCAAAAATGTATCTAAACAAAAGCACCAAACCAGCGTTACTCCGTAACAGCCAAGACACGAGCGGCTTGTTTACTTGTTAACGGAAGAGGACTATGCCATGTAGGTGATATGTAAAGCGCGATACGGGCAAAGCATCACAACAATTGCGAGTGAGAGCGCGGACATGACAATAAACCTAGCCCTGTATTACATACGTCAAGTGTAATTGATTGCTAATCCTAGCAGACTGATAGAGGGCTATTATCAGCTTACACTACTCTTTACAATCCAATAAGTCACAGCAATTGGCGCAGAACAAGCATTATATTATACAAACATGCCGCATTCTCACACAGAAAACAGCAATCCGTTTATGGAGACTGCAGCCGCGCACAATCTAGAAATATCAGTGCCTCCATGGGTTTCGACTTTCAAGAGTTACCTTCGTTCGACCGTCGCAAACGGTGAAGCATCCACAAATGGTGCTGACGCGGATGAACTTCCTCCATATCCATTTACGTTGTCTACTATATCAGTTACTGAGTATACAGACCCTGTGACGGGTGAGACGAAGGGCAATGTGCGACCCCACGCGCGAACGTGCATGTTCAGAGGATTCGCGTTCACTCCAAACTCTGGAATTCTTATTGTGACGACAGATAAGAGAATGGCCAAGTTTGGCCAGCTAGATTCACAGTCTACTCATGGCGCATTTGAGGCTTGTTTTTATTTCCCGAGTGATCTTGTTCAGTTCAGAGTTTCTGGAGGTTGCAAGCTGGTGTACAAGAAGGAAGGCGAGATCTACATGAGCGATCCGGAGAAAGGCACGGAAACGGCAGCTGAAGACTCAATTCAGAGTGAATTTTATAAAGCATGGGACTCTCTTTCGAACGGTATGAAGCTATCGTTCTGCAAACCCGCGCCTGGCTCAGAACTTACCGACGAGAAGGCTGATATTTTGGACAAAGTGGAGAAAGCTACGAATGACGTTCGAAGCGGAGAGCCGCTTTCTGAGGAATATATCATCGAGGGCCAGAACAATTTTGTGCTGATCCTTTGCGTCCCGGAATTAATTGACTTCACGGATGTGTCGGGCATTGGACAGAGAGTATTATTTGCAAAAACTGATCAGTATGTTTGGACTTTTAGCCAGATCTGCCCATAGCGATTTGATCAGTAGTACAATAGATTGAATGCATGCAAATCGAGCTAGCTCGAAGAATGCTGAATTTCTCGTAAAACATCTGATACAAGATATAAGCTACCTGCCACGACTACTGGCGATCCATGGCTGCACGCATCTGCAATTATCTCTTTCTTTGATCCATCTTTGATGAAAATGTTATCTGGTTGGACTAGTTTTTCTGTACCAGACACCAGCTCGTCCAGCTCTTTAGGGCGGACCCAGGGCATCAACTCAACATCAGAGAATGAAATAGGATATACCCGATCCATAGGCTTCAGCAAAATGGGAAATATATCATCAGGGTTTCGGTCTCCAGATAACGATAAAACCCACGTTATTGATCCCTCTGGGCTTTGCTTTCTGAGGTTGTCAACAAATTTGTTTAATGCTTCAGCGGCTTGCGGATTGTGTGCTCCGTCTAGTAAGACTGTCTGGCCATTTTCAATACTTGTAAATACGCTTGAGTTGAAAGTTTGTAAGCGGCCGGGCCACGAGACGTTGCGAATTCCCTTTTCTATACTTTCTTTCGTAACTGATGGTAAGGAGCTAGATGCAAGATCTAAGGCACGGAGAGCACAGGCTAAGTTCATGTGTTGATACTCGCCATTTAGAGGAGAGTTTGAAAGATTGATAAGGCCGTAAGACTCGGTTTCAAAATAAACCTGATCGCATCCTTTATCATCTTGGCGAGTTTGAAATTCTGAGGGATCGATTATTGATAGCGGACATTTAGTGTTCTCTGCGGTTACTTGTAAGACTCCAAGTGCTTCCGAGCTGTTTGATCCGTCGACGACACATGACACCTTTTTGCGCATAATTCCTGCCTTTTCTGTGGCAATTTTCTCGATGGTGTCTCCCAAAAAAGACTGATGATCCATTCCAATCTTTGTGATAATAGTTGCCAACTTGTCTCGGACTTTGTACTCTACATTCGTCGCGTCCTGTGCACCACCTAGTCCAACCTCGATTACCGCCACTTCGACGTTTTTTCTGTCAAAAATCTCAAATGCTGTTGCAGTCAGCATTTCAAAATTCGTGGCTAGTATCTGATTATTGCTGCGACGAACCAGGAAAGACGCATCCTTGAACAATCTGCTGCTGACTATTTTGTCATTAATCGTGATTGAATCTCGCGGCTCGAGTAGATGAGGAGACGTAAAACGTCCGGTCGTAATAGATGAATGAGTGAGAATTGAAGATAAGTATGCACATGTGGATCCTTTGCCATTGGTGCCTCCAACGTGGAAGACCTTGAATGTCTTTTCAGGCGATCTTAACCGCAGAAGAAGCTCCTCTATGCGCTTCAAGCCAAGATTAATAGACATACTTCCAACTATCTAATCAGCCTCAAACCGACTAGCTACTGCATTTACTACTGCCAGCTCATCCACAGCAGTAAATTTAGGCCAGATGCAGTAAACCAGTCCGCTTGTGAAGTTTTATCCAAATTTCCAGCGCGGCTCATCGTGAGCCGCAGACTGCTTACCCGGCTCAAAAACTCCCAACGGAGCCACAGAAAACATTTTTTTGGGAGCTACTATTTTTTTTATTTCGTTCTACACGACTACAAAAGCACAGCATTTTGCGCATTATTCCGGCGAAATGGCACCTGCAGCTGATATTCCAGAGCCTGTAGTCACGGAGACTTCTATGGAGGAGTTTTCTATTGAGCAGAAGCTGGACCGAATCAGACAGCATAAGACATCGAAGCTGGCTAATCAGAAACAGGTAAGAATCAGTACAGTTTCGTATAGTGGATTAAAACTAACAGGCTTCGTCGTTACAGCTATCTGTTATCCTTGATGCTGTTGAACAGACTCTCAAAGAGCAGAACACAGCGCTCACACCTTCGGCATATGTGGTTGCTCTACTCGCACTTCTCAGCCAAGCCTTTTCAGATGAGGAGATCACGAACCCTGAGCTCGCATCATCTGCCATCTATCTCCTCGATCTTGTACTTCCGCATGCGTCTCCTCAGCTTCTGATTGGCAAATTTTCGTCGATTTTAGTCTACCTGTCGCCGTCGTTGACTCATCCGGACGCAAGCCCTGCTTTGATACGATCTGCTATTGGGTGTCTTGAATCTATCCTCATCTCGCAGGATCACGCCTCATGGCGTATTCCAGCGTCCGCACTCGGCCCTCGCAAAGCTTTGAATGGAATCATGACACTTGCACTGGACGAGAGACCTAAAATTCGCAAGCGCGCTCAAGAAGGAATTGCTCGTGTGCTCAGTCACCCACCTGCTGGTCCCTCTCCTATGCATCCAGCGCTGCTCAGCAGTGCGGAGATCACGCTGAAATCAGTTAACGATTTATTCATTTCATTTAGATCTGATTCACACAAGAAGAAAGCCGCGCCGGGAACTGCACCTAGACCGTCGGAGAAGAAAGTGATTTTTGCTCTTCAGCTGTTGAGATCGATTGCAAGTAATGAACAAGGATGGCCAATTTCGAAGATTGAGCCTCTGTGCGAGCTTTTGTTTGCTATTTCAAGATCTTCAGAAGAATATTTGGTTACCGCTGCCATGGACATTTTTCTCGTCTTGTTCGCTTCATTGGCAGACTCCGACGAGGATGGCAAACTAGATAGCGAAAAGTTTGAGAAAATTGCCGATTCAATTCTGGATCTGAGACCTTCTGAAAGTGACCAACATCTCGCGCCTTCATGGCTGAGTATTGTCGCGCAATGCTTCAATGCCTATAGCGAAGTCGACGAGCAAAAGACTTTTGCAAAGCTCCCTTCGCTGTTTGCAACCGTTTCCGAGTTTATGCAGGCGGGCTTACCTGCGAACGTAGTCACATCGGCTTCTCAGTGTCTGATTGCTCTTGCAACTACCTGTATTCCAGTTGACTCGCTTGTCGAGAAACCGCTTGCAAAGTCAACGAAGCGGATATTATCAGAAGTTTCGAAGATGGCCGCTTCGTTTTTAAGTATCAAGTACCAATCTGTATGGAGAGATGTGTTTGCCCTTATGGCCTCTCTTTTTGATGCTTTTGGATATATCGCTGATCCTTATTTATTGGATATTTTGACTACTATCGGCGAGCTGCGCACTGGTGGTGAATTTGAAGGACGCGCTGAAGCTGATGAGGTGCTAGGCGCTGCTATCCGCGCTCTTGGACCGGCTAAGATTTTGGAGATTCTCCCATTGAATTTGGAAAGCCCTGGGTATGTATATGTGTTTTTTTTACTCGTTTGGCGATACTAACGAGCGCTTTTAGTCCCGGAAAACCTGGACGTGCGTTCATGCTTCCTCTCCTTCGCGACAACATCCGTAATGCAACGCTACACCACTACATCACCGATATGGCGCCTCTCGGCGACCGTTTATACCATAAGGTCGAAGAACTGAGCGAGACCGACCGCACGGTCGAGATCAAGATTTACGAAACTTTGGTGGAACAATTGTGGTCTCTTCTTCCAAGATATTGCGATTTGCCGCTTGATTTGCGCGACTCCTTTACTCAGCAGTTTGCCGAGACGCTTGCGAATGTGCTATATCAGCGAGTCGAGCTTCGACAGGTCGTTTGCAGATCGTTGAAAATTTTAGTTGAGAGTAATAAGATATACGCGGAAGGTGCGATTGATGGACAAAATCCATTTTTAGAGGCTCGGTTGTCGAAGGAGGATGCGGCAAAGAATCTTGAATATTTGAGTTCTATTTCTTCAAAGTTCTTGGCTGTTTTGTTCAATGTGTTCAATCAGACTATTGCGGATCATCGTGTTATTATCCTTGATACTATCAATGCTTTCCTCTCGATTACTCCTCAGGAGGTAAGTTATTCAACTGATTCTTCTAGTCTTATGCTAATCAATTACAGGACGTTGCTGGTACATTCCACAAAGTCGTTTCTCTTCTGACACCAGCTCTCGAAAAAGCCGCTGCAAAGAAGAAAGACTCCAGCGCCAACCCTTCCGGCAAGTTCACTGTACCTCCAATGAGCCATACGATGATGGATCTTGTGGTTGCCATGGTTCCGTATCTTCCTACCTCTCTTTATGGCGAATTGAGCGGAATTTTCATATCGACTATTCAGAATCCAGATTCTCAGATTCAGAAACGCGGATACAGAATTATCACCAGACTGCTGCAGAGTGAGGAAGGAGGCGATTTCTTGGCTGCTAATATGGAGAACTTGGAAGGCGCTATTGCCGGTGCTGCTGAGAAAGTGACACCGCCGTCCAGAGGGGTGAGTTTTTATATACAGTTATTTTATATGTGCTTTTACTGATGATTGTTGATAGCCCCGTCTTACTGCGCTTTTTGATGTTGTTCGCATTCTCCCCTCTTCCGATTTACATTTCATAACCGTAATTCTTCCCGAAGCTGTCATCAGCACTAAGGAAGTGAATGAAAAGACACGAGAGGCAGCATACAACCTTCTTGTCGCTATGGGCGATAAGATGGCTGGCGGTGGATCGGTTGCTATTTCAAAGGTTCCTAATATGGATCCTGAGGCGGCCGATGTCGAAGCTTCTATTGATGAGTACTTTACTATGGTTTCCGCTGGATTAGCAGGTGCGACGCCGCATATGATCAGTGCGAGTATCACCGCGCTGAGCAGACTTTTATATCAGTATAAGGGTATTTTGACTCCGAATGTTGTCGAGGAGTTAGTCGCCACTATTGATTTATTCTTGACGTCTAAAAATCGCGAGATCGTCAAGGCCGCGTTAGGATTCGTTAAAGTTATCGTCACGTCCTTGCCAAAGGAGCTTATCGAGCCTAAACTTGCTACTTTGGTGCCTAACCTTCTGGAATGGTCGCACGAGCACCACGCGCGATTCAAGCTGAAGGTGAAGCATCTTTTGGAAAGACTTGTGCGCAGATTTGGCGTCGAGGCTATTGATAAGGTGTTCCCCGAAGCTGATAAGAAGCTCCTCACAAACATTCGCAAGTCGAAGGAGCGCGCTCGTCGGAAGAAAGAAGCCGAGGAGATGGATGTTGACGGAGACAACGAGCAACAGCAGTCGCAGCAACCTAAGAAAAAGAAATATCTTTCTGAATTCGAGGAGGCGATTTACGGATCTGATAGTGACTCAGAGTACGTCGAGTCTGACGATGAAGAGACACGCCAGGCAAAGAAAACTGCTCGCAGCAAAGGCGGTCGCGGCGGGGCTAAAGCCACTGGCAAGAGCGAAACATACATTATCGACGGAGACGACGATGATCCGCTTGACTTGCTTGATAAGAAATCGCTTGCGCGGATCTCTTCTACCAAGCCTACCGCAAGCGCAATCAAGCCTAAAAGCCGACAGAGCAAGATCAAAGTCAGCGAGGCGTCTGGTAAGATGCTTGTTGACGATGAGGAGGCGAATAAGAAAGCTGTTGATCCCGATGCTGCAGTTTTGCAGAAGTTGGCTACGAATGCGGCGGAAGCTAATCCTGTTAACGCGTATTTGGATGCAGTGAAGAATGGTCCTGTTCGTGGACAGAAGAACAAGCTCAAGTTCAAGAATAAGCGGTCCAGAGGCGATTCGGATGATGACGAGCGTGAGGCGCCTAAACCCAGACGACGAGCCAAGTTTTAAAATTGCAATGTAGAACGCTTGTTTATAGATATAGTAATACAAAATTTTATGAGAGATTATGCATGTTTATGTATGTATGTATGTGTATTAAGATCAATACTTCAGCAAAAGACGAATTCTACGAAGCAGCAGCAATAACAGAATGTCGCGTTGCGACTCCCAGCCAGATCTGACCAAAACTGGCTGACCAGCGCTGGGACCTAAGCATCGACAATAAAATGAAATGTGCGCAGCATGGTTACACCCAAACGTCCATTAGCCAACGGCCGTACGTAGCATTTAGGAATATGCTGCTAGAATCAACCCTCGTCTGCCAGCCACCGCACACCCCCCGCCTCTCGAAAGAGAACAAGGAATGGAAATGAGAAGGAAGAGAGAGAAGATCTAGGACTTACTCTCGGATTCGTCGACCGGGATTCCGTCGTGAGAAAAATCGACCATATAGAAATCAAAGGACTATAACTGCTCATGAATATTCCTCCGTCTCGACACCTGTTTGGAATAGCAACCCGGATCAATTGGACCAGCGCGATGTGAATCGCAAAGGACACGCAAAGATACCGAAGAAGCCCAAGCGAAGAGAACAAAAAGAAAAGAGACAGAAAAGTAGCTTCAGATCGACTCCACTAACCATCGAACGCAACAACTAATACAGCTGAGCCGTGGAAAACCGTGGCCAGGTCAGTTGCTGTCCAAATCCTTGAAGAGAGAAGAGAGGAAAAAAAAAAGCGCGAGGGAGTATTTATTTAAAAGGAATAGGGTTTTGTACCCTAGAAGGCTCCTGTGCGGCTTGATTTGTGGACAGTTGGTTTAGAGATGGTTGATTGTACAACATATATATATATATTATTGCATGGTTATGAGAATAGGAGAGGTTACAAGGTGAGATTATAATTGCGCACAAGTACTGTGATGGCTAAAAAAAACCCGATCGTGTAAATTTCACGAATGAAAATCTGAGGGAAAGATACTAATACCGAAACAAACAAACGATTTATAGGCCAAACAAGAGTAACGACAAAGGCTGGCAATATACAAGTACACAGAATTAAATAAAAAAATTAACAGGAAAAGTATGACAATAACTGAATATGTAAAAAATCGACACCGGGCGTGAGATTGACAAGTAGCAACTAGATGAGACCTAATCTCACACATACAGAACTTTTCTGAACATTTTTTCCCGCCAGGACAATTAATCATAAAACCCGCCGGCATCAACCCCTAAAATGTGCTTCGTTGCCGATCCCCCTTATGCAAAAAGACTGTGAGCTTAGTTGTTCCATTGCTGGCATGTGCGAATATACCAGCAAAGAAAATTGAAATCCAAGCCAAAAACAAGTAAAACAAGGGAATCATAGACTCTCGACGCGGCTGAGCCAATTGATGATCATCATCGCAATAGTGAGAGAGACATCCTCACCGTACATTGTACCATCGAAAGAGTCAGCTTGAAGGGACATGTTGTAGAGACTAAGGGTATCGAATCCACGGTCGCGTGCACGCTTAGCGAGTTCGATCGAGAAGTGATGAAGCGCATTGTTTCCTTGTTCAATAATTGCGCCGGGGGGCTTGAGATGTCCGGCAGCGGGAGGGCCGAGCCAGAGAATAGGTCGATGAACGGGGTTCGGCTCATGGGTCTCGATCTGTTTTGAGACCGCATCCATGACTTTGGTGGTGCGGTCCCAGTTGAATCCCAAGGAAAGTCCTTGCTGGAGGATGACTGGGACAGGCTTTGAGGTTTTGTGGTAGGTTGTCATGATCTCATCAATTTCCTCAAGAGTGCTCTGGGCGACGGGCTCGGAGTTGACGTGGATGATGCCGTGGAAGACGCGGTTGCAGACATAGGGCGCGCCGGTCTTTGTACCTTCCTCCTTAGCATCGAGGATCTCGGTCGAGTCAACGATGAAATGGTCACCCGATCCGGTTGAAGTACCACCACACTGTGGGTTGGTGTACTGAGAATCGCAACGGCAGCGCTGACGCTGCTGCTCGTTCAGCTCCCAGTTCTTGAGCGCACCCCAGGCGAGGTTCTTACGCAGGAGCGAGTTGAAGGCGCCGTAGATGTTTGCAGTCATGCGCGGTTCGCCGACGAACAAGATAGCATCAAATCTGTCAAGGATCATGCAGATTTCTTCAGCGCCAAACCAGCGATACTCGCAGTCGCGTGGATGGAACGGTGCATTGAAGCCAACACGGCCACCGCCGGAGAGTGCCTCAAGAAGCTTTTCCTTGTTCGGGCAGTACGGTCTCATAAGGGAACCATCAGGTTTGACCATTGGGTTGTAGATTCTTGTCGAGGAGATTTTGCACTCTTCAGCGCCATAAAAGTCCTCAAAGTAATCTTTGGCGATGACTTTGAAGCCATCCTCGCCAATTTTAGCGGTTTCGATCTTGTGCTGGAGCTGAGTGCGCGCAATTGCCTGCGCTTCTTCGTTGGAGATACCGTTAGACGGGGATGAGAAGATGAAGTGCATGAGAGCCCAGATGAACAAGACCACAGCTGAGATGCGGTAGACGGAGCCTTGGCCCGTTAGCGCGCTGAATGTGGCCCCTTGTTTAGCCATGTTGACCGGTAGGGGGGTTAAAGGCGCCGTGCTGAGTGAGTAGAGCGAGGGAGGGCTGTGCAAAGAAGAGGAAGAAAGGGGAGAGGATAGGGCAAGGCGGAGGGAGAGGAGCGGGAAGGAAGGAGGAGAGCGCAGCAGAGTGGTTGTGAAAGAGGCCGAATAAAGCGAGCACTCAGCGCCCAACCAGCTCAAGTCGCGATGGCTGCGTTGCTGCATGCAAAACGAGCGGCGGCAGCCGCGCCAAACTAGCTGAACTTTAGCTGAACTTTGCACTGCGCAACATGTGCTCTGGGTACGAAGCCTGTTGCTTACGTATTACTTAGTCATATACAATCACGTGCATACAACCAGGCCCGTGGTAATGTCAGCGAGAGTGGTGGGCGCGCGGAGAAAGGCTGGAACAGAGAGTGATCAGGAGCGTGAGTCGACTGCATTGTCAGACAACGCAGCGAATACTGTCTGGGATTTTGTGGCTATTTAATGCTTATTAATTAATCAGCACTTATCTTCCTACTTTTATCAAACCACATATTGTCGTCGTAATAATCAATAACTAATCCACCCCGACGGCTGCTATCAAATTTAACCTAACCCTGGTCGCCGTTTAGGGAGTCTCTGGAAGCCCTCGGAGACTATTAAAGATCGTGTTTGGGCCCGGCTGGAATTGTTTGCGTCTGGCCTCTAGCTATACTCCTCCTGTTTGATCTTTATTGGAATAAAATAGTGACAATGTGCAGACCGTCTACATGTTCAACCTGCTGTGAGTGACAACCGTCGAGGTGATGATACGACACTGGAGAGTCTGTGAGTGATTAAGAACCAGTATTGACGTCTGGGGGACGCTGTAGCCGGCAAGACCTGGTGGGGATGCGGATTGCATATTCCTTCCGTTATGGACTCTGTTCCCAAGACTGAGTGGTGAGCACGGCTGTTCTTCTTATTCTTTTGCACTATGCTAACTGAGATGCCAGGTGCTCTTGCCCCAAGACTGAATCCAGCGTTTATCCTCCCAAGGGACCCGGTCCAGATGGTGGGTGCACAATCATTTGATTTGCGATCGCTATGAGTCTATTACGTGTATTATATGTCAAATGTATACTAGGATGTCCGTGCGAATGTCGGGGCGAGTGAGATATAGTGTGTTTCAGGTGTATACAGGGCGATACTCGAGAATCATAGCGATCTGTGCGTGTGTTTCCGTTAGACTGCAATTAACACTTCATTCGTCTATTAGCATAAATTCCTTTTGTGATCCGGAGAGGGCAATTGTGTTGGGAACGACAGCAGTCAAGTATACGCTCTGCTCCTAAAGCAAGCTGGCATTGATGTATTTGATGATCTCGAGACATTGTCTACAGTCACTACTCTTGTCTGTACACACATCACGAATTCGTGATTAAAAACTAATAAAATTCCAATAATAGCAATTGAATTCGATTGCATAACTTCTTTTATGCAATTCGTAGTCGTGATCCAGTTGTTAATGCGTCGGATTTAACTCGGAAGCACAGCCAATAGAGTGAAGGGCAATAAGACACCGCTTAGCACGAAACTCCCATCTACTGGAGCCCACAGTCACTTCTCAGCGTGGCTAACTCAGGATATGGCTTGATCTCGCTTGTGAAACTTTGATCTGATTTGTTAGAGACATATAAATATGGTACAGTCACAAGTGACTTCACGGGTGATGAATAAAGGGAGCTGGGAGAGTATTCGAGCTGTTGCTGGGATCATTCGACAGCGCCAGATTGGAGCTTGTGCTCGACGCGATTATAGCTTTTACCACCGTCCACGGATAGCAGGTCCATATACTCAGAACTTTGCGAAGAATCAAAATGTACAGCAGCAATTACAGCAGACCTTATACAAAAAAAGTTGTGTGCAAATCCAGTGTCGACGGACAATCCGCATCTCGCCGCAATACTTACTCGACGATTACGTACCGCGATATCTCATGCAGACACCACAGCAGCTCGAGCAGAAATTAGCAGACGCAGAAAAACACCTACACGACTGCAGACTCTGTCCGCATGACTGTGGAGTTGATCGTTACAAAGAAACAGGATATTGTGCGCTTGGTGCAGAGCGGATCCCGGTGTCGAACATCTCGCCTCATTTTGGTGAGGAGTCGTGTCTTACAGGAATGAACGGTTCAGGCACGATATTTTTTGCTTCGTGTAATTTAAGATGTGCGTTTTGCCAGAATTACGAAATTTCGCATGTCAAAGACGCGGGAGATATGTTGACGGCAGACGAAATTGGCGAATGGATGGTGAAGCTACAGGATATGGGCAACTGTCATAATATCAACTTTGTGACGCCCGAACATGTTGTTCCGGTCGTTGTCAGAGCGATTATAAAGGCGAGGGATCTTGGGCTGCGAATTCCGATTGTGTATAACACATCATCGTTTGACTCGCTCGAGAGTCTACGGCTCATGAATGGTTTAGTTGACATATACTTGGCTGACTTTAAACTGTGGTCCCCTGAAGCCTCCAAACGACTGTTAAAGTCTGAAAAATATCCAGAGGCAGCACGCCAGTCGCTGAAAGAGATGGTGCGTCAGGTGGGAGCGCTCAAGTTTACAGGCGACGGGATAGCGCAGACAGGCGTTCTTATCAGACACCTGATTATGCCAAACTACGTTGAGGACTCGACGCAGATCGTTAGATTTATTGCCCGCGAGATTGACAAGGACAGTTTTGTACATATCATGACGCAGTATTTTCCATCGGGGCATGTTGGACGGAAGAGTACGCGAGGTAGTGGGGTCAGGTATGAGGACATCAACCGAGCGGTGACTGACGAGGAGAGTGAGGCAGTGATGGCAGCAGCGCGAGAGGCCGGACTATGGAGGTTCAACCAGGCGGAGGAGTTGTCTGGGTATTCGTGAAGTTTGTTATGAAACCTGGATTTGGAAGTTAGGGCACGAGCATAAGGATAACCGAAGCCGGAAGCTTGATGTGATTGTCGAAATTTGACCGTGGGATTCGGGAGCTAGATGAGGGAGAGATCAACAAACGGCAAGGAGACGGTGGAGGTCGGTAAGTCTTGGGGATCCTTTGTGTTAGAACAATGGTTGCGATGACGCTAGATGATCGGCATGGGGATGCGCAAGACAGAGGATAAGTCCGATGAGGGCGTGCGCGAACAGCGACGAGGCGGTTGCATTACGGAGAATAGGATCAATTTTAGATCAGCTTTGAGAGTTTTCACATGTCGGTGTAGTTTACACATGGGATAGCTGGAGATGGGCGTTGAGAGCAGGGTCTGGGAGGATGTATACGTGAACTGACAGGTGTGATGAGCCCTTGGGCGAGCAGTTGCTGGAGTTGACTGCGTGTGGAGTCGCTGCAGCGCTGCGAAACACTCCTGAGCACGATTCTACACATAATCTTCCCCGCTGCATCTTGCTCTAGTCGTTCCCTGTTTTCTATTCTTTGTCACCCTGTTCTCTCCCCACCTGGGTACGTCATCGCATCGCGGATCCTTTCTTCAAGGTTCATGTATCCAAAAAAAAACGCAAATTTGCGTGGCACAAATCCAATGCGGCGTCAAGTGGCGGTGTAGCGTGGCAGGGCAGGTACACTCCGAAAACTCTAATTGTGTGTATAGCCAGTTGGTGCCGTGCTCAGAACTGTGAGCGCGACATCTGTTCTCAGTGTGTTTACTGCTGCGTATTCCATATATTGGTGCTATATTACTGTATAGCGACTATATTGCATTATTCTGCCTTGTACTGCATCATACCGCTGCCGACTTACCGCATATCCGGGCCCCTCCACACGAACTCGCCCTGCGTCGCCGTCACAGCGCGGCGCCATAGAAAACCCTCGCGGCTCGGCGCCGTTTCCTCTTCCGGCTGTGATTGTCTAACACACGCAGTAGCCTCTTTTTATTCACGGCCGCGTCCTCCTCTGCTTCCTCTTCCTCACCTCCATTGTCAACCATCAACAATGGCAGACGCGTCCTCGGTCTCGTCCTCCACCTCGGCGTTCGTCTCGGCCATCGTCCTCAACGGCGTCATCTTCCTCATTTTCCTAATCTCCTTCCTCATCCTCCGTCCCCGTTTCACACGCACTTACCAGCCAAAGACCTATGTTGACTCTGTTCCTGAACCGTGAGTGCTCGCGTTTTTTTTGCTCGCAGTAGACACAGATGCGCCAGTAGACCTCCGTGTCTTGCTCTTCGCGTGTGTTTGATCATCATCTACTGTAGCATCTTGGTGGGCGCGGCTGCTCGCGCATCTGTTCTGCTGTTGTTTACTTGTCGCGTTGTCGCGTTGTAGTTGCTCATCTCTTGCGTAGTCTTCGCACGGAGCCTCTTCCCACCGGCGTTTTTGCCTGGCTCAAGTTCTTGCTCACCCGCTCCGACTCCTACGTCCTGCGCCAAGCTGGCATCGACGGTTTCTTCTTCCTCCGTTTCTTGAAGCTCGTTGTCTTTATCTCTTGCGCCGGTATCCTCATCCTCTTCCCCATCCTGCTCCCGCTCAACGCGACCGGCGGCGCTGGTAACACCGGTCTCGACCAGCTCTCCTTTGCAAACATCTCAAACCAGAAGCGCTACTACGCCCACGTCTTCCTCATGTGGATCTACTTTGGCTTCATCCTCTTTTCCCTCTACCGCGAGTTCATTTTCTTCATCTCCGTCCGCCAGGCCGTCCTCACCTCGCCCTTCTACTGGAATCGCGTCTCCTTCCGCACCGTTCTCTTCCAGACCGTCCCCGACAGCTTCCTCAACGAGCGCACTCTTCTCAACCTTTTCCCTGAAGCTAAGAACGTGTGGATCAACCGCAACGTCGCGGAACTCGAGAAGACTGTTCAGGAGCGCGACAAGCTTGCCCTCAAGCTTGAGGCCGCCGAAATCAAGCTTCTAAAAACTGGTGTCAAGAACAAACTCAAGGCCGACAAGAAGAACGCTAGCCCAGTCCCCGATGGTCCGGTTACTATCGACCAGTACGTCCCCGAGAAGAAGCGCCCGTCGCACAAGCTCAAATTCCTCGTCGGCGAGAAAGTCGATACCATCAACTACGCGCGCGAGAAGCTCTCTGAGCTGAACCCGAAAATCAAGGATCTCCAGGACGACTCGATCTCTGCCAAGCGTCTTAACTCATGCTTTATCGAATTCTCGACCCCTGAAGCGGCTTACGACGCGTACCAACTTCTTGCTCACCATATGCCTCTGCACATGGCACCCCGTTACCATGGTGTCCGCCCTCAGGACATTATCTGGTCTAATCTGCGTCTCCTTTGGTGGGAACGTCTAATCAGAGTCTACGCTTCGACCGCCTTTCTTGTTGCTCTCGTTATTTTCTGGGCTATTCCCGTTGCCGCTGTTGGTGCAATCTCTAACATCACCTATCTTACCGACAAGGTGCACTTCTTGCGATTCCTTCTCAATATGCCCAAGGTCATCTACGGTATCGTTACTGCCTTGCTTCCTTCTATCTTGCTTGCCATTCTCATGATGCTTCTTCCCATCATGCTGAGAAAGGCCGCTCGTGTTGCCGGTGCCCCTACGACCGCTCTTGTTGAACTACATGTCCAGAATTCGTACTTCAGCTTCCAGGTCGTGCAAGTGTTTTTGGTGACAACCATCTCGTCCGCTGCTGCTTCAGTCGTTACTCAGATTGTCTCTGATCCAACTTCTGCTATGAGCTTGCTCGCAACAAATTTGCCCAAGGCTTCTAATTTCTTCATTGCTTATATCTTGCTCCAGGGTCTTACTGGTGCTGGAGGTTTGTTGCTGCAGATTGTCGGCTTGATCTTGTCGATGATTCTTCCCAGACTTCTTGACTCGACTCCGCGCAAGATGTTCAACCGTTTCATTGGTCTCAGTGGTCCCGCCTGGGGAACTACCTACCCTGTCTACACTAACTTGTTTGTTATTGCCATCACTTACTCGATCATTTCTCCTTTGATTCTTCTCTTCTCTGCTGGCGCCTTTGCTTTGCTTTACATCGCATACCTTTATAACTTCTTGTACGTCTACCAATCGCCCATGGACCTCACTGGTCTTAACTACCCGCGTGCTCTGTGGCAATGCTTCACCGGTCTCTACCTCTCTGAGGTCTGTCTTCTCGGTCTCTTTGCTGTCGGCAAAAACTGGGCTTGTATTGTTTTGACCGCAATCATGCTTGCATTCACTGCCTTCTTCCAGATCACTCTGCAGGAAGCTATGTGCCCTATGCTTGATGTTCTTCCCAAGTCGATTGAGATGGAGCGCGCACACGCTGAGGGCACCGACCGCAGCTCGCCCATGGATGCCTCGAACACTGCTCCCACCCTCACCGAGAAGTCGACCACCAACGCCGATGCCGACGCAGGCGAGAAGTACGAGGCTCAGCGCCAAAAGGCCAAGTACTCGAAGCCGATCTTCCGCTTCTTAAGGCCAGATATCTACAACTCGTATCTTGAGATGAAGGCCACTATGGTTCCAGACTGGACTGTCCCTACCTACACTGTCGATGACGAGCGTGGAGCGTACCTCAACCCCGCCGTTACCGCCCAAACACCTTTCCTCTGGGTTCCTCGCGACGAGAACGGATGGTCAGCACACGAGATGGAGTCCACCGTCCCTGTTATTGGTATCAGCGACGAGGGTTCGTATTTTGACGACAAGGGCAAGATTATCCGGCAAGGCATGCCTCCTGGATATGAGTTTTCAAAGACTATGTAATCTTGTTTTTGTTGATAATGTGTTTCCTCGACGTTCATATATAGATGGCTGGCTGTTTATGACTTGATGTTTGTTTTGACGACTGTCGCTCTTTTATTACGCGTCACTTCCACCTTCTTTATATGTGTATTATTATTACTATTATTATTATCATTAATTTTGGAAGCTATTTAGTAAATTAATTTAGTCAATTTCTAATAATCTTTGTTCTGGTGACTGCATTTGTAGCGTAGAAACAGCAGTAGACGGGCTGGCTCAGCTGAACCTTGTTTACACCAAAACGCGTCGCGCGCGGACACAAAGCAAGCAAAAGTACACAAACCCTATCGCGCCTCACACGTTACAATCTCCTCGCCGGCAGCCCACCTATATGCAAAGAGTATCGCACCTGACGAGCGTATAGGACTAGATAATGGAGTTGAAGGCTGAAATCGAGGCGAAGAAGGCGCGGTTAGCTGATTTGCGGCGATTGCGGGAGCAACGGGTGCAGCGGAGCACGCACCGGGATGCAGTACGTGATGTTCTCCCTTGATTATCCGCGGCTGTTTTTTTTGATAGCGGGATATGGAATTCTGGTGATGGTTTTGAGAGAACTTGATAACAGCTAACAGCGTGTGCTTGTTGTATAGTATGCTTCACCATCGCGCGCATCAGCAGATCGTAAGGTCGAAGTTGATCAATTAGTCGCCGAGTTAGTCGGATCACCACGAACGCCTTCGCGAGCATCTGGGTCTGGTGTTCTGAAACGGGAGTCTAGTGATTTATTCTTTTCAGATGTGGATTCTTTGTCGGAGGGTGGTAGTGAGCGGTAAGTATTTCTAAGATGAGTGAGATCTGGATACTGATTGTCGAGCTGTACAGAGCTATCACTGGCGAGTTTGAAAAATCAGAGCTATCAACCGTTATTAATACACTATATGAGATCATACCGTCTACTGCGGTTAGCAGCGCACAACAAGCAGGGACTGGGGATGACTGGAAGCCAGAGAAGCCTACGAAGATGATGTACAGTAAAGAAGTGCAGACAGATGATTACTTATTTGAGGACGAAGAAAGCTTGAGCAATACAAAGAACAAAGTTCAAGGACGAGCAGAAGCCGATGATGAACTACGACAGCGGATAGAAGAACTCGAGCGGGATTTGCAAGCAAGTAAAGTGAGTGCTCTTGAATCAGCGCCAGTGCCCGACTCTCGTATCGGAATCAAAGCATTGTCTGCTGATGATCAAGCTGGAATTATCACATCTTTACCCTTCAGAAGTTTTTTCGAATCGTCTACAAAGATTATCGAGCGTGCTCTTGATGAGGATTATGATTTGCTATATGATTATTCCACAGGGGTATCCGGGACAGTGTAAAGACCCTTCCCCTGTTCTATTACTTGTTTTATGAGAGTATGCTAATTTCTGTGGTAGTGATGTTGAATCAAAGTCACAAGTGCGACAAGTATGCGAGTTTTTTTCGGAAAAATGGTCGAAAAATCGGGCAGTTACCTCTATAGATTGGTCTCCGCATGTATGCGTGATACAAATTCTCTATAACTTTTTTTAATGAGCTAATACTTTTCATAGTTTTTGGAACTTGTTCTTGCTTCATATTCTAGAAATTCAGTATCTGTTCGGGAGCCTATGGGTGTAGTACAAGTTTGGAACACGCATTTGCAGAGTAGACCAGAATTTGTATTCCAAGCCCAGGTAAGTGCGGCAATATCCCGAACACACACAGTTATACTAACATCGATTTTAGAGTGACGTACTGGTAGCCAAGTTCTCGCCATACAATCCGAACCTTATAATAGGTGGATGTCAGAACGGACAGATAGTAGTCTGGGATACACGAGCAAGTACTGATCCAATTCACAGTTCTTCGCTTATCAGTTTGGGGCACTCGCATCCTGTTTATGCACTTGACTTTTCTAATGCAAACGGGACGAATGCTATTGTTAGCTGTAGTACAGATGGACGGATATGTACTTGGACTATAGACATGCTAGCTAGACCTCAGGTGAGCCTTGTGCGAGAGCTACTAACTACAAATGCTGATATTTTTGTTCAGGAAGTAATTGATTTGAAGTTACCACCACCATCGCGGACAGAAGACCTGGCCTCAACAACGCTGGGCATCCCGAAATCTGATCCAAACTGCTTCCTCGTTGGCAGTGAAGATGGCAATATCTATGCCTATAATAGAGTCTCGCGTCCAAACGCCAAAGCAGGGCTGTCCTTAGCGACCAATACATTGCCGCATTATGCGCCTATTTCAGGGCTTAGCTTTCATCCCGCTAATAGTCCGATTGATCTCAGTGATTTAGTCTTAAGTTCGAGTCTTGATTGGACCGTCAGATTATGGCGACTGCATAAGCCAAGCTCAGCTGATATTAACAGTACTCGTGTAGCGGCTCCTCGACCAGAAAAATCACTAGTGCCGGCTTCGTCTGTTCTGTTAGAGTCACTTATGGAGTTTTCTGGCGCTGATGCGATATACGATATCGCATGGAGTCCTGTGCGATCTGGCGTATTTGCGTCTGTCGGGTGCGCAGGTTCTGTCGATATCTGGGATCTTACGGTTGATACGGGGGCGCCTCTTGCTTCTGCATCCCCTTCTAAAGAGGCGGTAGGGCTTGATGCGCTTAATAAGTTGGCGTGGGAGAAAAGCGAAGGGAAGTTATTAGCCGTCGGACGACTCTCAGGTGGAGTCGTGTTATATGATGTCGGACAGGGTTTGAGCGTAGTCAAACCCGGAGAATGGACTGGTATGCGAAGATTGGTTTCGCAACGAGTATGAGCATATAGAAGAATGCATCTATGCATATATGAACTTGAATTGTAGATCCTTCACTGCTTGATAATGGGTGTCGCGTCTAGTCGCACGTGACCTGCTGTGCGGCTCTCGAGCGACGTGGTCATCTACACAGCGCGATAGAGGCAGTAAATTGATCATGCGAGGATGTGTTAAGTACGGCATATTATGAGGGTTTAACTGAATAGTGTATCACCGAGTCACCAGAAGAAGAGGAAAACAAGAGTAGAAATGATGCGGATCATTGTTTTGTTGTGTGTGGTTTTAGTTGCGCCGGTGCTTGCGATGTTCTCGGTCCAGGATGATCTGCTGGCGTTTCCCCAGGTGCGAGCTCTTTCATGATCAATAAAATGAATTAGACGAAATGCGGGATAATTTTATTAACTTTTGTGTCTTGTAGTTTCAAATTGACTTGACGGACGACTATGTCACAGAAAGCGAGGTCGCAAAGCTTCTCAATCCAGTATCGGAGGCCAGCTACGAGCAAGACCGGCACGAACAACACACCACACAGCCAAAACGAAAAGAAGATTACGAGGTAATGAATCTTTCCGGGACTAAATATCTCTGTACAGTGCCTATAGTTGAACCTCAGGTTTCTATGAATGCTTCTGAGAAGGAGTTTTCAAAAGCTGAAGAGGAGCGGGAACTTGTGCGGGCACAGAGTGTGGGATGGGATCTACTTGAACCGCTTAATGGCACTTGCCTATACTATGTAAGTGCTTATTTTCATATTAAAGTGATATAGATTTGGAGCTGATGAATATGAGGATAGATCGCCGGATGGTGGACATATGCGTTTTGCCATAAGAAAGAAGTCAAGCAATTCCATCAACTTGCACCACAGAAAGGGCTCACGTTATATCCTCCCAAAGAAGATCCAAACAGCAAGTCATACGTTCTCGGACGAATCTCAGAGTCCAGATCTTCGGCGTCCGCTGTCGAGAGCGGCAGCGCTACGTCCGGGGAAGCAGACGCAGCCAGCGAGGGAGCCACGACACCCAAAGTAAGCGTTGGCGGTGAGACTTCAGTCCAATCAGCTGGTGAAGTTCGCTATCTAGTTCAAAAGATTGGCGGTGGTAGTGTTTGCGATTTGACTGATCGCGAACGGAAGATTGAGATTCAATTCCACTGTAATCAAAATTCGCAGGATAAGATCGCATGGATCAAAGAAGTCACTACATGTCGCTATTTAATGGTCGTGCATACGCCCAGGTTATGCCAGGATTCAGCGTTTTTACCGCCGAAAGAAGATAATGCGAATGAAATAAAATGTCGGAGGATAGGAACCGAGGAACAGATTGCCAGGTATGAAGCGGAGAAGATAAAGGCTGCTGAGGTGGAAGCCGCAATCGCCGAGAAGATTGCGAATGAGAAGGACGAGGGAGGGGAGGGGGAGATAGAGACTGAGGAGGTGGTGATACAGGAGGAAGTAATAGTGCAGCTATTCTAGGACGTGATAGGTGACGATGTGCCTATTACATGATATTCTTGCACCGTCAGTCCTGACAATAGGTGAGCTACATTTGCAGAGACTGGTTATATCATAAGTTTAGCGGTCTTTATTGCGTTGGAAAGCAAGTGCTTAATGAATGAAGGATAACTTGGATAGCTATAACAGGAATGCATATGGTATTTATTGACGGTTGCAAGTAGTTGTGTAGCTCGAAAGCCTATTGTAGAAAATCGTCTCTATGATAGATATTAGACTAGAATGTCTTGCAAATGAAATGCGTAAATCACTGCCATGCCATGTGCTGAATGTGTTTAATGTATAGTGAAGTACGCTCTGTCATAGAGTAGTCAGCACTTCCACGAATCTCTAAATCCGCTAACTATCAATTCCCTCTGTCCTCGTTCCCCGACGGAATGGAGGCTTGTCTATTATACTATTTTTCCTTTTTCCAGGCCGAAAAAGAGGCTGTGGCCTGAACGCGAGAGTGGAATGTATCCAAATTTCCGAATTAGGGTCTCCGAGGGATTAGGTTATCGGTTTTAGTTCACCCAGCCACGATTTTCGTACCCGGGCAGAAAGCAAAGAAGACAAAGTTTTGTCCTCGTTTTGTGAGTTTGCTGGAAATCTCGCGGGAGACGAACCAGTGACCGCTGCTAGTGTCTTCTTAGCCACCATATCTCTGCCTCCGAATCCGTACTTTTGTAAACAAAACAATAGGTCTTCTCTTTCTGCGCCAGGAATGCTGTGTCCGCAGCAGGGAACAGATCAGGGTTGGCTTGCAGCAACAGGTCTGCAGCCACGCTTCGCCGTTAACCGTAGGGTCCATTGTGTGCGTAACAAAGCTTGCCCCGTTCGAAGTAAACGTAGACGGCAGCTGCGTCTCTTACTCTTCGCTCGAAAGTAGCTGTTCTTCGTAAATATTTTTATGTCTTTGAATTTGTATATTTACAGTCGTGAGTATTTACAGGAAGTTGTGTGTTGACACAACTGGTCGCTGCTGCCGCTGTTTGCGAATGCGCGCTCTTCAATACGTCAACCGTCTCTCGCAATCGCAACATCCTTGGCCTCTCAATATGCTGCCGCATATACCTTCGGAAATGCTGTCTTCAGGAAGACAATAATCTTAACCAGCTGAGCTCAGTTGGCTTGATTTCCACAAGATCAGCGGTGAAGCATCAGTGGACCTTGATTTAGACTGCAGTAATGGCGGTCTAGTCCAGGATCTCGAAAACACTGGTAACGTATTGTACTGAGAAGAAAGATATGATTCAAATCAAAACTCCTGAACAGCATAAGCAGAGAATCAAACTGCACACGCTTATGTCGACGCAGAAGCTCCGCAATGCAGTATTCCAAGATGCTGCTATCCAACTTATGTCTTTAAACATGCGATGGCCCACCAGTTATCACGTTCGTATCCAGATTCAATCACTTGTCCGCCAGCAGAAACAATATCCTCTTCAAGTTCCCCACGACGATATAAATGGTAATAGCGTTCGACTACCACTGTCGACTCTTCCTGTGTTGCCTCGTCTGCTTCAGTTGGTTGCGCTTTCTTGGTCTTCTTCTTGGTAACCCAGGGAACCATCACGTCCTGCTCGTGATTCTCATCCCATCCGCGCCGGCTAGATCCCTGTTCCAAAGCCCAGACGTACATTAACGCTCTGCCTCGATCTGGGCGCAACCCGCTCAGTATAGTTTCCACTGCCTCGATCCGTCTTTCGCGAGACGCAAAATGATGCACAACCGCAATCGAAATAGCAAAATCAAACCGCCCTTTACCAATCGGCATCTCAATCCCGTCCGCAACCCCAACATCCGCAGTCCTCATCTTCTTCACGTTTTTCTCCTCGGACGCAATCTTGACTAATTGATCGGACCTATCCGTCGCTATTATGTAGATCCCAGGGTTCTCTACCGCGAGATACTTCCCATTCCCGCATCCAATATCAAGACCTATCGAGCCTAGAGGCAAAGAACTCAGAAATCGCTCGACAATAGGCCATGGTTTGTACCGGGTTTGCGAGAAGTGTGAGGCGATTTTGTTGTAGATTTCGTGGACGTGATGTTGTTCAAGCGCAACGGGATCGACTTCTTGGAAAGATGACGATTCTGTTGTCATTTTTGCAATTACACACAGTAGATCCTGCAATCAATCGCTTCAAAACAAGATTCTGGTCCTTTTTATCTTGATATATTTCGGATAATGGGTGTTTATGAAAATCTGCCAGGGTTGCGGTTCGAATGACCCCTGAATTGAAATCAACGGGCGGAAATCAACAACGCGTCTGACAAACAGCCAGCAGCCCTGCTTTGCATTTCACCGCGATTCGTCTCTCCAGTGCACTTCCCGCGTCGTGTAGAGCAGATTCAGACATGGCAGATATCTCATTTATTGTCACATCAGCAAATACCTCTTCCGAGCGCCGGATATCACCACAATGGTCGCTTTCGTATCTCAAATCGCGTCTTGAGCCCATCACCGGCGTCCCGTCTTCCTGCCAATTACTCCAGGTCTTCATCGCACATTCCGAGGTACCAATCAATCTGACTCCTCCTTCTGGATCTACAGATGACAATACTGCTCTCTCTGAATTCCCGCTCGCGTTAGTCCCCTTTGCGCGACTGCACGTGGAAGATACTCGACCACCAGGCATGCAAGAAAACTACACCGACGTGAGCGGCGTCGAGAAATACGAAATGACAGATGAAGAGTACGCTAAACGGTCAGATACCGTGATGGCATACAAGATTCGGAATAAGCTTGGCCGGTTTTCGGAGCAGGCTGCTGGTGGTCCGCGGACTCAGTTTAAGCAGACTTCAGCCGAGCGTGGAATTGCGGTGGGCAAACGATGCAGAGTAACCGAGCCCTCTGAGCGACGAGGAATAGTCAAATTTCTCGGTTCAGTTGCTGAACTTCCTGCTCATCCGGGCGGAATCACCGAAGGCGATGAGGATCTATGGGTCGGTGTTGAATTTGACGAACCGGTTGGTAAAAACGATGGTAGTGTTAAAGGCAAGAAATACTTTTCTGCGCGGAAAAATCACGGTTCATTCTTCAGACCTGATAAAGTCGAGGTAGGAGATTTCCCCGAACTTGATGATTTATTCGATGACGATGATGAGGAAGTTTAGACTGGTTTATAAAATGATCCTACAGTATATAATTTTCACACACACACAAACAAAACAAAAATCACAAAAATCACTAATTACCAGAGGTATCGACACTAGCATACACAACCAAACCCTTCATGAATCATCTAGTATACAACCAAACGCTGTCGTAGAAATCATTCTTACTCCATTATTAGCACCTCCGTAGTTATTTATTCTTCCTCGTCTTCCTCCTGGAGTCTCTTTTCCTCTTGTTCTCTCTCATAATTAAACAACGTATCAGTAGCTTGAGAATAAAAAAGCAAAGCCTCTTTTTTGCCTAGATTCTTCAGCGAATATAGCATTCCTCTTGGCACCATAAAATGTCCCGCTCGACGCATTCCGAATGTCGTATTACCAAGCGTCACTTCTACATGACCCTCTAAAACAGCAAAGAGCAAGACGGCGTGTCGCGAAGACTTGCGGTTCTTCATGCCACCTGGAGGAAGCTTGATCATACCAGCGGCTATAAAAGCATACTCCTCAAATGTCTTTGCATATTCGAATGTACTGGCTTTAGCGTACGTTACTCCCTTTGCCGATACTCCTATGCCTAGATTCATCTCTCTTAGTAAACACTTCATAAAATAAGAATAACAAAACTTACGTCGTTTCGCAGTCTCTCCCGTCACAGGATCCTCGACTTCTGTCTCGATAAGTCGTGGCTCGTCGTCGTATTCCTCCTCTTCTACAGCATGACGCGCTGTCGAGCGAGA
The DNA here is from genome assembly GCA_030571195.1 of Myxozyma geophila. Taxonomy (NCBI): domain Eukaryota; kingdom Fungi; phylum Ascomycota; class Lipomycetes; order Lipomycetales; family Lipomycetaceae; genus Myxozyma; species Myxozyma geophila. The sequence continues at coordinate 195,174 of JAJLXK010000002.1, forward strand.
TCTAGATGTTTTAGCAGGAGCCGCAGCAGGCGATTCCACCAGGAAGACTCCAGTAGCTTTCGGCACTTTAATTGCAGTTTCGGGATCTCTCTCCATGTCATACACAATCCGCTCGTTGCGCCAATACGCAAGAGGCTGGATATGTGTTCGTTTTGATCGTCGGACATTCGGATTCTCAGACTTATTTGACTCGTGAACAAGCTCCACAAACCCGCTCTTTCCTTGTGTTGCTGGTAGGTCTTCGTTATCTTCGGTTGCCTTTCGCTTGCGAGACACTTTCTGAGATGCAGATTGCGTTCTCGTTTGGGAGGCAGGTGGTTTCTGGCTCTTAACTCGCAAAGGTGCGGGTTTCGCTGAAGCCTTGGCTTTGGCTGCAGGTTTCACTTTCTTTGCGGGTAGACTGCTCTTTCTCGGCTTCGCGCCAACAGACGACTTTCGAGTCTTTTTGGTAGGCTGATACTCGACTTCGCTTAGATCCGAATAATCGGGCTCAAGCTCTGATGCAGAATCAAGCTCTGGCACAAATCCTGCCGTAACCAGTTCTTCAGGCTCTGATTCGGCCTCCTCTTCCTCTTCTTCCTCCTCCTCCTCCTCTTCTTCTTCTTCCCCGTAGGACTCAGAAACGGGGTCAGGAGCGAGAATGACATCTTTCTGAGATCGACCCGTTCTCTTAGCAGTCTGCTTTGGCTTCTGCTGGACAGCCGCGTCGATCGTTGCCTTGTTCTCAGAGATCTGCTTTAGTTTATTTTCACTCTCCCGCTGCTCCCGTTCCTGAACTTCTCTATATTCCCGCATTTTGGTCTCGAATGGGTCTGGCTCAGTGTTATCCTCAGGCTCAGGGAAATTCTCCTCTTGGTCTTCATAGTCATTATGTTGGAACGAGGTCTCAGAGCTAATTTGTTCACTTTCAGCGTTATCGTTTGCTTCTTCTTCGTCTAGCGCGTCATAGTCCATCATAGAAAAAGGCTTGGCATTCTTTGCGTTTTTCTGCTTCTTTGATCCACGGACAATGAGATTGTTTCCATTAATAGGTTGCAGCGCGTGCGATTTAGGTGCGGTCTCTGAATCCGAGCCTTTATCCAAGGAATCAAAAGAGAATCGAGAAAGAATATTCTGAGGCGCAGGAAGACTCGTAAAATCCAATTTTCGCGCGATATCAGCCATAGGTCGCACTTCGCTTCGTCTAGGAGGTGATCCGATGTTTGTGTTGACAGGTGTTCGGCGAGGTAAAACACCACCTCCACTTACAGCACCAGCTGCACGACGACGAAGAGAAGATGCTGGCCCCGACGATGGAGTTCGATTCCGGCTTGTTGAGTGCGACGCGGTTATTTCCATAGACTCTTCGCTGTCGATTGTACGGCTTTGACTGTCATTGCCTTTCGCGACAGTCGTCTCGGATGCGAGAGGAGAGAAGATGCCGTCCATGTTCTGAAAGCCTTCGTCATCATTTCCTGTATCTGGAAGCTCAATTCCTGTTTTTCTATAGCATAAAAATGTGAGAACTATGCCTACATCGCGCGCAATAATCCTTGCAAGTGAATACACACCTTCCCTTAATACCAACTTCAGCAAAATTCGACGGACGCGCATTGCGTCCTTCCATAGCAGCAGACATGATAAATCAACAGGTATTAGCACCACAATTCAGTTTCTACCGCGCTATTGCTGCTGCTTTCTTGTTCTCTAAAACGTAAACAATCAGTATCAACAGTCCGCTCAACTACCGAGAAGCAACGACTAGTATTCGTCTTGTCAAACACAGCAATTATATAATAAAAATACCTTTTTCAAAGTTAGTAACAGCTCTTCAAGAGTCCGCTCGTATATAATATCCACGCGTCGACTGTTGTTGATTGCTAGGGTCCTCGATGTGTGTGGTTGTGCGAGGGTGATGTCAACAAACAAACGCCGGGTAATCTGGGTAACAAAGTTACCCGGATAACGCGTAACTGCCACGATCAGTCTGAGTTTGTATTTCGTCAAATCGATCAGCCCGAGTTGCATTTATTGCAATCGTTGCTTACAGTGGTGTGCTTCATTTGTTACAGAGGAAAAAATGACTGCGGACGCAAAGATTGTCGATGGCAAAGATGAAGATGTTGTTATGGAATCTCAAGAGGATATGCCAATTGAAGAGACTTCTAACGATTTTATCCCTGAAGGAGTGAGCAGTGTGGAAAACGCTGATATCTCCAGTACATATCACTCTGCAATTCCACGAGCGATCCAGGAAGTCCCGAAAGAGCCATGTATATTGGGTGTGGATGAGGCAGGTAGAGGTCCAGTTCTGGGTATGTTACTGTTTAATGCTTAGTGTCCAGGGACGTTGAGAGCTGATGTACGATGATATTAGGTGCCATGGTATATGCGTTGAGCTATTGTCTAAAGTCATATTCAGACAGATTGCCTTCTTTTGGATTTGCAGATTCAAAGACTCTGACACATGAAGTACGGATGAAGCTGTTTGCTCGGATCTGCGATTTCGATCCTGACGCACCCTCCGGGACCGACAAGAGCAAGCCGGGCGAAAATGAGCTCTTTGATAATATCGGATACGCGACACGCACTATGTCTGCTCGTGATATTTCAAGCGGCATGCTCCGGTCTAATGCTAGCGGAGTGTACAATCTGAACGAGCAAGCTCATGATACAACAATCAATTTAATAGACGAAGTTTTAAAGGCTGGGGTTAATATCACTGAAGTATATGTGGATACAGTAGGTCCGCCTACGTCTTATCAGAATAAACTATCAAAGAGGTTTCCGAACGTGAAGGTTACAGTTACGAAGAAAGCTGATTCATTGTTTCCAATTGTATCAGTTGCTAGTATTTGCGCGAAGGTGACTCGAGACGTAAATTTGATGCAAAGAGAAGAAATGCTTGGCAAAAGCGCTGACGAGGGATGGGGCAGCGGTTATCCTGGAGGTATGTCTTCAGTATTCTATTGATCTTAGATGATATTGACGTATTATGCAGACGCAAAAACTGTCAGATGGCTGAAAGAAAATGTGGATCAAGTATTTGGATGGTCCAAAGTCGTGCGGTTCTCATGGCAGACCACGAAGGATCTGTTGGATAAAGACGAGAATGTCCGAAACGTCGAATGGTAAGTAGTTGCGCACGACATGTTCAGAACTCTGCATACTAACTACTGCTGTGTAGGCATGATCCTAATGCTGGCAAACTTGTGTTTAAGACCCCAAATCCTGCTGCTTCAGAAGTATGGTTTGGAACACCAGTCACTTCACAGTTTTGATACCTTTGCTTGTAATTGTTGCTTAGTCTGTTTTGGTCTCATATTTGTTTATGGAATGGCGCATTGGACTTGATTTCTATTGTATATTCTAATATAATTGTTTTCAGAATCGATTAAACCTCGCGCGCGTAGGACTCTAACATAGCCCAGCCAAGGACGCGTCGGTTATCAGATTATCCGGGTCCGGTTACCCTGATTCAATAGCGCTTGCCTAAAGCGTCATATTCTGGATTGCGGGCTGATACTGTTCCAACTGCCAGGCAGACTGAACTTAGATAGGTTTATTTCGTCATTTCTCTGCGAATCCTTTTTTGGAGAAATCTTTGGATATCATTGCTGTATTTTCTTGTTTGCGTGTTGTGCAGCTAGTTCTGCTCTGCTACGCCCTTTCTACCTCCAATTTACGCCACCGGCGTTCCAGCACCGCTACCAACAGGAGGCTCCTCATAATCCAATTCATCAGTCAGATAATACAGACAAAGAGCAAAAATGAGTTCAAAGACGTGGGATTACATTGCGAAGATTGTCATGATTGGAGATTCGTGAGTTTGGCTAATTCATTTGCGGAAAATATATAGCCTGTAGTGCATTTACTAATCACCCACCTGATAGCGCTTGTGGAAAATCGTCCCTTACAGTCCGACTTACTGATGATACATTCAGCGACAATCATGATGTGACAATTGCTGCGGAAATTGGGTCAAAGATTGTGCCAGTGGACGATAGTGTTTTTATCAAACTTCAAATATGGGTATGCGATGCTGAGAATGACAGTGATAGTGACTTGTACTAACTGGATTACTATAGGATACTGTATGTGAATTAGATGGGTTCAAGCGGTCTAATTGGCTGATCTTGGTATGCTAATTTGATAATATAGGCCGGCCAGGAACACTACAGAGCAGTTACCAGATCATACTTCCGCAATGCTACAGGCTGTCTTCTTGTGTACGACGTCACTCGCCGCGATACTTTTCTACACGTGCAAGAATGGCTCGCCGATCTGCGGGCTCAAGCCGATCCCGAGATTTGCGTACTTTTGGTTGGAAACAAGTGTGATTTGAGTGAGACCCAGCGACAGGTTTCGGTTGCGGAGGCGAGAGAGTGGGCGGCTGCTAATGGATTGATGGACTTTGTTGAAACCAGTGCGAAGACTGGAGACCGGGTTGAGGAAGCCTATCTGCAAGTCGCCAGAGAGATCTACTACAAGATCAAGGGCGGAAAGTTTGATGTGAACGACAAGGTAAGCTTAGTACTTGGGGGACAAGGAGAGTGGAGCGGAGGGCTGACTGAATACGTGTAGGGACACGGAATCAAGATTAATAGCGCGAAGCACGGAAGTAGCAATGGCATAATGTTGGACGCGAACAAAGGTAAGGAGGCAAAGTCAAAGGGCGGTTGCTGTTGAGTGGGTGTGCGGGGATGTGTATGAATGTAAAATACGTAATTGGAGTTTTTATCTTATCGAGAGGCCACTGCTACGCTGATTAGATAGATGGCTACAAAAAGTAATAGCGCGGATTAGCGGCCCAGATCTGTGCAGGAGCATATGGGTTACGGAGGATCAGGGTGCTACGGGTATATCATATTGCATGGCGAAGTCCAGTCGTTCTGGACGAGCGTTGATGATCTCTGCCAGGGCTGATTGAGCATGCGTCTGCGATTGCAGCCCCCTCCGCTGCCTGTCCCGCCTTGCCTGTTCATGCACCGCAAACAGAGACTAAACCAGAGTCCTCTGCTTTCCTCCGGACCGTCTCCAGCCCAGCCATCTGAACAGCACTGGACACAGGCGGCGTACGCGAGAAAGATGCGGCGTACTAGGGTCGTCTCCGGATCCGCGCATCAGGACCGCCTTCTTTACGCTCTCTGGCTCGACTATCGCGACTCGCCTGGGTCCTCCACAACTCACCCAGGTGCCGGCTCTCTGTCCGCATACTCCACGCCGGCCTGTCCAGTCCTTGCTCCGCCCATCTAGATCTGCGTCCGCACACCGAGCCATGTAGAATGTAAGCCGAGGCTCGGGAAGCATAACTTCGGCCGATTAGGGCAGTACGAGAATTAAGGTTTTCGTGTCCGGCGAATCTGGAGCACAACGCTCTCTCGAAAGCAGAGCTTTTGTCGACCTAAGCAACGAACGACGTAGCCTTTCCTGCTCACCGCCCGCTATCTGCGCTCACCACCCGTCAATTGCATCGCGACTATTTTCCGGCTGTAGGGACCTGTTTTCGGACGTGCTTGAGCATATCTTCTTCTCTCTGTCGTTTAGCTCTTCGGCCTAGTCGTGCTCGCGAAAGCCGCGCGCATCTGGTCTTTCTCGCGTCTTTTCTACAACAAACCCCCTTCTCGCCCGCAGGATATCCGACTCTGTGTTCCTCGCAATGGCCCAACTTGATATCTTGGACATCGTCATTCTGTCCGCCGTGCTGGTCGGCACCGTCGCGTTTTTCTCGAAAGGCACTTTCTGGGGGAAAAAGTCATCCTCTTTCTCTGGCGCCTCTACAAACGGTTTGGCTCCGGCCTCAGCTGGCAACCGCAGCATTGTCGACAAACTTGCCAACAGTGATCGTCAGGTTGTCGTCTTTTATGGCTCACAAACAGGCACAGCGGAGGACTATGCCTCGCGTCTAGCCAAGGAAGGTCACTCGCGGTTCGGACTCAAGACCATGGTTGCTGACCTCGACGACTATGATCTGGAGGATCTCGATACTTTTCCCTCTGATAAGCTCGCCATCTTTGTCATGGCTACCTATGGTGAGGGCGAGCCCACTGACAATGCCGCTCCTTTTTTCGAATTTATAACCGATGAGTCCCCTGCGTTCTCGGATCCGGAAGACGAGGAGGCGCCACTTGCAAAGTTGAACTATGTTGTCTTCGGACTCGGCAACAACACCTACGAGCACTATAACGCTGTCATCAAGATCTTAGACAACAGACTGGCCAAGCTGGGCGCAACCCGCGTTGGTGACCTTGGAATGGGCGACGATGGTGCCGGAACTTTAGAAGAAGACTTTTTGTCCTGGAAGGATAAGATGTGGGAGGACGTTGGCAAGATGATTGGCCTTGAGGAGCGTGAGGCTACTTACGAGCCTGTTCTTAATGTTACCGAGCTTGATTACCTGACTTCAGCTGACAACACTGTTTATGTTGGTGAATTTAACAAGCATCATCTTGAGGAGACTATCGACCCCAAAACACATTCGGCCAGCAACCCCTATATTGCACCGGTAGCTCTCTCTAAGGAACTTTTCAGCTCCGAAAGCCGAAACTGTTTGCATATCGAGGTCGATCTCTCTGGCAGTAACCTCAAATTCACAACTGGTGACCACATTGCTGTCTGGCCGCAGAACTCAGACAAAGAAGTTGATCGATTTTTGACGGTTTTTGGTCTCAAAGACAAGCGTGATGGGGTTATTGATGTTACTACTATTGATCCAACTGCAAAGGTTCCATTTCCTACTCCTACTACATACGATGCCGTCGTCCGTTACCATCTTGAGATTTGCGGCGTTGTTTCTCGACAGTTCTTGACGACTCTGGTCGGTTTTGCGCCTACTGAAGAGGCCAAGGAGGAGCTTACCAAAATTGGAGGCAGCAAAGAGATTTTTGCCGAGGCTATCACTCAAAAGCATCTGAACATTGCCCAAGTCCTTGAGCGCATGTCTAACGGCGTAGCATGGACTAATGTTCCCTTCTCTCTGATCATTGAAACCATCAGCCACATTCAGCCTCGCTACTACTCTATTTCTTCTTCTTCATACATTGACAAGACAAAGCCAACGATCACTGTTGTTGTTGAGTCTATTGAGCATGGTGAAGGCGAAGATGCTTTCAAGGGTATCGCGTCGAATTATCTTCTCGACTTAAAATACAAAATGGACGGGATCGCGAACCCGCTTCCCTCAGCAGTGACATATGCTACTGAGGGTCCTCGTGCTAAATACACTGGATACAAGCTGCCTGTTCATATTCGTCACTCTAACTTCAAGCTTCCGAGCAACCCTGCGACTCCGATTATCATGGTGGGACCTGGTACTGGTGTGGCTCCATTCCGTGCATTTATCCATGAGCGTGCCGCGCAATCTGAAGCTGGTGTTGCCGTTGGACAGAGTGTTCTTTTCTTCGGTAGCAGAAACCGCACTGAGGATTTCCTGTATAAGGAGGAGTGGGAGGATATTGCGAAGAAGATGCCGTTTACTTTAGTAACTGCGTTCAGTCGAGAAGGCACAGAGAAGGTATATGTGCAGCATCGGTTATCTGAGAATGCAGAGCTTGTGAACAAGCTGCTGCTGCAGGGAGCGTACTTCTACGTCTGTGGAGATGCTGCACGAATGGCGAAGGACGTGAGCGCTGGACTTGCAAAGATCATTTCGTCACAGCGGGGAATCAGTGAAAAGCAGGGCGAGGATATTGTAAAGAGTATGCGGTCTCAGAATACGTATCAGGAGGATGTGTGGTAAATGTTTTCAATGGACGGGACTTGAATAAGAATGTGAAAAGACCGTGTTTTTGTACCAATGAACAGTGTTGTATGAAGTCTGCTGGCTTGTTATTGTAATGTATATTTTCTACAATTTTTATAGATGTATTAATCACAGAATTACTATCCTTACTTGTGCTGAGCGTGTGCAGTCTTGTAGAGACCATGGCAGAAGAGGGTCGGTCGCCAAGACACCGCAGCTCCGAAGCAGGCTAATCAGCAAAGCAGATAGCAAATCACCCTGAGATGAGGGTAAATGGAGAAGACGGTCAATTGCCAATAACAGCGACACATTGTGAGATTTCAGTTTTGTACGTATTCCGATTCCTTTCAAGAATAATCAGAACACAGTCTTCTCAAATTTATGATTGGGTCCAAGCACCAAGAGTCCACCGGAGCGGCAACTTAAGAACAGCTTATGTCTGTATTCCTAACCCCGTAACAACACGATGTGCACTCTGTACTAAGTATAGCTCTATCATGGTCGCCAAAACAATCACACGGCTAAGCGCCGCGCTGGCTTCCCTCGTACCGGCAACAGAGAGCCATCTCGTGCTATTTCCAGCACAGCTTGCTCTCCTCTCCTGCTTCGTCTTCACCAGCTCCTGGTTCGTTGCACTCGTTTCTTTTCGCCATCTCAGGGTTGAAGGTGTGTCCAGCCTTTGTAATTCTTGCTATGCTGTCCGTCACATGCTAACTCTGCGACAGCTCTGCTGAAATTTGAGTGCAGGCTTGGGTTGTTTTGATTAGGATCGTCGCAAGCACTTTCTCAGTCAGACCCAGCCCAGTTTGCTCTTCGTCAATCTAGCTCAGTTGTTTTGCGTGCTGCAGAATTTGCTAGCTATTTAGTGCAATTTTCTGATTACTGGCCGTCGGTCGGGCTCATAGCTACCTCGGCGTTGCGCGGTCTTGCAAGGACTAACGTCAACCAACTTTCCTCAAACTACTCTCTTCGCCCGTCATTCATCCAGCCGCCCCTTCGCCATGCATTTTGCTATTCCTTCTCGATCCTCAGATTCCTCCCTTCCAGGCTCGCCATCCTACAAAGCCAAGTCAAAGTCAACGGCATACAGTCCATCGATTCTGTCTCAGATCTATGACACGTTAATAGACACCGACTCCAGCAGCTCTTCGTTTGATCGTAAACGAAAAAGCAGTCGGCGGTCGGCGGTCCTGGCAGTCCTTGTTTTGGTCGCCGTTGTCGTTGCGACTTTCATTTTCGTCATCTATTTCGTTGCACAAAGTCTGTCGAGTGTTGCGCAACCCGATGGTCCAAACGTGGTGCTGGTGCTCGGATTGGATTATGAGCACTTCAAAGAAGACTATTTAGAGAAGGTTATCGCCAACAGAAAAGAATACACCGACGCTCATGGATACGGACTTTATGTGCGTGATCTCAAGGATTTCGATGATCGCGTCAATGACGTGACAAAGAACGAATGGAAAAAGCTCCCTTTACTCCGTGCTGCTATGAAGGATGAACCTGGTGCCAAATTCTACTGGTACCTCGACCAGAACTCCATCATCATGAATCCAAACCTAAATTTGGAAGAGCATATCGTGGATCCCAAACGTCTGAACTCGTTGGTTCTCAGAGACGTTCCTGTTGTGCCGCCTGATGGCACTATCAGGACCTACAGACACGTACCTGCCGACAGAATGAAGTTTATCATTTCACAAGATCATGAAGGTCTTCAGACAAGTAGTTTTATTTTGAAAAATGAGGAATATTCAAAGTATGTTGTGGATGCCTGGTTTGATAAGCTGTACCAGGAGTACGCGTTTGCCAAGAAGGATAGAGGAGCATTGGTTAGTTTTCTTTTGAAGTTTTTTTTTCAATAACCATTTCTAACGCAGGTATATTTAGGAGCATCTTGCACAGTGGCATCCTACTGTCTTGAGCAAAATGGCAGTGATCCCACAGCGAACATTCAACTCTTATCCAAACGGCGTCGGAGAGTCATTATACCAAGACGGCGATTTTGTCGCCAGTTTTGTTGGATGCGAAGCTCCAGAGCGTAACTGTGTACGTGAATTCGAGCGTATGTGGGATAACCGAGGACGGGTTGTGGTCAAGAAGTAGCAATCAGGCAGTGTTGTTTAGTGCAGCCCGCTACTGCTTTGACTATCGACCAAAGTCTTTGGTAGATACGATATTTTATTTTTTGATTTAAGGGACCTCATTCGTTTGATTAATACTTTCCCTCACTTATATATACATATATTTTAATCTTATTTATCTCTTTATCGTTATGTTTGCAGGGTTTTTGTTAGTGTTCCCGCTTTGTGTATTATACGTCGCGTTAATATATAGACATTCGCCAAATTTCTAACGGCTATAAGCTGATCTTTGCTGCTTTATTGCTCTAATTAACTGATACCAAAACAATGTCCCAGCATTTCATAATGATTTTATACTGCGTTAATGGTGATATTTAGACTCCGGCAATGTCAAAAATGGAAACCCTAATCCACAAACTAGCCACCACCCGAAAGTCGAATCATCAAAAGTTTACGAAATTTTTGAGCTCGTGGCCATTGACCAACAACCAGCTTCAGACTAAAGAAGCACAGCAGAGCGCACACAATGTCGGGAATTTGGCGCAGTTTGCAGGACTCTGCGATACGGCAGCTGCGTGGCGAATTAAGCGTGCGACCGCAGCTTACTATAGTGCGGAACTATGCTACGAGAAAGCGTTTAACGAACAAAGAGATTGCCGATATTCGGGCGAAACGTACGCCTTATATCGAGACGAAAGAGTACTTGAGGACAGCAAGGTTACCGTCGGTTAATCCTATATATGGCACCTATGCACTCTTTGTCCGTCAAGTTCTGTATGGTCTCGACTCGGACAACCCGAAAGCCGTTTTTGCGAAAGGAGAGAAGTACCCTTTGATTACCAGGTTCTCACACGGTTACGGTTTAGCGGATAAAGAACCGAATCTTCATATGTTTGCTTTTGAGCAGAAAAGTGCAGCAGATACGGTTGTTGAATCCGAGAAGAAGGCTGTTGCGGAAACTGAAGAGATTACTTCGCTATACAAGGAGGTACTTGACGAAGCCGAAGCCAACGTCGAGAAATTGAAGGGCAAGCCTGAATCTGAGCAAGATGCGCTTGCAATTGCCGAGGCAGAAAAGTATATTGAAAATGTTAAGGCGGCAATGGCTGAAAACATCACTGCCGCGAATCACCGAACATTTCGAAGCATTTCAAGGAAAAACTTGTCGCTCGTCGAACAGCACAACCAGCGGAAAAAGCTTATAATCTCTAAAATAGTAGAGCTGCAAAAAGCCGGCTCAGAGTCGTGGAAACAGAGACAAATCCAAGCCGCTATTCGGGAATTCGGAGTTGATAGTATGGATACTGGCTCTCCTGAATCTCAGGCTGCCGTCTTGACTGTTCGCATCCTCGCAATGGCCGAACATCTCAAGTACAGCCATAAGGACTTTGTTGCCGCCCGCCGAATTACAATGGCTATCCAGCAGCGCAATACGATTCTCAAGTATTTACGAAAGAAGAATGTCGCTCGTTACACTTTATGTATCACAAGACTTGGATTAGATGATGCTGCTGTTACGAAGGAGTTTAGATTTTCAAGGAGACTACTGCTTGAATAATATGGCAATCAAAAATTACTTTGTATATACTAGTCATACTATTTGTGAATATTAATTGAACTACAATAAAGAATTTTCTTGTATATAATACATATATTTCTCGACGCTGATACAGCTCATTTGCAGCATGAACTCTTCAAAGGCCAGCTATCACTTCGAGATTGTCATATCTCAAGTTTTCAGCAGACAGATCGCATCTCTGAAAGTTATCATTAGTCAAGCTTTGAATAGCTCGAAGACAGTCAAGTTGTCCCTTTGAAGAATCTGTCGTGCCTAGAGCAATGTAGCAATTGTGGTCGATCGGTTCTCCAAAGCCAGATTCTCCTGCGAAGTCAGCTGCCTCGTACAATTGTAGCTGAACTTCTGCAAATATTGATTTCTCGTCCCAAAAAATTGACTTTACAGAGATATTAGTCCGCAGCTGTTTCAACCTTCCTGACTTCACCAGCTGCAAACATTTTGTCCATGCGCTACTTCGCAATGAAGAATCATCCAAATTCAACAAAACCACCTCTAGTAGATCATAAAAGCAATCTAACCCTTTTACGTTGTTCCAGGTATCCATATTTGCTCCATGCTGTGCCACTAACGCTTCCGAGATCGAAAGAAACTGTTCGACCTCTGGAATTCTCACAGCAAAATAACTCACTGGTAATTCTATCCTCTTAGCCCCTTCGGAGATTAATGGCTGCAAAGAAAGCAATGATTGACGCTTGGCAGCCGGTCTAGACTGCAGAGCTTGAGGTGACATTATCTTGTTTGTTGTAGGCCTGTAATTGAGTGCATAGTTTATGGCAGAGTCAAGCATTTGCTTGCTTGGCTTCTCCAGAATAATGTCTGGATAGTAGAGTAACAATGTATCAATGATTGTAGTCAACGACTTTAACAATGAGTCACCAACGGAGAGTCTTATAACAGTGTCAAACATATCTCTGTCTGGCGCTTGTCTAGTATCGATCGGCTGAAATCTATGAAGAAAACCGTCCATAATCTCTGCCACTTTCCTCTCTCCATACGATGCCGCCTGGATGGATTGATGGTTGTCACCGCGAGAGAGGACACGTTGAAACGTGACTGCGCGCACTGCACGATTGCCAGTTCGAACGTCATGACCGAAATACATTGCAATGTATTTTATAGATGTGTTTGGTAAGATTTGCGACATATCTTGATATATCTGGCTTCTTTCTCGTTTCATATGATTGTTTCGATCAGCTATAGAGACCTGTCGCGAAGCTAGTGTTCCAGCCACTGCTTTACAGAATCTTTGGCCCGCTCCTTTGCCTCCTTTTGGGATATCATCGTTCTGAACATGACCCCAGCCAAAAAGATGCTGCAAGCACAGAGATAAAGTAGTCTTTCCGCAGCCAATTGTTGCGATAGGTACTATAACATACTTGATATCTGTTGCATTTTTCACATCAGATATATCGATATTGAATAAATCTACCTCTGTCTCGTCATCATTCTTTACAATATCAGGCAGAGCATCATAGGATTCAATAAATCTGTTTCGAGTTGAAACAATTCCGTGTCCCGATAAGTATTGTTGGATAAGATCATTCTTTCCCAAAAAACTAGAGCCAACAAATTCAAGAAACTTTCTTGTGCTATTTTCGTGCTTTGTGACTAAAAGAGTCTGATTACTCAAAAAACTGACAGCAGCTTCATGCCAGATCTGATACATTATGTATGGCTCTTCCAATGTGAATTTGCACAAGAAATTAGAACGCTGTCCGTGGTCGACTACAGAACCGCCTAATGCCAGGTTCTCTAATTCCGACCCACCCCAAGTTTCCTGTTCAGCTAGCTCTTGCAGGGATTTTTTCAAATCATTCAAAGCCGTAACAACAGTATGTTTGACAATTCTGATACCAAAATATTGTGAAACCTGACGCACGCAATACTGTGGATATACTAAAAACTGAGGAGGATTGCGAGCTAGTCCTCTTAAATAAAACTCCCGCTCATGGTGTGCCTCAGCTGAAGCAATCGGGGGGTATCGCAATTCTACTACGGCTGTAGACTTTGAACTTTGCAGAAATGATGTGAAAATTTGCTTGGTAAACTTTGACATTGCGAGTTCGGATTCAATCCACTGTTCAGCAAGAGTGGAGTGATCTTCGGAGCCATTACAGTACAGTCCTACTGTGTGCTTGCAATGTGTGAGGGGATTTCCGTTTAAGTCGTAAGAAAAAAAAATGAGACAGCCTTTAACTTGATAGGTAAGGTAATATGGGCCTTCAGTATTTTGGTTGATCGAGTCCCACTAGCAATAGCAAGTTAGAATAGCGCGGACCGAAGTACCAAAAAAATATTAAGCCTACATCCGTATCTGCCAAACTAGATCTCTCTAAGAATTGAGTGTAGCTTTCAGCTATCTGTTCCATTATCTCTGAGTTGATCTTTCGAGCCAGCGCGGGGCAGATCAGATCAAATCAACTCAGGCCAAGTCAATGAGTATTATGTGAAAACAACCACGCGGAGAAGCAGTCAAAGCTCTGCATAGCAATAACATAAAAGCTCCTTCTAGTCTGTAGACTTTGTATTCAATTAGCGTGCGTAGCGCAAGTCATTGGCATTCAGCGCTGTTGTATGGTGAAGTAAATCAGTGTATGAACTGATCTGAGGCGGATACTCTGACAATGTACCCCACAAACTCTCCGGCCTTATAAAATTTTTTGTGTCTAATATAGCAATGCTCAGAATACCAATACAAGAGTCGATTGCTAGAATACAGACAACAAACCAGTCCCTCCAGTTCGTGAAGTAATTCAATGAGCCAAAATGATCCGTATTTCCAACCCCAAAACAGTCACTGACTCACGTTCGCTGGTCTTTGCGCTCCCAATCTACGTCAAATTATTTTGGAGGCGGGCTCGATTAAATCAGGCGCTCAGTTGAACGAGGTTCGCTGCCACCCCACAAACTCGACGACAGTTGTGCTTCTCCGCCAGAAGGGTGAGTGATCTATGCGTACGATGCAGGATTCGGCATCGGCGAAGCTATCTCCTGGTTCGACCGAGTCGCCAGGTTCTGCGAGTATTCCAGCGCCGATGAGGACTGCTGATACGGGTCGACCATCTCGGAGCGATATGGCTTCATCGAGCCAGGGACTCTTTTCTTCGACCGCTCCTCCTCCGATCGTTGCTTTGTATTTGGTGCGGTTTGACGTGCGACAAGGGTAGGTGTTTGTATTGTTAGCTAGAAGAGCGTTCATCTGACGATCTGAGTATAGTTACGTCATTGATTGGAGTCGGACATCCTCACCAGGTTAGAGCATCAATTACAGCGATAGCAGAGTGTACCTCATATGCTAACTGGTCTACTGTTTAGCGATCTCTCTCGATACTGTCGAATACAAGTCATTTCCTTCCGGTCTGCACAACTCGAAAAATGACGTTATCTACTTCATGCAGGGAGAATATTACTCAGGCGTAAGCGTATTTCTCCGCTTAGATACCGATAACGCAGCAGAGCGGTTTTCTCGTATGTATTCACTTGGAGTACTAGTTCCTAGTGGTTTGGTGCGTCGTGGGAAAGCTACGGCTGGTGCTGGCCGTTTAGGACGGAGCTGGGGACATGTCGAAGGTCTGAAGCAACTTCTGAAGTAAGTCGTATATTGTCTTTGAGGGGCACAATCACGAGTCTAACATTGATGTCTAGCGATTATTCACGGAATCCTGAAGACTTCCAGTCGTTAGATGCTTATTTTGGTCTTTATGGATTAACCTCGGATGCTGTATCTCCCGGCGCAAGCTCGACGCCGTCAGAAACTGCTCTATACAATCCACCTCGTCGCCCATTTGAACTAAACCCCGCCAAGCTCAAAGGATATCAGCCAGGTACGGGGTCTTCATCAGACAATGACTCCTATGTGCCATCTTCAACTGGTTTTGCTCCGATTTTACCGCAGAATCATCCTGCTCGGTCACTCCCGTCGTTTCTAGATTCATTTGGACCTCTTGTGTTTAAGATATGGAAAGCTGCACTGACTAGAGAGCGAATACTAGTCGTTGGTGACATTCCAATTGAGCAGGGTTGTAATTTCGTGTATGATATCGCGATTTTGGCAAATATCCCAAATTCCATCGCTGAAATGCTTCCTATTCCAGCATATCGGATAAGACCTCTCTTTTCTGTGGGACTCTATGATATTGACTATTTACGGTCGCTTTCCTCTTTGTCTCCCGCTGATGAGGCTAGGCAGAAAAGACCAAGCCCATTTTATGGCTGGATTGCGTATACTACTGACAAGTTACTGCAAGAAAAACAAGATCTATATGATGTAATCGTCCGACTCCCTCCTATCTCTGCGTCGATGTCCGCAGCCGCCTCTGCTGGGATCTCGGCATCTTCTCGACCATCATCGCCGCATTCAATGAGTGGATATACGGCTACGTACAATCCTGTGAACGAGACATCGGTGAAGATATTGTATCCTGCGATATATTATATGTCGCATCCGAAGGAGCCGTTGAAGGCGTCGATACGAGAAATGCGGCGATTTCAGACTCTTGAGGCGCAGATTGGATATTCGATTGATCCGCGGCATCGATGGTATCAAAAGTATTATTTGGACGTGGTAGCTGCGGAAGAAGATGAGATTATGAACCTAGAACGACGGATTTCGATAAGTTCAAGCAGCACGAGCGAACTTTCTGCACATTTAGATCGGCAACGACGAAGACCTTTATCTAGCGAGACAATGGCTCTTCTTGCTGCTGCTGACGATATCACTGCTGCTGCAAATGAGGATGAGATTTACAATGACGATCCGGAGCTTTTCTTTTCCACAAAGACGGATCTTGTGACTGAGCAGCCCTCATGGAGACAGCTTACTTGGCTAGGATTTTTATGGTGGGCGTCTGCAGGCGAAGAAGCGCGGATAGACGAGGAGGAGATAACGGATAGCGATGCTAAAGGGCTTATTAACAATGAGACAACAACTTCACTTGACCAAATGACGAATATCGATCGCGGCGTTAGACCATTGTTAACAGATGATTCGATCTCACGTTCTTCGTCTGTTGCTACTACCCCTTTGGCGCTATCAAACGAGGAGAGTTTCACATATATATCTCCGTTCCAAGATATTTCTCAACTAGACGAGTCGTTATTACGACGAGCTGCTGCCGCCAGAGTAGCTCGACGTCGATCTCGTGGTTTTACTGATGAAGAATCAGAAGAAGAGTTAATTGCTACCGAGATGATTTCGTCTGCGATTGAATCGTCGAAACAGGTTGCGATTATCGCATTTTTCCATAGATTTGCTGCGAAAATCTTCACGGTGCTGTCGAAGCTGATTCAAGAACAAAGCCTGATTATTCAAAAAGTCGAGCCTGTGTCTAGTCGACGACGAAGACAAACTAGTTCGAATGACGCCGCTATAGACGCCAGACAAACTCTATGGATTTCAAAAATCGATATGCTTGCGATGAGCCTAGATCCATGGAGCGAGAGCGATTCCAGATTCGTCAACACTATTGTCGAAAGATGGTGGGGCGGTCAGATCGAAGCTAGGAGAGACAACGAGTTTTTGAATTCTATCGCTTTTTGTTGTTAAAATCTGCATTATGGTCACGCATTATCTATTTATTGGGACTGTTTGGTTTTTAAGGATTTTATTTGTTTATTTGAGCGAAGTATTTTTTTTGTTGTTATTGGAGCGGTGTTTCGTGGCTGATGATGATTTGCATATCTCTTTTTGGTGCATAAAATTTGAATTTATAGTATGTTCCTAATATTCTATTCGCCTGTCTATGATTTATCTTGTCATTTGCTTGGAAATGATACTGGAGAGTAATCGATAGTTAGATAAATATTTATAATGATTTTTACATTCCAATTAACACCAAAAACACAAAAATGACCCAATTATAGAAAAACTAAAACACCAAAATTGACACTGGTTAATCACCACTTTTCACAGTTTAAAACATTCGAATATCATAATACTATAAAAAAACATGTCAGTAAGTCGAATGACACGAGAATCTTGGAAAATACTTACAATGTAGCTAGCTGCACCAGGAGTATCAGATGGTGGCGGCGGTGGTCGTCTCGTACTGGGAGAAGAACTTAACGAGCGTTCTAACTCTTCTGTTATGCTGATCCCAGGACTTGTGCCGACGCGGTATGTAGCGTTACTGCTTGCCGCGCTGCCGACTACGAATCCTTCGTGTAAACCAGTCGAGCCGGATGATCCGATGTTTGGAGTCGGGCTTGCGGAGAACGGGACGGCGACTGCTGGGCGGTGGAAGAATCGTTCTCGAATGGTTGAAAAAAACTCTCGTAGTTCGCGAGGATTGTTTTGTATAAAGTCAACGGCTTCACGGCGGATCTCTTCAGGGTCGACAACAAGAGAAGTTGTAGAGATGTTACCAGATTTGCTTGTAGCAAGAGGGTTTCTAACAATAACAAACTCTCCAGTTTCAGGGATCAACTCGGCCAGAGTTGCGCCGGTTTTGTGTACATATTGTGAATACTTGAAATGAGGCTTTCCCCATGAATAGACAATCTCCACATCTGGCGAAGCTGAGCTGAGAATTTCCGCAGCATCAGTATCGAGCACATAATCAAGCTTAATTAGTGCTTGCTTTTGATAGAACAATCGGTCAGCCAGAATTAAATCGCCAGCTTCAGCAGAACTAATTCGAGGGGGATCCAACGCAAATTTGATTCGCGATGGAGAGTTAAACGGATCAATGTCACAGACCGCAACAGCTTCCAACACTGGTACTTCGACTAACTTCAAGCCAGAACGATCACAGACGCGACTCCATTGTGCAATAGTTTCCTCGATGAGCTTGGGTGTGGTATCCAGCCATTCTAACAACAAATGATAGCATGACTCGGGATTATGAAGACGGTCATAATGCAAAGTGACAGCCTCCCGACGATACGATTTGTTCAAAGGATCGACGTCGACTTTGATCGACTTACTGAGCTCAACTCGTGGCTTCAAATTGGATTGAATATTACCGAAGGCTTGCGGTCGATGGCCCCAATCGGAATCCAAAGACATCGTCGAATCCGCCAATTCGTTTTCCGAATCTGTGGTAATATCAGACATAACAGATGTCGTGGACGCAGACCGAGAAGTAGAGGTCTGCCGGCCAGGAATTGGTTGCGGCAGCGTTGGCTGATTTGACGCTATAGATGAGGTAGAATCCGCGATAGAGGTTACACTGTTGGTGAGTCCACCGCTACTGGATGCCGACTGTGTACTATTAGGAGTAAGAGAAGCCGCTCCCCGGATAGAAGAAAACCAGCTCATGGACGACTTTGGTTGAGCAACCGCCAAGCTGTACTCAGGGCTAAGTTGGTAAAAATAGTGGCCGTCTAGGAAAGAGTGACGATGTTCGACATGATGAAAGAACCCTATTAGCATTAGCTCGTTTCCATATTCAACTGCCACCTCGGCCGTATCGATATCTTTGAAATTCTCAAGCAGCCAAGCAACTAATTCAGATCCGACAAAGCAGTGTTGATGCAATTTCCAATGCCATCGGCGATCCACAAACTTCACACCGCGCTCACTTTGCATCTCTTGAGACAGCATGGATATTTTAACCGTCCGGTCAAATCTCTCAGACGGCTTCATAAGAATCGAATCCTTCTTGCGCGCGATTTCGTCCTCTCCGGCACTCTGAACGAGCTGTGTGATAAATGCAGATAAGCTGCCGGTGTAAAACTTCAGCTCAGGAACGATTGCCTTTTGTGTGCGTTCTCGTTCGCGCTTTCGCTCTTCTGCAGTCATATACTGAATTCTGTAAAACATGTCGTTCAGTTTACGAAGACCGTCAAGTCGAATTTCTTCGGGGCTCATATTGTCAACTGTATTATCTATCGGACGAAGCTGCAGGTTTTGCCATCTGCCCGCTTGAAAATCTGTAGGAATGAGCACAAAACGGGATCGATAGAATCTGGAAGGATCGGTGGAAAGATCTTCGCCCGCCATGTATAGATCAAATTGCTTCCAAAACTGATCATAAAACCGAGCACCAGGGAAACGCATACTACGCAACGTGAAGTCGTCATCATACCTAGTCTGCACCAGAGGTTTGTAGATAACATCTTGTTCTAGGCTAGGATTCTGATTCTTTCGCACAAACATCTGGAATAATATAGTTGCGTTGCCAGTCACAGCAAGTCTGTGCATTTGCGTTCCAGTGGAAAGATAAACGCGAATGCCTTTACATGCTGAATCTGGAACTTCTTGCACGATCCCAAATGGATTTGGATCACTGATACTTTGGCTTTCAACATCTTCGACAGTAGGACCAACAACGATTTGAAACCCCATGCCGACACGATACGAGACCATTGCGCGCAAGGCGGTATGCATGCTGATCCTGTCGCGCTGTGCGCCTGAGTCTTTCATGTGCACTGTAACTTCATATGATTGCATGGTGTAGTCACGATAAAATTCTTCAGGAGAAGGAAATACTTCGGTGGTAATAGGTAGCGCGGCAGGTGATATAACTGACTTCCATTTAACAGATCGGCCCAGGGACCTTCGTGGATAGATATGTTTCCAGTTTCCATGCAGAATTGCTCTCATTTGCTCTTCTTCTGTAGGATTCGATGGGTTAATAATCGTAGTCCAAAGAGGGTTATCATCTCTGAAATTGCGTCCGCTTTTAAGCAGATTGTCCGAGTGACGACGAGTAATAGCAGGGTTCGTTCCATTATTAGTCAAGGCAGCCTTATCATAATCGTCCATGAATTTTTCTACCTCAGCATCGGTTACTGATGGAAGGTAGTCGACACTAATAGCACTAAGCTCATTTTCCATCACTCCCATCATTTGAATCTCGTAAATGCGGCATCGAGGAACCCAGACTGCATTGTGACTACTATCAGTCGAAATTGACTTCCAAAACGAGACATCGATCCAGTGAGGCATGCAATGAATTTCATTGTTGTATGCATCTCTGTATCTGAATAAGGGAACCGCGTGGAGTGGCATTCTCGTCAAACACACTAGATCTACACTTAGACCGGCTGTCATCAAGTTGTGTGTGGTTCGTTGTAAGAGATCTGCTTCCACATCAAAAAGGCCCGAACCTGGAGAAACAACAATGATCTGTAGATTTCCTCGTTGACTATCATCGGCTATTAAATCTTGCGAGGCTTGACTGGCTGCAAAATTAATTGCCTCTAAAATGTTGCCCTTAATTGCAGGACATATCGTTCCCGAGATGTGACTCTTGCCATCTTCCCCCGCCCGCACTAATACTGACTTTTGAAAATCCGCAAATTTTTGGCGCAGTGTAATCATGATATTAGACCAGTCTGATACTTTCATGCGATCAACAACGACATGATAGTGATCACGCACGACCCGGCTTCGTACTCCATGGGGAAGGTTAATTGGGATTGAACTGACATCGACGCTAGTGAACATGACAATCGAAACCAAGTGATGAGCATCGGCCTCTCTCCACTGATGAAACAGCTCCGGTAAATAGGAGTTGATGACTTTTGAGAAGTAGCTTTCACCAGTCTCGTCAAAATACCACATCTCGGTTGACATTTGCAGAAAAATCAGATATCTAACTGACTGAGACCGAAAGACTGCTCTAGTCTCAGGGCCAACCAGTGCAATTTTGGCTTGCCGCCCATCTTTGTGAATAGAATTGATATTTAGCTTGAAAGACTTTAAAAATTCAATAGGTTGACCCTCTGTAACACATCTCCCAATCAATGAAGCTGGTATTCGCCACATATCAGTCCTTGTGATATATGAGTCTTTGATATAAAACGTAAGTAGATCTGCTTCGACCTTTTTGCGATCGACTGTACGGACAGTGACGATTCGAGATCCACGGTACGTCGCTAATCGAGAGCCAGACAAAACAGACATTTGCATGCGTGCCTGTATAATTCTTTAATTAGCAAATTTTCAACATGAGGGGAGATCATCTATAAGTCATACACTAGCCGTTGATAGTTTCTTCTTGACATCTTCAGTGTGAAATTTCATCTCAAACATCTCAAGCACCTCGCCATTCTTGCCCAGGACCTCGCACACGGCGCCTTCAGCAACTCCAGGCAAAAGTGTTTCTTCAATTACAACAACCTCTGGAGTAACTCTTTCGTCGTGAAATTTGAAAGTAATCTCAATTGAAGGGCCATATGGACTTGATTTCAATTCGGCCTCGCTGCGTCGCCGGCGAGGTCTGTGGTGCTGTGTAGCAACTTCATAGCTGTGATTGCTGCTGTCTCGCCCTGCGGAGTGGGGTGCTCCAGATGCTGTGCTGAATGTCGACGGTGGGGATGTCATACTGCTTGTCGCTCGAAGAATTGGAGACGAAGCAGAGGATGAAGCTGGCGGCATTTTGGTGACTGTTGCTTAGATCACCACCCGATCGTGACCCGCACCACGCCTATATTTCTTAGAAAAAGCTTTAACCAGGTAAACTTCAGTCGAATAATATAGCCATATGAAAGGAGATAGAGTGACAATATCTGTACGTCACAAGAGATATTAGCGAAGTTCTGAGTACTGAACTGTGCGACCGCAGCCTGAAAAGATCAGATTGACGCCGCCTAGTTCAATATATATATAAAAATTAAACTTGTCATACCCTGAATTTCTGTAATATATTTTCTAAAAATATTCAGTCGTAAATCAAGAAGCTTGTGCGCTAACCAAATTTTTGATATTGTAGAAGCTGGTCCTTATTCGATGTTGGAAATATTGACTCACACGGTGAGCGGCGCGGCTCGAAGAAACGTGCTAAGGTGGGATGTTCAGATTCCCAGCTATTTATTTGTCAAGGACATTGCAATAAGCGCACCTCATTAGCTTGAAATGTGCTTAATTTAGTATATTTTAAAAAATCATTTTTTTGTAATTTTTTTTTCCATATTTTTAACTAGTATTTATTATCGATCCTGTGTAGCTAGTTCCATATTTCTCTTTTAAAGGTTAGGGTTTATTGCTTTTCAGAAGGTGGAAGACCACAAATTTTTGTAACTTCAAGTTTGGTTCGATGGTCTAGTCGGTTATGGCATCTGCTTAACACGCAGAACGTCCCCAGTTCGATCCTGGGTCGAATCAAATTTTTATTTTTTTATTTTTTTTATTTTTGTATTTTAATTGAATCAGAGGATAGCAAAAGTATTACGAGCGATACTCAAGTGATCGTCTGTTGATATGCAGATATTGTTAATGAATAATCTATTAATCCAGTAAAAATACACAATTAGGAACGCAAAACTCCAATACAATGAAAAAAAAACCATAAGCAATAAAGGATGTTATACAGTGCTAGTCGCTACTCGGCCATAGTTGCAAACTTTCTCATTATTCGTGAGCTCTCCGCAGGAGCATGGATGAATCGGTGCTTGAGTGTTAGTCGAACAGAGCCGTCTTCTATCTCAGCGATGACCAGAGAGCCATCGCAAGGATATAATTCTCTCATTGCTATGATGAAACACGTAAGAAAAGAGAACCAGTAAGAATGAAGGATTAGTTACCTCTATGTACTTTCTTCTCTTGGTGCTGAGAATTGCGATTGCCGCTGTCGTCTTTCTGACTGCAGGTATATCTGTACCGCACGAGTCCCTTTGCAGATCTGGTTCTTGAGTGTCGGGTGAAGACGATGTTTGCGGTCTTGTAGATGAGATGAACTAGCTTTTGGTTGACGGCATCAGAGCTCTCGGTTTGCCGAAGTTCGTTGATAGGTAAGCCGTTTGGCAGAAGGAAGTTTTCTGTGAGGATGTAGGAGAAATCAAAGAGCTTTGAGTCGAACTTGTCTGCTTGTAGATCGGCAGCGATTGCTCTTTGCAGAGATTCAGCGTCAGCGAAGGACTCTACGCCGTCGAATCGAGGACGAGTAACTCGCGGAGTCCATCCAGAAGGGATGCCTAGGGCGCGACCACGCTATATAGCCACAAACGGTCAGCAGGTTGGAAGATATTGAGGGAACAGGACGGCATACTTTTGACAGACGACAGCGATTGCATGATTTGTAGATCTTTGAATTGTCATCGACTGTAAACTCATAGCCCGGTTTTGCGATGAGACAGTCGGGGCACTCTCTAAGCGACGCGTCGACGGCGGGATCAATGACCGGATCACCCAGGGCTCTGAGGGCGTGTACGGCAACAGACGAGGCCTGCCTTGGGTCGTGAGGATTTGCGTCAGGATCCGAGCTCATTTCCTCCAGGGGGATCATATTCCGAGCACGGCACGACGGAGGCAGGCTGGGTTAGAGGAGCAGTGCTGGGAGAAGCAAAAACAATGGGTGGTTAGCACTCTGCTTCACAGGCGCCGCGTGCGCCGTGAGCGCGTTTGAGCAATAATTGGGAGCACAAACGCCTATGCATTTGCACCACTAAAGGCAACGCAGATGTGCCGATTTCTGGCCGATTGCTGCTATCGCTGAAACCAGCAAAGCAGCCGCGGTCGGACAACTGCGTGCCATCGCAGACGGCAGCCCTCGCGCAGCATCACCAGCAGGACTTCCTTTGCCCCTGCCAGCCCTGAGCCGGGCACGCTGGCGGCGACGACTCGACGTCATGTGCGCAGGGTGCGCGGTGAGTGGCCGCTTACTGCGCACGCGCTGATTGGGCAGCGGTCTAGAATGTTGACTCGCAAGTTTTTTCCCCGCGCTCGCTCAGCAGAAAGAAAGCGGTTTTGCGGGCCGTTCTGCGAAGTGCTGAGCGCGAAGAAGTTGGGCGTAGGAAGCCGGTCTTCGAGCCTGCTATTGCTCCGTTGTTCATCACCGCTTCCAGGTGTTTGACTGCTGTAGTGCCCATCTTAAATACTGCTCTATTCTCTACTCTGCCTTACACTGTACTCTGCACCCACCCACTGCATTATTCACTCTCAATCGCCTCTCGCTCTGCCCGCCACCGCTCCCAGAACGGCAGCCACGCGAGGCCCCGGCGGCCAATCAATCGAGGGTTAGGGCCAGCCATTCAAAAATTTTTCGCGTGAGTAATTGGCACCAATGATAAATATACTGCCCACAGCCCTCGATCTTTTCCCTCAGCATCATCTCCAGTCACCCTCTTCCAGCTAATCAATCCAACACGCCCCTCCAGCCCGCAATGCCACCTGCTACTACTGGTACGCCCTTCTTCTTTGTCTTATTTCCCTCCGCGCCTGCTAATATCTTCTCCAGAAGCCTTCGAGAAAGTCGGCGAGGCCGTCAAGCCCGAGCAGGTCAAGTCCAACCCCTACGGACCCAACCCCTCGGACTTCCTCTCCAACGTCTCCAGATTCCAGCTCATTGAGTCCACTCTTCGTGAGGGTGAGCAGTTCGCTAACGCCTTCTTCGATACCGAGAAGAAGATTGCTATCGCCAAGGCCCTCGACGACTTCGGCGTCGACTACATCGAGCTCACCTCCCCCGCTGCTTCGGAGCAGAGCAGACTCGACTGCGAGGCCATCTGCAAGCTTGGACTCAAGGCCAAGATCCTCACTCACA
Source organism: Myxozyma geophila (assembly GCA_030571195.1). NCBI lineage: Eukaryota > Fungi > Ascomycota > Lipomycetes > Lipomycetales > Lipomycetaceae > Myxozyma > Myxozyma geophila. The sequence goes on from JAJLXK010000002.1 coordinate 219,978, forward strand.
TTCGATGCCACATGGACGACGCCCGCATCGCCGTCCAGACCGGTGTTGACGGTGTTGACGTTGTCATCGGTACCTCCCAGTTCCTCCGTGAGTACTCTCACGGCAAGGACATGAACTACATTGCCAAGTCCGCCATCGAGGTCATCGAGTTCGTCAAGTCCCACGGCATTGAGATCCGTTTCTCGTCCGAGGACTCCTTCCGCTCTGACCTTGTCGACCTTCTTAACATCTACCGTACCGTCGACAAGATCGGTGTTAACCGTGTCGGTATCGCTGATACCGTCGGCTGCGCCAACCCCCGCCAGGTCTACGACCTTGTCCGCACCTTGAAGTCGGTTGTTTCCTGCGAGATCGAGTGCCATTTCCACAACGACACTGGCTGTGCCATTGCCAACGCCTACACTGCCCTTGAGGCTGGTGCCACCTTCATCGACGTCTCCGTTCTCGGAATCGGTGAGCGTAACGGAATCACCTCCCTCGGTGGTCTCATGGCTCGCATGATCGCTGCGGACCGTGACTATGTTCTCTCCAAGTACAAGCTCCACAAGCTGAGAGACCTCGAGAACCTCGTTGCCGAGTCGGTTCAGATTAACATCCCCTTCAACAACCCCATCACCGGTTTCTGCGCCTTCACCCACAAGGCTGGTATCCACGCTAAGGCCATCCTTGCCAATCCCTCGACCTATGAGATTCTCGACCCCTCCGACTTCGGTCTTACCCGTTACATTCACTTTGCTAACCGTCTGACCGGATGGAACGCCATCAAGTCGCGTGTCGACCAGCTGAACCTCAACCTCACTGACGCTCAGTGCAAGGAGGTCACCACCAAGATCAAGGCTCTTGGTGATATCCGACCTTTGAACATCGACGATGTCGACTCGATCATCCGGGAGTATCACGCTGACCAAAATGAGGCTATTGCCAAAGCCGTCAGCGCTTAAATTCTGACAATCACTCTTCTTTGTTAGCATTTATGCTATTTAACGACTCTGCATTCTGTCTTGCACAGACGACTGAAAGTTTACGTTAATCTATGTTCTCTTTGTATTATTGTTTAAAAAGGTTGGGAGTTTAGTTTGTGCGTTTTACAATGTGCGACTGTTAGGTCTTTTGCGGGGCATATTTGGGCTCAAGTTCTGGTTTATTATTGCATTGTTTTTATATTGTATATTTTTAATATGCTTTGTTTTTGTCTAGATTAAAACCTGTCGGGGTAGAGCAAAAGTTTGAAAGAGTTTTTTGATGTATCAGGTATCCATCAATGAAAAGGAGTCAAAATATATCGTCATCTTTGCCAATTCTATTTCGTATCGTATAATCACACACTCTCGCCAACGTAATGCGCTTATTGCTGATGCAATTATGCAGATCACATGATTTGTCCCAGCTTTGGAGCGCCTGCACGCCAGCAACTTGCCTAATCGCGGTCAGTATCTTTAACCACAACACGTAACCAAACCAGATCATTCCGCATATAACTGCTTTGTTACACTGTCTGATGCAACCTGGAAGTCTAGTGGGTCATGTTCTCAGAATGTATGTTGTTTGCTTGTTCGATCCTGCCGCTGGGCATGGGTGAGCACTCCAGTCAAGAGGCTAACCAGTGCATATGACTCTTTCTCTAGACGCTTCCAAGTTCTTGACCACGCCTCAGGCGAGAAGTAACAGTGGCGATTCTTCTACTTCTTTTGCATCTGCTGCTACTACTGCCGCGCGTGCTCCATACAGGGGGGCTGCTCCTGGTCGTCACGCTGGAACACAGCCTACAGCAGCCTCGTCTCGCCGCTACTACTCGGCCGCGGAGACTCTGCCGGAAGGAGAGGAGAGCCCGCGCTCTACTTACTCTCCTAGTCGAACCTGGATTGGTGGTAGAGCTGGAGGAGTTCCGCGGCATGAGTTGCGAGAGGAAGATGAGGATGAGGACGACGCACGCACTATGGGAAGCAATGACGATCAGCATCAGCCTCTCAACCAGCAAGCTCATAGTTTGAATCCAAGCCGGCTCTTTTCTGGTAAACGCAGCTTTTTTTTTCGTAATAATCCAGTTTCAGGGAATAGTATTATTGGCGCAACCAATACAGGCCACAACACGATGGCAAACAGTCGAGCCGCTTTAATTGGGGGAGGATATGATGAAGCACACGAAGCGGACGGCGATGATCGCATGACCGGAACCTATACGGGTCACTTATATGGCGCTGACTCTGCAATTCGTAGCAGCTGGAAGCCTTACGAAGAAGACGAAGATGAGGCGACTGGCTCGCAGCACTATCCAAAATACACGCCAGCCAAGCATTCCACTGCTGACGAGGAGTCGGCTCAAGAGGACGTCGTCGATGATAGTGCAAAATCAGCTGTAATGTCATCGTCTCGAAATTCGATGGAGAGTGTCGGATTAGACAGTGTGATGTCGCGTGCGCGTCAACAGTCTCCGCCTCCACCACGTTTACGGTTCAAGGAAAATCCATATCCGCGTAACATGACCGCTGCGACCATGAATGCCGCCCATGCACGCAGGCACATCTACACCGATGAGCTTGAGGACGATGAACAACGGGAGCCGCATTTAAGACAGCGTGATTTCCCTGATTTTGAGAATATCGGCCACGCAAATGCTACTGCGATGAGCGACTTTCCTGGCGGCTTTCCAAATGGCGATGTGATTATTCCTCGCGATGACGTGCGTGATCCGACTGCAATTGCAGACTCTGATCCAGCGTATGATTCAGGTCCCAGTGGTGTATCACAGCCAGCAGGTGGTGTTCTTAGACCTGGATATATTCCACCCATTATGAGTATCATGGATATCACGCGAGCTCAAGATGTATTCTGGTCCAAATTTTATCTGCTGGCTATGTGTTGCCTTTTTGCAACCTCATTTACGATCTGGCTTGAAACCGAAGTGAGTGCTCCTATTAAGCTCACAGATAGTATTTTTACTGTAGTCGGTGGTTCAGCGTCTATTCTGGCTTTAGACACTTTTCTAGCTATTGGCATTTCTGCAATTTGGTTTATGCTGTTGCAAAAGTGTGTTCGTCCTTTGCTCTCTCTTTTGATAATCTCGATCCCGTTTTGCTTACTTGGTCTTACGATGTATCCCTTAATCATGTCCTATCGTGATAGCTGGGAAGGAAATTCATTGCAGGATAAAGCCATGCGATGGACTAGTCTTGTTCCAGCTATCTCTGCTGTATTATGGGTCTGGTTTGCAATTCGGACTCGTAATGCACTTGGACATGCGATTGGAATCGTTCAGCTGGCATGCAAGATTCTGGCGGAGAATCGGATTTTGATTGTACTTAGTCTGGGGACGTTGCTCTCTTTTGTTGCATTTAGTTGGATGTGGTTTGCCATGTTTGCCCGAGTGTTTTTGAGAGGAAAGATCGTGGTTGGAAGCACTGGAATTTCGCAGTGGATCTTGGAGCAGAACTCTTGGGCTCTTGGAGCTTGGTATATTATCATGTATTTATGGACATGGGGCGTATTTTCTGGCGTTCAGAGGTATGTGTGTGGTTACGCTCTGAAAGAGAGTAAATTGCTAACAGATTTCAAGGGTTGCGACATCACTTACAGTATCACAATGGTACTTCTACAGGCAGGACAAGGACGTATTGCCTTCCAAGTCTATTCTTAAACTAGCGCTGGTGCGCTCTTGCACTGGATTTTCAGGCACTATTTGTTTCGCTTCTCTGACTGCGCTGCTTATTCGTCTTCCGCTTTTACTTTTGCCTGTGCGGGTAATTTCGATCGTGACTACATTCCTTGCGAATATGATTCCAGGACCGATCAATGCTCTTTCGAATCCACTGACATTATCGTATTCTGCTGTTACCGTACAGCCGCTTACGCAAGCGTCGCGTGGAATTTCGAGTTTGAGAAACATTGACCTTGGACCGAACTATTCGTATGAGGATTCATGGTCTGCCTATCGACTCTCGAAGATGCTCCTTTCATCTGCACGCGCACTTACTGCTCTTGCACTCGGTTTTGGCGCATGGGTACATGCCGCTCAGGATGTAAACGGAGGCAGTTTATATGGATATATTGTCGGTATGATGGGTGGTGCGATTGGTTGGGTTGTGTTAGGCGCGACCGAAGGCAATCTTTCAATGATTGTTGACTCTGCATTCGTGAGTTTTGCGATTGACCAAGGCGGTGGGCATTGTGCTGAGGCCGACTATCAGTTTGGTGGGAATGCGGCACAGGCGCAGGCGTAATTCTGTATGCGCATTTCTCATAACTGAGGAGAAGTGACTAATACATTTTCATACCTCTTTAGTATATGTTTTGATTTGATTTTCTTTTTTTTTTTTTTTGGCTGGAATAACTTGGATTCTCGGACAGGATTGATTCTTTTTCTTCGCATATTTCAATGGCAGGCAAGGCGACGGGCGATTAAAGGGTTTACGGTGTAATCTGGTGTAACGTGTTCTCTGTCTGGTTATTCTTATTTTATATATTTTATTTGTATCTTGCACTATATGTTTTAGTCTTAGACCTGCTTTTTTGTTAATTTGATATTTTTTTCTTACAGATAATCTGTAGGGTTGGCTTCGTTATAATGAAGAAGCGTGCGCTTCAACTGGCAGCTCACGGATGAAGTCCCATTACTGTCTCCGATAATGACACCCATTTGAGTTTACGGTTTGGTTTCTAGTGATTCCGACTAGTTGCTCATTACACAACTGACTTCTATAAGATGGAAGGACATCCAGTGCGTAACAGGCAGTTCATTTTGTTCGTTCAACCGCGGTTTCGGCATTGGCTTCACTGAATAGACTGTCTTGTCTAAAGGCCGCTCGGCTCGCAGTGGGGTTCTCGCTTGTTAAAGCGTGCTGTGTTCAAAGCCGCAGCTATGACGTAGTGTTCACGTGCTGACGGTCGCTGTGTAGACCCTGATGCTCTCAGACTGACGCGCGACCACTTTACTTTACTTTTGCTAATATCTAGACTAGAACCGTAAATTTGAGTGCGATATACGCAATACAATGTGCGATAGTGCTTTTCTGGGAGCGTCGAAAGAAGATTGTGGTCCTGGCGGTAGTCTTAAGTATGGCAGCTCGCCTGTCGCGCAGGAAATACGCAAATAACGCGGAAGCTGCACTCCTGTCTCTTGCGCATTTTCCCCATTGTCACGTTGACTATAAGTGTTTTTCTGTATTTCGCATTAGGGGAAAAAAAATCAAACAGCAAAGCTGCCTTTGAAAAGTCTTTCGGACTCCGTCTTCATTAGTGACAAGGACCAACTCCAGATACCTCGTGTTGGCCACGTGAGAGCCGAGTGAGCACCTAAGCCTCCTTTATACGAGACTATAAGGCTCTCTACTATTATTGTCAAGTTCCCTCTATTCATGCGGCTATATATCTATTCCTAATCTTCCTCCATAGTATTTTGCACCACCGCTATTATGGAGGCATTACCACCACTTGCTCGACAGAGGCACTTAACAGCGCTGATCGTTGATCTCGTTACCAGCACACCATTTTTTGCAGAAAGTCGCCTCGCCCTCATGAAGCGCTCGCTAGCGCACTCAAAAATGAAGTTGATTCTTTGCACAAACCCGACTCAAGAGTGTTGAGAACGACACAGCGAGAGTGTAAGCAGCACGTCACTGAAGGAGCAATTACTTAGCTGGAAATACACAATTGCTATTCACAGTCAAAAAATTATGACCGAGATTCTTGCAGTAACATGAGATTTCCAAACCGCAGGATTCGTGGGCTTGGTCTCGGCTATGGAGCTCTGGGTTCCTGCTATCGTCGTCATCCGAGTTCCGCGCAAGATGATAGGCAAAAAATTGCCAAAATCACTCGCAAAAGTATTTAAGATTGCGGCTACTCGACACAAAAGCGTTTGTACTCGCGTGACGCAAGCGAGGCTGAGTGGAGGAATGATTTACAAACAAGGAGGCATGGATTGTCAGCCAGAAATATATCAGTATCATCATATGTGTTTTGCGATGGGACTGCAGACCACGAAGGGTTATGAACTTAGATGTAATCCATTACACGCGGTCCAAGAATGCGCAAGAGCAGTCTCTCGAGTCAGAAAGGTTGCGGAAACAGAGTGGGGTGCGTGCACAGTGTTTCATGACAAGCTAGATGAATATATGGATACTCCAGATTTGAGATACGATATTTTGTACACGGGCGTTTTATCAGCTATCAAGGGATCAGTCGAGTTTAATAATCTGAAAGGGCTGAAAACAATCCTCAACGTCTCTGCATATCGCTGGTTACGTCATAGTGTGAACATACCAAGCGATAGCTTGGAGAGATGGCATTCACTGGTGAGCACTGTAAGAACTCCAAGTGAAGACGGAAAGGAGAGATCGGATCAGAGGCAAGCGAAAGATACCGTGTCGACACATAAGATGTCTGCCTGTCATAAAACGACGGATTGACTTGAGCGCTGATCTCTAAGACATGAGATCAGAACATGCAGTACCCCCGGTGCGCCCTTATTCTTTTGTCACTTCAGATATCAGGAGATCGATGAAAACGCCAAATCTTCTTGAAGCAAACGTTACTGGCCAGGCAGTTTGCTTGAGAAAAACCAGCAGGGTCTTCTAGGAACTTGCAGACTGACTGCAGGGACTGGCGAGTCATTCGAGCATGTCAGAGTCAAAGAGATCATGCCTACATCGCAATTTACTGAAAGCGACGAGGTGATACACGTCGATTGTATACAGCCATTTGAACCCGCGCGAGTGGTTTTCGAGGCTGAAAAATGAGCAACAACTCCGTTTGATTTCAACACGTTGCTGGAGCATTCAAGTCTGTTATGGAAGCCTGCTGTCAGTCGAGGAGCACCAGCTATTTTGGGATCCACGGAGCAGCCTCAGACTGCGTCAGTCGTACTCTGCCAAGTTGCCAGATCAGCTATTGATCAGTTAGAAGAGGCAACGAAGTAACATTTGCGTTTGCAGGACGTCAAGAGTCAGCGACTGTTGTGTTTTGGGCCGATCGCGAGCCGCTTCTCATACAGTGCATTAACCGGAATGTTGCAGGGCTTGTAAGCGGCGAGCCGATTACGCTGCTCGACGGCCGACACAGGATATGAGGGGTTGGCAGGAAAGTGTGGATGACTGGCAGTGCAATAGCCGTGTGTAATTAAAGCGGTACTGATAGATAGGAGCAAAATAGAAGTGATAGCAGACGAACAAAGGAGGTCCATTGTATATATTGTGTCTTTTGTGTCTATTGTGTGTCACTCGCACTAAACCGGCAACGGCTCGGCTAAGCCTTTGCCGGGTCTTCTTTGCCGCCGATTCCCCGATCTGTGGTTGCCCCCCTATCGCAAGGCCCCCGCTCGGGGGTGTGGCACTCGATGCGAGACCCAATACAATCCAGGAGACACACCATCCCAAGGCGCACCAGGCACTGATATAACCGAATATTACTAATAAGCCAGCAGCAGAGGGCAATAGAGTGCTCAGACAACTCGAGTTCGTTTTTCCCTTCACGCTCCTTTACGCATTCGACCTTTCCTCCGAGTCTATGACTGCCCTGCTCTGATTCATGCCTATCTTCAGTTGTTTTCAAACCCCCTCTGTCTATTAGCTTCAGCATCTAACCGTCCTCCAACATGCCCGTCGCCGTCCACGACCCCCTCTCTGACGAACTCCAAGCAAACTTCGAGGTGGAGCTCGTGGCAGAGTCTTCTACCGACCCTGAACTCCTCCTCCATCGCTACATCTCTCGTGATCGAGATGTGCTCATCAAGGTCCCTACATACCGCTCCCAGCGCTCAGCGCACAGAAGCTTCCTTCCTCCATCAGAAAAGCAGTCTAAGGAGAGCCTAGAGTGTCCCTCCGAGAAGGACTCCATCGGTCAGCGTCTGGCTCCTTTGGAAGAAGATAAAGCCCCAATTCTTCTCGACTTTGAGGAAGGCGATCCGGATGATCCTCGCAACCTGTCTCCACTCAGGAAAAACCTGATTAATGCCATTATCATCCTCTCTCTCCTAAATTCTACCTTTGCGTCCTCTATTACATCTGGCTTATCGAGCGCCATACGAGAGGAATGGAACATCTCCTCCGTCATGACCAGTTTACTCGTCTCCCTGTACATGGTCGGCTACGTCCTTGGGCCCTTAGTCTACGCTCCCATGTCTGAACACATAGGCCGTCAGCCGATCCTTCTAACAGCATTCACATTTTATTTCATTTTCTCGATCGCCTGTGCATTGGCACAAAATATCGGTAGCTTAATGGTCTTTCGATTCCTACAAGGCCTCTTTGCAACCTGCCCTATTGCCATCTCCGGAGGTGTCTTTGCTGATATCTATACCGACCCTATCAGGCGTGGTCGTGCTGTAGCCCTATTCTGTGGTTCTACTATCATGGGTGCTCTAAGTGCTCCGTTCATATCAGGATTCATTGCTACGTCGCGTATGCATTGGCGTTTTGCCTTCTGGGTAAACGTCATTTTCGCTGGTGTTGTTCTCATCATGCTTGTCTGTATCTTGCCAGAGACATTTCGACCAGTGATCTTAATGAGAAAGGCTAAGAAGATGCGGAGAGAAGGACACAATGTTGTCGCAGCTTATGAACTTGAAGATAAAGATTTTAAAAGCTTTGTCACTCATGTTCTCCTTCGCCCTATTATCATGCTATTCAAAGAACCAATCGTCGCGGCCATTTGTGTCTACATTGGCTTGATTTATGGTCTGTTGTACATGTTCTTCTTGGCTTTCCCTATCATTTTCCAACAAATCAGAGGACTCAGCCCGGGAAAAGGCGGTCTCATGTTGTTACCTAGTAAGTAATTGTGCATAATCAAAGTTTATGTGTGAAGTACTTACATGATATATAGTTGGTTTGGGAGCTGCTGGTGTAACTGTAGCTCACTATCTGTACGACATACATGTTCAAAAACTCAGAAAGAGGAACATAGTCGTTTCAATGGAACAAGAACGGCTTTTTATCACAATGTTTTCTGGATGGTTTATTCCAGTTGGTCTTTTTTGGCTCGCATGGACATCATATCCTGGTGTCCCAGATGAAGTTGTTATGCTAGGAGGCATTTTTTTTGGCATTGGATTCACATCTCTCTTTATTGGTTTCCTTAATTATGTCACCGATTGCTACAGAATCTATGCCGCTAGCGCGCACGGAATTATGAGTGTCACGCGAAGTTTGATTGCTGCCAGCTTCCCACTCTTTGCTCCTCCAAGTATGTCTTTGCTGTATTTTATCGAGTTTTATATCATATTTATAGATTTTATTTATTTTGAGTTTTTTAAAATCAGAGAACTTTGCATGAAGTCTTTCCTCTGCTATTGTTGCTTGTGTCGCTGAATTGCTAACATTATGGTGTAGTGTATAATCGAATGGGTATTCATTGGGCAACCTCGCTGTGGGGATTTATGGCTCTTTTTTTGGCCCCTGTCACCGTCCTTTTTTACAAGTATGGTGCTCGTATTAGAGCTCGTAGCGCGTTTGCTACAGCACTTCAGAGTCAAAATCTATAAGATGCGATCTTTGATCTGGGATCGACGGCATTCTAGCATTTAGTGAGCGTTTTTTATAAATTTGCCTTGCATACACATTGTCTTCGTACATACTATGCTAGCGGTTACGATGAAGTTCAATCAAAATGGTATGCTCATCATCTTCGGTGTCTTTGTTCCTAGAGTTTTCCAGTATTTTTCATTACATAATCATACAATCCGGTTCGTGTTATAGTTAGTTAGTTTAATGCCTATCAAATATATTGGTTAAAATTCATAAATTATCCAAAGTGAGGTCTATATACAATAATAAGAGAGATGATGCACATTTCCGCTACGATTCGCTTATTGACTGGCCTGACTCCAGTTTATCCGCTTACCGCGTCCAGCCAGATTAGTCTTGCCTCCCTTGACAGCTTCGTTATCTCCCAGTTCTGAATGTTTATGTAGTCGTAGTTCTATGGCAAGTTAGTAGAAGTTCACAGGAGAGTATAGATGGATAACATACTGAACACTCCCTTTTCTGTTGTTGCTGTAGGACCATCATCCAAATCTACTGTAGTCGAGTTCGAGCTTGTAGAGCCTTCAGAGGCGTCTCTTTGTAAGACTCCCTGAGCAATATTACTTCTCAAGACAAGAGCAACCCCGGAAGCATGTTCGAGTCGCTTGTCTATTTCATCGTAATGCTCTGTTGAATCCAAAAGTTCCTGCCTGCCAAGATCGTACTGTGCACGCATTTGCTCAAGAGCAGCTAAACGCATTCGGATATCCTCTGTTGAATGGTGTTAGCACACACTACTGCGTCCATGGAGTATATCGACGGCAATACGCCGGGTATGGATTACACGTACGGTCGAACGCATATCGCGCTGAGCGCAGCAGACTCCTATATGACGATAAAACTTGTAACCGCCGGGACATTGCTGTTGTGTATATTATTCGCGAAGCCTTAGATGCTATTAACGCGGTAGAATGAAGGCAAGTAGACCCCACGAGGTTTGGTAATGGCGATGGAGTTGGTAGGCTCGAGGGGCAGAAATAGAGTGCGGCTGCTGCAATTCTCATTGTCAGCAATTGCACATGTATTATATAATCCACAATTAGATAATATAGTGTAAATACTTAATCATGTAGGGTTACATGATGTAGGGTTATAAATCGTGACTGCTAATTTGCCAGCTGCGGCTGTTGCTGGTCGAGCAGCGACACTGACTTCGCGAACGGTGGTCGTCGACAGCGAGATCGAATTACCTGGTTCTAGTTTAGAGAAGTCTCAGCAACTCATCCAGCAAATACATACACAATGAAGGTTTCCAAGGGTATGTGAACGATATGTTTGTTATTGATTGTAATCGCATTGGAATTTTCTGCAGCGATTATTATTCTTGTTTGTTCGAGCCAGAATGGAATGCTGATTCTCGTTTCGTGATAGACGTTTCTTCTTCCCGCAGCAAGTCGCGCAAGGCGCACTTCGCCGCTCCCTCGTCGGTCAAGAGAGTCATTATGTCGGCTTCTCTGTCTAAGGAGCTGAGAGAGCAGTACAAGGTTGGTGTTAACGGCTGAGTTATGTCTGAAGACCGGAGCGCGGTGGTTAATGATTATGTTTTACAGGTCCGATCGCTCCCAATCCGCAAGGACGATGAGATCTCGGTCGTTCGGGGTTCGTACAAGGGCAAGGAGGGCAAGGTCACCTCTGTCTACCGTTTGAAGTACATCATCCAGGTCGAGAAGTTGACCAAGGACAAGGCTGACGGCTCGTCTGTCCCGGTTTCCGTTCACCCTTCCAAGGTCGTCATCACCAAGTTGAAGCTCGACAAGGACCGTGAGGCTCTTCTCACAAGAAAGGCGAGTGGAAAGGCTTAGATTGGTGGTACAACAGGATATCAAAAAAGGAAAGAAGATGCAATAGTTGGGATGTAATAAAATTTGTCATTTATAATTCTCATGTTTGTATATTTTATGTTGGGAAAATGCTTTCATTTCAATCATCTTTGATTTCTAGTTCGTTCCGTTCTCCTCGTGGCTTCAAGGGATTCATGTTCAAGAGTCTAAGATTGCTCTAATATTTCACGGCCGCAAGATCTATCCGAGTCATAGGTCTGATGAGCTGGTAAAGTAAATCTGGGAATTTATCTCCATACGTACGACCTCTCTAGGTACGATCAGTGGTAAACGACTCCCGCATATTAAACCCGGTGACTATCGGAGCTGCTTGTACTTACATACTTGCTTCGCCAATAGATAGGCATCTATCTGCGGCAGAATTCAGTCTTCTTTTTTTTCTGTGAAGGTTGAATTTTGAACGTGGACGAACATTTTTTAGTGTAGATTATATAAGAGTATTTACTTTTTTTAACCAAAATAAAAGTACTCTTTCAATGATTATAAAGACTACTTTATCTTTCACATTATGGTGAAGCTGTGGATGGTAAATGTTCATGATGTTCTTCTGATGAGCCTGAAAACTTTAAAAGGTAGGGTTGGCCAAATTTCCTAGTCCGCTTTGATCCAGTAGATTTCACTTCGATGAACTATCTTTGACGATAGTCCGGTTGAAGGCATGGCTACGGACGGCACAGAAGTCGACAAGACTTTAGTTTACCTCCAAACCGCTGCACACTCCCTTGCCCGGCTTTCCCCCGTCATTGCAAGCCAAGTCTATGGTAGATTCGTCGACACTGCGGCGGTGAATGAGATTGTTCTGCCAGTCCAACTGGCGCGGGCTGCGTGTTCGGCGTGTAATGCGGTGTGGATTCCGGGGTTTAATTTGATTGTTATGGTACTTCGGAATGAGAAGAGAAAGAAAATGGTTGAGTCGAAGGTATTTAAGAAGAGGCTGGATCGGCGCCAGAGACTTGCTCGATCAGAAGCAGCAAAAGAAGCAGCTGAGGAAAGCTCTGCGTCAAAGAAGCGCGATGATTCACAGATCCAAAAGAATGGCGGAAAGACTTTATGCTATATCTGTCTATCCTGCGAAGCTGTCACTCGGTTTTCAATTCCAGATCAAGTCGTCCCATCCGCTCCACCTCTATCTAGCCCAGCTACTCCAATATCAACCCCTGTGAAATCTCAGGATACTCCAGTGCCTTCTTTTTCGACACCAGAACAAAGTGCTCTGGGCTCACAAAACGCATCTGTTGGTTCTTCTAGCAAAAAGAGACAAAAGGCACGAAAGCAAAACTCACTACATATGATGCTCGCAAAGGCAAAAGCAGAGAGAGAAGGCAAGAAAGAAGGTGGTATGAATTTATTGGATATGATGAAGTCTGCAAAGAAATGAGTGGATTTGATTGCATTTATTGTTATATTTGGCGTTACTTATGAGTTTAAAGGCATATTTCGGCGTTGTCGTGATTGTTTACTGTTCAATTTTTTCAATTTTTGTTATTCTGTGAAGTAACATCGGCAACACTACTCTCCTCTGGATCCTGTACCGCCGTGGTTTCCGTGAGTGGTGCCGAAGAGCTGTCTGTAGTCTCTTTTCCAGTGTATATCCGATTCTCAATTTGCAGTAAATCACAAAACACCTGCGTTTGATTGTTCTTGTACTCGATAGCTATATATCAGGAATGTTAGCATAACTATCAAACAATATGACAGGAAATTAGACTTGCGCTTTGGTGCATAGCGTAATGCAGCAGAATTTCGCGACTCGACTATCGGAGCCGTCAACTCGAAATTTTGCGGGACTTGCAGTTTTCCGGTTTTCACGATATTCTCTTCTACCCATTGTATCTGTTCCTTGATGTTTGCAACCAAAGCATCTCTGTTCTCCTTCTTTATGAATGGCGTAGACTGGTCTCGCTCAAGAGACATGTATGGCTCTGTGGCTTTTGTGATTGCAAGCCACTCTGGGTCATAATATAAACCATTAATCGAATCGTTCTTCTTTGGAAACTTGAGAACTTGTAAGAACTCGCGTCGAGGAAGACATTTGTCAAGCGCAAGGAAATTCGTTCGGTCGCGTGGCGCATTCTCTTTCTCTAGTTTTTTCTCAGGAGACAGGATTTCCTCGTCATCGCCCTCGGGAGATTTCTTCTTTTTGTGTTTCACAATCGCTACATATTTGATATGTAAATGCGCACTAAGCCAATAACTGGGCCGAAGATGCTTGAGTAGTGTCATTGAAGGAGGAGATCCCAATTCTTGTTTCTCCACATCAGATCTGAAATGAGGTTTTCGTCTTAATAGATCGTTCAGGTCACCCTTATGTTCAATACCAGCTGGCCAGTCGTGCGAAATCATTACATCCATTTTCTCACTCGTCTGATATAACTTCATCACATCGAACTGCCGTACATGATATACCGATCTCTTTGTGTTTTGCTCATATGGTATTCTCTCAAATCGACCTGAAGAATAATGATGTTCATTATAGATACCGGATAACCCACCAATCCGTAGACCGTGGTAGTTGAGCACATTCGCTGCACCCATATAATAGATATTAGGCGCTACCCAACCGCCATAATGAAGCTCCCACATGTAGTTGCTGGCCTCATGATTTCCGCCCACGAAGATTGTCAAAACTGGAGCCTTTTTCTTTCCGGAATAGTAGTCTGCAAAGTCACCGAGTTTGGCGTATTTGGGAGGGACGCTCATACAATGTAAATCACTGTAGTTACGCGCTGCCTATGATTACCTCACGGTTAGCTAGATGTATCAACAGACTGCTCATTCTAGTTAAAAATACCTGAAAATCTCCTCCAATAATCAAAAGATCTACGTGAACCTTCAAGTTCTTCACGGCTTGATAGATGTTATTCAACTCACTATGGCAACATCCTTCAAACACGACGTTCATCATATTGTTGGGCGCCATTTCAAGAGATAACTTGATCTCCGAAGCAATTGTATATGCTAAGCAATTTATCGCATATTCTTGCTAAGAAGATCGAATTCTATCTTCAATACTTCTTTGTTCTTCCGAAATAAGCAGATTTCACACAGCGTCAAATCGATTATGTCGAACCTGAAATCAGGCGCGGCTCAACGTCGCCCTCGATTCTTTTCTGAGATATTGACTCCTCCGCAGATCTAATACTCATAATAGATTTGATTGAAATATCACGTCAAAGACAGAGTGTTGATATTAGCTCTTATTTGTACTCTTATTTGTGCTATTTTACCGTGAAAGATTATAAATCTTTTTCGAACTTCTCTCCAAGACAAGCACAGGCTGATAGTTGATAAGCGAACAATGGATTTCCTGAAACCAGAGACCGTCGTTGATTTAGGCAATATTCGCAATGTCCTCATCAGAATGGAAGATACAATTGTTTTTAACTTGATTGAGCGAGCACAGTTTCCTCAGCAGCCGTCGATTTATAAGAGCGGAGCGTTTGATATTCCAAACTACGAGGGCTCGTTTGTTGAGTGGATCCTCCGCGAAGAGGAAATCGTGCACGGTACGAACTTTTTGTAATCTACCCGGAAGAAATTTCAGAAAAATGCTAATATCTTTTATATAGCCAAGGTTCGAAGATACCAATCTCCAGACGAGGTTCCTTTCTTCCCAGACGACCTTCCTGAGCCTATCCTCCCTGGAATCGAATACCCACCAGTTCTGTACCCACATCCCAACAAGGTGACAGTCAACGACACAATCAAGGAGTTCTATATAAACGATATTGTACCAAGAATTTGCAGACCAGGAGAGCAAGCTGAGAATCTGGGTAGTAGCTCGCTGTGCGATGTCGAGTGCTTAAGATCACTCTCGAGACGTATACACTTTGGTGAGTAATAGCAGAGTTCACATTCCACGGATTGATCTGACCTAGCACCAGGCCGTTTTGTCGCCGAAGCGAAATTTCTGACAGAGAGAGAGCACATGACAGCATTGATTAAAGCCAAGGATATCGAAGGACTTGATGCTGCTATCACGAACCAGGCTGTCGAGAAGCAAGTCCTGGCCCGTTTGAAATTAAAAGCCGAGACTTATGGAATTGACCCTATGACGCCTAACGCTCCTGGAAAAGCGTCAAAGGTTAATGTCGACGCCGTTGTTGAGATGTACGAAAACTGGGTTATTCCATTGACTAAGAGGGTAGAGGTAGAGTATTTGCTAAACAGACTACAAGAATAAGCTTAGAATAAATTACGTGTTTGCGACCATACAGTATTCAGCTCCGATAATTGATACTATTAATTGTTTATCTAAGCAATATTATATTTTGTAGACCACTCCTGTAAACCAACGCTCTTTTATACAAACATTCTATACATGCATATCTGAAAGGCCCAAATCATCATTCATCTCATCCGAACGGTCAAATTCCTCTATCGTCATGTTCGGATCTGGATCAGGAGCATACACATTCTGTAAATAACTTTGAGCCAAAGGATCTTCCAAGATCAAGGTGAAGTTTGTCTTGCCATCGATAGCATCATTCAAGTTGCTCAAGAATTTCGTCCACCGATCTTTGCGAGCTTCGTCCATACTGTCGGATTGTTCGCTGAACACACGAGTATCCAACTGCTCGCTGACTTCACGAAGCAGACCTTCAACGGTTGTGAATCGACCGCCTAGAGTTCCCGCTGTAAGATCCAAGTTAAGCTCAGGGATTCGGAGCGCACATGTCTCACTCTTGAGGATATCACGCGCGAGATCCTCTGGATCGTCAACATTCAATGTGATCCTGCGTCCCCTTAGTGGGATCTCACCACCGGTCTTGACTTCGTTGCTTTTGTAGCCACAGGTGTCGCAGACTGTACTCATAATGATAACTTCCTTGAAGTGAGGAATTTCCACAATCTTCATGTGAGTATCGCATCGTCGCAAGCAACTGGGACAAGTGGCTTGGAAAGTGTGCACTTCGTCATTCGTAATTGGAGGAGTGGAACGTTCCTCTTCCTCCTCTTCCTTAGCTTCTTCCTCGGCATCGGCATTCACAAGTCCAAGCGACTCGTTCTGCGTCGGCGTCCGCTCGTATTCAACTTTAGACCATTTGGTGTGTGTCTCTCCTGGTGACAGTTCGATCCAGCTGTTTCCAGACGGATCATCTGCGGTGACAACAAAAGGGAAAGACTTTCCTTCAAGCATGTCATTAATCTGTCCCAGGAATGTTTCAATCTTCTCGTATGATTCCGGATCCACATGCTTTCTAACTGGCTGGTCTGCCGAGATATCGTCGCGAACCTCAGTCAACAGACCCTCGACGTTTGTCAACTGACCACGCTGATGAGGGATATCAAGCGAAATAGACGGGAAGGAACAGTCGCAAGACTCGGACTTGACAACTTGTCTATTCAAATCTTCCTTGTTCTCTACCAAAAACGTATACTTCGATCCTTTCTCCTGAATCGTGCTGGCAGGCTGGATTTCTGAATTCCGGAAACCGCAATGAGGGCAAGAAAAGGACATCAAAATTACCTCTCTGAAATAAGGAATCCGAGTGAGCAGCAGTCTGGTAACGCCATCCTCATGGCAGTTCATACAAAGAGACTCAATCTCCTGTATCGGCTGGGGTTCGTCTGATGCGGTGTCTTCAACAGGTCCCTCTTCCTCCTCAACTTCCTCTTTCTTTGAAATCTCCTCAACAGCCTCTCCCACAGGCTGGAAAAACTCCTCTTTCTTATCGTTCTCTGTCGACATTCTCTTTCTATTGTTGTACACTGTCTTGATTGTGGCGTGAGTAAGCGCATCTCGTCTTTTCTTAAATAAAGTAAAAAAATCATACCAAATAAAGTTTTCTACATGTTTTGAGGGTTTGGAACCTTCCAGCGTTTGCCATGCTGTTCCGCCACATACGTGTTTAGTAATTTTCTGCGGTTTGATTAGGTAGTTTGATGTTCATTTCAGTTTCATAAGGCATAACTATCATATTGCTAGCTTACTGACTGCCTGCGAAGTATCTGTTTAATGTGCTGCCAAATATTGATGAATGACGTAAATTGCATCAACTGATTATCAGCCAGGCAGCCGCACGCCCTCGATAATGATTGATTGAACAGCCCTTGATTATGCTCAGAGACCCTTTAGACCTATATATATGTAATTTCTGTACTATTACTCGGTACTGCAAATTATTCAACAAGATTCACAAGTAGCTTACAAGCTAGCAAAGCACTGCTTAGATATCCAAATGATTGGCGAGCTGTATTATCCAGATTCTTCTTCCCTCAACTAGTATCTCCTCCTTTTCTTGTGGTATCAAGATCACATCCTAATTTAAATAACAATTTAACAAATGATAATTAACAAAATCAAACAATAATGCAATCTTGGTCGTCCAAAAAGTAAAATAGTAACTTCCTCTGATTACTATCTTCTCGACCCTCTGTCAAGTGAACCCCTAGGCACAAAAGCCCCTCTCTCGATACTAACACTTCGTCTGGCATTCTTGTCAAGAGTAAATGATCGCACACTGCTTGAAGAGCTTCGTCGTCGTTGTCGTCGTGCTTCCGATGGATCAATGTCTCCCACACCAGCGGACTTGGCAAATACAGACAAAATATCAGTCAATGAAACCACACCGACCAACTTTGCGCCACGGCCACGAGCACCAATACCAGTTGATGCCACCGGCCCAAGATTTGGAGATGCAGAATGCGGTGCGGGAGACTGAGTTCGTAATGTGGGTGATGCGATTTGAGATCCGGAGCTTGTGGGACTAGCCGCAGGAATATGGCTGCCTTGCACAATCCACATTCTAACCAAATAGTCAGTTATTTTTTCAAAAGTCAAAAAGTAGAAGCAGAATAATGTACCTGTGAGATTTCGTAGCGACTAACTTGGCAATTGTATGAGCGAGTGTAGAATTCTGGGTGACGTGAAACACGGGGAACGAATCCTTTCCATTCTCAAGTCCACGGTCGGTCAAGATAACTGTTAAAAACTGCAGGCAAGTGACTTGCAGCAAATGTGCAGAGGTAGATTTGGTGAGATGCTTTACGTCGACAATCGAAATGTTTCCAAGAAGGTTGCTCTCTGAATCGATGACGGCAAGCGATGAGACTGACTCGTTGTGCATCTTCTCGAAAGCTTCAATCACAAGTTTATCGCCGCCGATAGCAATGACTTTACTTGATCCAATTCCGAGTTCGTGCAATGTTGACTGGAACAGGTGATCGATATCATTAAACGACCGCGCATTGTCCCAAAGATAGCGGACAAGTCGACGCTGCGAAAGAAGACCCATGAACTCAGTCTCGGCATCGTCGGTAACAAGAAGACGATGCAAACCGCGACCAAAGTACTCCACTGCTGTTATAATGGTATCTGAAGCCTGAAGAGTGGTGAAGGGCTCGCGCGGGCTCAGATCAAGAACAAAGCTGACAGGTACGTCAAAGCCGGCTCGAGCCTTGCGAACATTTTCTTCGAGATTCGTCGGCTGCACACCGGAATTCAGCTTCAAGTGACCCATAACAAGAAGCAAAAGAGTTGTAACGTCGGAATAGTCAAAACTCTCGGCGACAGTGTTGTCAACGCCCGGCTTCATGAGGACAGGAAGCGAAGTGAATGCATTTTCAGCCATCTTTTCGTAAGCTGTAGCGACAGGAACATCTCCGGTTATCGATAGAAGCTTATCATGCTGCATGAGCAGTCCTAGAGGAACAGTCTGCCATGATGATAACGGAGCACTCGAGGCAACCGGCGGCGGCGTGGCAAGCAATTCTGCGATCGAGGAAGACCGGGCGCGCCCGCGCGATATCGTAGGCGACGTAGGCGAACGCGGGGATATCAGGTTTTCGGCGCTAGGGATGGGCGAAGGAGGCGGTATCGAGCTGGAAGAGCTCGACGAGGCGGTGTCGGCTTTGTCCATGATCGACGGTCGACTGTAGCAAAACTGCGGTGTGCGGAAGATGGTTTCGAGTCAGGTGCCGAGTCGTGATGGTTTTGGGTGTGGCAGGAAGAAGCGTGCGGGCGATCACTGCTGGTGATATGACCGACGCGCCTCACACCACCGCAACGTCAGCGGTTGCTCAGTGCGTGAACACTACGCCTGCGCCAACGGTTCGCGTAGTATTATAGGTGCTAGGAGGGATTACTGAGGGTCAAGAACGTTTATTGGGAATATTGACGACAGAGAATACCCTGCCGCTTGTCTATTCACAGAGCGCTAGACTAATAGGATAATACGACACACCCAGAGGCCATCCATCTGAGGCTAAAAATACAATAGTGCCCTTCTGATAACTGATTGAAGTTCAATCTCAGTGCACAAATCACAATCGCAATCACAAAAATAAGTTCAACAGGTGCTCTCATCTATAGAGTGTATATACCGAACAGAAAACACACACAGAATACAGAATACAGAAACAAAAAGACAGCAAGTTTGGTTCCCGCTATCCACAGCTCATGACGGAATGACAAGATGCCATAGAATCACAAAGAGAATTGCAGGAAGACCCTAGGTAATCTATTGAGAACCGCTAGACAAAGGAGATTTCTGATTTGCAATGGGTGCTTGCTCGGTTAAATTACCGCGTTTTTCTTGCTCGCGCTCGATACTCTCAAACAGAGCCCGGAAGTTGCCTCCTCCGAAGCCACGGGCGCCTTCTCGTTGAAGGATTTCGTAGAAAGCAGTGGGTCTCGCAGAGATGTGTTCTTTCACAAAGAGCTGCAAGAGGTATCCATCGTTGTTGAAGTCAACAAGGATGTTCAACCTCTCGATTTCCTCCAAGCTCTCCTTCATCGCGGGTCCCTTATACTCTCCCATACGCTTCTTAAGATCAACATAGTACTCGGGCGAGACTTTGATAAATTCAACACCGCGACGGCGCATTTCGCTAATAGCCTTGATGATGTTATCAGTTCGCAACGCAACGTGCTGAACTCCAGGACCGCTGTTGTATCTGACGTACTCTTCAACTTGCGACATCTTCTTTCCGATGGCTGGCATCGTGATTGGCATCTTAATCTTATCGTTTTCTGATGCCATAACTGTGGTCTCCAGAGCTGAATACTCTGTAACAACATTATAGTCGTCATCAGTGACGTATTTGTGAAAACCTAAGGCTTTGTGGTAGAAATTGCAAACTTGCTCCATTTGCCCCCAGTCCTGGTTCCCGACGCAGTGGTCGATGTCACAAAACAAAATTGCATGCTCAGGATCGCTATTAATCGGAAGCTCAAAGGTCACCGAAACATAGTTTGGAAGATAAGGTCCCGCGTACGAGCACTTTTGCAAGAATGTATGGATAACATCTCCATACGCTTTGATGGTGGCCATAATGACACCACCGTATTCGTCATGAAACTTGGTGGGCTCCATGACACTTACTGCACCATTGGAGATTGCCCAGTCGTATATCTTCTTACATTCGGTAACTTCGAACATGACGTCCATGATACCTTCGCCGTGGATCTAGATAGCGAAGAGTCAGCAGAGTGGTTCTTATATAACGCCATGATAAACTACCTCAAGGAATCTCGTCACACGTTCAAGCTCTTTGAACTCGGGTGCAGGAATGGCGAAGGTCTCGTTGTCATCCACCGGCATCAACGGACCAATGAACTCCAAAGTGACGTCGCCATTACGAACGACTTCAGACGCGAGTGCGCGGTTACACTCCTTCGTCATCACGCGACGCGCGATTCCATGGAATCCCATCTTGGATTCATGGTAGTGAGCCAAAGCCCTTGGGTTGGCAGTGGCGTAGCGGACGCTAAAGAAGGAGACGTAGCTGTCACGGAGATCCTGAGGCATCGGAGCATTGTAGCTGCGAAGCTCAAGATCGCGCTCCGCAGACTTGCGAGCGACGGAAGAAGAGGAAGAAATAGAGGCAGGCATGGTAAACTGAATAAATCAAAAGAGCACTTAATAATATAAATGTGTGTCGATAATGATATAAATTTGGCTGTGGGGGAAAGAGGGGAGAAGGCAGACGGGCGGGACGCTTCGCTATATAGTCGACCGCAGTGTCTTGTTGTGGGTAATTGGCCCATATTGAAACGGATTGTTTTAAAAAGACTGATTCGAGCTGATCAGTCTGAATCAATGAGCTGACTCGGTTAAGCGGTTGTCAAGGCAACCGCAGCTGTTCGGACGATGCTCCAGGTATGATCCCTGCAAGTTTGATGCGGCGCAGGGAAGGTTGGTTTTGGTCTGACTACTTTCTTGTTGCCGGGTCTGGAGAAGATTGCGATATTTCTGATGAATATCTGAAATTTATTAATCTGTATTAGCTATTGTAAAGAATAAGCGACTTTCATAGCATAGAACATAGCAGCACGACTGCAAATCTGAAGATCTGGTAATATAAGTATATCGGGTAAGGGTTACCATATATGGTAATACAAAATCATCGCAGTGTCTACTGTTCTGTTTGCGCTGCTTTTGGGCTGGCTAAAAATATAATCTTAAGAATAGTATTTAAACTAGATAAAGACACTGTTATTACAAATACTAATGATTTCCAGCGCTTCTGACCAAGTAAAATCGCACATACTAATACACAGGCTTAGGGCTCTCAATCAAGCCATAATTCCTAAATATACGCTGCTCAATCTAACCCTAAGTAAAAAACAGCATGGGAGTGGTTAAAAACTTTATTTATTTTTTCTTGAGCTGACCGACGGAAAAAAATTCAAAGCTCTGCTTTCATCGTTCTATCGCATCATTAAACAGTGCTTCGTCTCTCCGTCAAGCGCATTCAGTTTTTTCTCAGCATATAGATAAACAAGATGGCTTTTACACCTAGAGGAGGCCGCGGAGGTGGTCGTGGTGGATTTTCCCGTGGAGGAGGTGGTGACCGTGGTGGTGGCCGTGGTGGATTTTCTCGCGGAGGTGGTCGTGGAGGTGGCCGTGGAGGTGCGCGCGGTGGTCGTGGAGGTAAGCTATATACCTGATTTATCCTGCTTGTATAGTTGTTTCAGTTTTCTAATGTACACGTCGGACAGCTCCCAGAGGTGGACGTGGTGGTGCCAGAGGCGGCCGTGGTGGTGGTGCCGCCGGCAGTGCTAAGGGTGGTGCGAAGGTGATCATCGAACCGCACAGACACGCCGGTGTTTTCATCGCTCGTGGAAAGGAAGATATGTTGGTTACCCGAAATTTGACCCCCGGTGAGTCGGTTTACGGTGAGAAGCGCATATCGATCGATGTTCCTGCTACAACTCCCGATGGCGTTGCTACCAAGGTCGAATACCGTGTGTGGAATCCTTTCAGATCAAAGTTGGCTGCCGGTATTATGGGTGGTTTGGATGAGCTCTACGTTGCTCCTGGCAAGAAGGTTCTTTACCTCGGTGCTGCTTCCGGTACTTCGGTCAGTCACGTCTCTGATGTTGTCGGACCTGAGGGAATCGTTTACGCTGTTGAGTTCTCACACAGATCTGGTCGTGATCTGATAACCATGGCCAAGAAGAGACCCAACATCATTCCTATTATTGAGGATGCCCGTCACCCGCAGAAGTACAGAATGCTTGTCGGCATGGTCGACGTTGTGTTTGCTGATGTTGCCCAGCCTGATCAGGCCCGTATCATTGCCCTTAACTCGCATATGTTCTTGAAGGACGGCGGTGGAGTTGTTATCTCCATCAAGGCCAACTGTATCGACTCTACTGTCGATGCCGAGACTGTTTTTGCCAGTGAGATCCAGAAGTTGAGAAAGGAGCGCGTCAAGCCGCAGGAGCAGTTGACTCTTGAGCCCTATGAGCGTGATCATTGTATTGTCGTCGGCAAGTACATTCGATCCCAGACTGCTTAAATCAGAAGGCTTTACCGGGTATTGATCTCAAAATAGAAAGAGCTGGAGGAGTAATATGGATGCAAAAAGTCAAAGCAAGGATTTTGTAAATTAATGCTCTTTTTTCATGGTTGTATATGTTTGTGTATTTTTGTTGCAATTTGTGGTTACGTTTGGTCTTTAATACAAGCACTTTTGCTTAAAAGTTACTGAGCTATTGAGTTCACGAGTATTGTAGACTTTCTAAGGCATTTACTGTAAGGCAACATATGCTGTAGACTGACAGCGGTGTATTTCTGTTGAAGAATGGGAGACCTGGATCCTTGCAGCCGCGTTCGCATTTGTAAAGCTTTGGCTGGCGATGAGATACTCTTTGGCTGAGAACACGCGCTGCGTGTTTTAAACAGCCAAAACCAATACAGCCAGTGTATTATTTCTCATTCGCATATATCTCTTGTCTAATATTATTGATATCCTCTCCATCCAGCTGCGAACCAGAAACTGCACTCAAGCGTGTGGTCTGGCCCTGGTTCTTGCGCTACTCCGAATAAGGCATGTGGAATGCCTAATACGGCCTAGTTCCATTGGGAGTCGGTGCCATCGAGACCGCGGTCATATCTAGACCGCGACCACCGACCCTCGACGATCCGGCTCTGGCATCCCTGTATTGTCGCTATCTGATAAAAGAGCTACATCAGACTACATGTTGCACAGTTTGTCACTGAAAGCAGCTGCGCTGGCGCTGCTTGCCTCCGCTCCTGCCGTCCGCGCAGTGTTTGACTGCAGCCTGGTCGTCGATGGCGAGTCCCTGAATATGACCTCCCTGGCTGGTCCGCATGTTGTGCAGACTTCGCGCAGCACTCCTCCTTCGACTACTACTACTCAGTTTACTATTGACCTTTGTTCTCCGTTGACACCTTTTGCGAATGTTCCTACTAACCAGCAATGTGCCGCTGGTACTCAAGGTACGCGCCAATTGCCTATATTTATCTGTGCCATCTGATTTCAGCATTATGATCTGTACTCTGTTTGCTGACCGACACTTTTAATAGTCTGCGGAATTCAGAGAGTCATCTTAGAAGGACAAACTCCTATTATTTCTGAGGTTATTCCGGTATCCGGAGACCTTAATGGTGTCATTGCCGCCAATGTTGCTGAGCGTCGAGTTGGTGCAAACACTGCGCAGAAAGGCCAGTCTGCTGTTGGCATTAAGCTTGTTGGCGGACAATGGGGTGATGTCAAGGCTATGGAGACTGATATTGATTTTGTTTGCGATCCTACTTTATATAACGTCACCGTGGATCCTACTACTCTTGAGACCACTGGTTCTGACACCGCCGGTCTTAAGTTTGTCTCTTGGGACGAGAAGACGCTTAAGCTACAATGGGACACTGCTGTGGTTTGCGACCAGGCTCTTGTTCGTGCAGCTCAGGAGAATGATCACAACAACCAGCCTCAGGAAACACCCACCGCAAGCTCAACTGCTTACCGTATTACCAAATACATATTAGTGGGTATCCTTCTCTTTGCAGGTGCCTACTTCGGAGCCACTGCCTACTCTAATTACCGTAAGGGCGGCAGAGGCGCCGAGTTACTACCCTCTTCAGAGACTGTTATGGACGTTCCCTACGTTGCTCGCGATTTCTTCCGTAAGATCGCGTCCGGCTTCTCCAGATCCGACTCTAACCGTGATAGCTACGCCGTTTTTTAAATAATCTTGTCTTTTGTATCATTTTGCGTATTGGAGTGGATGTTTTTTTCTTGGATGAGAACGTGGATTTGGTTGGCATTCCTTTATGATTGTGTACTTTGGCGTTTGAATATGCATCAACTATTCATTTCAGTAATTGCAAAGGTGCCAGTAAAACTTTTGAAATATGTTACCAGATATCATCATATATAAAAAGCCTTTACTTGACAGATCTTTGTATCAACTCCTGCAATCTAGCTAATGTCAAAAGACACCACATTCAATCCGACTTCTTACAGTTACAGTTTAAAGTTTAGAGATGCTATGTGGTTAGGGTATAATATTTGAGCTACCGAAGGAACTATGATGTTCGGAATTTGTTATGCTTGAAGAATCAGTTTGGAGTCAACTAACTCAAAATATCTGCTTTTCTTTTGGAGTTAATAGATTTATTGGTGAAATAGGATGGGACCTTTAGCGCGTATACTTGTGACGACGGGCCGTCCTTTGTTGCAGAGATCTGTACCGTGCGTTGCGCAAGGTCTCGTTCGATATCGGATTTTATCGCAGTACAGAGGATACGCGACTGTTTTGGATACTGCGAATCTTTTGAAAAGTTCTAGTGCTGGAAGTGGATATAAAGCTGTTTCAAAAAGAATTTGGGAGAGCGCGAATGTGCAGTCGACTGATGGTAAGAATTGGTGGTTCTATAATTCTGGAGTTATGAGTTAACATGGAACATAGCTGGCCTTCAAATCAATCTAGGAGTTAAACCAATCAAGACATCATCTGGTCACCCAATAGTATTGCCGCATAATAAGACCGCACTTGCGCATTTGATTGTGCAGGAATGGGCGACTTTACCGAATTTACAGATTAAACCGCATTCTCTTCCGTTGACGTCAATTACCGCCCGCGCGATCGATATCACAAACATGCCGACTCCGGAGCAAAGAGAGGAGACCAGAGTTGCGATTTGTAATGCGTTGTTGCCGTATGTTGATACGGATACTATGCTCATTTTTGCGCCCACGCATGAGTATAATGGAAAGCTGAGAGCCGACCAAGAGGAGATGTACCGTCCTGTCATTGCATGGGCTGAGAAGAAATATTTTAACGGAATCAAGCTCAATTACTCTGATGGAGACAAGGGATTGACTGGAAACCCCCAGACCGAAGAGATCAGGCAGATGGCTCGTGACTACATGTTAGGACTAGGTGATTACGAGTTGGCTGCATTCGAGCGAGCTGTGCTTGGAGGCAAGTCATTTTTAGGTGGCATGAAACTCATCCTGCAAGAGATTACTACAAACGAATTAGCTGAACTTGTTACTTTGGAGAATATCCATCAGATGAGACGCTGGGGTGAGGTGGAGGATTCGCATGACGTCGACTGGGCTGATCTGCGAAGACAGCTTGGAAGCGCCGCAGTTTTGTTGATTGAAGATTAAGAGCATGAAGTGAATTCAGCTTCAGCAGCAGTTTTGTACATATATAATACTATCTAGCACATTTAGAAAACTTCATCTTTTTTGTTTTTCTAAATTGAAACCATGTATTAATACTCGTATCCAATCTTCCAACTCAAAACATAATGTCTAGCAAATTCTAGTTATTAAAAGATTGGCTAATAAAAATATATCAAATATGAATAAAACAACAACAAAAATGACGCCTCAATATCAAAACATATATACCAATCCACCACCAATTATGCCAAAATCATACCCATAATCCAACCCTCCGCTACGAGAATGCTTAGTTGATTCCTGGAGCTGCGAATTCAGAAATAGCGCGAGCGAGAATTGTTGCTTCTTTTTCTCTCTTGAACTATAATGATGACCTGTTAGTATTTTATTATTTCGGTTGCTTGCGGAAGGTAACATACCTGAAGCATATAAACCGCAATTTTAAGCTCGCTATCAGAGAATGCACTGAGCGTGTCAGGAACCTGTTCATCCACACAAATAGAAACACCAGTCTTTCCGAGCTTTTCAATATCACTTCTAGCCACCGGAAGATTAAAAATAATTTGATCATCTGCTAATTGCAAGCAAACGCGATTTCTGTCTGCATCAGAGAGTGCGCAGACTGAGATCTTAGCTGGACCGATGTTTCGCCATTTTAAAGCATCTTTGCGCAAGAACAAACGACACTTGAAATCTTTGACGACAGAAACCTCCTCAGTACCATCACTGAAAATGTTTTCCATCGTTCCAGGAAGAGAACTGTCAAGGAGAGGATGATACCAAGCAGAAATCTGACCACGGTCAAGTCCCACCCTACTACCGCTGCTCCGGGAGGAGTTGCTGCTCGCGATACTTGGCGCAGAAGATCCAAATTGACGCGAGTAAACACTTGTTGTTTTAGAGTTGACGCGGCACATATGCATCGCTTTCATCATGAAGTCAGCTTCTGAGGCGGTGCGTAAGCGGAACATCGTCAAACCCGATGATTCTGTGCGTTTGAGATGTACGTCAAATGCGGTACTTCGTCGAACAGTAGAACGAGTGGTTAACGACATTGTGAGCATGGCTTTTCCATCATCAGATGAGTTGCTCATATTAAGAACACTGTCACCGGCGACACTGAACATGACGCTTCTAGTCTTGGGGGCAACTTCTGAAAATGGAGTAGTGCATACTGGTGTGGATGCTCTTGAAGGAGCACCCGAAGATAAAGGAGATGAGTTTTTTGGCCAGACCTCGAGCATGGCGTTACCTTCCAAAACGGAGATCATGACGCGAGATTCCTGAGGAGTAATGCGCTCCCATTTGTTATTATTCCACTCAAACACGAGAGCATTGCTCTTAAACAACACATTCTTGGAATCATCAGCCTTTCCTTCGCTTTGAGTCCATTTCATAGCTGTCGCCGATATACTGCTCAGATCAGACTCGGGCGATGAAAGAGGCTGAGTATATTCCTTTTTCAGAGGAGAACCGGTTCGGACAGGAGAATAGTATCCAGGCATAGGAGAATTAACCGACTTTGGAGCCAAAGCAGTACGTTCTTCCAGCGCAAGCTTCAAATTCGTCTTCTTAGCAATAGGGGCTTGAATCGATTTCTCCTCTTCGTCGACCGTGTCCTCGCTATTCTCATCGTCAGATACTTCGCCTGAGCTTTCTGACATGTCAACGCTGTAGTAATCATCCTCCACAGAGTCACCACGCGGACGCGTCTCGGTAACCTTCTCCACCTCTTCCTCTTCATCGTTGTCAGACCTCGGCTCATCGCGAAGAGAATAACGAGAATGAGTAGGATCGACGAGCCAGTGCTGAGCATCGGCGTAGACAGTAACCTGACTATCTCTGAGCGTAGAAGTGCGCGAAGATCTGCGGGAAACCATAGAAGCACGAGAACTTTCTGAAGACCTGCTAGGAACTCGTAGTGGTGAAGGTGGAGGAATCGGGGTATCATCGCCGGGAATAGGTGCCATTGCTAGCGATGGCTGAGGTGTTCGGTCGTTAAAGACCACGAAACTGGATTTATCGGAGAAGATATCAACAGGTGCGGTTTTACTGGCTGCTTCATACAGTGACATGTCAATTGACTTAACGATATCGTCACTCTTTGCTTTATAATCTTCGTTGTCATCGACGAAGAGTGAAGTATCGACAATGTCATGTAACGGTGTAGGCGGATATCCAGGTGACATAATGGGATCCTTAGTATCAGCATCCGATAAGTTGGAGGTATTGATCTTGAGAGGCTGAACCTTTGGTATAGGTGGAAGATCATCGTGAGCATCATCATAGATACTAGCCTTATCGCTTCCCGGGTAGGGCATCTTCTCATGAGAAACAGGCTCATCGATGGGTGCATGTATCATGACCTCCTTGATCGATGCCTCGTCACTTTTCTCTTCCTTAGCTGACTCTGACACAGCTTCTTGCACGGCTTCCGCCGTCGAAACTGGTACGTTACGAACTTCAGGCTCGGAAACCGCCGCAATCGGGACAGCAGCCACATCAATAATCTTAATCTCGGTACTAGGAGATGGAGGAATAGTCGTTATAGTCGTAGTTCCACGATCATTAGCAACACTATGAATATCAACCGGTGCAGCAAACTCATCTTCCTTTTCAGGAATCGGTTTTTCGGTAGAAGATTGTTGCTGAGATGATTGAAGGGCAGAGCGCATTTTACGCGCGTTGCGAGCGAAAATGCTAAATTTGTTGACTTTCGGTTGTTCAGCAGCACCAGCAGCGGGTTGCGAGACAGCGACCGGCGCAGGAGTCACTTGCTGCTGAGCAGGCTCCTTAGGAGTCGAAACATCGGTCTTTGCAATTACTGGTGAAGCCACGGCTGCGTTTTCAATTGGCAGCTCAGCGGCAGACTTGACTTCTGACTCCTCGGACTGTATAGCCGGGCTAGCTGACATTGTCGGCTCGGCTTTTGTCGAAGCAACCGAAACTGGAGCAACAGAAGAAGACGAAGAACGAAGACTCATCTTCGACAATCTCAAGCTTCGCATGAATCCAGCTGAGGTCGAACGTTTAGACTCCCTCGCAGCTTCCTTGTCGCTAAACTCTGAGTTCGTGCTCGCAGGCGACGCGAATGCATCAGACAGAATAGGCGATTCCATATTAGGCGATGCAGCGAAATTAGGAGATCCGATATTTGGCGACAAGTTTGCGAGCGCGGTTGATGCTCGACGCGACATTCGTGCGTAAGCTCCGCTGATTGCTCGGTCTGTTTCATCGTTTTCGGCTAATCCACCGGCGGGCTTACGTCCTGAAATGCTGAGATGAGAGCGAGGCGTGATCTTTCTAAACACAGACGAAACCGAACTAGATCGTAGCGTTGAAGCACCAGCGTTCTCTTCGGAAACGTACTCTTTTTGCTTGCGGCCAAATCCAAATGACGACTTCTTGCGGTGAATTGCAGGCTGCTCTTCGCCCTTAAGACTTTCGGCAGGACTTTGCTGTACAAGAGGACTGACATTAAAAGTTTCGGGAGTAATCGACAAAATAGAATCGCGGTTAACCGGCGACGAAACAGGCTTTACAGGGAGCTGCGGTTGCGGAGAGACAGTTGGTTGATGTAACTGCGGAGATACAGCTGCTCGTTCGTTGGCACTGGTAGGGACCAAGAAAATCCCAGCAGAGGAGTTCTTGAATTCAAGAGAGTCTGCAGAAACGCTTTTCTCCGTACGAACCGACGCAGACGTAACACCTTTGACTGAGGCCTGCACGGGCTCTGCAGGCTCTTCTTCTTTCAGTGCAGCAATTTTGACGGTCGTTTTGCGCACAGTCTTCTCGATCGTAAGATCTGACATAGACATCTTCGATTGGAGAAACGAGTTATGAACAGCAGCCATCAGGGAAGATCTTCGGTCTGAAAACACTGATTTTCCATTCTCGGCTGCTGAGGCTGCAGTCGAAACTACAGGGCTAGACGCTTTATTCAGTTCCGGGGAGTTTGCCGGCGATTCCTCTTTCAAAACCATATTCTGTAATGACGGTAAGGAAGAAATAGCAGATACTGATCGCTGTTTCTCAACAAGTCGTTGCTGAAGTCGTTTGTATGGAGACAGCGTAGTGCTGCTTGAAGAGGGAGAAATGCGCGACTCGCTAACAACTCGACTGAACCGAACAGAAGGCCGCAACAATGAACTGCTTTTGGTTGGACTGGTGGTACTGCCATTTCGGAAAAAAGAATGACGCTTCTTTTGAGGAGAAATATCAGTCTGTACAATATATGGTTTGAGTTCAGGCTCCTCAAACAGGCGAGGACCTTGAAGTTCTGAGTCAAGGACCTCGGTTTGCAGCTGAAGGATCTCCTTAGACGCGTTATCTCCGGACATAATCTGTAGTCCAGCGAGACTCGGCACACGAGGCTTCACACCAGCAGGCAGAGCTGGTGCAGGCGGGAACAACGATTTGAATTTTGCAGCCCATGTATTTTTGTTCTCAGCAGAAGAAAACTTAAGCTCAATGAGACTCTCGTCATAAGATGTTAACACAATCTCCAGAGATGAAGAATTATTCTCCGAAAATGAATACACCAAATCGGCTCTTCTGAATGTAGGGAACAAGAGATATCGCTGAAACTCATGAAGTTGACATATAGCAAGGGCATCTGACATGAGAGGTTCGGAAATGAGCAAA
Organism: Myxozyma geophila; assembly: GCA_030571195.1. Classification (NCBI taxonomy): domain Eukaryota; kingdom Fungi; phylum Ascomycota; class Lipomycetes; order Lipomycetales; family Lipomycetaceae; genus Myxozyma; species Myxozyma geophila. Next base: position 250,864 of record JAJLXK010000002.1, read on the forward strand.
ATTTCAACAGGAAGTCCTTCGAAAGTCTTGCCGCTTCTATGCTCAAGACGGCACTGGCAGTATGAACGCATGGTGATATACTTTGCGTTCAGTTGTGAGGCCTATAGCAACGAAAAATGAGCATGAGACCCGTAGATAGTTGATTTTGAGAACTTACCACTGGTTGTAGTGTATCAAAACTGCGGACTTTGGAAAATTCGATTTTCAGTCGAGCAACTCGGACTCTCTCAGATTCAACCTTGGTTCTGGCTGAAGAAACGAGAACCCGATACAATGCAGCCTGTGAAGCAATTCCTCTAACATTCGGCAAGAACTCTTCCAGTTTCTGTAATAAACAGTTAGCACACAAAAAGTCTTGCATAAAAGTCAATGGCTCCTTCATACCTTAAAAAACTTGGCGTAGAAACGCAGACGCACAAGTGGTCGCCGTTTGAGGTATCGCAGTTCTTCAGACTCCTCAGGGTCGTTGGTGTACTCTTTTATGTACTGTCGATAGATTGCAGCAGCCTCCTCGCCCTATATTCAGTTAAAATTGTATAAGTTATGTCGCGGGAAGACAGGCCCAAAGCACAGTATATCATACCCAGACCAAAACTTTGGACAACGACGGCTGGAGAGCCAGATGCACAATCAACAGCTCCTCGACAAGATGAACGTCGCGCATACTCTCGAGATCTTGCACGTATTGTTTCTCTGAAGTTTTCATTTCGAGGAAGAGGTCGTCGACTGTGAGTGCGTTGAGCCGCTGGAACGAGTGTCCGGTTGCCATGCTGTTCGTGTCTGTGTACGCGGATGAACCGGAGACGCCAGACATGAGCGACATGCTCATGCTTGCGTTCGACGCGTGTGAACCACTCATCGTTCCAAGTCAATTGAAGTGAAAGGAGGGGAATACACAGTGGAGAGCTTGTTGCGAGCGAAGAGGAGGCGATGTGGATGAAGAAAAGGTGAGAGAATCGAGCAAGGGGTAGGGTGTGATCTACCAACGCGCGCGACGCGTATCGGTTACCCTCCTACTAGCCGTATTCGGCGCGTCTACCATCAACTTTGCCGTTTACAGACTCTATCTGTGCAGGTTGCTAAGATCGCTTAATTGAAAAATGCTGAAATTAGCAGGAGGTAGATATAATAGATGCTACTGGCTGATATTGAGACTATCTGGCTTGGTATGGCGTGGGAGAGTAGAACTGCAATAGCAACATGTTTAGTGACAATACCGACCTCATTTAATAAATCTACCACTGAATAAAGCTTGTGTTTGGATTTGAGATATATTCAATTACGTGGTATAAAGAGCTGTATCTGTATCGTTTTGCAGGAGATACGCAAATACGAAGATGGCAGGCTGAGAGCTAACGGTCCGAAAGAAGCATACGCGACGCGTCAAGACGCGTCTAAGACGTGTTTTTACCGTAAACGATGGACACCTTACCCTGATAAACCGCGTCATTGGAACAGTTTGAGCAGCAACAAATGCAAGGTGGTTGTGGATCTGCGTGGAGAGTTTGTCTGTTAGTGACGAGTAGATGAGAGAGGATATGTTATCAGCAGTGCAAGATGAGCTGATGAATGAGTGTTCATGAGCAGAAACTGCTTATAGAAATAATTTTGATGTTTGCTATATGGATTGCTGAGGTCGATGTCAAGACTGATTCAAGACTGGAACAGTAGCCGACTATTCAAGATGAAGGAAGTAGATGAATGCGGTATTGCTGTTAGTATCCGAGCATTGCTGTTCTGAGCTCGACGAGTCTTTGCGCACGGAGAACAGCCCACCAACACTATAGCTATAGCCAGCTGCACTAGTGCTTTTTCGCTGATTAATTTAGACTAACAATTGCAGGTATTGCAAGCATTTACAGCGTATTTAACTCAAGTGGTTTGATACACGCACGATAATGCTGTGTGCGTAGAGGGATCCGCATATGTGCTGAGATACCGCGCATCCCGCGTATCATCACGTAATCAACTACCGCTTGAAAGGTAAATAAGCTCTTTATTTATTATTCATAAATTATTCAAGAATGCCACAAGTCTGCCTATGCCTGCGAAGATTGTGTAAATTTATGAAGCTGGTGCCGGACAAGTTCCGAGGCTGCTTGTGAAGATTGATTATCCCACTGGGACCGATCTAGTATACAACGTACACAATAGACCCAAGCCGCATCAAATCTATAGACCGCTGTAGAATATAACTGGCAATAAATATCAATCCTTTAAAGAACAAATCAGACAATATACTACCACAAGAGCAATAGGTAATATATATACTACTCAGCGATTACTCATCCATCAGCCGCACGCGAAGACATTCAGATAGAGAAAACACTCAGATCAGAGAACAAAAGTGCCGGAGAAGCCATGATCCTTGCCGGAAAAAGCCCGGCAGCTTTGCTTCCTGAAACCACGCAAACAGAAGCCTTTCTGCGCTCTTTCCAGACGCTCCGCTACCGCGACTTCCCAAAGAAGCAAAGACTCATCAGCCAGTTAAGTCCGTGGACTCGGCTGGAGGGACGAGCGGACCGCTCCAAGCCGAGCAGAGCGTATCGCCGCCAGCAATTAGGCCAAAATGAGTAGGGTTTTGGCCGATTATAGCTTTATCTACACAAGCCCTACGCATTTATGCCGTTGACGAGAGCCTCGGACGCCCAGCCGCAGACACACTGAGGCCGGGCTCGACCTGCCGAGTCGAGTCCGTTGTGTTTACAGGATCAGAATGTTAAAAGAGTGTGTGTAAAAGAAAGAAGCAACAGAATACACAGCAAGTAACGTAATAGCGATAGAAAGATCTCCTTGGCCGGCTGCCGCGGATCCGGCGTGACATCACTATCGTCGTCCACCATCGTCGCTTACGTACTCAGTCTTTGGGATAAGGTCTGCGATTCACACGTTCGCCTGTGCTGGGCCCCCAATAAAACTTGCCCGCTACCCGCCCGCTGCCGCTTCTTCTACCCTCGTAGCACTCCTCTTCTCTGCCAGTTCCGCCTTGCGCTTCGCTTCTGTATCGCCTCCGCCATGTCTGACACCATCATCGCTCAGCCGACCTCCAACCAGGCGTAAGATCTCCTGTTTGCTCTTCTTTCTTTCTCCGCCCGTGGCTCGTCGGGGCTCATAAGGCCGTCCTCGCAATTGCCCTACCGGCAGGCTCGACCACGGCCTTCCTCGCCCATTCTCCCATTCCTGCTCTCAATTATAGAGGATATACCTTTCTTCTGTGTATATCATCTGAATTCATCCTCATATCCTTCGAAATGTGGCCATGCGCGGAGATTCTACGGTGATAAAGAGTCACCGCCCTGCTAAGGCCGTCATGCTAATCTTTTCTCTTCTTCGTATAGCGCCCCTCCTCTGCCGTCCGATTCGGTTATCGTCGTTCTTGGTGCCTCGGGTGATCTCGCAAAGAAGAAAACTGTACGACTCATTTATGGATCACTCCCGTGTTGCTCATTATCAATCATCTGCTGACCTGCGAATCTAGTACCCGGCTCTCTTCGGACTCTTCCGGTACGGTCTCTTGCCCGATGGCATTCAGATCGTTGGTTACGCTCGTACAAAGATGGACGATGCTGACTACAAGAAGCGCATCTCTTCGTACATCAAGGTCCCCGATGACGACGTCAAGGCCAAGCTCGACACTTTCCTCGGCATGTGTTCCTACGTCGCCGGCTCGTACGATACCGACGAAGGCTTCCAGAAGCTCGACAAGCACCTCGCCGAAATCGAATCCGGCCATGCTGAGTCTCACCGTCTGTTTTACCTTGCCCTCCCTCCTACCGTTTTCACTACTGTTGCGCAGCATCTGAAGAAGAACTGCTATCCCGCCAACGGCTCGGCTCGAGTCATCATTGAGAAGCCATTCGGCCACGACCTTGACTCTTCCAGAGCACTCCAGACTTCTCTGCAGCCTATCTGGAGCGAAGAGGAGATCTTCCGTATCGATCACTACCTCGGAAAGGAGATGGTCAAGAACATTCTCATCCTGCGGTTTGGTAACGAATTTTTCAACGCCTCATGGAACAAGAATCACATCTCGTCCGTCCAGATCACTTTCAAGGAGAAGTTCGGAACCGAGGGCCGTGGTGGCTACTTTGATGAGTTTGGTATTATCCGTGATGTCATGCAGAACCATTTGCTGCAGGTCCTTACCATGATCGCCATGGAGCGACCCGTTTCCTTCGGCGCTGAGGACATTCGTGACGAGAAGGTCCGTGTTTTGCGCGCCATGCCTATCATCGACCCCAAGAACGTCGTAATTGGACAGTACGACAAGTCTGTCGATGGAACCAAGCCCGCCTACACTGACGATCCGACCGTTCCTCAGGGCTCTCGCTGCCCTACCTTCGCCGCAATTGTTCTCTACATCAAGAACGACCGATGGGACGGTGTTCCATTTATTCTCAAGGCTGGTAAGGCTCTTGACTCGGCCAAGGTCGAAGTCCGTGTCCAGTACAAGGATGTCACCTCGGGTATCTTCAAGGATATTCCTCGTAACGAGCTTGTTCTCCGTATCCAGCCCGACGAGTCCGTCTACATCAAGACGAACACCAAGCTTCCCGGTCTTACAATGAAGACCTCTGTCACCGAGCTCGACCTGACCTACAACCGCCGATTTTCGGACCTCCATATTCCCGAGGCCTACGAGGCTCTTATTCTTGACGCTATCAACGGCGACCACTCCAACTTTGTGCGTGACGACGAACTCGATGCCTCATGGAAGATTTTCACTCCACTCTTACATTACCTCGACCAGTCTAAGGATATCGTGCCGGCAAAGTATCCTTACGGTTCTCGCGGTCCTGCGTTCTTGGACGATTTCTTGGCCAGCTACGGCTACTCGCGCGAGCTCGATGGCATGTACCAATGGCCGACTACCAAGGCTGGTAAGACTAACGGAAAGATCTAAATAAAAAATACATGATCTATCTTCTGTAAGACTGACTTGTGGGCCGAGTGAAATGGACAAACCAAAAAAGCTGTTAATAGTGGCGGTATAAACGTTTAAATGATCTGAAAAGAAGCAGCAAAACAAAGATATGACATTGTGCAACATTATGGGTATTTAAAGTATAAATGTAATTATTCGACATGGTATATGCTCTATTTTTTTGATTCTTTGTGTTTTGTAAAACTTGAAATCTCTTTTAGTGGATATAACAATCAGCAGTGCCTGTATCCGGTTTGCTTTTTTCTTTTTCTTTTACTTTTCAAGCGTTTTATTATTCTATTATTTTTTTCTAATGTTTAAAGAAACGGGTTTTCTTTACTTCTTTGTGAATCATGATCATTTTTTTTTTATTTTTTGTTTATGATAGTGAGTGAGTGAACTTCTGTGCATGAAAATGTGGTTCAATAAATACATCTACATATCGATGTTTGGTTAGCTGGATTTTATGGATGTAGTTAAGGTGCAGGAGGAGGAGAGTTTGATGTTATATTCATTATGATTTTAGTGAGTGATTTGATTTTTATATCTAGTTCTAGTAATCAATGTATGCTGCATGATACTCATACGGAGATATTGTCCTGTTTCTATCTTAACTACATGGCTGCTATCTGGAATCGTGAAGAGCGTCATTATCTCTTCGGTATACCGTTGCTCATTTCAAACAAAATAAAACAAGTCATTTATAGTTGATATCCAAGAACAACATCTCTTTTTTACATTAGATTCATCTAGTTACAGATAATTGAATTTCGTCTGCAGTTCATATGACGAGAACCGCGTCGGTTTAGGGTAACCAAGAACGGATGTTTAATTACACGACTGGATCAAGACGACAAAAAATCTACTCTCGCCATGAACCTCACAATGAGGAAGAATTCAAAAAGCTAAAAAAAAGAATTCGCCAATTTCAGTGATGAGCTCATAAGGCTCATCAAGTGGTTTGAAGGTCGCAAGGTAACAGGCCTGCCTGCGTGTACTTTATGTTCTTCTCCGTATGCGGGACTGTGCTGCCACCTTGAATCGTTGTGTTTTTCTCTGAACATTTGGAAAGTTCAGAGTGATACACAATCCAACGTAACGCTGTTTCGTTCACAGAAATACCTGCAGATTTTATCGAGCTGAGCAGTTTTCCTGGGATGATGAATAAACTATCTTTTTGCATTGATAGTAGATACCGCGCCAGACTTGGTTATGACATTGTCAGTATCGAAACGACAGCCTTTCGGCATGGGACCAGCGTGTGACAGTTCACAAAACAGGGGGCTGTAAATTGATTAAAAACGCAGTCTGTAACAGATAATAAGGAAATTTGCGAATAAGCGTAGACCTTCGTTCTTGAGTAGAGGAAATTGATCAGCTTTAGGTTTCCGCAAAATAATGTTGTACAATTCTTCAAAATAGCTTTGGATTGATCTAATCATGTCTTTGTATTATCAAAAAAAACCTGACTATCAACCTCAGTAAACTTCGACAAGCCAAAGTGCTCAAACTGCCCTTTTTGCAGAGATCGTTCATGGCATGATGAGTCTCTTACGGAGTATCACGACAATCCACGCAGATACAAAATATAGATCTTTTTAACTCTAAACGCTCGTATTGTTCCGCCATCAAAGAATCATAGGTATGCGCATCAGGCACAAACGATGGCGTATTCGACTCAATCACAATTGCGTGCTCAGAACCAGCCTTCAGCTCTCTCAAGACTTCTCTGAAGTTTGAGAACGAGATGCCATGTTAAGCTTAGTTACTATATAGGATTTGAAAGGTCGAGGGTTGGTTAGGCGTGTTTGCCGTTAGGTATGCCATCTGGATCACTGAAATGTGCCGCCGATAAGGTGCAATAGCACAATATCTTTGATCTTCTTGAAGAATAATATCAAGCAGAGTGGCCACTAGAATGCTAGGTATAGAGGACGATACTATCTGCTGAGAGTGCTCGATAGACTGAAAGCTCAGGACAGACCGAAGTCGTTTTGTACAATGTTTACAAAGCGCACTCAGCACAAACTCATTGTCATTCACTCAAACCCACAGGATAATAGAGTACTGCGCGGGGTTCTATCTTCACAAAGATACAAACTCACAGCATAATTATTCCTCACAAGTTTATTGCTAGATATCGGACTTGGTTGAGGGGCTTGTCGCGTTCCTTTTCAATCAGGTAATTCTTGCGACAGTGACTGACTTTCTACTAGTTGCTGACTCTGCTAACATGTCTTGCAATTCCCTCAGTTTTCCATTTTTAGCTACTGTGATTACCGGAATATCTCATGGACTTATAAGTCAGGCTCTGAGCCATGATTTATTTAACAATTAAACTACTTGCGAGGAACGAAAATTGAGTGGTGGCGCTCTATAAATGAACTCGAAAACTAGATCCTCCTGAGCAGTGTTCAGACTAGTTGGTGCATTGAAACACTAACAAAAACGAATTACCAAAACGCATTTTGAAGCATATCTTAGACGTAGTTGAATAACCTCTTGATTGATCATTAGTATTTGACCTTTATTAGGATTTATCCGCGACTGCTATCCTTATCTGCTCTGATATATGCATCCCTGAGTTCTGAATATCATGACCTCGCCAAGTCGTTAAATATTTATCTAATTACATATGATAAACATCTTAATTCTTATTCCCTATCAGAACTAAAAGGTCATCCGAGCAACAAACTCAATCCCACTGCCCTCGGCAAACGTGTGTATTAGGGTATTTTAAGCTATAATTTAATGTAAACCTTGTGTGAAATGACGTAGCAAAGCTACTGTCCTAGCAGTCTGAAATAACCATGCAAGGGAATAAAGATTTTAGTTGACAAAATATACATTGCATACATTACTAAAGAAAAGAACAGACTGATCACCGCTGCGTAGAGCTTAGAAGTGGTAGACAGGCTCTTCTTCTTTCGAGATAGACTCATAGATCTTCTCAATAGTCTCGAGGACGTCTTTAGGCAACGGACCCAACTTTGCATATTTCAAATTTTGTTCGATATGAGCGACTGTACTTCCGCCAAGAATAACTGCGTTTTTGTCAGAGCCTTTGGCAAGTTCGGAGTCGTTGATGATCCAGCGTAATGCGATCTCGTTTACGTTGATACCGGATGTAGCTGCGAGTTCTTCAAAACTTGCCTTGGCGGCGAACAAACTCTCCTTGTAGAAGAAACCTTGAAAGATTTTTCCACCAAGTTGGTTAGAGTCAAAACGACCTCCTTCGCGAGGCTCTTCGTTGCGCTTGACGTTGGAGAAAAAGCCACCGGCCAGTGGGCTATTCAATTAGCAGTGGACGATATATTGTAAAAGGGTAACTCACGAGTAGGCGTAGAACGCAATTCCTTCTTTCTCCAACAAAGGAAATAGCTCGGTCTCAGGCCTGCGAGATATAACGTTATACAAGCCTTCATAGAACGATGGTTTAACCCATCCGTTTTTTTTCGCGTTGTCGACAAACACCTGGACTTCAGCCGCCGTGAAGTTCGACAAGCCAAAGAACTCGAAGAGACCCTTTTTGTGGAGATCGTTCATTGCACGATGGGTTTCTTCGAATGGGGTAGTTCGATCAGGTGCATGAAGGTACAAAATATGAATCTTGTCAACTCCAAGACGTTCGTACTGCTCAGGCACGGTCTGCATCAAAGAATCATAACTATGCACCTTCTCTCCGAACGAAGCAACTTTCGAGTCAATCACGAATCCCTGATCAGAACCAGCCTTCAGCTCTCCCAAAATCTTCTCAGAACGTGTCTCTTGATAGAGATACGCTGTGTCAAGTTGGAGTACGCCGTTGGCTTTGAGAACGTCGAGAATAGGCTGCGCATGTTCAGCGTCAGGAAAAGTGACTGGAGTACCAATTGAGGCGACACCACAGACGATATTCAAAGGCATGTTTGTTCTTGATAGTCAAACTTTTGGATGATGGAAGCGTGAGGATTTCGTTCTGCCAACGATCGACGGGGTTGACTTTATATTGCCTCACAAGCGTATAGCTTATCAATCCACCGGCTGGCGTCATCTCTTCAATCGGGCCCCGTCAGTCGGGCTCCGTCAGTCGGGCTCGACAGTTGGTCGACAATATGTCTCATAATTGATTATCTAATCAGCAAGCTGACATCATCATAGTCAAATATTACTAATATAGTAATTGCTAATGAGTCAATTTAAGGCTCTGCTGACAACAGCATTGCTACTTACATAATATTGGTGACCGCGACTCGGCGGCCGTTTCTCCGCTGACAGGGTTTTGCTGACACTGATTCCACGCGCTCGTGTTGATTGGTAATGACTTCCGGAACATGTTTATAAGCCATTCGTTATTCGAAGGTTTGGACGTTGGGGTCGAAACGAGGATCAGCTTAGATTAGCGTAGGAGAACACAAAGCAGCAGCGATAGCTTTGATGCAATGAATTGTATTACATGTGCCATTCTCTTTTTCTGTAATATTTCATCTTGTTAATGCTCTTCTTCGAAAGTGAAATTACAGAACAATAGCCTGTACAATTAAAAGTCGACTTGTATTTGGGTGATTAAACTGTAAACTTTAACTTATTAATTTAACGACGCTTAACGGATTATGATCAAGAGATGCAGTTTCTAGAATTGAAAAGAGCGAATGAATTTAAGTACGACAGGTAGGCTTCTTGTCAGAAATAATTGCATAAAGCTTGCCGAGAAGTTCAAGCAGTTTTGGTTGGTAAAGGCTTTTTTGCGCGCGCATACTTTACGTTCTCGAGATGAGCGAGTGTGCCGCCCGTCACCGACACCTCATTTTCCTCTGATCCCTTTGAAAGCTCAGAATGATGAATAATCAGACGCATAGCATCTGCACTAACAGAAACTCCAATTGTATGCGCCCTTTAACTTTCTCCAACCTGAACTTGGCGGTGAACGCTTTGCAAGATTGGACCTATTGCTTCATTGGTGTCGAAACGGCTGCCCTTGAGTGCTGGTATGCTGCGTTTGACGTTGAAAACGTCGGCAAGAGAAGTCAGCACCATTTGCTAGAATGTGATATCCAGTTTGTCAACAAGGGAAACAGCTCAATTTCAGGATTGCAAGCAAAGATATCATACAATTCTTGATGATAACTCGGTCTGATCCTTTCAGTTTTCTCTGCATTGACGTAAATATCTGGACATCCTCCGCGCTACAGTTTGAATTGCTAAAGTGTTCAAACATTCTCATGAAGTTTATTCATTGCGCGATGCGTTTCTTCAAAGGGAATAATGCAATCAGGCGCTTGAAGATATAAGATGTGGATTTTGTCGACACAAGTCTCGCGTTGTTCTAGTGCAGTTGCCATGAGACTCTCATAGCTCGGCGAGTTGGGTCAAAACCCGATGGTTTGCGTATCATTCAGTTCTCCAAAGATCTTCTCTGATTGCTGCTTTTGGTAGAAGTGTGCGGTATTAACCTAGGTATCAGAACGTGTAAGACTGGTTGCGTGTTCAGCCTCATGAAGACGCGTAGGCGACACCACCGATTTTCAAGGACATAGTGCTGGCGCTTAGATTGAACAAAGTAGATATTGATAGAGCACAAGAATTTATCAGGTTTAAATTTTTGCTTTATACAAGCCGCAAATGTCCGAATGAATTATAAGCCTAGCAATCATTAGCTAGGTAACGTATGCTACAAAGCGAAATTTGGTTCATCATCTGGCTTACAAACCGGTAAAGTTGCAAACTAACGAGGTCAAGTGGCTGCTGATAACGCTCATAACTGCAGCAATTGTGGATCGTTTATGGATGATTAGTAATTTCTGCTTTGCTTAGTATGATCAGATATGTTCAATTGATTAGAGTGGGAGTGTCCTTGAATTCGTGATACCAGGCTGTATTGTCAAGAGAGAGACATCTGCGCAATTTGCAGATTTAATAATTCGATTTCTCTGAAAAGACTCCAATGAACAAAAAAATAACCATTCTATATATTATTATTATTTACTTCATATCTCGAAAGACCATTTAAAAAATTTTTAAAAATGATATACAGGCTCATCTTCCTTCGAAATCGCTTCCCAAAGCGCCTCAACTTGCTCGATAATTTCGGCAGGAAGTTCTCCAGCCTGTGCGTTTGTCAGGTTTTCTTCAAGTTGAACAGCCTTGGAACCTCCTAAAACAACCGCATTCTTATCGGAATATTTAGCAACCTCAGAATGATGCATCAACCAACGCAACGCGACGGCATTACTAGTGATCCCGAGCGAGCCAGCTAATTCATCGAGTTTGTCCTTCGCAGCGAATATACTGTCTTTGTAGAAGAAGCCCTGCCACATTGATCCGAATGGCGCGTCAAGATCGAAACGGCCGCCTTTTTCGGGAGTTGCGCCGCGCTTGATGTTGGAGAAGAAGCCTCCGGCAAGGGGTCTAATGCCAAGTTAGATTCTTCTATAGCAGATGAATAGCACAACCTACGAATAAGCGTAGAAAGCAATATTGTTCTTCTTCAGCACAGGGAAAAGCTCCTTCTCCGCTGTACGCGCAACAATGTTGTACAATCCCTGGTAAACTGTCGGCTTAACCCATCCATATTTCTCAGAGTTATCCAAGAAGATCTGAACCTCACCGGCAGTGTAGTTTGAGACACCAAAGTATTCGTACAAGCCCATCTTGTAGAGCTCGTTCATGGCCTTGTGAGTCTCCTCGAAGGGGACAGTGCGATCAGGACCATGAAGATAGAGGACATTGACCTTGTCGAGAGCGAGACGCTTCACCTGCTCCGGCACTGTTTTCATGAGATTATCGTAGGAATGAGCGCCCGGGGCAAACGAGTCGGTTTTCGTGTCAACAGTGAATCCTTGCTCCGAGCCAGCTTTCAGCTCACCGAGCATAGCTTCAGCAACTGTGCATCTCGAGAATTCGGGGTATCGATAAGCAGTGTCGATGTACTTGACGCCATGCGCGGTGAGGATGTCAAGGAACGGCTGGGCCAGGTCGGCTGTTGGGAGTCTGGGTGGATCACCAAAGAGAGAAGTTCCGTAGAGAAGTAGCGGAGCCATTGTGTAAGTTAATGAAGCGGGAAGACGTGCTGGTTGTTCGGGGACTTGTACGCTGCTATCGGTGTTCTCGGTTACCCCTGAAAGCGTCCGGGCAAATTAAGTCCGGAAGTGTGGAGCGCAGAGAAGACTTGTACGTTATAAGGAGAGGACAAGATGAGACGAGAGATAGAATTGCGAGTCAGAGCGTGGCGTTGTTGAGTAACTAATTCTTTACTAGAATTTACGATTAGTCGAGTGTGCAAACGTTGAGGAGCGCTGAGAGTGGAAAGGCCCAACAACGATGGCGACAAGTTCTCCGCAAGGCGAGCGGGTCAATAGAATACGAAAAGCACTGAGACTGCATTTTTGACTAAAGCAGTGATCAACGAGCAAGAGTTGGATGAAGTAAGCATTTCAAGACTCTTTACTGCTGCGATAGAGCTGGATTACACAGTGCTGATCACTGTAAGCACAAAAATTGCTGAATGAGCGAGAGTCGAATAGATTATCCTCAAACTACTGATCATGATTTCAGGATGTAATTGTCCTGACTAGAGCATATGCAGATCACTGCATTATTATAAAGATCTGGCAGAAGAGGATACAGCTCGACGGCTGCAGAGCTTACTCATATATTGCCATATATATATGCATTACGCAATTGCTGAGTAATCAATTACAAAGCATATCAGGGATTTTGAGTGCGGCGCTGAAGAAAAACTTTACTGGGAGCTAGCAACGGTGCAGATGCAAGCGGACAGTGGAGAAGCCGACAGGACTGTAGGCCCGGACGAGGAGAGTCTGCTTTTGTGGGCGACTTGGAGACAGGAGGATAGCCAAGGGAGAAGATGGCGACGACGCGGACGCACAGGGCTCGGGTGGTCGCTATTTCCTAAATGAGTAAGACCGCGCTTGGGGAGGCTTCGTGGTTCTTGGCCATTATTGGCTGCGAAACGCGTGCGGTCTCAGCGGACAAGAGAAGCAGAGCTGCGTGCAGCAACAAGAGTCAGCGGTTTAAGTTTCTGGTGGCAGAAACCGAACGAGAATGGCACAGATGATGAACTGCGGGCAGCGCGCGAGAGTGTGGGTTTGAGCATAAATAGGATCTGGTTCAAAGGGAAGAACCAGCCAAGAGCGAGGAAGCGAGGCGGGTAGACCGGGCACGGGCATTTCGCCGACAAGACAGTCGAGGCGGAGGAGAGGAAGAGGGAAGAAGGCGGGTGACGGCTGCGGTGCATAGTTCATATTCTGTGTGTTTGTTGAATCTGTTGCGCTGTAGAGAGCGTGGTTTACGTTGTGCAGATTATCTACTGTGGCAGACTGTGCGTTGAGAAGAGGCGACTGGGCAACTGCGCCGGATTGTCCAATTGTCCAATTGTCCTGCAGTAGCTGCTTTTGTGCTCGCTACAGACAGCATTATCGCATTTACCACAACCTATCATCCATGACTGCTGTTCGCTGATCGGCCTCCGGTAGACCGGTCTGTCGGGGCCGACGGACAGACAGCGCTCGACCGACTGGACGCAGAGAAGGAAGATCACGACTTTGCGCGCACTGCTTACGCACACTGCTTACTCAACACACTCTACGCTAAGCGCTCCATTCTACGCAAACACGCGCAACGTGAATGCCGTCGCTCGGCAACATGGCTCTGCACTCCAAACAGCTCGCAACAGTGCCCAAAAGCGCAGCCAGACTGCACGAAAATGGCTGGTTCGCCAGCAGCCAACCGCCGGTTCTTGAACCCAGTCGCAGCTGCCAAACCGCTTCGCGAGCGGCGCACAAGACTCGTACGAAGAGCAGCGACTGCCTGGCTCGCTTCGAGCGGGCCGCTGCTGCTCGCTGCTGCTCGCTGCTGCGGACAGCATAGATTTTGTAGTGATTTTGGCACTGTTTGCAGCAGCATTTCCTGTGAACCCAAAACTGCCCGGCTGCGCGCGTGGACGGTCACGTGTGCTGCCGGACAACACAAATAGTCTGCAAAAAACCATTCAGTCAGCGCACCCGCTCGACTGACTCGGCCCAGCAACTCTTTTTGGGCGCGTGCACATTTTCTGGTTCTTATATCCTGCGTTCCTGCCCTCTTCCTGCTTCTTCCTAAATCCCGTTCTCTGCCCCTACCATCCTCCTCCTCCGCACCCTCCGCGCTCTCCGCACTCTCCGCACTCCACAGGCAACATGCTCCCCGCGATCCCTGATCCGGCAGACTACGACGTCTCCCTCGAGACCGGCTTCGTGCCCTCGGCGATGCCTCTGACCCGTCTGCCCGACTCCTACTACGCTCCTTGGGAGGCCGTCGCTACAAACCTGTCCTTCCTCATCATGGCCCGGCAGGTCCGCGCCGTCGTCAACTCGCCCTCCTTCCCTCTGCTTTCGACAGACCGCCTGCACTCAGAACCTGAGCGGTGGCGCGCCTACTCCATCCTCGGTTTTCTCGCCCACGCATACATCTGGTCTGGACCTTCCGCCAGCGACGAGCTGCCTCCTCAGATCGCAGAACCACTCCTCAAAGTGGCCAATTACCTCGAGGTGCCGCCACTGGCCACCTACGCAGGCCTCTGTCTCTGGAACCACCGCCCTATTTTTGCCGACCACTCCGATCCAGCGACCCTTGATCTCTCGTCGCTCGCTACCCTCCACACCTTCACCGGCTCAATCGACGAGTCTTGGTTCTATCTCGTGTCAACCGCAATCGAAATCCGCGGCGCCGCCTGCATCCGCCACCTCCTCGCAGCGACCCATGCCTGTCGCGCAAACTCTGCGCATGACGCCGTCGTCGCTCTTCAGCTCCTCGCCGAATCTATCGACAGCTTGATCCCGCTTCTCGCGCGCCTGCCCGAGCAATGCGATCCGCATACCTTCTACTACCGCATCCGACCGTTCCTCGCTGGGTCTCAGAACATGACTGATGCTGGCCTGCCTAATGGAGTCCGCTACGGCAATGAGCAGTTCTACAGACAGTACGCCGGCGGCTCAAACGCACAGAGCAGTCTCATCCAGGCTCTGGATATCGCTCTTGGTATCCAGCACCGCCCTACTGCCTCGGGATCCCCGGGAAACTCTCGCTCAGGATCGCCAACTTCGTCCTCCGGAACCACAAACAACTTTATCCACGAAATGAGAAAGTACATGCCTGGTCCTCATCGTCGGTTTTTGGAACAGCTAGAGCTTTGTGCCAATATCTCGGAGTATGTTGACGCGCACAAACTTACCAACTCGGCCCTTACTCTGGCTTATGACGCGTGCTTGGCCGTCTTGCGCTCTTTCAGAGACAAGCATATCCAAATCGTTTCTCGCTATATCATCATCCAGGCCAAGAAGCCCCAGTCTTCTTCTTCTGCCGCTGCCGCCACACCCATCAAGCAGCAACTGCCCGCTCCGAAAAAAGACGGTCTTGCGAACGTCGTTCTATCCGAGAAGAAAGCCGCCCGCGGCACAGGCGGCACTGCCCTCCTTCCCTTCCTCAAGCAAGCGCGCGACGAAACCGGCGAGCCTGCAGCCGGCTCATGGGCTGCTCGATTACTTCGTGACGATGCGTTCGTTGTGCGTCGGAAAATGCGCGATGCTATGGGACTTGGAGAGCATGATGATGGTAGAGAAAAGGTAGTCGGTTTGGCGGGACAATGGAGTGTCGACGATGAGACTGGTGGCATCTGCCATTGGTGATCCTCTTGTTAATAGAGATATTAGTTGTTTGCGCATAGATTTTTCTAAAAAAAAAAGGTGCTTTGATGTTTTGTTTATTTTTGACTTGCTGGCAGGTTGTTTGAATGAATTAATTGATGGATGGATGGACAGGCAAAACGTTTTGAGCTGAGCAGCCGCTGGTTTCGGCTTGTTGGTATTTTAAAAAGACTGGGTTGATTTATGGATTATTAAAAGAAGCAGAAATTGCTTACTATTATTGCTGGAATTCATAAAAATTTTGGAGTTTAGTCTTGTGGACATTGGTTTTTTGGTTTTGTTAGATCGTGCTATATACTATATACTCCTATCAGCAAGTACTTAAAACCGGGAAATAAATCAGAAAGTAAATCTCAAAAAGCCTTAAACGACAAAGATCTCGCCATGTCCAGCACCAGATCCACCGACTTTCTGCAAATCAATCTGATATCCCTTCCACTTATCAGCTTCATTCTTAATCCACTCCTGTCTCGCGCGCGCTTCTTCGGCAGCCTTTGCGCGTTCTTCGGCGACTTTGTTGGCTTTCTCGAGACCGCGCTCATACGCTGCGTCATCGTCTTCCTCAAGTTCTTCGGGAACAGCATCGTCGCCGTATAACTCGACGTCAGTGTACGAATTTGTCGAGCTCTGTCGGCGCATAGCTGGGCTGCTGAGTTGTCGTTGAACGTATCCTGGGCCTTCGGATATGACGGCGTTCGCACCACCAGTAACGCCTTTGACCACGGCAGCAGACAATCCTTGCGCGGTGCGGAAGAAAGATGTGCGACCGGCTTGTAACCGCGCGTTGATATCAGGACCTGCTCTGGTCTCTTTAGCCTTTGATGTAGACGGTGCCTCAGGTGTAGGGGCCGCAGCAGCTTCATAGTCGGAAAGTTGGCGGCGTTTCTCGTCGGCTGAGAATCGCTGTTTGAGAACTTCGAGTTCTTCGATAACTGCGTTATGCGCCGAGATCAACTTGTCGTGTGTGCGCTTCAAGGAAACGTAATCTCGCTCAAGGAGATATCGTTCCTGCGCTTCACGAGAAAACTTCTCTTCAAGAACACGATAGTATTCAGCAGACTGGACAGGCGGCGATGTAGTTCCCGAAGCAGTAGCGGACGAGTCCGCGCCTGCTGCTTGCAAAGATGCTATCGTCGCAGCGTCGACTTGGATCTTTGCATTAGCGGTCGCAAGGGAATCGCGAAGAGCAGCATTTTCCAGTTTAAGCGCTTCGAAATGCGCTTTCAGATCATCGCTTTCTTCCACTGCTTTAGTTGCAGGCTCTGCTGTTGCGGCCTGCTCTTCAGCTTCCGCGTCACCTTCCTCAGTAGCTAACGCACCCACATCATCTGCAGCCTCATCCGCAACCTCAACAGCAGCACCCGTATCCTCCTCATCTTCCTCCTCTTCCGGCATGGGAGTCTCTGTCCCCGCCGGAACGGTCGCCGGACTATCAGTTCGCTCTGGCGTATCCGCAGCTTCGCTTTCATCTTCTGCCGTCGCTGTTGTTGCTTTTCCTTTCTTCCCCGCTTTCTTTTTTGGTTTTTTGTCTTGCTTCTTTTTTAATTCTTCAAACTGTATCGGAGAGTTAGCTTCCATATTCCAGTACTTCCATCTATCGTCGTGTTAAAGAGGACATACCCGTTTACGAGCAGCAGCGAGCTTCTCCTGTCTCGCCGCGTCATCCGCATCATCAGCCATCTTGATAGTTCGATATGATCTTCTGCGGGGTTGAGTAGGATGTAGAAGTTCGGATACGAAACGATGCCGAATCAGATGATATCGTTCGCGTTCTTGGAATCTGCGTCCAATAGATTAGTTCAATGCTTCAAAAATCGTGTCCAAGAAACAGTAAATATCAAATGTACACCTACCACAAATGCACCAGAATCACAATTAGATCAACGATTCTGCCTCATAAAACAAATCAAACAATTTCACAGATCTCTTTAGACTCTAGTCCTCCCTCGCGCGCAGCCCACCCTTCATCGCATCAGTCCCAGCCAAGCGTGTAATTCTTACATAATCTCTTACTCACAGTGGCTACTGCAGCGTGGTCGGAAAAACCTAGCCCGAAGCCTTCAAGATGGATGCCGAGAAAGCAGCCAGATCATGATGAGAAAGAGATACGCGGAGAGAATATGTTGTTTGTACTATCGTGATAAGTACATTGAATAGATCTGCAGGATACGCGACTTTAAATGCTGCTATGTGGAGTGCGGATGAAGCAGACTACAATACAAGGCTTATACTACGGAGACGTTTACAAGGGCATGATACATATATACAAACATGATATATTTGCAATCAAGAAAATAATAATAATAATAATAACGCCAATAATCCAGAAAATAAAAACAGATAAAGGTATCATCAACTCGCGAAGAGCACTACTGCCGAAAGTGTAGAGATTGGACGTAATTGATATCATGGACCTCGAAATCTGACCACCGCTATTATCAACCCACATTTATATTATTCAGTACTTTGACTTTGAAAAATTTTGAACACCTCTAATTCTATATGCGTAATTGATAACGAGAATCCAATGATAGCTGACAGCCATCCGTGGCGCAAAAGCAAAAAAAAAACAAGATTAACTGCATTGTGTAAACAAGGAGTCAAGACTGATATAAGGCCGCGCAAGCACCAAGTCTAGAATTTTGTTTTTCGATTTTAAAAGGTATGAAATATTCAAGCATAGCAGAGTATTTGTGAAACAGACAAGCAACAGGCAATCTCAAATGATCCGGGAATCACAAATTGAAACGCGCCAAAGCACGGGCTGAGATTCTGCGCGCGGTGTGAGCAGCGCGGCGGAAGGAAAGACGCGACTTTCGGTAGAAAGTTTTTGAAAGTCGCGTCAAGGTGCTAAAACGGCCGTAAGGATATCCAGCGAGGTTGGGTTGGGAGACCAAAGAGACGGCAGTGGAGGAGGGGGGAGGAGGAGGAAGACGCTGCGACATCTGCTTCTTCTCTTGGGGCCAGCCCGCGGCTGAAAACTCTTCTCCGGGCCAGAATCCGAGAATAGAGGGATGCTCAAAGTTCTTGAGTTCTGAGAGAGTCTCTTCTTCGTAGAAATGATCCGCGGTAGGAGGGATGAGCGCAACATGATCGATGGGCTCGTGGTTTCTCAAGGCTGAGATGATTAACACAGGCGAGACGGCCTGGAGTGTCTGCTTTGTCGACTGCGTGACGGCCGAAATAGGCGGGTACTTCTTGCCGTTGTTGCGATAAGCGAAAGTAGCGTCGAAGGGCCCCTCGTGGTGATAATCGGGGCCGAAGGAGTGGTCGAGCTTGTCGACGCGGTCCATGGTCGGGTTGGTGCGGTGCGGGTGCGCGCGGAGCGGATGAGGCGTGGGCACAAGACGAGGCGGCGCCGGGTACGCGGACGCTGGAGGCAGCTTAACGTAGCCGAGCTTGAAGTTGGTGCCGTAGCGGCGGAGTTCGGACAAGGAGACGCTGATTTCGGGCACGGTGGTGATGCTGAAGTCAGACATGGTTGATAGCTCAGCTGAAGAAAGAACTTGACGGGGGAAAAAGTAATGAAAAGAGAAAAGAGAGAAAAGCAGGCAAAATCATCTTTTATATGGACCATGAACAAGGACCGGAATATATCGTACGCTTTGGTGTGGAATGACGAGCAAAGTTGGGAAGCACATGGCGTCTGCTCCTTGTAGTGCTGCCAATGTCTTCAATTACTAATTTGTATCTGTATGATTAGGTAATATACTTATTACATGGCAAATTAGATGCGAGTCCTTTGATTTTGGCGACGAAATGCATAAGAAGAAAAATCTTTGATAGTTTTTCTTGTGGTTTAGCTGTAGTTTAGTAAAGTCACAAGGAGGAAGTGCATCGGTATCGTGATATTCTCCAAGTTGAATACTGTTCAGCAGCAGCACACGGCTGCAACAAACTAGTCTAATTCTTTGACATTTTCATTCTCCAATTGATGTAAATTCAATTTATGTAAATTGTAGAATATTCACAGGATATTGCTACAAGCTAATCGTGAGGCGTAAAAGAGTAGCGGTGCGAATGCACATCGAAGTTCCACTGAAAAAGTAAGTGAGTACTAACTGCCTCAACCGCAGACACAATGCGATTAGAAATATATATTATATTTTAGGCTATATCATAATAAATAAAAAAAATTCATAAATACATTCTCAATAGCGCAAACTGTCTTCTGCGTTCGACGGAAGATGCCGCGATGATATGTGCCCTCCGGCTTTATTGTGAATAAAGTTCAACGACGCGGTATTCGTACTCGTAATCTCAGGCATCTCGGATTGAGTGCGAGCTAACCAGCTAAAAACCGGTTTCCGATGCAGTCCTCCGAGCAAGACAAAGCGCTTGGACTGGTACTGCGGTAGTTGAGCATTCATGAAACGTTTGGTTTTATTTAATTGAATGGATCTTGTTGTGGGATTCATATCTCTGCTAATTAGTTAGGGTCTTGCCCGTCGCAGCAACAATGATTGATGTGTTTAAGGGTCCAGACGAGCGCGTCGAGGCTGCTCCTGATATCCCCGCATGCCTATCAGACCCGCAGCTTGCGGGTAACAAAACATCAACAAGTCCTCCTGATCAAGAGAAACTGATTTTGGTAAACAGTGCACGAGGTCCGCAGCTCTCGTTTAACGAGGTTGACGCTGTTGGCATTTCGGTGCGCGGATTAACTGTTAGCATCGAACCGTCAATACCATTGCTGCAGTCCCTTGGATTAAAAAAGCGACCGTCGGCACCGGAACAATCAAAGAAGATCCTTGATAATGTGTCAATCGATATGCCTGCTGGGACTGTCATGGCCATCATTGGCGGCAGTGGCTCAGGAAAGGTATCCGCTATCTCTTGTCGATCAACATACAGTAACTTACAATACTTTAGACATCGCTGTTGAACGTCATGGCTAGTCGCATGAAAGCTTCAAAACTGAAAATCGAAGGTCAGGTTACATTTAACGGCCAAACAAACATCCACAAAGTCCGCCACGCATACGTCCTTCAGCAGGATATCCTCCTCCCTACACTTACTACTCGCGAAACTCTGCTATACTCTGCAGATCTTCGCTTACCTTCCTCGACCACAAAAGAAGAGAGACATCGATTAGTAGAGGAAGTCATTCTTGAGCTGGGTCTCAAAGAGTGCGCCGACACGATAGTGGGCGATAACTCTCACAAAGGTTTATCAGGAGGCGAAAAGAGAAGACTTAGTATTGGAATTCAGTTACTGTCAAATCCGTCAGTATTATTTCTCGACGAACCTACGACAGGTTTAGATGCCTATTCTGCTTTACTTCTTGTCCAGACCTTGAGAAAACTGGCAAAGAAGGGTAGAACGCTCATAACTTCGATTCATCAGCCTCGCGCAGATATCTTTTTTCTCTTTGACTCCATTACACTACTCTCAATGGGTCAGCCGGTTTACTGTGGCTCAGTGAAATCTTCTTTGGGATATTTTGAGAATTTAGGATACTCGTTTTCCGAACTGATGAACCCAGCCGATCTGCTGATCGACCTCGCAGCAAACGACACTCGATCGCCTGACGCACAGAAAGAATCCGCCAATCGGATCCAGAGTCTTGTCGCTGCCTGGCGCAGAACTGAAGACTTTGCACCCGTTCAAATCATGGCGGAATCTCCCAGTCGTCAGGATGTTCATGCGCCGCTACTACGAGAGATCACTGTACTGACGAAACGAGCGATGCTCACAACCTGTCGCGATCATATGGGTCTTGTTGGATCACTTATCGAAGCCGTCGTCAGTGGAATTATTTGTGGGTGGATTTTTTATAATTTAGACGGAAGTATAACTGGGATCAAATCACAAATTGGTGCAATTTATGCATCAAATGCGAGCCAGGGCTATATGATTCTGATGTATGAGACGTTTCGAATAGTTTCCGTTGATATCAAAGTGTTTGATCGTGAACGTAATGAAGGCATGATTTCAGTTACGGGATTTTTGGTGTCTCGTCGTCTTGCGAAGTTGTTTTTGGAAGATGTGCCCGTTCCTTTGATATTTTCTGCAATCATGTATTTTATGGTCGGCTTTGAGGCCGACGCCCGGCGCTATTTCCTCTTCTTCGCATGTGTCATGTTACAGCATTTCGCTGCGGTAACGTTAGCGATGGTTGCGGTGTCTGTCTCGAGAAATTATTCCATTGCGGTTTTGGTTGGCAATTCGTTTGCCACTGTACAGACTATGTCGTGTGGGTATTTCTTGCAAACGGATTCTATGCCGGTGTATGTCCGGTGGCTAAAATGGATTGCCTTTCAGGTATGAACACAAATAGCTGTTTATTTACTAAGTAAGTTCTAACTTTGATATAGTTTTACGGATTCAGTGCAATGTGTGCCTCCATCTTCTCAGGATACTTTGGAGATTGTCCTTACGGCGACATCTCCAATCCAGAATGCGAAGAATACACCGGTTCATACCAGCTCACCGCTCTAGGTATCAAGATAGGCTGGATCGGTGTTCCGTTAGTTGCTGTTATTTGTATTTGTATTGCGAATTATTTAGGTGCTGCAGCGTTTCTTTATTTTCTACCGGTTGATGTGTCGATCGCGGCAAGTAAAGCATCCGGAGGGGCGTCAGTAGCGCAATCTGAGGCAGCGGTAGCTGCGATTGAGCCGGCTCCCGAGGCACGGATGTTGACAGTCGATGTCCAAAATCTTGATTTTGAAATTGAAAAATATGACTATCGATTACGAAAGAAGACTATCAAGATCTTACGAGATATTTCCGCGCGATTTGAGCCTGGCAAGATTAACGCGATCTTAGGACCATCAGGATCAGGCAAAAGCTCACTTTTGAATTTGATTGCGCTTCGACTCAACTCATCGCTTTTCGCCCGTTTTCTCGTCTCCGGCGCGGTACTGCTTGACGGACAATCTCCCTCGCCAAGTATTCTCAAATCGATCTGTTCATATGTGACGCAAGATGACGATGGGTTACTGCCTACTCTCACCGTGCGCGAGACTCTTAATTTTGCGGCGGATCTGAGACTTCCACCGTCACTTAGCAAAGCGCAGAGACGCGCGCGAGTAGCTGATGTTATAGCAAAGATGGGGTTAACTGAGTGTGCTGATACTTTGATTGGAAGTGAGTTTATAAAGGGTATATCTGGAGGTGAAAAGAAACGCGTATCGATTAGTGTACAACTACTTAATGAGCCAAAGGTATTACTTCTGGATGAACCTACCTCTGGACTAGATAGTTTCACCGCTGCTTCGATATTATTGGTCTTGAAAGCGCTGGCGGATGAGGGCCGCACAATCATATGTACGATCCATCAGCCTCGCTCAGATCTGTACTCTTTCTTCGGAAATGTCGCACTCCTAGCTAAAGGCGGACGACTGGCATATAGCGGTCCAGGAGGCGACATTCTTTTACAATATTTCTCAGACTGCGGGTTTCCGTGTCCCTCATTGACAAATCCGGCTGATCATATTCTTGATATGATCTCTGTCAATTTACAGGACCCGATAAGTGAAGCCGAGACGCGAGAACGGGTCGATTTTTTGC
Organism: Myxozyma geophila; assembly: GCA_030571195.1. Classification (NCBI taxonomy): domain Eukaryota; kingdom Fungi; phylum Ascomycota; class Lipomycetes; order Lipomycetales; family Lipomycetaceae; genus Myxozyma; species Myxozyma geophila. The sequence goes on from JAJLXK010000002.1 coordinate 273,985, forward strand.
TGGCAACGTATCAAAATAAACGGGCCCTGGAATCGCAACAGGAAGATAAATCCTCAGTCTTAGATCCCGCGCATATGGATAAACTAGCAGATTTGGGATCACTTGGACGGCATGCTGCTCCATTCATGAAATCATTCCCGGTTATCTGTCACCGCACCACTCTCGATTTCGTGAGGAACCCTGCAATTCTCATCGGACGATTCGGACAAGTGGTGGGATTTGGTGTGTTGATGGCACTATTCTTCTCACCAATCAGGTCTGATTATCTTGGCATTCAGAATACTGTTGGTATAATACAGCAGTTCAGCGCGATGTATTTCGTGGGGATGTTGTGTAATATCGCGACATATCCTGCCCAGCGGGATATCTTCTACCGAGAACATGATGATGGTGTATATGGAGTTTTCAGTTTTTTGTTGGCATATACCGTTTTTGAAGTTCCGTTTGAGATTATCAATGCTTTGATCTTCTCATGTTTAATGGTCCTCGTCACTGGCATTAATCGCACGGTCGGAATGTTTTTTTCCTCAGCGATATTCTGTTTCGTGATTGTAAACTGCGGCGAATCAATCGGAATCGCATTCAACACGATCTTCGCACACCCCGGTTTTGCGGCTAATATGATCTCGGTTGCGCTGTTGGTCGGTACGTTGATGAGTGGGCTGATGTCGTATAATATGATGGGTTTTTTAAGAGGGTTCAGTTATATCAATCCGTTGATGTATGGCTCAAGTAAGTCTATTCACTTTCCTAGTCGTTATTTCAGAAAATACTAACTCCTTACAGAAGCGCTTTTTAATTACGCCTTCGAAGGCCGCACTTTCACCTGCACCGACGACCTTAAAATCAACGGCGAATGCCAATACACCAACGGCTCACAAATCATCGACGCCTACCATCTTCGCATAAACAAGGGTTTTTATCTAGGTATGTTGGTCGTCACCGCGGTGTATTATCGCCTGTTGGCGATGGCGACGGTGAAGGTGCTTAGATTGCAGTTGGGATTGAAGACGGCTAGATCTGGAGGTGGTGCGGGTTTGGAACAGAAGAATAATATTGCGGAGTGTGTGGAAGGAACTAATGCCGAGGAGGAAAAGATATATTGAAAGTAGTGCGTCAGATTGGTTGGTGTATTGAGCTTGGGGTAGACTCATGTAATAAGATGCATAACGGTTATAGATTTATACTAGTCTCACGTTACATAACTACGCGTAAACAAATAAGATGCACAAATAGATAGATTAAATGTAACTTTTGTTTATTTTCCATACACACCAATTTGCTAATAAAACAAGATACAAAGGAAATGTACATAATTTAAATGTAAGTCTCGTAAGCAATGGGAGCAAGGGTGACAGGCTCGTTTCCGGCAGTCGAGACAGTGTGGGCCTCTCTGGGCTGAACAGGCTGTCTCTTAAGGAAAACAGGCTCTCCCTTCTCCTTAGCCTCCCGTTTCCGCTCAGCGTTCTCCTTGACACGCTTGACGAAGTTCTCACGGCACTTGGAGTGCTTGACGTGCTCGATGCGGAGGTTGATACGCTTCTCGAGGTAGCGGTTGCCAACGACCTTGTAGATGATAACACCGACCGAGGACTTGGTAACGTTGTAGACAATACCGGTCTTTCCGTGGTAGAACTTGTGGGGCATACCCTTCTGGACAGCACCTATTCATTTTCATTAATCCCTATACTCTTTCTTCTTCACTACTGTTTGAAATGCATACCGTTGGCCTTGATGTCGACAATGTCACCAACCTTGTAAGTGCGAAGGTAAACATTCATACTAGATCACACCTGTTAGATCCTCTTCTTCATGTCTCTCCTACATCGCTGCAATCCTCGACTTCTAAATATATTCTTTGATATCGATTCGGATACAATGTAGGCTCACTGGAGAATATTGACGCAGACTTACGGAATGATTCCCTTCTTCTTGTAATCGCGGGAGAACGCATAACGCGTTCCCGATCGGTAACCGTGGCTATAATAAAATACCAGTCAGTAAATCTCACACACTTTCATCTAAATATCCTTGTAGATACATACCTGTGACCCATTGTTGTTTATTTGTCGATAAGTTAATGGTGGACAGGGATTATCAAAGGCGGTCGCAACCTATCGAGGACGTACTGAATCTCTCGAACTCGATGTTGGGAGTTGCGCTCACATTTGCAATAATTAGCAGTCACGCACTATTGTAGGGTTGTGCCCTATATTCAATGGTTTGCATGTAACCTAACCCTCAGTGCTAACATTACTCAGGGATGAGGCATTATATAATGACATGTCTTTCACTTAATTTATTGCTTATGTACGCAATTACGTATAGACCAATAATCACTGCTTTGGTGTTGCTACGAAGAAATACCATAGTACCAAACACATTTGATAGATTTAAGTATGAACACAGCTTGCGCTCCCAACACGCAATCGGTCTCTACTTCATATAATTATTCTCATATAGTTACAACAATAGAAAAAACAAAACAGACAACAAGAAAATTAAAGCAAATAACACCTTCCTTAATTCAACACTCTAAGCTCATATTACAAGTCACCAGCAATTCCCAAAAATTATCGAGAATCTTTTGTTTGAACAAAATAGAAGAAAGCACGCATCCCTTTCTTCACTGGCCAATATCGTCATCCTCATCGCCATCAAGATTTTCAGCGTATCCGCTGAGACGCATGCCAATATTAACACATTCCTTCACGATCTCGCGTCGGGATTCGGTGGGGATACCGACGGCTTCACCTTCGTCTCCACCAATCCAGATACGTGCCTGGCCGATAAGTGATTCACTGGCTTTCTCAACTGGTCGTCGTCGCTGCATTTTGCGGACAGTCGACAGAACAGCGACGAAACCCAAAAGACCCAGCTCGCTGGCATCGTGCACCTTGAGAGACGCATACATCTTCTCGGCGACGTATGGCCGCGACGGAAGAAGAGTCTGGACAAGAGCACATCGAACGGCGACACGAATATCAGGCGACGAAAGCATTACAGCAATCGTCTCGCCAGGAGAAGGTGCGCTGTGCATGTTTGAATCTTCAGATGATGTGACGGAAATCGTGGCCGACACGGCATCATCAAGATCATTCTCAAGATCAATATCGTCCTCAAAATCCTCATCGTCCTCATCGTCGTCCTCAGACGAAGAAGCAATGGCCGAAGCATCATCCTTAGATTCCATCGCTGGTGTCACCTTGCGCACTGCAACAGGGATACTAGCGACTGCAGCAGCACGGGAAGTAACGGGTAGTTTCTTGGTCAACTTCATGTCCTCACGAACAGCCTCCATCATCTCACCAGTGTATTCAGGGCAGACGTCACCGAGCAATACTGCGCGAGTAATGAGTGCGCGGCGGTGGACAATTGAGTTAGGAGGCGCAACCTTTACGCTGGCCTCAAGAGCATGTGATTCACGGACGTTCTCGAGCGATCCGACAAGTGCACTGCGGAGCTTACGGCACGAGTACCAGGCAGCCAGGGCATCAAGAGGGCTTTGAAGGGACGTGTCATAAGTCATAGACGAAATTCCGTCATCGCGGTATGTGGCAGACAATCCCTTGTTGATAGGAAGGTTCCATGCCAGATTATAGGCGCGATTAACAGTATCATTGTCAAAAACATCATCGCATTGCAGGAGGTTGACAAGATGTTCAGGCGTTTTCTCGCTATCTGCAACCGCTTCAGTGGATTCCTGCTCCTGGGTGTGAAGTTGGCGAGCTTCTTGCCACAGAGCACGCTGTATCTTGTTTGAAAAGCCTTGCAAGAAGGAGTGGTCATGGAGAAGGATCTTGACATGCAGAGCCTGGAGCATCAAGCGAACAGGAGTAGCACGGATCAAAAAGCTAGCCAGCAGCGTAATCAAGAGACGCACATGCGAGCATTCGGCATCGCCACCGCCCAGCTGTGCCTCAATGGCCGTTCTCCAGGCAGCGATACGAAGATCATCTTCCTCCTCAGTGGTTCCAAGGAGCAATCTGTAGCCGTCAAATCCGACGACGCGACGAAGAGCAAGCTTAAAAAGCTTCTTCGCAATAGCAGCAATCTCTAGAGGCGCAACACGGGGAGGAACGTCGACAGTTCTAGTGGCGGTGAGCCAGGCACGCTGGCGGACTTCTAATGGGCTGCTAACTGAAAGCGGTTGAGCAGCAAACATTGCCGCGGACTGCTTCTTATAGCCCTTATTGCTCGGGCTGCTGGCGAAGAGAGAGGGGTAGAAGATGTACATAACCACACCGAGGAGTAGAGCGCCACGAAGAAGACCGACGGCAGCCTGTGCGTGGGGTCCAAGAGCAGCGTTGAATCCTGTTCGGATCATGAAAGGCACGGCTGCGAGGCCACGAGAGTTCTGGCCGTCGACATCATTAAATGAGTTTGCAACCATCATTCCCGCCATTGAGCCCATCATGAGCTTGCCGATCATGTTCTGACCAGCATTGCTCATCATCGAGCTATTGCTCATGCCGTTACCGTCAAGTCCCTGGTGGTTGATATCAGATCCGTTCATGGCTCCTTTAATAAGAGGAGCCTGGCCAGACATAGCGTTTGCGTTTGGGAACTTGTTCTCGACAAGATCTCTGTTTTCACGCATCAACTGAGCGTTTTTCTGCTGCAAGTGCAAGATGTATTCGGTAGCTTTGGTGAGGATAGTAGCCTTGTTGAGCTTGTTTGCGGGGGTCAAACCATCAAGCTCGTCATCTTCGTCAAAGCTGCCGGTGACGGCTCGCAAAGAGGGAACACAATCTCTGAGGGCTGAAATCTTATCGTTGATATTTGTCCGGTATCTCTTTTCGATCATGTTGTGCGCCGTCTAACAATTAATTAGCAAAAATTTCAAGATTCTCATAACCGTTCGAATGAAAGCATACCTTCTTTGGTTTTGTGATCTTGCCTCCTTTGGCGCCCTGTTCGGGTGTATCGTTTGGCTGGTTGGGGCGAGCAGCAGCGGAAGTGCGACGGACAGCATTGTGAGCAGGAGCAGGTGGACTCCGCTTGGTAGCTGCGACAGAGTTCTTTGCAGCAGAGGATGCAGCAGGGTTAGTTGGCGGCGGCGGTGGCGGCTGCTGCTGAGGCATCTGTTGGATTGGCTGCTGCTGGTAAGGTGCTTGCGGCAGAGGCTCAGAGTTGTGCATATCGGGCGAAGGACCGTACATTTTGTAAGGAGGGGTCATCATCTGAGAGGAAGCGGATGATGCGGGAGAGAGAGAGCTTGGCGAGAGAGACGAGGAAGAGACGCCATCGTTGGAGAGCTGGTTTGCATAGTCGCCGGAGAGAGAGTATGCCGGTACCTGGTGGAGAGCCGAGTAGTCGGTAGGGGACTGTTGCATTTCTGTCTTGATGTAGCCGACCTCCGATTTGACGTAGTCCTGAGGGTTCTGAGCCCCGGTGGATTGCTCGAGGGGGAAGAGAAAGGCGTCATTGACCCACGAGTTGGGATCGGTGGATTCGTCGTTTGACGGAGAGAAGGAGGACAGCGGAGAGGAGCCGTGGCCGGAGGAGAGTAGCTCTTCTGGCGATAGCGAGTGCGATAGATATGAGGACTGGTAGGAGGAGGAGGTAGCATCCTCGGCCTCGAGGCGAGCGAGAAAATCTTCGCAGTCTGCGAAATCGAAGGCCACGTTGTTTGGCGCGGGCAGCGGAGTCGCGAAGTCGTCCATGTTCATGCTCGTAGAGATCTGTTGAGCACGGTGGCCCCTATGCGCTGCTGATAGTGTATTGATGTGAGTTGTGTGGAGTAGTGAAGGGGAAGGCAACGGTCTGGTGGAGAGACGCGAGACAGGAGAGCGATGTAGAACAGAAGAAGAAGAAGGCAAAGCGCGGACGAGGGATTGTTTTTGGTCCAACCCTGGTTTGGCGAGCGCAGCCAAATCAAAGTAGCGCGGTTGTCGTGATGGCCCAGAAAAAGTAGTGGGCTGATGTGGCGCTGTGGCTGGAGAGTACGTGTGGCGCAGCCGAATGTGGACTGATCCCGCCTATTTGTGTGAGTGCACGTGACTGGGGTCGGGGCGAGTGTCGGAGAGCTCCGGATGGTCGGTGGACGAGCGCAGTTGGCATAGTTGTAGTTACAGGGGATTGTTGTGATTATTAGCAGTGCTTGTAGCCGTCTGGTGTTTGTAGCGCGTTTGAAGGGGGTTGGCAGTGGTGGTGTAGTTACGGGGTTGGCCTACGGTGAAGGCTGTGGAGACCCTTGAGGGGCGTTCACAGACTCGCTTGTAGTGCAGTAAGCGCAAGTGCAAGAGTGCTGAGAAGAGTCACATAGATGCGGAAAATTCCACGACGACGTAGTGCTGAACTTTCATGTGAAAATGAGTTGATTTGCATTTGATATTATTCGCCAGAGAGCGGACATCAGCTACGCAGGTTTGTGTGCGCAGTTCTCGATGCCGGCAGCCGAGCGACACTGAGCTTTAGAGTCATCGCGCTGCTGCCACTGAGCATGTCCACCAAACTCATCTCGCTTCAGTGCATTATATTTCCTACAATCATACGGCAATGCTACTGCAGAGCCAGCAGCTGTGCACATTGCATGCAAAAGGGCAGCAACCCGCACGAGACGCGAAAATTTCTGCGTGGCAATAAATCAGGTGCTAGTAATTGCCTAACAAGGAATCTAAACCAACCAAGTCCCGAACGCACACATACTTTTCTCCTACACCAATGAAAAGGCTTTAAAATAGTTGTTAAAAACCATGACTATTCTTTCCTACTTGCTCCTCCGGGGAAAAAAAGGATAGCATGCTGCGCTGCGAGATTCTCGAGGCTGTCTTGCCTTTCAGCAGGGTTTTGCTGGTTGTTGTTCAGACTTTGGAGCACATGGGGTTAGGCGTATTCTTCGGACAGAGCTGTGCAGAGTAGTGTTAATCTAATCTGATGATTTTTATGCTTTTTGTGTGAGAATATTCTGAAAGAATGAATTTATTTAATAAAAGAGCAAAAGTGCGCATACTCCTCTAAAATACTGTGCAGGAGATGTGACTTGGAAGCAGCATAGCAGACTATCAGTTAGCTCTCTAATCCAGCAAGTCGCCCAGCGATCTGTCTGGATACTACTCTTGTTTGCTAATTTCAGCTTCTCGAGCGTGCAGAATCTATAAATCAGTCAAATTCTCATCCCATACTGCTGCATACTCGAAAATCGACAGGCAAGTATTTGCGACAGCTCATTAAACTCTATACTGAATATTGAATTATAATCGAACTTGGACAAATACTGTCTCTGTCTTTGGTAATCAAATACAACAGCCTTAGTAAGGCTCTGGTTGAAACTGCAGTGTGCTAGTGAGTGTATACAGAGTGTCACACGCATACTGCACTACACTTCACTAACCTAACAAGATCGACGCGATAGTAGATATGGCAAATAAACAAGATCGGCGCGGACGAAATAACGATCAGTATCTGCCAGAAAGGATGATTTCCTGACTTGAATAAACATATGAAAACAGAGCAAGCTCGAATTAGTCCGATGCAATGATTTGTTTCTGGCAGATGACAGCTAGACTATTGTGCAAATGGGATGGTCGTGAAGCGGCAACTTTAACACAAGGCGAGGTGACGCCTGAATGGATCTGACGTGATGGACGAGTCTTGTTTGGGCTATTCGCCCGGAGAGGTGATGATCTACTGATGAGGAGTCTATCTATCTGAGCTCTGCTATCTGCTCTCTCCTATCTACTGCTTGCGAATTGTTGGCAACATGATGTCAGGTTTCTGCGCACACTCAGCACAGTCAATGTAAACCGACGTCATTAGTCTTTCCTCGAACGAGCTTCCCAGATATTCCCACGGAAGCTGCTGCGCTGGCAGACAATTTCACTCTTTCTGATCGCTATTTCTGGATGCCTGTATCTGCCATCTGCTGCTGATCCAGCACTCTCTTTCTTCTCCTGGATTGGCCAAATCTCCTCTTGTTTCTCTGCTCTTTCTTGCCAATCAAGGCAGAAATCGCTCCGCAACCGCGCTTTGACCCGCCAAACTGTCGGCTGTGCCTGTTCGCTTGCTACAATATCCTGGCATTACAATGCAACGGATTATGTAAGTTCTTGGTTATATCATTGGGCTTGCGGTCATCCTGAAGGGCACACCTACTACAGAGCATTCAAAGATTTACAAACCCTGGCTGAATACCACAGCAATGCTCCAAAACATCACTCTAAACCATCCTGATCATCACTGTTCCGCTATCTTCTCTCTATCTGTTCACTCTCCCTCATCGCTGCTGTTCAAACTTTTTGTGCCTTCCGCGCATTTCATTTCTTCGTTTTTGAATGCGTCCATTGCACAAATTAAATAATAATATCCAGAAGGGTTCTTCACCCGCCATCGTTAAATCCCAACACTGAATCGCTGCCACTGAGGCTCTCTGTAGTGCTGGTGGGTTCCCTTTTTTCTGTAGGAGAAGAGCATATCGCGGGGGTGCGTAACTTGGTCGATGGCGCCGAGGAATTCATCTTTGCATCTGACGCATTCTTAGATCTGACGGCAAAATATGGCCGTCAAAAAGCAAGCTCGCAGACCTGACTCGCGAGAAAATCTGGAGGTCATCCAGGCTGCCTGTCTGATCTGTAAAGTGCCATCATTCAACGGCACGAGCAAGGCACAACGACATATCCGGCGATGGCGGTTTGGCAAGGTAGTTGCTGCTTTGCGCGCAGTTGGGATGCCCACTCTTTAGAACGATTTTTGTCAGACGGCAGTGCCGGTTAGTCCTGAGGCCTTTGACTGGATTGCGTTTGTGCAGAGTGAGATTAAAGTACGGTTACTGCTTCACGTGTGTTTTCTTAACTGTGAGCATGCGATCTTTCACAATACGCTCAGTCGGTTCGCCCTCACCGAGCTAACAGGCAATGTACCATGCTTGACCGAGCCGTTTTACGCGCGCAAGTTGACAACGCGGCCGCTTTCAATGTCGAGGTCGATTAGGCTGCTCCTCGACCCAGTCGTTAGCGACGAGGATCTTTTACGCAAAATTACGACACGTCTCTGTGCTCAACATGTTTTTAATCACCAGCGCGATCAAACACGCTTATCTTCTCGTTGAGGAATATCCGACCGATCACCGCACCAGAGAACATGAACACGGCGTTGCGATGGTGGAAAGTAATCTGGCAAGCAAAGAGGGACTCGCTAGCGGACTTGCAGCGGGCTAATTAGGCATTACGAGGAATGCGCACGAATATCATATTCTTGCAGAGGAGATCCTGACGGCGATGAATCGCGGGCATGAGGCGCTTGTGGAGGTGCAGTCGGGGTCTGTTGATGTAGACGATAGATACGTCTCATGTTGGTCAGATCCTGACTGCGTTTGACAATCTGTTGATATGAGCTGCCATCAGGAGGATAGTCTCAGATCTGGCTTGTAAGACTATAGATGATAGGAGTCGTGCGTTGAACATATTCTGGTTTGGAATAGCTTTGTCTTGTGCTCTATGAGGGTCTTGTTCTGATGATCTTGGCGAGGTGGGGTATGAATAAACTCTGTCTGCTCAGACCGCCCACGCGATCCGAAGTCGAAACCGCAGTCCGGCGCGCCTGATGCGGAAGTTATCTGGGGTCGTTTCAGGCGGGAAATGGCTTTCTCCGCGGGAAGATGAGATATTCAGGACCTTTGAGCAGTGTTAGAGAGCTCTGGAGGACATTAAAGCATTGACTGCCCTTTTCATGCGTTGAAAAGAGGATACAGTGTCTGGCGTTCATGCGAATAATAACGAACGAGCAGTTCTTTGTGATATTGCTTCGTATTCTAAGAATGTTCTTTCCGCGATAGTTTACCCAGTTGATCCTGTTTTAATAATACCAAGAGTAAGTGGAGAATACCTGCCTCGATTTGTGGATCTCAGTCGATCGAGCGTATATTGATCATGCTGGAGTGATTCGAGTTCCGATCGCAACTATAAAGAGCGGCATTTGGCCTGTCTGATTCTGTTCTGTTCTGCATCTCTTTTTGTCTGTATCATCTGTCATCTACAGATCATCATGGATACCGTTGGCAGCACACTTCATGCCTTAGCAGACAGGCTCAAGCTCGACACCGAGCATCTCGAAACCGTCGTTACTGACAACGTGATGCCGCAGTCGATGCCTTCGTTACCGCTTGCTCTGCCACCGGACACCACGCCTGAGACTTTTTTCAAGTTTATCACTAGAGCGCGCGAGATCTGCGGTGCAGAGCATGTACAGGTTGTTGACTCTGGCGATCAGCTCAAAGGCGGTTCGTACCTCGAGCAATCCAAGGTTCACGACGTGCATGCGATTCTCGACGACGACTATTTCGTCGCCTCTGCGGTCGTTTGTCCCTCGACCGTTCCCCAAGTCCAGGATCTCGTCAGACTTGCAAATGAATGTGAAGTTCCGCTCTGGCCAGTTTCGATCGGCCGTAACGTCGGCTACGGCGGTGCAGCACCGCGTGTCCGCGGCAGCGTCGTCGTCGATATGGGCGCGAATATGAATAAAGTGTTGAATGTTGACGTTGAGTCCGCGACATGCTTGCTCGAGCCGGGTGTGACTTACAATGAATTGTACGAGTATTTTTGTAAGCATGATTTGCAGGATAAGCTCTGGCTTGATGTGCCTGATCTTGGAGGGGGTTCGGTCGTTGGTAACTGTCTCGATCGTGGTGTTGGATATACTCCATATGGAGGTGAGTTTTTTGTTTGCTCTTAGTGAATAAGACTGACATTAGATAGACCATTTCATGATGCATTGCGGAATGGAAATTGTCCTGCCCAATGGCGAGCTTTATCGTACTGGCATGGGCGCAATGCCAGATCCAACGCAAGAAGGCTACGATCCTAATGCCCCGCTACACGAACAACCTCCCAACAAGTGCTGGCAGCTTTTCAACTACGGCTTCGGTCCCTACCTCGACGGTATTTTCACGCAGTCGTCGCTAGGAATCGTGACCAAGCTCGGAATGTGGTTGATGCCTAATCCCGGTGGGTGTGAGACTTACCTTGTCACTGTTCCGAATGAAGAGGACTTGAAACCACTTGTGGATACCATCCGTCCTTTGCGTGTTCAGAATATCTTGCCTAACGTACCTACAATTCGTTATGTGACGCTCGACGCGGCTGTAATGGGCCACAAGAGCGACTACGTCTCGCACAGCGGACTTTTAACCGAACAAGAGAAAAACGAGATTGCTGAAAAGCTACAGCTCGGTCGTTGGAACTTCTACGGTGCCGCTTATGGTCCTGAAGTTGTTCGCAAGGCGATGATGCAGGTTGCGAAGGAGGCGTTCCTCAAGATCCCTGGCGCTAAGTTTTATCTCACTTCTGACCTTCGTCAACGCGGTGTATTGCATATTCGAGACCAGACTTTGCGAGGTGTGCCGTCGATGGACGAGCTTAACTGGCTCGAATGGTTACCTAACGGCGTCCATCTCTTCTTCGCGCCAATCAGCCAAGTCTCTGGAGACGACGCGATGAAACAATTCGAGATCACGAAGCGCAGATTCGAAGAAGCCCAAATCGACTTCATCGGCACTTTTACCGTCGGTATGCGCGAAATGCATCATATCGTCTGTGTCGTTTTTCCTCGCGGCGACCCTGAAATGAAGAAACGCGGGCTATGGCTAATACGTACTTTAATTGACGACTGCGCAAAGAATGGGTGGGGCGAGTATCGTACTCATCTCGCACTCATGGATCAGATCCAGGGAACATACAGTTTTAACGAAAACATCCAGCGTAAGCTGAACGAGACTATCAAGAATGCTGTTGATCCAAAGGGAATCATGGCGCCAGGAAAGAGTGGTATCTGGCCTGCGAAGTATGACAAGTCGAAGTGGGTTCTGAACTCGACTATTAAGAAGCCTTTTTAAATATAACGTAAACACGATCGCTCAATTATATCGGTATTACTATCAATACAATCTTATAACTTATATACACACAATGGCAATACACGTAGCAGTAGACAGATCAGACTCGATCCACTATGGCTCCGTACTTGAGTGCTCAAAGGGTCTCGTACTGGATTTTTTTTTACGCGCCTCACAGCGAAAAAAAAGACTCCTTTACAGAAAACAGCTTCAAACGCGATCAAGTCATTGATATAGCTTTTACCAAACAAAAGCTATAGAAACGACAAGAGAGAAGCAGAAGAAGTAATTCTTACAGAAGATGGCACCATTCACGCTTCCTTCGTTGCCGGCTGTTGGTTCGGCCTGGGGACCGCCAACATCTGAAGCGAACACTAAGGGACTTTCGTTTGAGGATGCTCCATTTGCGCCGTTCTCGAAGAGTGATAAGCTAGGAAAATTGGCCGATTGGTCGCAGGATCCGGGTCGTGATGGACGTGATCAGCGTGGAGGACGTCAGGGAGGCCGCAACAGAGGTATGAATTGGCTTACGTGCACTTTGTCGAGAGAGGTGTCTAACGTTAGAATGTAGATCCCTACCAAGCCTACGGAGCAAGCACCGTCTCGAACTTCCAGTTCCAAAACGAGGATGACGAAGCCAGCTTCTCGGTCGTCGACAGCCGAAGCGCTGCCGCGAAACCTCGCGGTGCTGCCGGTTTCGGCCAAGGTCGCGGCGGACTCGTGCTTCGATCGCAGGGCGGTGCCGGAGCAGGCGGTCGCGGTGCTCGCGGCGGCGCCAGAGGTGGCACCCAGTTTGCTCGTGGCGGGATTTCTCGGTATGGCGGAGGTCGTGGTGGATTCGAGGGACAACAGCGGGGTGGTCAGCGAGGAGTGCAGCGCGGTGGACAGAGCGGTGGGCCTGCTGCTGGACGACGATTTGGCTGGAAGGATTATGACAAGCCTCAGCGGTTGCGCGATTCGTCGGTTGTTATCGCGCCTGAGTGGAAGATGCTTGAGGAGATTGATTTCAACCGGCTGCAGAAGCTGTCGCTTGATATCAAGGAGGGAACTGATGTCGACACCTACGGTTTCACTTACTACTATGACAAGAGCCTTGACCGACCTGGTGCGTCGTCCGAGTGGAGACTTCAGGTTATTGACGCTTTGATTTACAACCCCACTACAACTGACGATCCGGTGATCCAGCAGCTGGCTTCGAAGAGCGAAGGCAGAGTTTTCGCTACTGACTCGATCTTGAGTATGCTCATGTGTTTCCCGCGCTCGGTCTACCCCTGGGATATTGTCGTCACTCGTGAAGGCGACAAGCTCTTCTTTGACAAGCGTGACGGCAGCCCGCTTGACTTTGTCTCTGTGAACGAGAACGCGGTGGAACCTCCTGTTGAGCCTTCTGACGGAAAGGAGTCGATCAACTCGCCCTCGTCTCTCGCTCTCGAGGCTACTTTCATCAACCACAACTTTGCCGCGCAGGCTGTTACCGAGTCTGAGAAGTTCAAGCACGAGTTTGCTCACCCGAACCCGTTCTACAACCCTGAGGAGGAGACCGAGCCGCTTGCTTCGCGTGGATACCGCTACCGTAAGTTCAACCTCTCGGCCCAGGACGAAGAGGAGCCCTTGAACCTGATTGTGCGTACCGAGGTCGATGGTGCGGTTAAGAACGCTTCGGGAGAAGATTCATTCATCACCATCAAGGCCTTGAACGAGTTCGACACCCGCGCGCCTGGTGCCGGCGGTGCTCTTGACTGGCGTTCCAAGTTCGCGAGCCAGCGCGGTGCCGTCGTAGCCACTGAGATGAAGAACAACAGCTGCAAGCTCGCGCGTTGGACTGTGCAGAGCATTCTTGCTGGCGCTGAGCAGATGAAGCTCGGATTTGTATCGCGTGCTAACCCGCGCGATAAGAGCCGGCACGTCGTGCTGGGTGTTGTGGGCTACAAGCCGCGTGAGTTCGCCAACCAGATGAACTTCAGTGTTGCTAATGGATGGGGTATCGCGCGATCGATTATCGATATGTGCATGGCGTTGCCGGAGGGCAAGTATGTGATTGTTAAGGATCCTAACAAACCTGTTATTCGTCTGTACGATGTTCCTAACGATGCATTTGATGTGCCGGATAAGGATGACGAGTAATTTTTTTTTTGATTTAGTTTAGTTTCGTTTATTTTATTCTTGTTATGTTGATATAAAAGTACTATTTCTTACACTACGCACGCTAACATCATTATATTTACATTATGTATGGTGGATATTAATTACAATAAGAATGCCCCAACTCCTCGCCCGCGACTCCAGAAATTCTGTACTTCTACAACTCGGCTCCCTCTATAATTTTTCTCAATGCAGTGCCCCATACAGAGGCGACGCCAGACTCAATCATCATGAACTTGAGGAGTGTGTCCTTCGCCGCCAGTTTGTCGTGTTGTTCGAGCGCTGTTTCGAGGATCGCGTCGAATTCGGATAAATGTTGCTGTGACATTGTTGAGATTGATTTCCGCAGCTTTGCGCTGTAATGTGTCATTTCTCGAGCAGGAGTCTATATACTCGTCAGAAATGTGTTTGTGTGAATGATATTCGGATACGTACGGCGTTTGGCAGTGCTAATAGCCGTTCGAGGGTAGCCAGTGTTTCTTCAGCAGTAACTTCCTTCTGGGTGGTATTCACTTTGATCTCGTCAAACACCGCGCCTCTTGACGCCGGTGGAATCACGAGACTCTGTGTTGGCTTCGTGAATTGTTGTTGCGCGTTGAGAAGCTGTTTGTGCAGTGATCCACTTGACTTCACGGCGCCGAGCGATGACTGCGCGCTGGCAAAGTGGATTGGCAGTGCGTCATTATAATTCGTTGGAGCGTCTGTTGTCTGATACGAGGTCATTCTAAAGTGTTTCAGGCAACTTCTATTTCTAAGCTGCTTTTCGCAACTGTTTAGTTATTGCGGATGTGTTGGATATTTATCGCGCCATGGATGCCGATAGCTCAGTGGAGCGGCGAAGCTAAATCGAAGGGCCTCGACAGCCGCAGACGCCGCCTTCCGCGTCGCCTCTACCTTCTGCCTATTTTTAGTCTTCTGTTTGCATGTTTTCATGCAATGATTTAGATTGTATTACTTCAATTTTTGTATAATATTTGTTTGATTGTTTACTCTCAATTGTCTTTTAGAGCCTTAGTGTCAATTCCGCAAAACTCTCAAAATAGCATTATGCAAACAATCAGCCCTAAGTGTAGGGTTAAATACTAACCCTAGCCCACTGGTCCTCTCAGAGTCTATAAAAGAAATGGCTTCCCCCGTAAGCTCCGCTTTCCTTTTTTTTTTTCTTTAACTCTCTTTGCCTTTTGGCTTAGATCAAGTGTAGTATCTGTTCTTTTCAGTGTAACAACTGAAACGACACTATTTGTGTCTTTTAATGTTACTCTTATTTTTGACAACCGGCGCGCAGTCCGCTGGGCTTGCCTATTGACTGAGCGCATCGTGTCGTTGCTATTGCACTGCCGGCGACTGACGCAAATTCCTCTTCTCCTTTTTGGGGAGAGAGAGGGGTTGCCCTTTTGGTTTTGGTTTTATTTTTATAAGAGCCCGATGGATCTTTTGAGTCTTATTTGATTGTGCTTACGATCGTTTGAAGCAAGAGATGGGTTTTTTAATATATTTCTTTCATCATTATTATTTGTTCTCGTATTGCGTAGCCTGTAGCAGCCATACTATTGTCCAAATAAGATTGCCTAATCATATTGAAAAACTCCCAACGCTCAACGCACATTGAAAATAATTCGAGCAGATCAACTCACTCTCACCGCAATCACTTCACTCAGCACAACACAGCACAGCATGGCGAAACAACCCGCAAACAGCGGTGCTCCAAAAGAACACAGGCGACCTAAACCATTCAAAAGTAATGCGTATCCGCCAAAGAAGTCGTTAAAGTATCAAAAGACAGAGAAAACAGTCAAACCAGCGCACAGTTTTGAGGAAGAGAGCGACGACGAGCAAGACGAAGAAGAAGAACCCGACGATGAATTTATAAGTTTAGAAGAGAAACCAGCAAAGACACCCAAGAAACGCAGCTCCAAACATGCACCTCAAGAAATCTCAGCGAAGAAACCTGTATCTCGATTTCGCGAAGTGATTGAAGTTCCCAAGATTATACGTCGTGATCCGCGGTTTGAGAGCTTATCGGGTAAATTTGACGACACGCAGTTTCGGAAAAACTATGCGTTTTTGAATGAGTATCGTGAGAAAGAGATTGACGAGCTTAAAAAGAGGATTGGGAAGACTCGAGATCCGATTGAAGTGGAGAGGCTGAAGAAGGAGAGTCAGAGTCTTGAGTCGAAGCTAAAGGCAGCGAAGAGGAAAGATTTCGAGAAGAAGGTTATTAAGGAAGCTGAGAGGAAGGAGAAAGATCTCGTGAAGCAGGGAAAGAAGCCGTTCTTCATGAAAAAAGGCAAGTTATTCGACGCTGCTGCTGTATTATTTGCTAACAACCTCTCTCTACAGCTGACAAGAAGAAATTGGTTTTAACCCAGAAATTCAGCGAGATGAAGAAATCAGATGTCAGTCGCGCAATTCAACGTCGTCGCAAGAAAAACATTTCAAAGGAACGAAAAAAGATTCCATTTGCTCGGTCTGCTCAGGAATAATGATTTTTTGATGATGAGATCTACGATATACGATACCGGACAATATAGTGTATAAATGCGCAATGATAATGAATGTATATTAACAAAGAATGTCCTTGCCCCCCGAGCTATTACTTGCTCTCATTAGCAACCCAGTCCTCCCAAGAACCAGCATAGTTTCCTCTCTTTTCGTATCCAAACTCACCCGCCAACTGCTGCGCATAATCACATCTCACACCTCCCAAGCAGTAAAACACTAGCTCTTTATCCTTCGACGGTTTCTCAAAGCCGAACTTCTCTTCAAACTCTGCCTCGCTCAGCGAGAGGGCTTCGGGCGAGGATTTGTATGGGATATTGATCGCAGTAGGAATCTGGCCTTCCTGAGCTAGCTCGAATGGCTCGCGGACATCAACCAGAATCGTATCAGCCGTAGGATTCTCGCTCAATTGTTTGATCTGGAGATTATAGTCAGACCTAGTTCAGACTTGGGTGCATACACCAGAATACTCACTTCTTTGTAGCCATATTGCTTGGGCGGGGCGTATCCGCCAGCAGCAGCACTACTCTCAAATCTCTTTCCAAATTCAACAAGCCCTCTTCTTACCACTTTCTCGCTATTTCTGTATCCCAGAATCGCATTGTTGTTGTGGTTGTGGTTGATAGCAGAGTATTGCCGAACACCAGACTGTATCGCAAGCACTTTCAGAGCCGTACCCGCAGCAACAGGGACAATTCGTCTCGACGAAACCGCACGGATCGAAGCTGTTAAAGATGGCGAGGCAGAAATCATTGTTAATATTGTAGTACGTGTTCTTGTAGCGGAAATTGGAAGAATGAGGTGACTGAGAGTAGAGTCCGCTGAGATCTTTCTGATTATTCAGAGCGCGGACGAAATGCGCTGCGGCTCCCACACTTTGATTAGATCAAGGGATTTTATTCAATTTTACACAGATTTATTGAAAATAAATTGCCTCTTTTGTTTGTCTGAAATTACACAAATTATCTAAATAAATTCCAAAATTACACAACTTTTATGCAACAAATCTCATCTGTACATCTCGCTCACCGCCGGGCGCCACTCGCAGCAACAGCACCAACACCCTGCTCATCAACCGCATTACTATTCGCAACATATACCTCCTTCACATACTTCTCCCACGCAAAATTGTCAGGTCCAGCTGTGTCTGGACTATCCTGGAGAGCGGCAGCAATAGCGCGAGTAGCCGCGCCGGCACGACGTTGAAGTTCGCCGGTGCGCTCAATTTCTTGCTTGATTGTCGTCTCCTTCAACTTGATGGTCAAACATGTAGTGAATTCCTTTGCGAGCGCGTCAAGATCTAAAACCGTCAGTATAAAATAAAAGAAAAACAAAAAATATAAACCTACTCGCAGCAATAACACGACAGTCAATCTGCGCAATCTTACCAATCATAACACAGCTAATAACCTTGATATCATGATCATCCTTCAACCCATCAATCGCCCGCTCAATCATCTTCTCCAACACAGCCTCTTTATTCTCAATCTTGACCTCTCCAGTCTCGGTAACGGACTCGGGATCAAAGAATGCCAATAAGATTGCGTAAACGGACTCGTACGCGGCTTTACGCACGTCAAGACCGTCGTCGACTTTATGCTTGAACGGACCCATCTGGACTTCGCGAATAAGCTCTGGTCGCGGATACGTATTCATAAACAATAACTTAACAACAGAGATCAAATGCGTGCCGAGGTAGCTGGGATAATTGCGCGCGACAGAGGAGACCGCCGTGACAACGAGTCGACGATTGTCAAGCTCAGAGTCCTCGAGCAATGCAAAGAAATCAGACACGAGTAAGCTCAAGTGCTCAGAAACCTTGGGAATGAGCTCAAATTGGTCAGGGAAAGACTGAGGTTGGCTGAGAATATACCGTACAGCAGAGATCACGACACCGCGCGCGCCGGCGTCGTCGCTCGCGAGACGCGTCTGCAAGTCTGGAATGAACTTTGTCGGCGAGACAAGTGCGAGTCGGCCAACGCACTCGCCCACAACGGACTTGACTCCGTCGTTAGACTTATCCAGACCAAATAAAAGATTCCACATGTCAGCAGCATACGGCGCGAGAACACTCGCTTTGTTCGCGTTGCTGCTGCTTAATCCGAGAGCAGCATCGTCGTCAACAGCACCAGCAGCGCCGCAGTAAATCGTGACCTCGTTGAGTGCAATGACGAGCAAACGCTCGTCGTTGCTCTCATTAGTCTGCATGAGCCGTTCAAGAATAAGAGGCATGTATTCAGACACATGACGAGCAGCAACGATGCCGAGCGTCTGCGCAGCGGTGACGCGCACCTCATCACGCGCATCGCCAAATCGTGCAAACAGCATATCAACCGGAACAAGATCGGCAGGCGCGCTGTCACCCATAACAGCAGCAATCTCACCAAGAACCATGAGAGCGGCTCGCAACGGGTCGCTCTCTGTCTCATTGTATCCACTAGCTACGAATCGTGAAACTTGCTCGTCTCCCAATCCACCGCTGACAACAACGACAGCGACAGCTTTGGCACCAAGATTAGTAGTAGTCTGCTCGCTCTCGAGACTGCTCAGCAATGATCTCGCATGCCCACACTTCGCCAGCGCATCAAACAGAGCAAGTAGTGGCTTCACCGCCGAAGTAGAAACCTGCTTTGAAACAAGTGACACAGCAGATTCACAAATCGACGTCTGTAAATCGGAACCAACAATTGGAGTAAGTGTAGTCAGAATTGCAAGTGACGGCGCAAGAAATTGCAAATTATCCTCATTCAACACGCCCAGTAAGATAGTCACAATAACAACATGTGTCTCTGGTGAAATCTTGCTCGAGAACTTGTCTACCACAACACGCAGCGCGGCAAGCGATGACGTCCGAAGCTCACGATCCGCCTTACGCAACAGCGCTACAAGCTCACTCGAGACATTGGTCACCCAAGCGTCACTCAGAGCACTAGTGTTGCTCTCGATACTCGGAGCCTCAACAACCTTCTCAATAGAACCGATAGCAACCTGCCGCGTCGTCTCATTCTTTAGTCTCTCTAGAAGAATTTCAGCATCCGTCGCAAACTCAGCTGCGGTGAGGGTATCATACGCAAGTGTCATCATGCAAACAAGAATCCTAAGTGCGTTCTCACGAACAATCAAGTCAACATCAGCTCCAGTAGCCTTTTGCACAGCAACGTCGTGAATCTGATCGAGACATTGGGCAGCGGCAGGACTGCTGCTGCTGTCACGGAGCGCAAGGGTCTTGGCAAGAGCATCGGCAGCAGCGAGAGCCTCAGACGAAATCTTGTAGAATTTATCGTCGGCAGCAGCCAACACCACGGAGACTAGCTTCGGAAGGTACTCTTCTAATCCGTCTATACCACGCGAACCATGAGAAATAGCTGTGGTATCAATGACTTTGATTGCATTCATGCGCAACGCTGCCTGGGCCATAGACTGCTCAAGCGCAGGAACAAATGCGCCAAACTCGACTGGCAAGCTAGTGAGAGTTGTCATGAGTTCATTGGCAACAGCCAGACAAGCCTGCTTTGTGCTCAAACTCGGCGTCTTTTGCAGATGTCGGGCAAGAAGCTTGAATACGCGACCAGACAGTTTGGACAGCTTGACACGCGGGCCAGACTCCGAGTCGTCAATTATCATATCATCAACGTCCGACATGCGACGCTTAAGTGGAAGGGAAGAGTTTTTAGATGACGATCGTGCTTGCTGCTTCTTGTAATATGCTGTCTGCGTGACAAGGATCGCAAACGCGTTGATGACTTCAACGCGAACTGTCTCTTCACGCTCGGTGAAGCGCGAGACAAGTAAAGGCGCAATCGAGGAGTAATATGAGGCTAACATATCTGGGGTCAAATTAGGAATCAAAGAAGCAAATAGTTTTGCTGCTCCACGACGCAACTTCCAGCTGACATCGTCATCGTCCGAAAATTCATCAAAATCGTCCTCTTCGTCCTCTTCATCCTCATCATCGTCAAAGCCGTTCTCATCTTCATCGTCAACCATCATATCATCGGCATCTTCTTCAGACGCGTAGTTGGGATCGTACTTGATAAATCTTGTTCCAGTAAAAATAATCTCGCTCATAAACTGTGCCATCTGTAATGGGCACAACGTGACAAAAGTATCAAGCGCACTGAGTGATGCCTCGCGCACATCATCATCTTGGATATCAAGAGCTTTGATCACGCTTGGTACTAAGCTAGGCAGATATGGTCCAAGGCGCGTACGATCCGCCCGGCAGAGCGTACCACAAACAAGAACGAGAATGCGTAAACGATCAGCTGGCACGGAGCTCAAGAATGAGGTAGTGAGATACGCCATCATGCTGTCCCATTGCTGGGATGACATATGGAGAGATAAAGCACCAAGGGCGGACACGGAGCGCTTTCTCACGAGACCCTTTGCGTTTTCAAAGACGCCGATGAGCGCATCTTGCGTATCGCTGACTTGTGCGCTGGTTAAGGAAGCACCAAACCGATTTACAAGATCAACTAGAACATCAACGGATTCGGTGGAGTTGCGCAGGTTTGGGAGAAGGGTATGTAGCAAGCGCGCGACGAAGAGCCTGCCCGTGGTGGCAGTCGCGGGCACGTTGTTGATGATTGTGCGGAGCGCGGTGCTATTAAGCGACCGGTCAGATTCTGAAGGAGCAACTGCTGAGAGACGGTTGAGGATGTTCGTGAGCTGGGATTCGCTGATTCGGGATACCAGAGGAGCCAAGCTGGGTAGGTCAGTGAGAGCTAGATCAGCGACCTCAAGTAAGAGAAAGAATACCATTTTACTGCCAAATTCTGAACTTCAGCATTATTATCACCCAGACTCTTTAAAATACCATCAATTATCCGATTAGTTGTGGTGCTCGAGTCATTGGCAAGAGAAACCGCCTTGTTGGAGAGGATGCCGTGCAAGTCAGAGAGCGACATGAAGCGATAGTCTGAGTCCTCGGACGACAGCTTTTCGAGAAGTGGCTGGACCACTACCGAGGAGCCAACCGGGTACGATGTCATATTTGAGCTCTGTTTCTATCAATTGCTACTGGGATTTTTATAGAGAGAAGATGGCGAGCGCGTATTTCTATGGAAGCAAACTGAGGTGGTCAGGGTCTGGGTAACGCACCCCCCTGACGTAGCCAAAGGAATACGTGAAGTTGAGATTCTGTCTTTTTGAGACTGCTGTTTCAATGAAGCTGTTTGTTTTGATTTAGTGTTGAATTGATTGTGATTTATTTACTGGATCAGACAGGCTGCGAGCAATGATAAGTCAGCACAAAGAGCAGCACTGAAGTTCTTCCTGCGCCAATCCAGACACTGCTTTTCAGCTCATTTCAGCAAAATAAATAGATCTCTTTTACTTTGTAAGTCTCCAAACATTCTCATAAACAACACAAAATTTCAAATACTCAAACGTCCCGGAGCAAAGCAGAATCAAGCAGAACAAAACAGAACAATGACGCAACTGCTTAGGAAGCACTCGTCTGCGGCTCATCCTACTTATTAAGTCCGTGGTCATTAATTTTTTCGTTGCTCTCCCAGCTTTTTGATAACCCAGAAGCCAGACAACAGCACATAAACCACATCAGCAATGGACCCGCATGAGCTACAGGGTGCCAGCATGGAAGCTGAGAACGAGGAAGAGGCTTACTTGGATCCCGCCTCTGCGTTTGACGTCGTAGAGGACGAGGAGCAAGATGGCGGCGATGCGCCAATGTCGGACCTCGACGACGATGATATGGAGGATCAGGCACAGGACGAAGACGACGAGGGAATACCAGGCGAGATTGTTGATGAGATAGATATGTCAAATAACTCGACGACCTATTTTGACAAGCATACCGACTCGATCTTCTTGGTTGCCGTGCACCCAAAGCTGCCGTTAGTTGTCACCGGCGGTGGTGATGACACTGGCTATATCTGGACATCACACTCTGTCCCGCCAAAACTTGTAACGACCCTATCAGGTCACACTGATTCTCTTGTCGCCGGTGGTTTCTCGCCTGATGGAGAGTGGCTCGTTACCGGTGGCATGGACGGTCGTGTACGGATTTGGCGTGCGCGCTCGCGAGGGCAAAAATGGGAGTTCTGGGACGCAGTCGAGGAGGTTGAGGAAATTACATGGGTGAGCTTTCATCCTTCGCAGCCGCTGTTTGCCTTTGGAGCCAACGACGGTTCAGCGTGGGTGTACGCTCTGACTCCCAAGCTCGAGGCGCTGTGCACGCTTTATGGACACTCTAGCGTCTGCACTGCTGGTGTCTTTGTGCCACCTTCGCAGGCACCTGCTGAGGGAGACGAGGAGGAGATCAACCTCGTCACCGTTTCAGACGACGGACTTTTGATTTCATGGTCAGTCCCGTCAGGCGCGCAAAACTACAAGCTGGAACCAGTGCAGTTTCACTACGAAGCGCCGTGGATTAACGTCAGCTTGCATCCATCCGGTACATCAATCGCTGTCGGCTCTGCTGATGGAAAGGTAGCTATTGTTGGAACAAAAACCGGATCGATTATCGCGACAGTTGATGTTCTTGGCGCGACAGGAAAGACCGACATGCCTGAGGCAGATCAGTCGGTTGAGGGTATGGCATGGTGCGAAGCGGTTGGTATTCTTGCTGTTGGTCTTGTTGCTGGAGTTGTTTGTCTTTTTGACACTGGATCATGGAGAGTCAGACGTACACTCGAAATCGGCGATGCTGTCACAAAGGTTGAGTTCATGCCAAACTCGACTGTGCTGGTGTGTTCGTCAATGGACGGCACCGTGCGGAGAATTGATGTGCGTACGGGTGAGGTGCAGTGGAAGGGAACAGGCCATTCGAGCGGTGTGTTGGGATTTGCAATGACTGCGGACGGAAGCACGTTGATCACGGCTTCGGACGAGGGCGTTGCGCTTGTGTACAAGTAGTGTATATATGAGAATAGAAGTCATGATTACTAACTACGCATAACTGCCATCGGCCTATCAAGAGAAATGTTCAAGTAGAATTTCACTAGAGAGTTGTAGTCATTAGAAATATCAGCTGCGGTACGAGTGCCTCTCTCTGCTTAATATGACCAAACCTTTGCCTAGCTGAAAGGCAGCAGCGATATGGTATCAACAGTCATGCTGCTTTGTCCTGAGGATAGGCTCACAGTCATCGTACTCATATTCTAACGAATATCCAAGCCTTCAATTCATTTTCTTCCCATAATCACAGCATTATAAATAGTAAACACTTCAATTACCCAATCAACACGAGAGTACGTGCTATCGTAACTAAAGTATGAATGGCTCACGGCTTCTCCGCCGCGCCGACTGCGGCCATTCTTGAAACTTTAAAATCAGACCACGGAAGCGGCGCCAGAGGAACACGGCAAGGAGACGCGGCAAACGGCAGACGGCTTTGCTGTGGATTGTTTGTGAGTATAGAACAGAAAAGAGGAAGCGACGAGGTCTAGAGAAGTGAGGAGCTGTCAGAGTTTGGAGTGGATGGTGGCGGTTTGAGTTGTTGAGTGCACGGCGAAGAAACGGCGAAGAAACGGCGAGTCAGCGGGAGCCGTGCACGCCTGGCGAAGATCCAGCGCCGGCGAGGACGGTGTTCAGCGCTGGACGCTGTTGGGATACGAATTGATTTGATATTGGAGTTATTGCAGGTATGAAAGGCGGAATAGTAACTGCTGTTGTGTTAAGTCGCTTCATCTATACTGGTCGTGAATGGAGCCGTATCCGGACACACTATGAGTGTGTGAGAGTGGTCAAGCGAGCTGCTTCCAGACCTCGTCAACTATACCGCTGCATCTACACCGTCACTATTCATCGCTCTATCTGTATTCTGATCTTATTTTGTCTAAGCGCTCGTCAAAATGGTACGGCGCTTCTCACGGCTGAAGTGTCTCAGCCGGCTGACTGGACGTGTTTACTCTGATCCTTGCTTATCCGCTCATGCCCTCAACGGCTGGTGTTTGAACATCTCCACGCCGTGCATGGCAACGATAACAGCAACTGAATCTATACATTTTCAACACGGCACTCCATTCTCCAGCCGCTATATTGGCCGCACAAGGCGTCTGATCTTTTCACTCTGTTCGCTCCTCAGCACTTGCTCAGCGCTTTCTGGGGTCTTCGTAGTCGAGCCCGACACGGCGCAGTTGTTGAGAACAGCCGCGAACGGCTATGAATGCCTTCTTAGCTGCAACTGAAGCGACTTGAATAACACGACACACAAAAACAAGTGACTTGAATATGCGTCAAATCTGCTCATTTAACGTACTCTGCTCCTACTGTTGTTGCTCGCCCACCGTTTACTGTCATCAGCCTTTTGATCAACAATACCCACCAGTCTACAGCACTCAAAACGCACCCCTCAATCTCCTTCAAAATTGCATCCTCCAACTGCACGAGGTAATAAGCGGAGAAAGCGTTAGCCGCCAAGAGGAGTTTATGGTTTTACGTTGGCGTTCTACGTTAGCGGTCAAAGCGTGGATACTCGAGCTTTCCGCACACTGTGTCTGCTTCTGGCTTTGTTCACTTCTGATGCTGTATCCTAATTGCTGAGCAAAGCAAGATTCTGTTTCTAGATTCTCTTTAGCAATAGATACTCTGTTTTCTGTACTGCTGACTCTCCAGTACCAAACTTGAGCAATGAAATGCCCTCTTCAATCCTAACTCAAGTTCTTCAACTGTAAACTATCTTAAACTTTCAATTATCCTCTTGTACGCTCTTCATCGAGCTACAGCTCTGAATACCCAGATCTAGCTTATAATCTGGATATCAAACGGCTGAATAATATTTGTCCATGTGTCAATATTCCATTACAAACGATTAGTTCAATATAATCGACTTGTACTTCGTCGATTTATTCATCTTCCCCTCTCTCTTTTCAGTTTGCGCGGCTGAGTTCAACCAAAAGACTGTCTGCTTGCATCTGTTACGTGATTTGTGTATTATGTATCTGTTGCATGACAAGATTGAAAACATATAGCTAATCGTGCAATTTTTTGTTCATATGCCGGCAATGCTGGTGTATGTCCCAATATAATCTTACTGTAATCCATCTCGTACATTACGCTCAACAGTTCTTCCATCTAGACTTTTACAAAACAATGGACAAACTACGCTACACCCTACATTATCCTAAATGCACACAACTCATTCAATAGATTTTTTTGCAACTAATTAACAACTAAATAAGCTACAGTTCCACCAAACCGTCCTTGACACCCTCATCAACATTGTAAACTATCCGCACAAAGTATAACAATTTAGCTTTGATCACGCATTCACTAATACCCACTATAAAGCAATTTTGGTTTAAATTCTCGCTCGCGAAAACACAGCATAGGCCATCTAAAGCACAAAGAAACTCACGAAAGCAATAACAAGAGCTAATGTTCCGTCGACAGCAACACGCATTCCTGCATTGTCTGAATGCGAAGCACTGCTTGAGCTTGAGCTTGAGCTTGCGGTCGAAGATGCTGTCGTGCTTCCGGAAGAGGATCCAGCACTCGACGTCTCTGAAATAGTGCTAGCAGAGGCAGTAACGGACGCAACACCACCACCACGTCCCGAAACAGTAGATGAAGCAACAGCAGTGTTAGTTCCGGTGGCAGAAGCAGGGATGGTGGATGTGATTGCGATAATCTTCGAGTCAGTGACGTTGAACTTTGTTTGGGCCATGCCGATCTTGTTGTTGTCGAGATCATAGACGACATAAGCGGCACGAAGGAAGGTGTCTCCCAAAATTGAAACACCAACATCGCTGTTATCGAGCACAGTAAAAAGACAGACCTGTTCGCCGTTGGTGAATGTGAGCGGTTCGTCGTTGGTGTCGGTAGCTGGGTAGAAGAGGTTTCGCAGCGGAATGTTGATCAAAAGGTCATCAAAGTAGAAGTCAATTGATGCGTTGGTGTTGAGAGCATCACACGTCTGAATGTAGTATCCGAGCTGCGAGTTATAGGTAGAGCTCGTGATCTGCGCAAGCGCCGAAACCAGAGTCGAGGAAAGGTAGCAGAAAGAGGTGCCCGAGTCTAACAGAACAGGAGTGTCAAGTGAATCAGAAACCTTGTTGACAGAACCATCGGTATCGGTGTATCCAAATCCACTGAGAGTGACAAAGAACTCTGAAGGTTCAGTCTCGTCTTTGTACTTATCGATGGGAAGAATGACAAGCTCGCCTGAGTACTTTGCTGTGTCGATGCCGCCAAACAAGATGCTGCCGGTCGAAGCGTACTCGTCATTCAGCCAGAGAGAATAAGCGCGGGTAGCAATGAAACCCTCCATCTGAAGAAGGTCTGGTAAGTTATTGTACTCTGAAGATGATCCCTCGATAGCAACGATAGCCTCATTGGATGCGTATCCAATTCCCATGATACCATCGGTCGCGTTGGCATCGGTAGCGACACCAACCGTCAGGTTCGTTACAGTGGCGCCGCCAATAGAAAAAGTCTCAGAGGCATAAACGCCTTTGGCGTATGAGTAGTCTCCATAGGATATGTAAAAGTCGTTGGAGATCACAGAGAAGGTAGATGACTCGTCAGGCTCGAAGAGACCGGAGACGCCGCAGGGATCGTCAGATTCCTGGCAGACCTCATTTTCGCTCGACTGGAACCAGACATCAGAAGAGCCAGTATCAATCTGCAGACGCAGTTTCTGTCCTGGAGTACCGACAGTCACATTGGCGTAGTAAAGATAGTAGGCGTTATCTAGAGCCTGCTGTACGGTGCCGTCGACGTTGTCTCGTTTGTGCAAGCGATGCTTGCGACGCATTCGCTCAACAGTCGGCTCGTAAGTAGTAGATCGCTTAGCACGGCCGATGTCAAATTTGAGGGTGCCTGGCACATCCTCAGCGGCTGTGAGAGGGACTGCAGAGAGCGCTGCCAAAGAGAGGAGCAGGCCGGAGAGGACGGTGGCCCTCATAGTGTGCGTGATTCTAGAAGTGTACTTCGACACACCCGAGCGGCCAAAGGCGGATCTGATCCTAACAGTGAAACGAGGGTGTTGATCTGCTGGTTAACAAGCTGTGCCACCGCTTGAATATTCCTCGTGCACACAGCGAAGAGCAGGACTGGGATGGGGAGCGCAAAAAGTGTGTGAAAAATGAATATGCTCGAGAGCGAGTGGTTTATATCTAGATTTTACACGCTCTTGGCTTGCTCGCAAACACTCTCCGCCTTTGGCTCTGACTTCCAACACGGCCCCTTTCCCTAATTCTCACAGTTGCACGCCGGACCGGCTTGAAGCTCAAATAGAGTTCTCATTGGAACCTTATTTGAGACTGTGCTTGCGCTTGTACACTTACGGACGGATTTGATGGCTGCAGTGCTCGGCTTCGGCAGTGTGGATTAGGAAGGAGGACGCTTTGAGGGTGCTTTACTGGCAACTTATCAAGGTGGAATTAGTGCAGGTACTCAGACAGAGTGCAGGAAGGTCCAAACACAAACAACAGCTAGACAAGATCGCACGAACTCGCCGTCCAACCGCCAACGCAGGTCCTTCTTTCTTCGCCACCAGGTGCTCGGAAAGATGAAAACCAAGCAGTGCCTTCTGATTGCGCTGCATGATTTTTTGGGCGTATAGAGTCGTCGCTGCCGGAATCCAAGGACTGATCTTCTTGGGTGAGTTGTCTCGCCTCCCCCAAAAATGTCAGTCAACTTCACTGTGCATCATTCGGGCTTGCGTAATCCCTGCACGCTTCATTCTATATTTCAGCATTACCATGGCCTGCAGATATTGTAAAACATGCCAAATTAATCTAAATAGATGAGTTACCCTGCTACTTGATAGACCGTTTAGTGCAGGGCGACTTTCCTACTGCTGGACAGTCTCTAGTACTATCTCATGATTATTACAGCAATATTTCTGCTACTATCGAGATATGTTTCTATTGCCAGTGGTTCTAGATTGCACTCGAAACATCTGACAGAGTCTATGTCTACAAAATCCAGTCCCATGACACTGTTCAGCTGTTTACTTTGACATCTTCCGCCAGACTTAGTCACTTAAATGCTGCACAGCCTTCACCTTAGTTGCTTAGACTATAAGCGGTTTCGTACGTCAGTCGACACATTGTAACCAGCTAATGTCTTGACTCTACGTATGATTTTCTTCAAAGCCTGCAGCATTTTTAAGCTGAATATTTCTATATTTCTAGTTCTATATTTCTCGTTCTATAGAATGCGTAGTAAGCAGGTTTGATCACACAGTCTGGATTTTCTTGGGCTTTCTTGGAGCCAATTCTCACGCTTTCTTAACTGCCAGGTTACTGCGGAAAGCAAACTGTCCTTTATGATGGAACATAGGCAATTTGCTCTCGCGATAAGATAAATAGCTCTGTCAATACATACCGCACAGCATCTGTTAAGTTTGAACAACACTATAAATAAACCGCCCACGCCATGAAATAATAACCTTTTGCATAAACCATTAACCCTCACGTTTATGTAGATCACTCACTTACTACGTAATACATTAAAATAATTATATAACCTAATCACTAGTCGGGTTAGGGTTCATTTTAAACTCAATGAAGCGAAGGGCACGGTTGCCGCTAAATACACCTCCCAGTTGCAGTGTCCTTCACTCCATCTAGAGGCAATCGTCTCCAGCTTCTACCCATCAGCACAATTAACAGAAACTCTGTCAACTGTAATAATGAGCTGGCTTAAAAATAGCAAGAAAATACAAAATTAAAACGCATTCGGGTTAGGTTGGGCGTAGGGAGGGGATATATACCTACCTTAATAATTACCTGGCTGACGATATTGCGACACAAGGCTGTCGTTGAAGAAGGGCTATGCTTGGGAGTTTGATATAAGTTTTGCGACGAACCAGTATCTAAAGACATTTGCAGCGCCTGAGAGGTATTCCAACGGTGATATTTACAAAGTAGAAGTACGCTTCGTGTTGAGTCATCTCGAAGATGGTACCGTTAGCATAGTCAGAGCGCTTCCGCAGCTTTTGTTTGACACGCAAGTCCAATTCGTTGGAGCGATTGATATCGAGCAACATTGGGCCAGACACATCCGATCCCGAAACTGCTTCTGCCGAGGCAGCAAGACCCTAAGGCATTTCTCATGATGTAAGTAGGAGTTTTGACCGCTCAATGAATAACGACAACAACGCTGACAACAATTGCCGTTCAGTGTACAGGATAGCGCCAGATGAAGGAATAAGAATTTAGTTTGAAGAGGTCGCCTGACCTTATGAAAAAGCAAAGCTCCAGCCTCTTGTAGCTTGACACTGAGGCATTCAGCTGCTTTAGACTGAGCAGATTAATCTTGACAATCGACTACATCCTCAACCACATCTACAATCGATATGAATATTGAATCTTGCTCATTTGTAGATAACTAGGACTGAAAACAATATTGCAAACAGAGAACAAATATTCAACAAATACTCTCCGTTGTTGGACATGGCGAGCAGTGATGGTTATGATGGCCCGAATAAGTATAGAGGCTGATCCTACTCGCTGTGCAGTGCCGTGGATTAGCAGCAATTGCGCGTTTTCCAAAAAAAACTAATAATATTTCCTATTTAATTATATGTTTTCAACTTTAATTAGTATAGACAAAGATGCAGTAATCTATTGCAATAAGTATGTGAAGTACAACTTGGTCCGCAGTGACTGTTCTCGCTCTCGTACTGGCAAGTTCAAAAACCAAAATCGGAGGACTCTAGCCGTGTACTTCTTCAAGCTTACAACGCGGCTGCAAGTAGCTAAGTTTCCTCTTTAGGAATCCTGTATCGCTTGTAATAATTCTTCCGTGCTCACTGTATTTTACGCAGTCGAACAATTTGATAAATGCAATTTATGTAGTATTCACAATATATGAACAAAATTTCAAACCAGATGCTATATAAACACCAACCCACTAATGCAGCCACAAAAAAACAGTAACTCCAATAACCGCTATTTATTTACAAAAATGCGAATTCAACTCCAATAGACTCCAATAGACATACGTACGCCAGCCTTTACACAGCAATATCCGGGATAGCAGTTACAGTGTGAGGGAAGTTTAGGGGCAATCGATGTGTGAGCGCCAGCCACTGTCAATGCAAGCTCGGGAATAGCATCAACTGTGTGTGCAAAGTTAGGAGCGATAGAAGCCTACGCGCCAGTCTCAATTGCTGCGTCAACAGGGACAGCGGTGAAAGTGTGAGCAATGTTGGGAGCCATAGAGGTAAATGCACAAGCTCTTGTCACTGTAGTCAAAGTTGGGATCGCGGAAGTGCGACCTGCGGAGACGGCGCTGGTAGTCGATGAAGAGCTGGCCAAAGACGAAGATGATGCGGACAACACAGTTGAGGCGGAGAACGGGTAGGCAACAATGTTTGACTCGGTGGCATTGAATACTGTCTGCGCCAAAAGAATCTCATTTTTCTCCATGTTGTAGAAAACGTAAGCAGCGCGCAAGAAAGAGTCTCCCAAGATCCACATGTCATCCGAAATGCCGCTGCTGTCAACATTAAGACCGCATTTTCCGGTAAGAAGCCCCGTCTTGTCGTCTGCGAGAGGCGTGAAAAAATTGCGCATAGGAGCCTTGATAGTAACACCGTTGAAGTAGAAGTCGATAGTCGAGTCGAGGTTGCGAACTGAGCAGTCCTGCACGTAAAGGTTGTCGCTCTTGCTGAAAACTGAACCAGTAGCCTCCACAAAGTTGTTGATCATCCACTGAGGAACGTGGCAAAACGAACTTCCCGAGTCTAGCATGACAATCTGATCAAGCGAAGAAATGAATTTTCGTGATACGCTGTGTGTGTAGGTGGCTCCAAAGGCGTCCAATTTTACCAAGAATCGCGAGTAGACCTCGGTGCCGGGGACATACTGGATCGGTAGAGCAACGAGATCGCCCTCAAATTTCTCAGTGTCAACACCGCCAAATAACAGCGAGCCGGTGAGAGACTCCTCGTCGTTGAGCCAGAGCGAATAAACCTTTCCATTAATGTATCCGCTTTTCTTGAGCATCTCGGGCACACTGTTGTACTTCTTCTGAGGCGCGCCATATTCAACAACAGACTCCAGCTGTGAGTAACCAATTCCCATGTAAGGCGTAGTGATGTTACTTGAGGTAGCAAGACCCATAGTCTGGTTTTCAATTTTCATGCCGCCAATGGAAACAGTATCCTGAGCAAAGACGCCTTTCGCGTAGGTGAAGTCGGCGTACTCGATAGCAAAGCCATTTGTGACCTCGTTGTAAGTTGACGAGGCCGATTGGTCGAAAATACCCGAAAAACTGCATGACTTAGCTTGCTCATTGCAAAACTCATCTGCCGAAGAATGAAACCAAAGATCAGACGAGCCAGTGTCAACCACGACTCGAACCTTCTGCGCGGGAGTACCAACGGTGATGTTCGCGTAATAACCAAAGTACAGGTTGTCAAGCACCTGCTCAACTATGCCGTCAGAGCGCTTTTGCATTTTGCGTTTGAGAGGATTGTGTGAGTCCTCGGGGCGGGAGATATCAAGTTTCATGGTGCCAGGAACATCTGCCGCCGTGGCCGACACAGCCAAGAGCGAGGGCACCAAGAGTAAACCGCTGATAACTGCTAATTTCATAGTGTAATGAAGTGTAATAGTTGTAACAGTGATGTGTCGATAATAATGAAGAATGAAACAAGATCTGGGAAAGCCATGGCCACTCTTATATATTCATAGCCATCGGATAGCCGTCGGTGAGCTTAGTTTCGTCTTCAGCTGCATCTTCGGTAGGGTGCGGCGCAGGAATGACTGCATAGCCTCGCCGATTAGGCTTTCTCGTTTATTCAGGTTCACAAGCCTAGAAACACGCGAATGCTCCTAGACAAATTTTCTATCGATCAGATTAAATGCAACAAATCGCTGACTAGTTAAAATGCATCTGTGGACTTGATATTCAGTTGTGTTTGGCTATTAAGGAAACTGCCGATGCCACTTTCATTCCGCATAACTTTATCTGCAACTATACACTAGTCCACCAGTTTCAAATTCGCATCAGATCCATTTCAACTACAATCAATACTAAACACAATGTCAAGATCACCAAGGAGCTCTATCGAAATCGAAGGAGAGATCGTGATGCAGGCTTAGAAACTCACTCTGAGGCAGTGCAGTTCGAGAGTAACACTGCTTACTGCATCTAAAATCTTAACTCCTGAGCTAAGTCTTTTGAGCGAGGCTCAGCCTTCTAGATTGATTTATAAATAGATTTAGATTGTTGTGAGCTACTTTTGTCTGCGGAAAAGACTGTCTAGCTGATGTTTGATGCCAGTTCGGAAAAGATCATAGGCTTTTGATAATTCGCTTCCTTGAACATTGTAACCCCACTATCATTTGTACACACACCACAAGCGCTGCAAGCACTGTCAAGAACTGTGATATATCAGCAAAAAAAATTCGTAGCTCGTTACTCTCACAGCCGTTTTTATGATCGCACCTGGCCCTAGAACCTATGGTGTTGCATGGTTATTTATAGGCATATTCGTCGGAGGTGAGATGGGGAAAATGTAGAAGCTGAATTGACGAGGTGTGGTAGAGAAGATGGATTAGTTGCAGCGAAGTTGTAAGCGCCATCAATGAGAAGACAGCAAGACTGAAAGTTAATAAAGCAAGAAATGGGTTAGCAGGGAAGAGCATATATGCTTGAAGATATCGAAGTAAAGGACAGATTACAGAAGATAGCACTTCAAATGAAATAACAAAAAAGAAGAATATGCGCTTGCAGCCGTTGTCACTCGAGGTGCCGTGCAGAACTCCATAGTAGAAAACTCCTGAAATACTACTAGATGACGGCGAAGATAAGTAAAAAAACGGGTATGCAATAATATTTGATTCTGCATAATTAAATGTCGGTGCCAAGCAAATTTCGTTCTCGCCCAACGCATAGAAAATGTAGGTGGCGTGTAAAATTGAATCTTTCGGTATCCAATATGAACGCATCTCAGAACTAAGGGCACCCTTACTATAGATATTCATCAATTTTGTCTTTGACGGATATTTCCGCAGCTAAGCTGAATTCAATTATTTGCATAAATTGACTCTAGCAAGATATAACCAGTTTCCAAAACAGCCTGTGACAAATTTCCCGATTGCACTTGTCAAGCAAACTGAAAAAGGCAGATTGATCAAACACGCCGGTGCAAGAATTGTTATCTTGTTCGCAAAACGAATTTTCTGAAAAGTTGAGCTAACTATCAGAAAAAGCAGAGTCAAGATTCACTTAAATATTTTGCGGAGGAGTATTAACAGTAAATCTTTTGCCAGTTAGTTCACGGGCTTCTGCTCGCGCATAAATCGCACAGGATGGAATAATGACCAAGCATAAGAGTACCAGGCCCAGCCGAAGATGAAAAAACTACCAATGTAGTTTTCATAATGCCATCAGGAATATGAATTAGTGAGCACTAGGAACTAGTTCAGTAAATCAAAAACTGCAAAGTGCGATTCACTAGCAATAGATGTATCAATGATACAAGTAGAATCAGAACTGTGGCAATCAAGATGCTTGATATACGGCTATAGCGTATCTAGCCCCTCATTTTTGGTAATATCAATGTGAGATACAGTACGACCGTTAATTTGCTGTGTTGAAACTTGCATGATTTTTAATAGTGGTATATGGCCATATGTATGATCGGTTTGACATCGGAATTAGTAGACCGCTTAAAAGTATACGTAGAATCAGTGTAAGAACAAGCAGCCTTGATCTCGTTATTGCCATCACTTAAAAAAATTCTCAACAATCACATTAGCATGCAGAGCCAGAGCCCTCATTCTGCGTTGTTCAAAAAGCCTGGTGGTGAAAGCAAGGAAGCAAAAGATCGAGGCGGCATTGCGAACACACGGCTGCCATTACATCTATGATTAGCAAATACACCAAAACTCTCTATACTCAATTGAAGATGTATATCAGTAAATACAACATCTTGTTGCTTTTATAAGCATAGAGAAGTCATCGGGGGCTGGCAATCCAGTTAATCCTCTCACAGCTGAAACTACTCTAAAGATTTGCATATAGCCAAAAGAACTGGAACACACCCCACGCAACGCACACGGTCTCTCACTATACACAGCACATACTAATGTATACATAAGGCGGAAGAATATTACTTCAAATGGGTAAAATAATATATATGAACAAATATGCAATAGATAGCTAAGTATAAACTCCAAACTCCAAACCTCCTTGAATACAAATATCTCTACCAATATCCAACCCCGGTATTACCATTGCATCCAAACTCAACCAAACCTCATCTAATTTTATTTTATCCTTCACTCTCTAACATTCTTTTACGCGTATAAAACGACTAGTCAGTACCAGACGGATGTAGAGAAGGAGGCATGTTCTCTGCCTCCCTTGTCGTTACGGTCCAATCGCGCGCTCCAATGAATCTCTGAGCTACCCGTCTGGTTCCACGCTCTGTAGGCTCAAGTACTGCACGGGTTCTTATTCTCGCGGCAGCTGGTGCTGTGGTCGTCGGCATGGCAGGTACTTGAGCAGTTGTTCCTGATATCGTGGCTGTTGTAGACACAGTCTTCTCGTCCCAATAATCTCCAACCTCAAAACCAGGCGCAGGCTCAAACGCTGGTGGCGGACTGTGTCCATTCACATGCAGCGATCTGCCTGAGAAAATGGCGTCCGAGTCGGCGGACGTTCCGTGTACGACATAGGTCTCATCTTCATCTGAGTCGTCGTACAAGTCGTCATCGTCACCAAATGCGTTGTCAAAATGATCAGAGGTATGACGGTCGGCTTGATTCTGACTCTGGCGCAGAGCATCAGAGCTAGCATAGTTGTCATAATTAACATTGCAATTGCGTATTCCTCGACCTGTAGATGTAGGCGTCGTGCTCGGCCCTGCTCCACCAGCAGTAGATGGCCTTCGTACAACGTAGTCACAAAACGTAACACTTGGAGCAGGTGGAGGCGATGATGAAGACGACGGCAAAGGTGTAGTAGATACGGCGGCACTTGCCGCGCTCGTACATCGACTCTGTAATTGAGATTCAGTCCGTGTTTGACTCTGAGATTGTCCCGAAGGCTGAGGCGACGGCGCAGGCGAGTATGTCGTTTGCGACCGACCGCGCTTGAGTGGATGAATGTGGCGCGGACGATCAACCTCTTCGGTGATGACAATGCTGGACAAGGGCCGCCCGTTGGCAGATAAAGAGCGATTGTTTTCCATATTAATACTTGATCCTCCGTTTACATGGTAGCTAGTATTACTGGTGCCCGTGGTGGCTCTCGACGACGGTCTCAAACCAAAGAAAAACGCCCGGCTAGATTCAAACAACTCAAAGAGGCCCGCGGCAAAGCCCTCACCGGAATTTGCAGAGAAACCAGCTTGCTCTTCCTGCCGGCCTTCTCGTTTGTGCCGTCGATATGCGCGTCTGCGTAGTCGTGCAGCAAGGCCGCGTGCGCCTTCCTTCCGTGCTGTAGCTTCCATTTCAGATCTAAAAAATTCGTCTTCGTTACTGGCAATATCGGCATCTTCAATGCCGTCATCATCGTCGTCGCTAAAGTCTTCAGCTGGATCATTGTCTAAGTCCATAACTTGTTGGCGATTTCTTCTTGTTTGTCTTATTGCCTCTGAAGATCGTGACTGTGCGAATGGTGTGTTGCTGCTATCATTGCTTGGGAATTGCGTTACCGTGTTGTTGTCAACAGCTGCGGCAGAAGAATGTCGACTTCTCCGACCAAGGAGAGTAGTCAAAGTGCGACGGTTCGGGACATCGTAATCACTGCCATCATGGCCATCTCTCCAGTGACGGTCTTCATCTGCCGCTTGTCTTCGTCGTCGACGCGAAAATCCGTCCTCGAAGCCGCGGGCACCACGACTTGTGCCAGTCTCTAGCATTTCATCTTCAAACACTTGGCGACCGAGTACACCGGTTTCTTGCTCTTTGATTTCAAGGAACTCTATCCGTTCTACCCATTCCCACACGACGACACTGGCAGCGGCGGCACTGACCCAGCGGACAAAGTCACCCCAGCCGTTGATGTACTGCCGTGAGATATCGAGAAGAAAGAAGATGACGGGCATCATGATGGCGACAATGGATAGTATTGCGAGGATGAGATTGTTGATGTGATATGCAAATCGACGTTTTGAGATTGAATAGTATAGGACGAATGCAGCGTATAAGACCGATAAGATAATTTGAAAAAGGTACGCAAGGGCAGGAATGGCGCTGCGGAAGGACAGGTCGTCGTCTTCCTCGCCGGGGAGGAAGGACATAAGGCACCAGAAGACGGTGTCGATAACTACCAGAATGAAGCCAAGCCATTTGATGAGTTTCTTTTCGCGATGTCGAGGGAACAGTCTGATAAGAGTTTGGATTTGCGCGAGCCATACGAAGATATCGGAGAGAGCACGCATGACTTTCAGACTGAGACCTTCGTCGATGTAAGAGCGCAGCTCTTCAGCATCGGCGTATTCATTCTGGTATTGCCGCTTGAGAATGTTTGTGATTTCGGCCAGAGCTATCGTGAGCGATATTGCGACGGTGGCGGTTGCAAGTTTTTGCAGATAAGGCCGTCGTTGAGGTGTGATGAGAAGGAGGAGGAAAAGAACCCAGGCCATTACTGTTGTTCCAGTGACGGAGTAGGCGATTGGGATGATGGAGGAGTAGAAGGGATCAGACAGCTCTGAGCTGCTGGCGGTACTGGAGACGAAGACACTCATGGTACTGCTGCATAGCGGGGAGTACACTGCTGAGGTCGAGAAGGTCTGAGTGGTTGCTGAGGGGACGATGAGCACGCCGGCGGGGAGGGTGTAGGGAGTGCAGACCGCAGTGCGGACGGTGGTGGTGGTTGGGTTACGCCACATTAGCAGCGCACGGAGGAGCACTTGAGGCAAAATAGCGTGAAGGGGGAGGGATTTACGGGGAGAAGTCTAAAAGCGGTGCTGGAACCAAAAAGAGCGCAACGTTAGCCTTCGGGATTCACGCACATCAAAGCCCGAGAGCGATCGCGAAGAACTTACTTGGCTTGCAGTCTCAGCGAGGCGAGTGGCAAGGACGGCCACGGGCGAGACAGAGCGCAGGCTTCTCTGGGAGCTGGTCAGGCGGGGATGTCGCAGGCGGTCGCCGGTGAAGAGAGTGCTGCACCGGAGAGATTGCGGGAGATGTTTCGCCAGGTAAATCTCGCAGCCGCTGTGGAGCACTGAGTGCGAGCAGAGACGCGCTTTGCGGAGGGCACGGATCTGACAAGCTGCTGAAAAGCAAGAGAGTACCGGGCAGCGCGGAGAGCACGATGTGGTAAAGGCGGTGAGGAAGAAGCAGCGCAAGCGTAGTGTCTTCGTTCTTCCCCGGCCTGGATTTTGACAGACCCGACAGCCACCGTTTTGTGCGACTATTGTGGACTTGCCACCGCCCTGTGCTTTGCTGAGTGTTAAGACGAGGGCGGGTTAAGCTTTTCTTGTACTTATCTTATCGTATGACTAACAGTTTAGTCTGCTTTCTATTGTCTGTGTATAAGCGGTTCGGGTTTCTAAACGGCGTCCCAGTCCCCGGAAGGCGCCTGCAGATCAAATCAACCGGCCCGGCCAGCGCACAGCTGCTGGTAGGGCTCTCGACCAGGCGGTTCCCGCCAGCTTCATTCAGCTTAATGCTATGATGTGGTGGATTGTGGGAATCGGTGCGGATAGGTCAACCATGTCCTGAGTCCCGACAGACAGGCCATGATATTAGCTATCCTTGCTCTATACTATCTCCTGCCGAGCTTTTGTGCTCTGTACCTCACTGAATACTGTTTTAAGCATGAACAGTACAATAACTGCATGCAGCCGGGCTCACAGGCACAGCAGTGGCCTGCCATTCTGTTTACGCTTCTTGATAAGTATTCCTGGATAGGCCGATATCGCTTTACCTGGCTGATTCCAATCGAGCCCTTACTTTAACCAGACTGCACAGCGACTGCACACCAGAAGCATGAAATTCGCTCGTCCATTTCATCACTGCTCAACATAATAACTGTCTCTCAATCGCATTGTCCACTTCTATATACCGAGCAGCAGTATTAAGAAGTACTAAACGTCGCTCGTGAGAATGCCATTGAATATTTCACACATTCCCTTTGCCTCGCAGATACCCTCAAAACTTACATGCAACGTGAGTTTTTGCTCTCGAGATGTTGCTCATCGGTCTTGACGACTCCCTTGATATCCTAAAGACATCAGAGAAGTACCAACGATATCCAAAATCCAGAACCTCGGCATCAAAGCCACGGACTTGACCTAGAAACTTTTGAGCTTGAAGCCCGCACTGAGGTTACGCTCATCAATTACTACTTCCCCTATCTTGAAGTATGTGCTGTCGTGAGCCGATTGACGACCCTGAAGCCTATGTCGAGACACTGGGCGCGTACTTTCTTAGAATCATCTTGTCTGGTGTGTGCAGCTTCATTGTTGAATTTTTCCAACCTTGTCAGCCCTTCCTCTCTATTAGATCCGTTTTGCAGATTCTTGTTTCCGTGTGGACAGTGCTTGGGCTTCTTGCTCGACGGAAGACGTGTTTTGCTTAATCTCGCTCCATGGAATTACAAGTGAGCAAATGCTTGCTACAATCGTGGTCAACTGCGGCGGTGGATTTTCCAACATTATCAACAACACACTCGTGCTCAGTCTCTACGCTTAATTTTGCCGAAAAAGCTTGAATATGGTTTTATTTTCTTGATGAAGGTCGAGACCTTAGATTGGTTTGGAATGGCTAATATCTTTCGTCGTGTCTCAGTCTACAGCGAGCGATATGGCCTAGTATCATACCGAATCTGATGTTTAGCAGGACATTGATACTTCCTGAATAAAAGCAGTCTATTAACAACTGGTCAATCTCGCGTTATAGATTACTTTGTATTCTTCTTGTTGTCTGGTTTATTTACAACTCAATCCCGGACCATCGATTCACTGCGCTTGCAACTTTCAATTGCATGACCTGGATCGCTCCTAACCACCTCAAGCTCGCAATCATCACTGGCTCGTCTCTTGGTGCCAGCATCAACTCTATCACGATCTTTGACTGGGCGGTTATCAACTACTCGACACCACTTGTCACTCTTTTCTTCTCACGGATGAACTTTTTGGTCGCTACTTTTGGAAGCTTGCTTATGATTACGCTCTACTGGAGAAACTACAAATTTTCCGGTTACATATCGATTAACTTGTCGTCGCTGCGTGCCAACGATTGATCAGCTTTCAACATCTCACGTGTGTTAAGCCTGTGATGACCGACTTGATGGCGATTTTTGATGCATGATTCCTAGTGTTGCTGATGTCCTCATGGCTCGTTTCTACGGATGCAACAACGACGAGCCTTCTGAGATGTTTGTTTTTGATCTTAAACTTTGTCATTACATAAAGCTGCGACCGCATGCTATCTTCCATGTTCAGCTTGTTTCGACTGCTATTAATGCACTTGTTAGTGCTTGTTAGTGCTTGTTACGAATGGTGCTGTTGTGGCGTTCATGAAGTCGATAGATGGACTTTGCACGTCATACCAGGCTGACCACTTTGTATGCCTAAACGAAGGAAGTATGTTTATCTCGGTGACCATGTTTGGTGCCGTTGGCCCCGACTGTGTGCGCAACCCTCTCCACCCATGTCTCAAGGACTGATTCCTGGTTGGTGTGATTCTTGGGGTCCTGTTCTACGGTCTGCGCACTGCGTTCCCTAAGCACATGCGCTACATCTATCCTGTCGTCATAATGTCTGGAATCAAGAACTTCTGGGGATTTGGCTGCGTTTTCAGCTATTTCATCCTCAGTGTCTATTTCAACTGATTCTTCATGAGTTATGTCAACTCTCGCTACCTCACCTGGTGGACAAAGTACAACTTCATCATCACAATAGGCATTGACTGCCGGTACCGCCCTCTCCACTATCGTCATTTTTGGCGCGCTTATTTGTACAAATACTGAGTTGAATTGGCGGGGTAATACCGTCAGCTCTGCTGGTTTGGATGAAACTACTACTGATCTTTATGAGATTCCGTAGTTAGGACACTTTAAATTGGCGTCTGGTGAGTTCCAGTAGAGGCGGCCCGCTTTTAAGTATTGGCATAATGAATTAGTTTAGTTTTAATTTCTAGAATATTATTAATATAATGACTAATTTATCACAATTCCTATGCTCTATACAATAGAAGTATATCAGAAATATGATGTGCTAAATGAATGACTTTGTAAGATCTGAGTAACGAATAGGCTTGTATGCGCGCTTTATCTGTCGCATGTTTAGTGCATAATTTCCCGGTGCCAGGTGTGGTTTATACAGCGATAGTTGGACCCCTACAATACAACCAAATCATACATATAAAGCAGTCCTTTTTCATTGTAATTTTGCGATTTTCAGAGCTGTATAAACATAATGGTATGCCTTTGTCTTTGATTGAAGAGATATGTTTGTGATAAGCTCAATGATGCGGATACATGGCGATGGCTGGCGGAGTGCCGGGTCTATTGACTTGGCTTGATCTGCCTGTTTTTATTCCTCTTATCTGTGTTTTGCTCGACAGTCTGAAATCAATTGCTTGATGCTAACTTACGGTTTGTTTTTTGAATATAGGCTGCGATTGGTAGTTTGCATGATGATGCTATCGTATGGATACCTCTTTATCAAGCTGCGCCATGCTCTGAGATGAAGCTCGGCGCTATGTTTCTTTTTAGAAATTGTTCTGACTCTATTGTTTTATAGCATGATGCGGTATTGGATTACTATGGAAAACGACTAGCTACGTGCTCGTCTGATGCCACTGTCAAGATCTTTGAGATTGAAGGAGAATCACATAAGCTTGTCGCTACTTTATCAGGGTATGCATCCCTTCTACCACTTTATACTTTGTGAATGTATTCTTATATGTATTTTAGGCACGAGGGACCGGTATGGAAAGTAAGCTGGGCTCATCCGAAGTTTGGTGTGATCCTCGCGTCGAGCTCATTCGACGGTAAAGTGATTATCTGGCGCGAAGACGTCGCGACAAAGACATGGAGCAACATTGCTACGCACGCCCTGCACAGCGAGTCTGTGAACAGTGTGCAATGGGCGCCGCCTGATCTTGGTGCTGTTTTGGTTTGTGGATCGTCGGATGGAAGTGTTTCTATCGTTGAGTTTAACGATGACGGGAACACGAGCGCCGTCAGTGTGCCTGCGCATTCTGGCACAGTGTACTCGGCCGTTTGGTCTACCAACAGCGGTACGACGAGACGATTTGCTAGTGCAGGCTCAGACGCCCTGATCAAGATCTGGCATGACGATGCGGCTACAAACACCTACATTCAAGAGGCCGCTCTCGAGGGTCACAGCGACTGGATCCGCGACCTCGCATGGGCTCCGTCTGTTCTGCCAAAGTCGTACCTTGCCAGTGCTTCTGAGGACCGGACAGTAATCATATGGACTCAAGAGCGGACTGACGAGCCATGGAAGAAGACCGTGTTGACAGCCGAGCCATTCCCGGACACTGTCTGGAGCGTGAGCTGGTCGTTATCGGGTAATGTTCTTGCTGTTAGCTGCGGAAACAACAAGATCTCGCTGTGGAAGGAGAACTTGAAGGGTGGCTGGGAGATGTGTGGGGATGTAGTCGAATAAGTATAGCTATAGAGAAGGCTGTTTGCCGTTCTTGATGAAATTGGTTGGGCATGTATGAGTACATATTTATATATAAATTAGCAGGCAATATGAAGCCGATGATTCTAATGATAAGACTGTTTGAAGAGTATTTCGTACTAGAGATTGATCTAGTTAGCCAGGCTCGAAGGATATGGAGATGAGTAAAGCAGACTTCTCACAGATGACCCTGTTCTAGAAACCACGGGACCCGAGGCCAGATCTGAGCGGAACACCACAGCAAAACACAAGCATATACAAACAGAAGGAATTCAATAATAAAAAATATTTTCTATTAAAATATTTTCTATTATTATCTACAAACAAAGCAATAGACGCCAAACAGCCCGTAGTCCACAGCACTTGCAGGCAGAGACAGACATCGTATTCGTGCTCGGCAAGCCAGCTCGGATAGCCCAGTCAAGTCCCGCCACTGCGGCCGTTGCACACCACCATCCAAACTAAGCCGGTCAGTGTCCATATTTATCCCAGCTCACAGCCAAAGGCAGAAGTCACCCAACTCTGCGCTCAACACCTTGTCTGGCGATCTTCTTTTCTCGTCTGCTTGCACTGCGCTTATCTTCTGCGGAGCTAGTGCGGATAGCAATCTGAGTCTCGTCCGAGACCGTCCTACGAGATATGGAAGTGATATCGCTCCCGGGCACGTCGACCATGGCTTTGAACAATTCCACCAACGAGACAGCGGCGTCGAAGTTACGCGATGTGTTTAATGTTGACGCGTTCAACAAGAATATGGAGACATTTAACAAGAACATTGAGAACTTCAATAATACAATCAGCACTTCGTTTGCCAATACCTTCAACAAGAATAACAGCGACCAGCTGCTCGAGAACCTGCGAGCAGCATTCACGATCAAAAACACTACCTTGATACCGGAATCTTCAACTGCTCCTTCGATTTCTTCTTCAGCATCTTTCATGTCTTCATCTGGATCGGTTAGTCGCTACGTGTGTTTATATAGTGGCTCTGGTTCTGACTATCGCTTGGCATTGATTTAGGACGACATCCCACCTCTACTAAGTCCCATCCCTCCAGGAATTGAAGGATCTCCAGGCGACCCACATGATCTTGCGCAGGTCGATCCGCTTCCAATCACATTAGTAGACCACTCTATGGACGATGACAGAGAAAACGGAAAGATCTGGGCGCGCTCGGCGTGGGTTGGCGATTATTCGGTAGTTGCGGGCGCGGGTAAGGCTGGTGCCTATGTGACCTGGTTATGTGTTGTGGATACTGTTGAAGTATGTATCTTATATTCTTCTATGTGGGTTAGTTCTGACTTGTGCATAGGGTCAGTCGATTCGGTTTCGGAAAAGGTAGGCTCTTACAGTACCCTATGGCATTAATGACAAATTCTAACAATAACAGATATTCTGAATTCTGTGCGCTACAACAAACACTGTTACGAGAATATCCACATTTCCGAGCAGCTATTCCCGGTTTGCCTCCCAAAAGCCTAATATGTATGTTCCCCCCGCATCATTCTCGTTACCCATTCTAACGGGTCGATCTAGCAAAATTCCGACCAGCATTCCTCGAAGAGCGACGTCGTGGACTCGAGTTCTTCTTGTCATGTATCGTTCTCAACCCGGTCTTTTCCGGATCGCAAATCGTCAAGGACTTTACCTCTACGACGCCGACTGTGGCCGAAAGCTAAAGCGACAAATAACTCAAAAGCGCGAAAAACTACACTTCTGTATCAATTTACTCGAATAACAATCGACTGTATCATAGCATCCTCATCTCGAATCAACTATT
Organism: Myxozyma geophila; assembly: GCA_030571195.1. Taxonomy (NCBI): domain Eukaryota; kingdom Fungi; phylum Ascomycota; class Lipomycetes; order Lipomycetales; family Lipomycetaceae; genus Myxozyma; species Myxozyma geophila. Next base: position 317,770 of record JAJLXK010000002.1, read on the forward strand.
TGCCTCATGATTAACTCGATAATTTTACATAGGCAAAAACGATCATGATCTCTCTTTTAATTTTATTTTTCTTTTTTTGATATGACCGATCTGGTCTCTACTCTTTCTATTTTCTTTTGCATCTATCGTGGATGTGACTTAACATCATTAGAAGAGAACAAGAGGCTATTGGCATGGGGTTCAGGTTTACTTTCTTTTTTTTTTTTATTTTCTTTCTTGTGTTATGTTCGGTTTTTTCGGTATTTAACTATTAATCTCTCTCAGTTCATTTATATTTCGATGTATCCACTCGATGGATTATTCGAATCTTTATGTTATATTATTTTAATATAAGAATTCATCACAGTAATCAAGCTCGTCGTGTAAAGTTTAGCAATTGCAATTGTAATCAAAGAAACTATATTAAGAAACCCACAAACACCAAATACATGCTTGTATGCTCTTCGAACCCCGCATTTTTGATTTTTAGTAACCAAAAGAAAAAGAAAATCGAATGCGAACTATGTACATATAAATGAAGGAAAAAAATAGAAAGCACAACTTTTTACTCTATATGAACATCACCAAGAAAGAAATATGACTAAATATCAACGTCGCTTTTGCTCGCGAAGACGTTGCAGATGTTCAAGATGTCGCCTACGAACGTCACGTTGACTTGTTGATGGTTCGGAATCGGAATCGGAGCCGATCTCGCGAGGTCGTTTGAGACGTGGTACGGCTGTTATGCGGGTAGTTGAGCTGTCGTCGTTGTTACCACTGCTGTCGCTATCGTCGTCATCGTTGTTAGATTCGTCGTTGTTTTCAGAGCTGTCGCTGCCACTACCATCATCGTCGCTGTCATTGTCGCTATTAACGGCATTGCCTGCAGCATTTTCACTATCATCATCACTGTCGTCGCTGTCATCGCTGTCATCGTCACTATCGCTGTTGCTGCCGCTGCCGCTGCCACTATTATTATGTTGTTCCTCATCGCTGCTGCTGTCTATCACCACTTCAACTCTCCGTCTAGTCCGAACAAGTGGTCTCTGCCGACGACTCCCCTCATTCCGCAATACTGATCTGCTAGAACCTCTTGCATTCAAGCCTCTTCTTCCATTCTCGTCATCATCTGCATCATTGTCGTCGTTGTCGACGAAATATGGCTCAGATGGATTGTTACTGTTGGAGGAGTCGTAGTCGGAGTCGTGGACGCTGAGTTGGTCGGCGGCGCGATCGTCGATAAAGTTGCGATCGTCTTCGTTTTCAGAAAGGTCGTCGTATGGATCTGTATAGCATGTCAATATGCATAAGCCTCAGTCAAAGGACAGCAAAAACCGTACCATTATATCCCCGACGAGTGCCATTAGGATCGTCATCCTCATCGTCTAAAAACCCATCTTGCGAATCATCATCATCCAGATCCAAGTACTGCACACGCCGTCCTTCATGCATCGCCAAGAAATCCGCCGGTGTGAGATCAACATCAGCGCGTCTAGACAGCCCTCTTCTATTATCATCATCTTCTTCTTCAGAAAACCAACTTGGCTCCTCTTCATCCTCATCGTCAAGGTCGCTGCTGCCGTTGTAATGGAAGCGGAAGGCGTGGCTGAATTCGCGCTCAACTTCGGAATCGTAACTGCCGTGTCCGGAACCGTTTTCGTCTTCAGATACAGAAACAACTGAACGATCACAATTCATGCAAAAATTACCCACAATCTATTTCCAGCCACATATCAGCTCAAGATCATTCACTCTGAATCACTGTTCGACTTACCTCCCAATGGCACCGAACACACCTCCGTACGCCATCTTCACCGTCGAAAAAGACATCGACAGCCGGTGCTTCAAACATATCAGGAAAAATATCCCCGCGGTCTTTTCTGTGGGTTGCGACGAGTTCGTTTTCTTCTTTTTGTCTCTTGCGGACGTCGTCATGGTCTTCCATTGGATCAAACATCTCGTTTTTCTCGATCAGCAATGAGACACTCTCTTTGATCTGTGTAAGCGACAAAGTCAGTCTTGAACATGCTAAAAGAAGAAAACTACGCACCTGAACTGAAATTGTTGGTTTCAGCGTAACTTTTGTGCGGCATGACGGACAAGTCTTTTTCCTCTTAAACCACTCCGTGAGGCACTATTCGATTCGTTCAGTAACCAACCCTTCCCCTTGATTCCACAGGAAATTCACAGTACGTACAGAGTAACAGAAAGAATGGCCACAGGCAATGACACATGGTTCGAACATCAGATTGTCGCATACAGCGCATGTGTAGTGTCGATTCAACGCAGCGTATCCCTTCTCATAAGCCTGAAGGACCTGTTTGTTCCACGATTAGCTACCGACCCAATTATTACTAAGTAGTAAATGTACAAACCTCATTTTTATGCTCTAGCTCGGCTTTTAGCTGTGCTACTGTTACTTCCGGCGTAGCAGCAGCCATTCTGAACCACGCGTTATAGCTCAACAAGGCCAAAAATCACAAAACAAAATCAACAGACAAAGGTGATATTTCTCGTCCCCTGCTTTTCAGATTAAGAACTGCTTCTCCTGTGTCCCCTCCACTAATAAATCCCAACCAGATCCACTGCACTCTGGAGTTTTTCGCTCCCTAGGGGTTTCTCAGATCAAGGGGAGAAAAACTGGGAACAATAGGTCCGCTCTTTGCATGTGAGGAAGTGTAAAGTGGTTTTTTTGCCGGGTAACTTTAATTTCCCGCCAAAGTGACGCGCGCGTGAGGCGCGTTAAGAAACGGCAGATGAAAACAATAACAAGACATACAACGAAGTGAGTGCTATTGCTTGCGGGTGCGGATTGTTAGTATGCGGTGACTGTGTTTGAGAAGTTGAACAGAAATGAGCGATCTGGGAACTTCCGCCTCTATCGACGAGGACAGCGATAAGCACAGGTCACCGCCTCCCTCTCAGCCGCGGTCACGATCACAGACAACCTCAGTGCAACTAGAGCTGCCGACTAGGACACGTACTATTTCCAGCGGTTCCGGGATTGATGAGCATGTACGGGCATCTTCTAGTAACGGTCTGCTTGCGAAAAGGGAGGATAGCGGAGAAGGAGAACTTCATCATCGACTGCTGGGACCGTCTCTGCAGAAATCTGGACAGGATGGAGTCGATCAGGCTGCTGTTAGTGATATTATCTATCGTGCTTCTGCTGGTAGTAAATATTTTGAAAATCAGCGGCGAAAGGAGAAAGAGGTTTGCTTTGATCGTTTTTGTTTATTGTTAAGTTGTGCTAATCTAGCTGAGTAGTTGACGAAGAAAGTCGAAGCAACACTGAAACAAGCCGAGAAAGTCAGCAAACAGAACCTCGTTGCCGCTCGGATTCTTGTGGACTCTATGATAAAGAAATTGGAAGATTCACGAATTTTAGATCAGATTATCGTCCACGTAGATTGTGAGTGCAGAATTGGCTATTGGCATATGGCAGGACGCTGACACCAGTCCAGGCGACGCATTCTACGCCAGCGTCGAAGAACTAGACTTCCCTGAACTTAAAGAAAAGCCCTTCGCAGTAGGCAAAGGCGTTCTCTGCACATGTAACTACGAGGCGCGAAAATTCGGAGTGCGCTCCGCAATGGCAGAGTTTGTCGGAAAGAAGATATGTCCTCAGTTGATTGTGCTGCCGTTGAATTTTCCAAAGTATATTGCAAAGTCGAATTTGATTAAGGAAATTTTATTGGAATACGATCCTAAACTATGTACGCATTTTCGTTCATGAGTTGATGACTGGGAGCTAATCGTGGAATTAGGCGCGATGACTTTAGACGAGGCATATTTGAATATCACAGAATACTGCAAACGGGTTAATAAATCCAGCGAAGAAGTGGTTCAAGAAATGCGGGACCGTGTAGCTGCCGAAACAAAGATCACAGTTAGTGCTGGGATTGGACCAAGTACGTGCGCTTATATGTGGGACAGTATACTGGGGGATTTTAATTTGATATTAGACTCGAGAATTGCGAAGATTGCTTCAAATATGAATAAACCGAATGGCCAGTTTGTGGTATCAAATGATAGAGACAAAGTAATGGAGTTTATGTCTACTCTTCCTGTCAGAAAGGTGTGTGCTGACTTCCATCTGTGTGTGGTATGGACTAACAGGACTAGGTGACAGGAGTTGGGTATGTGCTCGAACGACAACTGAAAGCACTTGATGTGAACACCTGTGGGGATATCTACGAAAAATCCCCGCTTCTTCATGAGGTATACTTTCCACTTATCTCCTTCTTATGAAAGAGCTAACAGTGATCCAGCTTTTCAGCGAGATAAACTTAACCTTCCTTCTCAATTGCTACCTCGGTTTAGGATCAACCGTTGTCCGTCCGATCGAAGAATACGAACGCAAGTCGATTAGTTGCGAAACCACTTTCCGTGATCTTTCAACTCTTTCTGAGATTAAGCAAAAACTCTGGCAAGTTGCACAAGATCTTGAACGAGACTGTAAACGCCACAATTTAGCTGGTCGGAAGTTAAGTCTTAAATTGAAGAGACATACCTATGAATCTCTTTCTCGACAAAAACCAATGGCAAAGGCGATTAACTTGGCTGAGGATTTGTATAAATCTGGAGTCCAGATGTTGGAGAAAGAGATGCCGATTACGATCCGGTTGATTGGGTTACGACTTACTGATTTAGTGGATTTGAATTATGAAGGACCGTTAAAGTCGTTTCTGAAAGGTGCGAAAAAAGCGGGCCAGAATTCGAGTGTACCAGATCACTCTTCGACTAGGCTTGAAACGGAGCTGGAATCTGGTGCGATGGGGGATGAGGAATTGGATGATTTGGAGTTTATGATTCATTCACAGGGAGATGCGGATTATAATGACAATGACGACAATATTAATCAAACAGATAATGAATACAGGAGTCTGTCAAAGGCACATTCGGCAGCAAATCGAACTTCTGACGCAGTTGAACAGGGAAGGAAAAGAAGCAGGAGTCCCGGGCCAGCCGATATCCCAGACTCTGAAACTGCGCAAAACTCCACCGCCGAAGACGAATCTGGAGATCAGGTTTCATGTCCAATATGTGGCAACATGGTCTCGGGAGATGCGCTTGCTCTTAATCAGCATGTCGATTGGTGTTTGTCACGAGGTGCGATTAGAGAAGCTGTGCAGGAATCTTTTGTTGCTAAGAAGTTAAGGATGTAATTCATTTTGATTTCATAGTATATTTACAAGAGTAGACATGATAGAATATGTAGAAGAGAGACGCAAATGCCACCAAGATATTATATTACATTAGATGTATATGCACTATACTTTCCACCCGTTTATTTCTTACCACCAGCTTGTCGTTCAAGCTCTTCAAGCCATAATTGCTAAACACAAGAAAGTCAGCAGCTTTTTTCTGATCGATTAACAACACGCAAAACAATACAAACCTTTCTCCGAGCAGCTTTCTCAGCATCTCTCTCAGCCTGCGTCTTTGTATCTTTCGTTCCAAGATACATAGATCCACCAACCAAAGCAGCGATAGTAAATCCCTGAAGAACCACTCGTGCGGTGAAATATTTATTGGCTAGCCGGGAGTTTCCATTGCGCACTGAGATAGCAGATTTAGACAGCGCCCAGATTGTCGCAACGACGCCTGTTTTACAAGTTTTGATTGTTAGTCAAGGCCTTTGATTGCGATCATGAGTGAAGAGGTGTACCAATTGGAACTAGCGGTTGCTCTTTGCATTTATACCAAATCTTCTTGAACGGCGTCAACTGTTCGACCTGACTGTACCGAATGTCAGTAATCTTAGTTCATAACAACGGTTTGCAGACATACCCCTCCTCGTCGTAAATATCTAAGCTGGATGGTAATCTTGACATCTTTGTTTTGCTGTGGAGTGGTGTGTGTAGAAACTGAGAAGATGAAATTGGGAGTAATGGCGGGAAATATCATGTGATTATAGTTTTGATGAAATTTACGACCAAGTACATGGAGGAATCTAGTTGGTTTAGAAAACAAGTATTCAATTTGAATAAAAATACACGAAAAGCAAAATATATTTTATCTGTTATTTATTACAAAAGCAAAAACAGCCAACACCACCAGAAATTCAAAAAGCATATTCATACATAATCTCTATAATAACGTTTCAATAATTCACTGAGAAGATTATGATCGGATCATCTTTCCGATCTTACTCTCCCATCCACGAGCACGCTCAAATCCGTTGGAAGCAGACTGGAAATCCATAACCGCCTCGTAAATCTTATCCTTGGAAACAGCAACGAAAGGACCGTACTGGACGACTTCCTGCTCGAGAACTTGGCCGCCGATAAGGACTACCCGAGCAGCCTTTTCGAAATCTTCGGGGACAGAGAACTCGACGCCGTCACCATCGCGGTTGAAGACTGCGTTGTTGAACTGCTTGACTTTCTCGGTGCCAACCATCAAGTCACCTTCGAGAACGTAGGCGAAGGCATTGAAGTCGGTAGGAAGAGGCTGTGAGACGAATCCGCCAGGCTGGATGGTCATGTCGAGCATCCAGACGGATGTGTAGGCAAGGTCTTGCACACTGGTGGTGCCGTAGGACTCGCCGGAGATGACCTTGATCTCGACCTTGTCGGAGGGGTTGATAGTAGGGATCTCCTCCTTGCGCAGATCGCGGTAGCGGGGCTCGACGCTCTTGAGACGCTCGGGCAGGTCGACCCAGAGCTGGAGACCGACGACGTTCGAGCCGTCCTTTTGCGGACGCGGCATCTCCGCGTGCATGATGCCCTTGCCGGCGGTCATGAACTGCAAGTCACCCTCATCGATTGTGCCAGCCGAGCCGGTGAAGTCCTCGTGGTCGACCTGGCCGTGCAGAAGGTATGTGATGGTTTCCTGTCCGCGGTGAGGATGGTCCGGGAAGCCAGCTTTCGGGCCGACGGAGAAGTGGTCGAGCAAGAGGAAGGGTGAGAAGTTGCGCAGTTTGGCGGTGCCGACTGAGCGGCGGACTTTGGCGCCCTGGCCTTCAGCCTGCTCGATGGCGAGGAAGACCTTTGCGAGCGAACGGCGCTTTAGAATCTGTGAGAGGACCATGTCGTTGTTGTTGTTGGTGGTGGTGATATCTGAGGTAGTGGAGAAGTGAGAAGAAAGAGTCGTTGTGGCTGCGGACAGAGAGTGTTTAATAGAGCGCAGGAGATCGGGGTAATTCCAGAGCGCTGAAGCCAGAATCAAAGGGAGGATGAGAAAAAAGAAGATGGATTTCATGGACTGGACGGGGCTGTCTGCTTTATAGTTGTTTGCGAGGCAGAGCGGAAGACACCAGAACTGATTGTTTTGTTTATAATTCTTATTCAGTCTTTTTCAGTCTTTTAAGGAACGCATTGTCTATTATCAATTCTTCGCAGATAACCAAAGTCAGCGCTCAGTCACGCTTTGTCAAGGTGCGGCGTGCCTTGATTAGGAAATACACGTGACTTAAATTGAACCTTATTGCATTATGTAAATACTAGTCAGAATTACACCCTGAGTCATCATGTCATCATAGTCATGTGATTGTAGTCACATGATTTGTATCACATGACTAGAATTGGAACCGGGCGCGACTGGAGAGCAGAAACCAGACAGGAGTCGCTGCTGCTCTATAGACCAACCAGTCTTGATTGCATTCTATTCTGTTGTGCAGTTGAATCACTGTATTGTTAGAGTTTTGATTATCGTTGGATCGTTTTATTGGATCTGTTTATATCAGTCTTTTTTAATCGTTGGAGGAGATATCCAGGACATGAGCTCGATGGACATTGATGGTCCTGGTACGTACTCTCTGTTTTTCAGTAATGCGTCTTTTGTGTATTTATATACAGCGAGTGTGCAGTGTTTGTGAGGGTTTGCTAACACCAAGTGTGTATACAGATGGCTCATCAACAGGGCGTCAACACATGAGAGGGGGGGCTGGAGGAGGACGCGGAGGACGAGGACGAGGTGTATGCCTTTCTCTTTTACTAAAACAATTTTGTTTTCAAAAATTGTGAAGATGCTAACAAGTCGTAGGGAATGGCGGCACATGCCCCCGAAGGAGCCTGGCGACACGATATGTATAGACTACGAAATAATGTATTTAGCGGCAACAAAAACGACACGAAACCACAACCACAACAGCAATATCAGCAACAGAAACCGCAACAGCAACAACAGCAGCAGCCAAATACTCCGTATCTCACAAAACCGGGCGCGCTGGTGGCTAATACGTTCGCGATGCGAATCGGAAAGGGCTCCGTGAAGCCGTCTGTCCTGCCAAACAGTGCGGAGACTACCAACGGCAATGGAAAGGTATCTTATGCAGATAAAAGGAAAGAGGCGATTGCAAAGCAATTGTCTAGTAACCCGCTATTTGCTGCGTTACAAGGCGATCGGTCAAAAATGAAACAGCAACAACCACAGCAGCAGCAGCAACAGAAGCAGCAGCAACAGCAGCAGCAGCAACAGAAGCAGCAGCAACAGCAGCAGCAGCAACAGCAGCAGCAACAGCAACAGCGACAGGCAGTCAAATTCCCAAAATCAACCAAACCACAAAAGATTACTCCATCTCCAGCTCCAACTCCAGCTCCAACTCCCACCACCGTCACGGCAGAGCGAAAATTCGACATTAAAGGCGGCACTGGCAAAACCGTCGTCAAGATCTGGAATCTCGCGCCGGGGACAACGGATGCCGATATGGGCGCATTCTTACAATCTCTCGGTGCACAGATTGAGATATTTAGAACGTTTATGGAGAGTGATTCGACTGTTTGTACTGAGGCTTTGTTTCCTACTCGAGCTGACGCGGACGGATTTGTCATGCAGATTGATAATGCTTTGGCTGATGGTTGGACCTCTTTTGAACATGAGTGTAATAGCGACAATGAAAGCTGACTATGATATAGGACGGGTCATCAGAGCCCAAACGATCCCGAGCAGTCAAGCTCGTGTTAAGGAACCCGTCAAGCTTGCTCAAGCGACGCGTGGACCCGGCAATGGATTTGGGTATGTATTTTCCTTATAACTGACGCGCAATTATTATATTCCGCTAACATCAGGATATTTAGACTATACAGTGACGCCATTGTCAAGCGCGGACGAGGATTTGCTAATCAATAGGCTAGCTGTTTGTATGTTTTGCATGTATTCTATTTGTTACGTAACGGCTTAGTTTGTTGACTGGTCTGCTAATGTTTTGCACTATTGCTTATTGAGTTATGAGTGAATATGATTTGTATACTACACTATTCTATTTATTGACAGTAAACATAGAAAACATAGAACACGTAGAAAAACAGCTGAATAGACAAGTCATATGAAGCAAAGAAAGCTTGTTTGCAATTAAGCTACGAGCATCGACGCTCTAAAAAGCCACGTCGCACAAAAAGCTTAAATTACGCGCCCTTGAAGCTGGATACGCCCTTGATTTTTCAGCCGGTTACACGTCTGTGGAAAGCATTCTTGGTGTTTTTAGTGCTGTGGATATCAGTGCGGTTGAAACAAAGCAGAATAAGTTAGTGATTGTGTGGATATCGAGAAAACGTGGATTATAGAGGTAAGTGGATCTTGAAGCCGGTTGGTGTCAAGTGCGAATGGAAGGGGCAAACGAGCATATGTTTGAGGGCGTGATGTGCTTGAAATACTGTGTATTTTTAGCTGAATCCTTCCAGTAGATTGATTGAAGACCAGAGAATGCTAACTGACGTGTATAGATATATATAATACCGAGACACGCAACGAATACGACGAGATTAGCACAGTATCTGGTTGCTTGAGTTGATACTATATCCTACTCAAATATTCTAGTTCAAGAAACAGATCAAGATCGAGACAATCAGGAATACACGAAATGCTGGTTTCAAGATGTATTGCGATTTGCGTGGTGATGGTGCTTGCGACATTAGTCTGTGCCGGTCAAGATTATTACAAGGTATATATAATGGCCTTGGCTTGTTTTAATACGCGATTGTGAGTAGGAGCTTACGAGTGTAGATTCTTGGAGTACAAAAAGATGCGACGGAGAAACAGATCAAATCTGCGTATCGGCAATTGAGTAAGAAGTACCATCCAGACAAGAACCCGTATGTGATCTCTAATTGGTATACGTGTCTAAATACTAACGAGAACAGGGGCAATAAAGAGGCTGAGCAGAAGTTTGTCGAGATTGCGGAGGCTTACGAAGTGCTCCAAGACAAAGAAAAACGCGACATCTTTGACCGCTACGGTGAAGAAGGACTCAAGCGACAAGCGCAAGGCGGTGGTGCTGGTGGCCAGCACGGAGGCGATCCGTTTGATTTGTTTTCGCGATTCTTTGGTGGTCAGGGACATTTCCGCGGCGCGAGACGTGGGCCTAATATGGAGACTCGGATTGAGGTTAGTTTGAAGGAGGTGTATATGGGCAAGCAGGTGGAGATCAGTGTTCCGGTGCAGACGATCTGCGAAGGATGCGGTGGTTCGGGATCAGAAGATGGAGAGCGACATCAGTGCAGCGCGTGCGGTGGCCGTGGTATGCGAGTTGTGCGTCGACAGTTAGGGCCGGGAATGTTCCAAACGGTGCAGGTTCCGTGCGATAGCTGCAAAGGCGCGGGAAGTGTTGTCAGTCATCTATGTCCTGTTTGCCACGGTGAGCGAGTCGTGAAGGAGACGCGAACACACACGCTTGACGTTGAGCGGGGAACACCCAAGGGCGCGCGCGCGGTATTTGAGAACGAGGCGGATGAAGATCCGGATTGGGAAGCGGGCGACCTCTACGTCGAGATAAACGAGTCTAGCGAGGGCAATCTTGGATTCAGACGACGAGGGGTTGATATGTTCCGGGTGGAGGTGCTTAGTGCGCGGGAGGCGCTCAAGGGAGGATGGCGACGGGAGATTGAATTTTTGGATGGAGGGAATGTGACGGTGTCGAGGAAGGCAGGCGAGACTGTGCAAAACCGGGAGAAGCAGGTGATTAAGGGCCGGGGTATGCCACGGTACCAAATGCCGGGCAAGTATGGAGATTTGTATATTGAGTATCTGGTTGTGAGTCCTGGGAAGGGACATAGCCATGATGAGTTGTGAGAGTAGATAGAATAGACTATTGATAAATTAATAGAGACTATCGACAAAGTGACAGAAACTACATTATGTCCATGAATAGTTCCGAGTTATTAAGACCGTTGACAGAGCGATTGTACGTTATGCTTAAGAATATCGATGAATTATAATGGAAGAATGTTGGCATGCGCGGTAGTATAAGTGATGGAGTGAGTGGGCATTTGTGCAATACTGTAAATTAGTGTCCATTATTGCTCATGAGTGGAAGGGACGTACACTGATTGAGTAGTGGTTGAGGAGGAGATATCAATGAGGGTGATGTATTAGATCAATAGCGTGAATGGAATAGAATAGTGGTATATATTCAAGTATGTCAGACGAGCAGAATGGTAACTGAGTGTAGTTGACTGTCTAGACTGAAGTGAAAAATGGAGACATCTGATGGCCAGCATGGCTGAGCGTAACAGCGGCAAGCACTGTAAGTGATATAGTACACAGGCAAGCATGATGGTCCAGAATGGTAAGAGTAAGGCAGATTGAATTACTACTTGAGTTGTGAAGTGGTCTGGATTATTGGTGTGCTCGGAATATGGAGATGCACACTGCGTGGTGGGTTTAGATTGTTGAATCTGGGTAGCGAAGCGATAGAGTTATATTAGAGTGATTAGTAAGCTCGCCTGATGAATACGTCGTACGACCTAGATAGGAGCAGTGCGCTGGTTGTGAGCCTGGGTGCAGTGTACAGAGCAGTGATGACTAGAGTCGTTGGTCTTTCTCCAAAGGCAGCTGAAGTGGAATAGAGCACAGAATGAAGCAGCAGAATGGGATTGCCCGACAGGCGGATCAATGAGCAGGGCTGTGTCTTGAGCTGAGCAAATTGAGTGTAGCGAGCAGGGTAAAGAGCGTCGGGGATTAACGCACCAAGGGCGGCGTCGGCGATAATCAGGCTGACCACGGGAACAGAACGCAAACTGTTGGTGTTTGGTTTCCCTTTTGCCGTTATTGTTGTTTATTTACTCTGTTTCCCCGCTCGCTGATGCGCTGTGTGGGGAAATACGAGTGGAGAAGGAGAGGAGAGAGCGCAGACGAGCGTCGAGCGCAGTGCGGAGCAGGCTGGCTGCGATCCACACTATTCTCCCACGGGTCCTGTACGATATCACGCAGCTGCGAATATTACAGCCGCGATACTGAAGCACCACACTGCGGCTGCAGCACAGTCTCATCATAGAAATGCAGCAACATTGCACTGCACAATCAGCAGTCCGGCACTGCACTGAATGCGGGCGAAGGGAGTGAGACCCAGGTTAGGGCTCCAATGTCCCACGCATGAAAAATTAAGTAATATCGAGCAGTTAGCCCCGTTCGGGCTTCGGCTCAGGATGAGCCGCACGGATTGATGGTGCGAAAGCGGCGAAGCGGAAAAGACGTGTGAGCAGATCAGCGCGGACTGGCAGGGCAGAAACGCGTGTGTATATTGTGTGGAATACCATCTGTATTCCATGTAGACTGCTCAATTGATTGTATATAAGATAATACCACATTGTTATAACACCCACTGCTCGCCGGCCTTCCTTCCAACGGCTTATCGCTCACCTGATTCCCAGTGACGTAGTGCATAAACCTACCCTCGTGCTAGACTATATCACCACCCTCCTCTGCCAACTCGCTCTTCTCCTTCCCATTTGCCCGCCATGCTTCACCGATGCCTCTCGCTCTTATATAAAGCGTCCTCTCGCCCTCTCCTCCTCTCGAATCTTCATCAGCGCTCTCCTCTCTCCTCACCACTCTCTTCACTACTCTTCTCTACTCACTCCGCAGCTATGGCCGCCATCCCCAAGACTCAGCACGCCGTCGTACGTCTTCCTCGTCCTCTTCTCCCCTCCTCTTTCTCTTTTGCTCACACTTTTGCCTCCAGGTCTTTGACAAGCCCGGTGGACCCCTCACCTACAAGGAGATTCCCGTCCCCACCCCCGGCCCCGACGAGATCCTCATCAACGTCAAGTACTCCGGCGTCTGCCACACCGATCTTCATGCCTGGAAGGGTGACTGGCCTCTCGACACTAAGCTTCCCCTCGTCGGAGGCCACGAAGGTGCCGGCGTCGTCGTCGCCAAGGGCGACCAGGTCACCAACTTCGAGCTCGGCGACTACGCTGGAATCAAGTGGCTCAACGGATCCTGCCTTTCCTGCGAGTTCTGCAACAACGGTTTCGAGCCCAACTGCGCTTCTGCCCTTCTCTCCGGTTACACCGTCGACGGTTCCTTCCAGGAGTACGCCGTCGCCAAGGCCATCCACGCTGCCCCCATTCCCGCCGGCACTGACCTCGCTAAAATCGCTCCCATTCTTTGCGCTGGTATCACCGTCTACAAGGCCATCAAGGAGTCAGGCGTCAAGCCCGGCCAGTGGCTCGCCATCACCGGTGCCGGCGGTGGTCTCGGAACCCTTTGCATCCAGTACGCTAAAGCCATGGGTCTTCGTGTCCTCGGTATCGACACCGGTGATGCCAAGTCCAAGATGACCCAGGAGCTCGGCGCTGAGATCTTCATCGACTTCGCTAAGACTCCTGATCTCATCTCGGAGGTTATCAAGATCACCGACGGTGGTCCCCACGCTGTTATCAATGTCGCCGTCGCCGAGAAGCCCTTCGAGATGTCCTGCAGATACGTCCGCCCCCGTGGAACCGTCGTCGCCGTCGGTCTCCCCGCCCACGCCTACATCCGCTCTGAGATTTTCTCCACTGTCGTCAAGTCCATCACCATCAAGGGTTCCTACGTCGGAAACCGTGCCGACACCACCGAGGCCATCGACTTCTTCACCCGTGGCCTTGTCGAGTCTCCTATCAAGATTGTTGGCTTGTCTGAGCTCGCTCATGTCTACGAGCTCATGGAGAAGGGTGAGATCGCTGGCCGATACGTTCTCGACACCAGCAAGTAAACTACTCTTCAAGCCGGTGCTTGGGTAGTCATTCTTGCTATTTTGTTGTTTGTGGGTGGTTGCTGCTGTGCTGCATCATCGTTGAAGCGCGGTGCTGGACACTTGAATTTTTGTTTGCTGTGAAAAGAACGAAAAAAAAAATGCGAACTTGATTTTCTTCCATTAGTTAAAATAAAATTATTGGACATTACTCTGTACTCGTAGACTGTATAGTTCGGGATCAACGTCGATTCACAAACGCAACAACTGCTGGATTGTAGCAGATCTTAAGTATGCGTAAGACAGTCACAACCAGCAAGGTCCCAGATCCCGACTCCGCAAAGCACCTCAATCGAGGACCAACAAGGTGCAATATAATGCGAGTAGGACTGTGGTAAACAATCGCATTAGCGGTATTGCTCCCTGCGATTACTCGCCGCAGCTATATATAGTAAAATAGATGCAATAATTATATTAAGTACATTTTTCTGTTTTATTTCAGTTACATCCTGATTGTCAGCTAGATGAATTAGCCCTGTCGGCAGCAGGAAGAGAAGAATCCCCGGATCATATCATGATGATATCCTGTGGCCAATGTATTATGAGTAAGCATTTGGCTTTAAATAAGTCAGCGTCAGGACAAATATTTTACGTCATCTTAGGTACTTTATATTAATAATGTCTTACATATTTACATGCAACTGAATTAGTCATGTATGCACACACAATTACACACATACACCCTAACTGCACACTTACCACACGCTTATCTGGCCAATAAGAACAAAGATGATGATGCTTTCCCGGGCCCAACCACGGCCCGCGAATTCGAAGGATCCCACACAAACTACGACGAAGCCCTCTCTGCGCGTTCCTTCTTGATAGGTTTTCCAGGACAGCAAGCAGCAAGAATTCACTGCTTAAACAGGCTTTGAATCGCGTTAGAAAGCGAATTATTTGAAAGGAATACTCCGGTTAAGTGTTTCTTTTTGGTTTGGGTGAGTTGTGGAGAAGAACCCTGGGCTTTTACTGTGTTGAAATTACCAGCTAACTCGCGGGACTAGATCACGACCATTCACAGCGCACATCTACAGTCTTTCATACACACATCTATACACACATAGCAATGGCTTCTCTTTTTGCTAGAAGAATGGTCGGAGGCGTCCGGCAAGATATCGCGGCTCTTGTGCGGAGTCGCCAGCAGCAGATTGTCTCCCGGCGAGCGTCGCATGCCCTCTCTGTCGTAAGTCATACACATTCAATTCACAGTTCAGCTCTATTTCTCTTGTCGGGAGTATTGTTAACAGTATGAATAGCACCGCAACACCCCAGAAAACAACCCGTCAATTCCGTTTGAATTCACAGCCGAGAACCAAGAAATCGCAAAGTCGATAATAGCCAAATACCCTGCCCAATACAAGAAGGGCGCCGTCATGCCCCTGTTGGACCTCGGCCAGCGCCAGCTCGGTTTCACCTCGATCTCCGTCATGAACTACGTCGCAAAGATGCTCAACATGCCCCCTATGCGCGTCTACGAGGTCGCTACTTTCTACACAATGTACAACCGCACTCCTATGGGTAAATACCATCTCCAGGTCTGTACGACTACTCCTTGCCAGCTTTGCAACTCGGACTCGATCATGCACGCTATCACCAAGCATCTTGGAATCAGACCTGGCGAGACCACAAAGGATAAGCTATTCACAATCTCCGAAGTTGAATGCCTCGGTGCCTGCGTCAACGCGCCAATGATCGCCATCAACGACGACTTTTACGAAGACTTAACTGCCGACGGTGTCGTCAGCATTTTAGAGTCCATCCAGAGCGGCGTCGTGCCTAAGCCTGGCCCGGAGTCTGGCCGCGCGACCTGTGAACCGTTCTCGGGACGCAAGACTTTGTTGCAGGAGAAGCCGTACAGTGGACCTGATGTTACTCGGGCGGATCTGTAATTTTTTTTCTTTATTTATGCTAGATTTCTTTTGTTTTTTTCGTTGTTGTTATTCATTTGGGTTTTTTTTCCTTCTTTAATATCAGAGTGTTGGACTCTTGATAATGCATTATGTTAAGTTAATATGAGCTAAAATTTCATCATATATCGCCTAAATTTTTTATTTCTTTTCAACTAGAGAAAAACCAAATATCCGAACAAAAACGCAAAGTAGCACAATAACAAGACAACTGATCATAAGCAAAATATTACACGCTCAACTCCTTGATAGCCTTGATCAAAGACTTGCTCTCCTCGTCGAAATTCATCGGTATAGCCTTCTCAGCTCTATGCCTAGCGCGCGAGACGCCATTATAAGTATCAAGCGTACTACGAACTTCGAAAGTATACATCATTGCGCACCGCTTCTCTACTTCTCTCGCAAACTCGTAGCTATCAGAGTCACGAAGGGCGTGTAGTTCGCCAGCGGTTTTGCCCATAATGATACGGCCGATATCGTCAAACGCGGAGAGCCAGAGCTGGCCGGTATGGTCGGTCACGTTGAAGCGGAGGACGTAGCGGTATTCTGGTTCGGGGTAGTTTGCGTTACATTTCTCGCAGCGCCAGGAACCGCCTTCGTCAATGACTTTTTTGTTACAGCCTTCCTTGGGACACGCGGGGTAAGAGAACGTGTCGGTCGCAAAGTTCGCGATCGTGCCCTTGACAAAGAAAAAATCAGCCTGGTCATTCATACCGAGCTGCTCATCCTTGACCTGCTGCATCGTCTTGAATCTCTCAGGTCTCGCCATCTTGGTTCCGGCGGTGTTTTGCATCGACATGAAATCAGCTGACTGGCCGGCTGATCCATACCATCCCTGAAGTCGGTGTGCTTCGGGGATATCAGGGTTGACTGTCATTGTCGAGCTCTGAAGAAGGGACAGCGACCGGCCGTTAAAGTCGCTGACTTTGGCACCCTTGGCGGCGATAACATCGCCTACCTTCGCCGGAAAATCAATCGCAGTCGCACCCCACGCCGTCAATACAAGCGCGTAGTTACTCTCATCCACGACCACAACGTCGCGTTTATCAAACGGACGACCAGACGCTTTGGCCGTGATTTGCTGCGAATCGCGCACTTCCTTCACTACAGCGACTAAATCAATCACAGCATCTTTCTCGACAGCGGAGACTTTTCCTAGAGACTCGATAAAGTTGAATCGGACCTGCGGAATCGCAGCTACACTTCCAGCATCCTCGCACAGCTCGACAGTAGATGAATCCTCAAACATGAGCTCATACTCGTTCTCCACATTCGAGAACTGCTTCTTGGCAATCGTCACGCGGCATCCTGAGATATAATAGACCTGTCCCTTAACTAGCAAATCGTAAAAGTTGTCGACAGCCTTGTTAAATCCCGTCGCGCGGATTTCGCTAGTTTCGTCGATAAAGTTCACGTTGAACAGTTTACCGGCACCACGCTGGTTGTGATACTCGCGGATGGCAGATTTGGAGGCGACGCGAGCTTTAATTGTCCATTTGTTTTGGTAGGGTGAAAGTTCGCTGATCGTATTGACCTGGATCGATGGTTTGCCGGAAGGAGGTCTATAAGAGGTGTTAGTTTAGAGCGGATGGCTAGTGTTGAAGTGCATACCTGGGCATGGCCGCGGTCATAGCAGGAGCAGCAGGCGGGATACTCGCAACAGCAGGCTTCGTCTCGCCGTAGAAAGAGGTCTTGCTGGTTGGATCCGCTGCCGCAGAAACTTCGGTGAACTCGACTGGCAGTTGCGAGGGTGAGCCAATCTTATCGCATGCACCGTACTGCGAGAGGAAATCAAAGTCGCTGATGATGAGAACGCTAGATGCCATGTTAGTTCAGATTTTCGTAGATACCTTTAAACAAAAATAATGCATACTTTCGCTGCTTAGCAGAAACAGTGCTGACAACGTAATCCTTAATGGCAATGATATGTCCTCGATCAACGCCCATCTGCAGGACCTTGTCCGTCAAACTGACTTGAAGCATGACTTGCATATAATGGACTCCATCGGACACAACAAACCGCAATCGCTTAGGAGTACCGTTTTCACCGCCGATGGCTTTTCTTTGCAGGATTTGCACCGTCACTGGCACGATGTCTGCTGCGCGGTTGCGCATGATGTCGCGCAGCTTGCCGCTCGAGAGAGGAACGGGGGATGTCATTACTATTCTGTTGAGTAGATAGTTGTCCTGGTATTCTGTATAGTTCTTAATGCAAAACCAATGATATGTGTGTGATTGCCAGTGTGGAGTAAACAAGCACAAGACGCGTCGCGGGTGGCGATCTTTGTGTACAAAACAGAGCGTCACTGAGATTTGAGAAAGGCGAAGACGCGTCGTTGGTCATTTAGCGCGGTACCCAAACCCTGGTCACGCGTGGCTCACGCATTGCTTATAAATTAATATTGAAAGATTTTAGTCAGCTATTAGTCAGGTAATTGCACGCTGCTGATTGCAATTTCCTTTTGATAAAACAAAATATAGACTATGTACTCAAATTTGCGATTGTAATAATCACTGTTCGAGTACTACTATCACGTTACTATCGTCGCTGCAGCACAACGGTCTGCCCGCGAGTGCTGCACAGTGGCCGCACACCTTGCCGCCTAACATATCCCTTGCTCACAACCTTCTTCGGCGCCCGTTGCTCGTGCTGCCACTCCTCCTCCAAAACCCGTTGCTCGTGCACTGCTCTCTCACTTCCCAGTCTTCCTCTTTGCTCATCCTCCTTTTCCTCTTCGTCACAGTCAAACTGGTTTTAGCGAGGTCTACGGCCATGTCTTTCCCGCCGTCACAGCAAGACACAGACGGCGGCTTTCGTCGCCGCCCAGCCATCTTCTCCTTTCTCTCCTTCCGCGCCGGTCCTGACGAGTCTTCGTCGTCTGGCATGAGCACTCCGACTTCCTTTGGCTCGGGGCTGCTCGAGAAGAGCCCGGATAGGTACCACGGCAACATCTCTTTTAGCCAGGCGCTGCGCTCGAGACTGGGAAAGACGGTTGTCTTGTGCGCCCTTGTTGTCGTTGGTTTCCTGCTCTATCTTGCGCCGCCGTCGAATGTATCAAAGTTTGTCGAACGTATGTCTTTCTGCAATTGCTGCTAAATCAACTATCAAGAGGTATATGTACAGTTTCTAATTGAGTGCTCTTATCTAGAACACCCCCTCTCCTCTCTCAAAGGTTCGTCCGTCCCCGTCGAGGCTGGCGCTCCTGGAACATGCTCGCGCTCGCACGATGGCAAGAAGCCCGTGACCCAGTACGCCCTCATGATCGATGCCGGTTCGACCGGTTCGCGTATCCACGTCTATGAGTTCCACAATTGCCAGGAAATGCCCGAGCTCGTGCGCGAAGTGTTTGAGATGACCCAGCCCGGTCTGTCATCGTATCCTGATAACCCGCAGGGCGCGGCTGAGTCACTAGACCCCCTGCTCGCGGTTGCTATGAAGGAGGTCCCTGAGAACATCAAGGCGTGCACTCCTGTCGCTGTAAAGGCTACCGCTGGATTGCGTCTGCTTGGTCCGGCACGCAGTGAGACTATCCTTGGAGCTGTTCGCAAGCATCTCGAGACCAAGTACCCTTTCCCCGTGGTTGAGGGCGACGGTGTCTCTATCATGGACGGTAAGGACGAAGGTGTGTACGCCTGGATCACGACGAACTACCTTCTCGGTAACATCGGCACAAAAGAAGACACACCCACTGCCGCCGTCTTCGACCTTGGTGGAGGTTCGACCCAGATCGTGTTCGAGCCTACTTTCCCTGTCTCAGCTGCTGGTGTTCCTGAGCAGATGACTGCGGGCGATCACAAGTATGATCTCAACTTTGGTGGTCGTCATTTCACTCTTTACCAGCACTCGCATCTCGGATATGGTCTGATGGAGGCGCGCAAGAAAGTGCACGCGGCCGTACTCAAGAACGCTATCAAGACTAACAAGGAAGTCGTCCCCAAGACTGTCGTCAACCCATGCTTGCCACCCAAGATGATCCGCGAGGTCGAGGTCGAGCTTACTGAGGGTACTCTCGTCAAGGTCAACATGACCGGTCCTACTGAGCCATCGGCGTCCCAGTGCCGCTACCTCACCGAGCAGATCCTCCAGAAGGACGCCGAGTGCGCGACCCCGCCTTGCTCTTTCAACGGTGTTCATCAGCCTTCGCTTTCGCGCACTTTCTCAAAGGAAGAGATCTACATTTTCTCGTACTTCTACGACCGTACCTACCCACTCGGTATGCCTCACTCTTTCTCGCTCGAGGAGCTGAGAGACCTTACCGGCAAGGTCTGCAAGGGCCAAGCCGGCTGGGACGGTTTCTCCGCCATCCCCGGTGCTCTCGAAGAGTTAGGCGACAGACCCGAATGGTGCCTCGATCTCAACTTCATGGTTGCGATGCTGCATGCTGGATACGATATCCCTCTTGACCGTGAGGTTAAGATCGCAAAGAAGTTGAAGGGTAATGAGCTGGGTTGGTGTTTGGGTGCTTCTTTGCCTTTGCTTGATCAGGGTACTGCCGGCTGGACTTGCAAGGTTAAGCAGATTACAAAATAAAAAAATTCTTTGTGTTGTAGAAGCTATGTTGCTGTTAGGCTAGGTGCGGTGCGTGATGAGATATTTGAATCATAGATGGTTAGAGACATGTTCTGGACTACTTTGCTTATTTTCAAACGTTTGATCATGGGGCTTTTTAGTTTTCAATTTTTTTTTAGTTTACTTTCATTTTCATTGGCCATTATTCTTGTTTATGTTGCTGGTGGTCTATTGCGCTGTTTGATACTTCTTTGTATATATACATATTCTAATCCGCTGTGTTAATAGTAATAATTTTTTCAAAAAAATTATAATACACCAAGTGGTCGAGGAGTCCATTCTCCTGGGTATAAACTCCACGGCTCGACAAGAAGATTGCCGCTGTCGTCAACAATCTCGACGTCTTCGTGAGCGGTTGATTTCTCCTGCTTCGTAGGTAGATCCTCTGCGGTCGTCAATTCAGGTTCATCAATGATAATCGGCGTTTTCATATCCACCCCTTTTCCGTAGAGCATACTAACTTGCTCATTATACATTCTAAAAAACTGTAAGTCCTCTGTCGTTTTCCTTTTCGTGGAGGTGGACGATTTCCAAGCAAGTTTAATGATATCTAAAAGCGTTGGCGTCGGTGAGCTTAGTTCGGCGCAACGCGAGGAAATCGCGCTGAACGGAATACCCGCAAACAGCTGTGTCGTCGTCGTCGTTGTCGATTTCGAGAGCTTAGATTTTCGAGTTCGCGATGGTGGTGGTGGTGGTGGTGAAAGGATATGTCGGATCCAATTTTTCGAATGTGTGATGCGTGGAGAGGTATTCGGCGTATAAGCGAATTCTTCAGGTTGTAGTGAGATTATTGATCGATCTTTTGTCGGTAGAGATTTTTGAACAAGAGACGGATAAAACACTTTATCTGGCTCGTTTTGTGGTTTGTATCCCGAAACTAGGATTCCGAGACAATGCGAGATAAAAGCTATAGCTAGAGAATTCGGAAGACGTTGTAGAAGTGGTGAGAAATGGTGTATGCTTTTCAGCGTTGATGGTAGAGACGGCGCACGTTTGCTCTTCTCTGTTTGAAAGTGAGAGAAAACGAATTCTATGAACTCGGATTGAAATATTTCCGGCTCAAGCCGCTCTAACCTAACAAGCGTGTTGATTGCTTGCCAATAATTCACAGCTTCAGTAGCTTTGCTTTTAGCAGAGTAAAGAAGTGCTCCGAACGAGCTCTTGCTCAACTCAAACTCAGCATCAACTTCATCATCGTCCTCGTCATCCTCGTCAATGACACAGGTCCCGGCATATTTTTTTAGCCATTGTAGAATTTTAGCAGATCCGCTACTTTCACTTTCTTCTAGTCTTTGCAATTCAGGAACCCAATACCGCTCTCTCACCCACACCAGCGCCTCTTCAACCGCTCTCGACAGTTCTCTCAGACTAGGTAGCCCTTCATGTGTACAAGCATGTCGTATTTCGACAAACGAAGTCGGCATTCCCACTTTCACAGCAAGTGCAGTCAACGGCATCGCAAACTGTGCCGTTTGCTGTACATCCAGGAATCCATTCACGAATCGTGTAATTGCTGTAGCGTGGGATAACCTCTTTGCAAAGGCATCGGCGACAGGGCTGGAGGAGAGAAGTGCGCTTGAAGTGAGATATGCGGTGCATTCTATACCGTAGGGAACTTGTCCGCGGATGGTGTATGCTTTTGCCTGTTGTCTTGATTAGTATATATTCGTTCATACTGTTCTCTCTGTAAGCGACGTACTAGAGACAGCGCGCGTAGACGATTATCCTCTTCCTCATACTCATAAAACCACTTATAAAGCCGCTCAAGCTCAGCGCGATCGCGATATGACACGATCCGCGGATTTCGACTCATACTGGTCGTTTGCAGTTCATTTATATGGCACACGAGAAATCAGGTTTGGCGGATCCCAGGTGAGATGTTGGAGAAATGGAAATATCAGAGCCGCAGAGCTTTTGAACTCCCAAGGACAACTTGATACTTGTTACAGTTCAGTCATTACTCAGGAACTACTTTGATTGAAAAAAACTGCAAAGAAATACGGAAAAATCAAGAAAAATTGCTAAAATTGTGACGATTTTCAAAACAATGTTCGTACTTTCACGAGCTCTTTGGGCTGGTTTGCGCAAGTTACACCACCCATCCCAACTATATAACCACCATCGCACTCCTCAATTCCCAGTTGCGGCCACACCAACACGAAAAATGCAATAACCCGTCCGATCTATAAACGCCAAGCCGGTTTGGGCCTGATTAGTACTGCGGTGGGAGACCACGCTGGAATCACAGGTGCTGCAATTTTTTTTTTGCACGGGTTTGGAAGGGGCGATTCAGCAGTGGTGGTGGAGATGTGGTGGGCTACGCGGCGATAGGATGACGTGAATACTGAGTGAGTATGCGAATTCACATGGTAATACCCTCGTGGATGCATCAGGACGATATAGATGATATAGTCTATTATATAAAGTAGTATTACATTCAGCCCGACACCATGCAAACCTGAAGCGATAGACAACTCATTTAAAGCTCCACAAAAAAACGCCATCATCATGTTTTTTGTAAAACGATACTAGCAGCGACAGCAGTAAGATCAGCTAGTAACGTAAACAACACCCAAAGAAAATCCAATAATCAAAGCAACAATAATAGTAAAAGTAGAGAGTATATTCCTCCGCATCTGTCTAGCCGCACTGCGCGACCTTAGTCGTCGTCGCGCACCTCCACTTCCACCGACTTGCTCCCTTCTCCACCGGCGAGACCCGTTCAGAGGAGCTGAATCGTCGTCGTCAAACTCGTCGTCATCGCCGTCGGCACCGGCGTCTGCTTCTTCGTCGTCCATGGAGTGCGCGTAGCCGTCGTGGCTGACCGCCGAAGCAGCGCCGCGGTTGGCGAATCCGCGAGGCGAGCCGGGTGGGTTCATTATCGATTTTGTGGAGTTGTATATGCTGTTGAGAGAGCGTGGGTCTATACTCTTGATTGATTGTGCACCGCCAGCAGGGTTCATGGCACGCGGCGAATCAAGCATGTTGCGAAATCCACCGGTACCTGATACCGAGGCTATCGACGGCGAGCGCGACGGTTTGAACCGCGCAGGCTGATTCGGATCCCGCGGGTTAGATTCGTAGACAAAAGTTTCGTCAGAGTCGTCGGAGTCGTTGTCGTCGACTGCCGAGGCAACTTTGGCAGCGAAGATGGCGGCGCGGGAGGAGCCCTGGATGTTGAGCGGACGGGGTTTCTTCTTTTTGCCTTTGATTGAGCCTTTGGGGTTCTGTTCGGATCAGCACGCTGCATATGAAAAGCCATAAGAAAAGGATACGTACCGCACTCTTGGTACTTCGCACACTTCCCTGAGCCGAAGAACCAACAGCAACAGAAGCAACGGTGGCAACAGTCTCAGTTTCGACCGTCATGGCGTTGTTGCCGGCCGCCGCCGACGCGTCGACATGCTTCTTGACAGATCCGGGCTGCGCAGCCGCAGCAAAGATTCTGCGAACAGACGCTGGTCTATCGTCTGATCTGTAACCGCTGTCTGATTCGGATTCGAGGGCGGGCGAGGGCTGTGGTTGAGGCATGTTGAGACCGGATATCGTGCGGTGAGAGAATCCAGGCCGGGGTCTATTCAGGGTGCTCGAGCTGTAGAGCTGCTGCGACCCGTCCGCGACACTGCGTCTTCTCTCGTCGCTGGTGTTCAAATCCAGTTGGCTGATGTTGTTGTTACTAGAATCACCTTGCTGCTGCTGAAACTGTTTTCGAGGAGATGTTTGCAGCGCTGCCGCGGACGAGACCGAGTGCGCCCCTCCGTTCCCGCGAGCTGGTGACTGCTGCGAAGCCTGCATTGTGCGCGTTTGCGTTTGAAAGTGGCTGCCTGCGCAGTTTCAACCAAAGGCACTGAATCCTGCTTCGAGTCCCCAAAGACCAAAAACAGGCGTTGTGGGCGGATCAACACTCACACAAAAGCAGACACCGTGTTTGTTTGGAACCGCTTTTGCTGTGCCTCGGACGCGACTTGGGCTTGGAGTTTAGGAAGGTTTGGGGGCTGAACGTTGTTTCGAATCCAAAATAGTAAATTGCCTGATTAGGAAGGAACAGCAGTGACAATCGCACTAAGCAGCCCGCAGTAGGAGTCAGGATGGGATGGTGTGTGATATAGAAACAGTATAGTATGTAAAATCAATGTGCTAGAGAGCTAATACGTTGCGAAATACAGCAGCAAGAGTGCCAAAGTAGAACAGTGCTTGCCCGGCGGAGTTCGAATCCGCCAGCCGCCGATCCCAACTCCACTTTACTCCTCTGCCTTTCTGGCCATCTGAGTATGGGCCGACCTCTTTGAGCTACTTTGTGTGAGTATGAGTGGGGAATTGTATTGACTATAATTTCAACTATTAACTGTGACCGTTCGCCTATCCATATCCTAATTTCCCTGCTATAAATCAAATAAAAAATGTATCAAACCAGATTACACAAAAAACACAAAACAAATGATAACTCCAGTTCTAAACACATAGTAAACGCCGTTTTATCGACAAAGTATCCATACAAATCAGCCAGCCAAGTGCATATAATCGGGGGACTATCACTCTAGTCTTCTCTAATAATCAAAAATATTCTAATATTCTAAATATCGCTGCGATACACGCGCTTAAAAATAATGCCGGTTACGACCACCGCGTGAACTGCACCAGTCACAGTATAACTCGGTCGAGCCTTCTTGATGCTTGCGACAGTATTTCGCTTTGCAAAACTTGCAGAAATTGGAAATCCCAGCGCGGCAGTCTAAAAGAGTCAGTACTCTGTCCCAATTACCTTACAATAATACACTCACCATCACAGGTTGGACCGCAGTCATAGCAGTCTAATCTCGTATTAGTGCAATCAGGATCACATTTTGTACACCACGATTTCTCGCACGACCGGCATGTTCTCAACGTGGTGCACAATAAACACAGCCTTAGAGCCATATCCCCACAGCTTTGACACGGAGTTCGAGTTTTGTAATCAGCTAAGAACCACCCGCCCATAGACTGCATCGAGTCAGCATGGTGCTCTGCTTCGCAGGGGACAAGATCGGTCTCGATATGCGCTTCGCGCGCCATGACTTGGAAAATAGGCGCTGTGGTCGAGAGCGCGTCGGTGGGAAACGTCGGGCCGCCGAGAAGTGCGATAGATTTAATAGTCGGGCGACGGACACACATGGGAGAGCAGCACTGCGGTGGGTTTCTGGCGGAGGCGTGGTCGATGGCGGGGTCGTTGAAGGATTGGTAGAGCTCGTCGTCGGTGGGGCCGGACAAGGAAGATTGGTTGAGCGTCGCGGCGGAAGAGGTGAGAAAGAGAGCGCTTGAGGGCGAGAGCTGGATGGCATGCTTGAGAGCGTCTCCGGCAGAGGCAGCGGCCGTAGCAGCATCCTCCTGAGCGACAAGAGACGCAGCGCAAACTGGCAGAGGATTAATATAGTAGCGCTGTAGAATCTCACAGAGTTGCTCTAAAGACCAGCCATATGATGAGCGAAGACTGAGATGCTGCAGCCGAAAGTCGAGGAACAGCGACGCGAGCAACGTGTCGTCCACGGAGCAGTTATCGAGAAACAGCACTCGCAAGCTCAACTTCATCGGCGGGACAAACAGCACGCGAGAGATAGCATGTAACGAGCATGATGTGAGGTCAAGGTAGTGCACTGCGCCGGGCTGGCTGAGCAGTTCTCGTGCTGTTCGGCAGGATGCGGAGAGCGCGCTGAGGGCGCCGAGGTCGAGGAAGGGCGTCAGTTCGCGCAGGACGAGGTCGATTGCAAGCACGTCCAGCAGCGAAGTGCGCTGGACATGTGTGTTGTCTGGCAGCAGCATGTATCAGCGTGGTATTTGAGTGTATTCTGAGCGCACCGGGTGTTCAGAAACAGGGTATTCGTGCAAGACGGATTTATCTGATGCAGAGTTGTCCGTGTTGGCAGCAGTGCGGCTGGCACACGTGCGTTTTAGTCAGCAGAAACGAAGCGGCCGGACAGCGCCAGGAAGCAGCTCGGACTGAAGAAAAGCGGGAGATAAAAGGGATCCGGGCAAACAGAGCAGAGAAAAGGGCAGTCAGTGACGGAGCAGACAAGACGCGGACGAGGAAGAGGCGAGCTGGCCGCGGCGTCGCGAACGACCACGGACAGGCTCGTAGAGCGGACCGCGCGGCGCGGAGGACTAAAACCGCACGGATGTGTACGCGCTGCTGCGGAAGAGCTGGGGGAGTTTAGCAAGTTCTGGACCGCGGCGAGGGTCGCTGCGGCTGGCCAGACCGGCGCCGGAACTTGGTTCAGAGCTCAGCGGAGACCAGGCGAGCGGTGGAAGTGTCTGCAGAGTGAGTGAAAGCGGGTTGAGAGGAGACATGAGCGAGGAGAGAACGAGGGGAGAGCGAGGAGAGGCGATGATGGCGATAAGATGGTACACTGGCAGCTGAGGTATCTGCAGTGTTCACAGAATAGTCCGCATGTGTTTACTGAGTAGCCAGTCCTCGTAACCGAAACACTGGCTATTTAATCATAGGATCCTAATCTCACCGCACACTCCGCTGCGTCGCCGGACAGCCCTTGTTCAGCACCTCTTTCCTCCCCTCGGACACGCACACACACTCGTCTCATCTGCTTCATCCCTCATCTCGCGCACGCTCCGCGCATCCACTTCCCAGTGGCCTCTGAATTTCCTATTTCGGCCCAGATGCCGCTAACAGCCTCACATCATGCGGCTCGACTCCAGCCGCGAGGGATGAGGGCCATTGTGTGTCTGCCTAGCATTTATGATCTACGATTGCTTTTGGCTTGTTGTCTGTGGTTTTTGAGAGGTAGAGAATATAGCACATTTCATGAATCAGTGATGTAGTCGTGGTAATACACGGCTGTCTGTGTTTACTCGGTCATCCGACTAGGCCTGTTACACATGATCTTCCGCAACGCGCTCTTCTCATTTCCCTTGCGCTGCAACACTCTAGATCCTTTTTCGAAAATAGACCCAACACAGGCAATAGAAATATAGTACAGCTATTTCCTTCTCTATTTCGCAAATTTTCAAAGTTTATTAGAAGTAGTATTGTCTTTTGTAAGCAGTGGATATGCTCTAAAACTCAGGCTTAGATCATCATGATCTGCAATAATATGGTATAACAACACTCTTCAGCATCTGCACCCAATATAACTATATAACAATCAACTCCACTTTCCAAGTGTAATCACAGAAGTCGGGAATTAAAAAAAACCTGAACGGAAAGGGTATAATCCTGGCAATCCTAAAACTGTCCGTCGAGTTCCAGTTCAAATGCGGTTTCGAAGAATTCGCCAAACTTCTCAGTTACTGTCTTATCGCTCTTGATATCCCAATCTAATCCCTTTTTCGCTTTTGTTGAGACAGTTCTCTTCTCACGCAATTTGGTATTTTTCTCGCTCGGTTTCACAGTGTCCTCTTCATCTTCCTCCTTAATCGCCATATCCGGACATAAAATCATCTCTGCGCGGCGCCGCCAAATGTAGTTCCTATCCGCAGTAAAACTAACCTTTCGACGACCCGGTTCGCGACGGCCGGATGCCCAGGATCGGCCTGTACCGCTGGCGTGTCCGAAGCCGTCAACGGGGTCAAAATTTAGTCTACTAGAACCGCCTTCATGCCATCGCAAGGCAGTAGATGGGGTCCACCCGTTCGCACCGTAATCTACTCCATGTAGATAATAAGCAGGACTGCGAAGTTCCATAATCGCAGTACTACGAAGTAACGTGCCCGCGCATCTTTCACGGAGTACCGCGTCAATCTCCTCGTCTGGAACAATACACGGCAGTCTTCGTTTGCTCAGTGTGTTACCGCGGCTTCGATCTGATCTATCGTTGTTTTCATTCATCACGAGCCGGTTGCAGAAATAGCGCATGTACTCGCCAAAGGCCCCACAGCCGCCTTCGAATCGTAATCCATTCGGCGCAGCAAACCCTGTGTATGATGAATACCTCACCGCACCGGGCCCTGGTCTCACGCACGAACTATTACGGTAATATTCTTCCTCATCTAACCCCTCCTCGTCAAAATATCCAAACACCGAATTTGAAAATAATTTGAGCTGTCGTTCGCGCCAGCGGTGGCGGTTGTACATGTACGCTTCGTAGCTGAGACGCGGGTAGATCGCTGTTTTCGCGCGTTCATTGCGGAATGTTTCAATCTCAGCGATTTGCTGCACTAGCAAAACATAAATCCTGATATACTCTAAACCACCCAGATCCTGCGCGTGAAGAAGTTTGTAGAGGGATTCAGGGACGGGTGGCAGATTGTGAAAGTGGACTGTAATAGGCGTGATTTGTGCTTTTCCCATCATGTTTGTCGGGTCGACTGTTCCGGCGCCGGCGCGGATAAGACGTGTTGGACAGTTGATTGTAGTCTGCCGATGCGAGAGCGTCAAAGAGCGCTGCTGGGTACATAGTGACGGCGGATATGGATGCTGCGCTGCGCGGTGCGAGTACTGCAACAAGCTGAAATCTTCAGACGACAGTGCTGGCGGTAATGAGAATGCGGAGGCATCAGAGTCGGCGTTGCTGCTGTTCTTGCTTGAGCTGCTGTTGCTACTGCTGCTACTACTTTTGAAACCGTATGAAGACGATAGCGAGTGCTTGAGATACGACGCAATACGATGGCATCTATCGCTCATCGGGCGATGATGTGTCCGCTTATTCCATTTCAAAACTTTAGCATCACCTTCCTTTTCGGTTTCAACTAGACTGACAACTGACAACGACGCATGTTTGGCGTATTTGGTATCGCTACTCGCTGCTTCGTCGCGATAGATTTGTTGCGCAGTTGCATCGCGACGTCGTTTAATGCGTAAAGTATGATGCAGACAGTCGCTTAGCATCAAGATATCGGATATTCAGCTATGTGGTAGCTTAGAAGGAATTATAATTCCAGTTCGTGCCGTGGTTCTGTAGTGGAGATGCAGAGAGAGGAAGAGAGCGGATTTAGATTCTAACTGGCTTACCTTCACACGCGCTTTTCTTCAGGACGGTCAAAAAAGCACGGTAAACTACTTCTACACTGAAACCCATACTGGTATCGTACTGATATTTTATGAATTTATCGTAATTACATAACTGGGCTACGTTCGTAAGCAGCCCGTCCACGGCTTCTGCAGACCAGTCTAATCTCAAAATCAGGGGTCGTCGACATCTCTCGTCGCGTCCTCTCTTCCCGTTTGATGATATCCACAGCAACACAGTTAGCAGCATGGCTCGATTTCACACGCCGCCGGCAATGTTTTCATCAGTAGTGCTGTTACTGATCACAGTATACCTGGATCCAGTTGCAGCAGCGAATTCAGCGTATTGCAAATGCAGCTGCTTCGATGACTCGACGTTGGTGCGCATGCCAGATGATTCGACCTTCGGATGTTCAGACTGTACCCGCAAGTTTTGTTTAGATTATAATCTTCCGATATGTAAAGACGCACAGGAAGATAATGTTAGCGCGACTTGTTACCGTATGTCTTGTGTCGAATTGCGTTGAGTCGAAGTGCTCGGATCGTGACGAGCAAAGTGGACGACGGAATGCTAACCACCTCTTTTTGAGTAGAACGCGGGTCAATTAAAGACGAAGTTGTGGTAATTCTCTTTATTGTCGTCGCAGGCGGATTAATCGGCACCGCGCTTTTAAAACTAGCTAAGGCTAGATATCTGGAGGTATGTACTCTCTCTTGTGCGTTGTTCTTCGGATCAAGCTGATGAATGGTGTTTAGCGGAGGCGAGGAAATCCGTTTTGAGGAGCTTCTTTGTGTATATTTGAGAATTATTATTTGAATAGGAGTTTTACATGGAATGTTTTGACTTGAGGATCACGAGTTGGAGGGTAATTGAATGTACAGCAATGTCCACTTTCACGCGCATATATGCAACCAGTTTGGGTTATTTGCAGACCATCTTTCATGAATTCATGCGGTATGATTATCAGTTGCTTTATTTGATTAGATAGAGGAGGCACGAAACGTTCAGAGCTGTCCATACGTGATTGCAAGCAGAATGGTTCACGCGTGCGCATCGTTTCGGGTATCTACAAGACCTCTAAATGGAATGCCTAGTTGTATTAAGAGCACGCAAATCTATATATTTATCCAATTTTTATATCATTTATCTTTAATACGTAGAAACATTCGCTGACACGTGAATATTTCCGTAGACGGGAATCAAATTCTGGTTTCCCCAGTTTAACCCCAAACTTGGGACGTTCTTTGAACTGCCTCGCGACATTTGCAGACTTACACGTTTTTATATCTTCAGCACTGTTTGGTCCAGGGCACCAGCATTCATTGGCATAGGCGTGAATTCACAAGAGGAATACACATTGTACAGATAGATTTAGTGTACATATGGAAGATAGCACGAGTGGAAACGAAGGAAGTACGGCGCCGGTATCGGATTATGGACCGGACGAGTTAGACGATGCAACGATTTTGCGACTTACGCAGGAGATAAAAGATCACGAGGCATCCAAGGTACTTTTTTTGGTTTGTTTATTTTAGTTTATGATTATAGCGGGTACTGACGACGAGGATAGACGCAGTTAGTGGGAGAATTGAAGCCGATTAATGCGCTACTGGATGAATACGTTGACCAGTCATTTCGTGGAAAGATCAAAGTATGACAATCTACTACTCCAACAAGACCTCTTTTACGTGCTATCAGTATTAACTGGGAGTAGGCACTTGGAGGAGTTAATGCTCGATATCGACAAGTACGAGGCGACGGAAACTGCGCATGGCGAGGTAAGCATATCGAACATGAGAGGATAAGCAGGAAAACTGATTGTGCTATTTTAGCATTTGCGTTTAGGTTTTTTGAAATCGCGATAGGATACACGGCAGAGAAGATCGTGGATCTGAAGAATTACATAATGTCATTAACGACGTTGCTCGAACAGGCAGGATACAATGAGAACGGGTATATTGATTTTATAGAAGAGACCGAAGGGCTGTTTAATAGACTGGCGAGTTTAACAGAGGAGGAACTAGTGGCCGAGTTCAATAATATGGAGGTATCGTCTGCGATTATAGTGCACTTTAGACTACTCGCTGCCGCGTATGTGAAGACACACGCGGAGGAGTACATGCCCTTTATCGACGACGGCGAAGGCACGACAATCGACGAGTTTTGCAACCGGCAGATTGAGGCGTTTGCGGTTGAGGCAGATCATCTTGCGCTGAGTGCGCTTGTGAATGCGATAAATAAGGCGGAGCTAGGGGTTGTGTATATGGACCGCAGCGCCGGCGAGGAGGCAGTTGTGCATTCGTTTGTGCCTATGACGATGGTGACGGAGGCGGGTGACGAGCACATGATGAAGATCGACCTGCTGTACCGGCCGGGGCATTACGATATATTTTACAGGTAGTTGGTGCCATTAGATATGTGTAGTAATAGATGTACAGGTTTGTTGATGTACTGCTGATCAGTGGATTGTGTGTGTGCAAGGAGTGTAGAAATAGTACGGCCGGCAAGCACAAGCAGAGTAAGAGCGCAGGATACACAGACCAGATAGCTGTAGCAAGGAGTCCAGCCTGGAACTGTTGATCTTACCAAGATCTGGTGCCGAAAGAAGAAAACAATAAGGTGCGTAATCGGAAGGAATATCAGAGGAAGGTACAGCGAGGTGTTTTGGGTACGACGAGGCCAAAGGAAAGTAAACAAAGAGCGTGCGTGTAAGTAGGCTGCGATATACTGCAGTGTCGTAGTAAGTATGTGCTATAGTACTGTGCTCTGCGTAGAGTGAATACAAAATAAACCTTTAGGTATTATCCGGAAGCAGACTAGCGCCAGTGACGAGTGTACGGCGCCTGGATTTTTGTTTGCAGTGATGTCACAGTGCGTCCGCGCGTCATCGCTGAGATGCGCCTGGACGTTGTCACAGCAACGAGCTGCTTTGTGCAGTATATTGTATGCAGATAATGTAGCTATAATCGGATAATAGAATAATAGTATAATAGTAATAGTAATTGTATAATGGCAGTGTGGTAATAATACAGCGTAATCGTGCAGCAGTGGAACAACTCTCGTGGCGGTAGATCTCACTGTTGCCTTTTAAGCCCTTGCAGCCCACGCAAGCAAACTTGCCGCCTTCGATCCTCCTCCTCAGCGCCTTCTTCTTCTTCCTCTTCCTCCCCTCTTTCCCTCCCCCCTCTTCTCATTCCTCCTCCTCCCCATTCTCACCACCATGGCCGCGCCTCGCTTCATCTTCACCTTCTTCCCGCTCATTTTCACCGCGGGGTACTTATCTCCTTTACCCCTCCTCTCATTGCCGTCCATGCTAACCTCTGCGTCTCCAGAGCAACCCTCCTGTTGATCTTCATCATGCTCGCCGGCACCTCAGATAACAACCCCCTCAACCGCATCTTCTACATGCAAACGGACACTTCCTCGATCTCCGGCGCTCCGGCTTCCACCAGATGGACTCTCTGGAACATCTGCGGTGTCTCCGATGGCCTCAACTCTGACTGTGGCAGCAACAAGCCTGCCTTCGCCTTCGACCCTGTCTCCAACTTTGGCACCACATCTGGCATCCCGTCCGACTTTATCACGTCGCACAGTACTTTCTACTATCTTTCGCGTTTCTCCTATGCTTTTTTCTTCATCGCTACCGGATTCACTGGCTTTGGCTTCATCACTGGAATCGTATGTGCCTCCTACCCTTGCACTTCTGAGTTGCTTTGCAGCAGTGTCTGCATTATTTGAATTTTCTGGTCTGTATTACAGAATCTAATTTCTCTCCTCCAGTTGGCTCTTTGCTCGCGCTTGGGTGCTGCTATCACGTCGCTTTGGACTATACTGGGCCTTATCACCTCCATCGTCGCCGCGTCACTCTCGACTGCACTCTACGTCAAGGCTCGCAGCACCTTCAACGACGCTGGCATGAACTCGTCTCTTGGCGTCAAGTTCTTTGCGTTTGCTTGGACTGCCGTCGCCTGCAACTTGCTCGCATCGATTGGTTTCACGATCGCCTGCTGCTCGAGCCGCAAGAAAAACCGCGGCCTCGGAGATCTCTCGGACGAGCCTATGCCAATGAACGAGGGAGAGAAGCCGCGCGGTGGATTCTTCCGTCGTCGCAAAAACAGATACCCTGAGGACGAGATGATTGATCATGAGAGCCAGGAGCCGGTTATGCAACAGTCGACAGTCGACGGCACAAACTACGGCACGAGCGTGCCCTCCCACCGCGACACCACTGTTCCCGAGGAATCGAGCTATGTCTTTGGCGAGCACCACACTCGCCATGATAACTACTAAGCAATGCGTTTTATGTTAAAAGTAATTGTGTGAGTGAGTGTGTTTTGTGTTTGTGAGGGCTGAGTACGATATGGCGCGCGACGAAGTTCAAAGTCTTGAGATGCTGTGCTAGTTTTGATTATGTTTGTTGTGATTATATGATTGATGCGAGAGTGAGTAGTTCTCCTTTTAGCAACAAGCAGATACCAGCAAGAAAAATAATATGAACAGCATGAACGAAGTTGGTCAATAATACCTTGTTTGGAATTAACTATTATTTCGATTCGGTTTTGGTTTATTAATATTTTTTTTCATTTTTTATCTATTTGTGTACATTTTATTTCTCTTGAGATAACTAATTTGCTTGATATTTAAGTTGTGAGGGTAATGCAAAGTGCAAATGCGGTTTTTTTTTGTTGTTGATTGCTTTCTGGCAGGTTGCTTCTTGGGGCTTTGCTTGCTTGTTGAAATGGGCTGACAAATGCGAGGCAGAGAATGGGATTGTGACTGTCAGATTGGAATAAATGTATGCTAATCTAAATGTTAAGATCTATCAGGATCATTATCGCTGCGTAAGTGTGATCAACAGTTTCGAATACGACTGAGACTTTTTCACATCAAAGCACTCAATGAAACCTTTTTTTGCTGGCGGCGCTCTTTTGTGTAAAGTGAACTGATCAGGTTTCCCAAAACGGGATCTTGTCACTACTGACGACATTGCGGTGAATCAGGCTGCGCTTCCTGTTTGTTCTTGCTGTCTGTTTGCTGATTGACACTATCACGCGGACGTCACTGATGAGCTCAATCTGACGTCATTACTTTGAAAACCGGGTAACATACCACGTGACCATTATAGTGACATAAGCACTTAGGCATCAGCTGACTTGCCAGAGATCCGACGAGGGCTCAGGGTTTCTTTCAGTCGTTCGGGCGTGTTCTGGCACGCTGTCCTTCGAATCGCCGCAGAGCTTTTATTCACCCGCCTTCGCTCTTCGCAACTCACCCACACACACTTCACCACATCGACATAACAATGCCTCGCTCGTCTTCTTCTCGTCGCTCGGCGCCCGCGCCTGCTCCTCGTCGCCAGATGTCCACCGCCCCGGCCGTTCACCAGGCGCCGCCTCCTCCGGCCCCGCACTACCCCCCACCGCAGCAGCCCTCGCTCTTCGGACAGGTACGTCTTCTCTCAGTCCTTTCTTCAGGGATACATGCTAACGTTGCGAATAGATGGCCTCCACCGCGGCTGGTGTCGCTGTCGGATCTGCCGCCGGCCACGCCATCACCGGTGCCCTCGGCGGCATCTTTGGCGGCGGTTCGTCGGCCCCTGCTGAGCAGCAGCAGCCCGCTGCTCCCGCTCAGTACGCGCAGCAGTCCTCCTACGACCAGCAGCAGTACAACGGTCCCCGCTCATGCGAGGTCGACGCGCGCAACTTCACAAAGTGCTTGGACGATAACCAGGGAAACATGCAGATCTGCGACTGGTACCTCCAGCAGCTCAAGGCTTGCCAGGAGCTCTCTCGGGGGTTGTAAGCCGTTGCTCTTATCAGCTATTAGCTAGCTGATCGGTTGGTTTAAGTGCATTTGGAATAAGAGATGTGATTTATGTGATGCGATGCAATTATTTGGGCTTCTTTAGACGACTTGTGGCTGTCTCAGGAGTCTATTACTCTGAAATAACTACATCTTAGAGACTCAGACTCAGATATAGCTGCTGCGATATTTCATGATTCATGTGCTTTACTAGAACTTCTAGTAGAACATATCTGGCTTATTTTATTCACTCATACAAGCTTTGTACATATTTTATCAATACTAGTCATTTCCCTTCTCTATTAAGTCTTTCATTCTGGAAATTATTACTGTACAATTCATCGTAGATATTACTACTCAACCTCAGCCGTGCCATCGTCAGCATAGCAGCCTGATGACTCCGATAACAACCCCTTCGGAAGTCTGCATTTCCAAGCACAGCCCCCGTTTCTTAGCTCGGCAGACCTCATGACCTGCTTCGAGAAGAAACTATAGTACGTCATCTGTCCTTGTGCTAATTCTGGTCAGAGTGTGCGCACGGAGATGTGGTCAGCTTCGCATACCCACGATCAGGCCTCCTCATAACAAAGTGAGCACGAGGGATTCGTACTACGCGTCATTGAGAGCGTTTTTGACTCGTCATATGAGATTGCTTGTAGAGCTTGATGCTTTGCAGGATTTCACGAGTAGGAATATATTCAAGTAAATCTAAAGATCACTGGAAGATGACGCGACAGTCTAGTTTGAGCAAGTTCACTACTTCGACTGCTAAAGCAAAGAAGAGAGATGAGGATGAAGCAGACGATCAGACAGCAACTCGTAAGAGACGGAGGCTTTCTTCTGATCCAGCCAATTCCGGCACTGAAATCGAGAACCAGATCAGCCAAACCACGACACGGACCACGACAACCGAGAAAGCGAGTGGGATTGTGTTTGAAGAGCAGGATACGGTTGAGAACACGGCGGCGTCGGTGGTGAGGGGCGCGAGTGAGATCACTTGGAGTACACACGCGTCTTCGGTTTTGTTTGGATCTTATATGCATTGCAAGCCTACTTCTGCATCTGGCAGTATAGAAAAGGAGGAATCACAGACAGAAAGGACAGTAAAAGTGGCGGTCGCTGGCTTTGATCTGGATGGAACCGTGATTGTCACGAAATCCGGATTCGCATTCGCTCGCGACGACAAGGACTGGAAATTCCAATTCAGCGAGGAGAAAACCATCGACAAGTTCAAAGCGTTTTTGGCATCTGCTGGCACCTCGAATGGCCCCGACGAGAAGATAATTGTGATATTTTCGAATCAAAATGGGATTGCTCTGAATCCAAAGAAAGCGCCCAAAGACCAGACGAAAACACGACTATGGCAATTCAAAAGCAAGCTAGCTGCCCTGTCTAAATGCCTTACAAAAGACCATGTATTGCCATTCTACATCATCGCAGCTACGGGAAAAGACGGATATCGCAAACCACAGCTCGGAATGTGGGATCTTGTTCGCGACGCACACGCGCGGCATCTCCAGCGCTCATCTGGCGAAAGAGTTGCGATTGCGCTCGATAAAGAAAACTCGTACTTTGTTGGCGATGCGGCGGGGAGGAAGGGAGATCATTCGTCTGTGGATAAGGATTTTGCGAAGAATCTCGGGGTGAAATTTTACACGCCTGAAGAGTTTTTCAAGAATGAGGAGTAGTTCCGGGGATTTATTTTTGGCAGGGGCAGACGCAGATGCAGAATGCAAGTTGCACTGCACAGCAACGGAACAGGGACGGAACGAAAGACAAGCTGTGGCGGTGAACAGACGAGCAGTGCAGAGTCACTGCTGGATCCGGCAGTCTACAACCAAATAACGCGCAGAGTAGTGCGCTGAAATGAAAAGATTTTCCCAGTATGCTTGTCTGTGGATTGGGGGTCCGTTGAATCAGCCGAGCAAATGGCGCCGCACTGGATGCGACTCCGCGACAAAGCGAAGACGGCACGTGAGCATGGATTGCTGCCCTGCGAGAGTGTGCGAGAGAGAAGTGACAGTTCGGAGTACGATTAGATAATAGGACATACCAATACAAGGCTTCTCAGAATGATGAAAATGTGCGAACCCAGAAGAAAATATTCCCAGCTGATAAGTGGAGATTGGATAATCATGACGCTGGAAGGGAAAAAAAAGAGTGAAAAACAAGGAAAAGAAAAAAAAAGATTTTTTCAGGGGCCTGGCGACTCATCGACGAGCCACACACACACACTGACCACGGCTGGCAGGATTTTTCATAGGTGCTGTGCTGGCGCGGAGAACAGTCTCGAGCAGGAGCAGAAAGGTGAGTGGTGTCTGCAATCAGCATGTTCCAGGTCGTCGTCTTACTAACAACTTGCCGACAGCAGCAGCAACGACAGGCCCGTTTCAGCAAACAACAAACAACAAACACTGCGGTTCGCGGAGTAGTGCGTGTAAGCGCAGGCGGGTCTCGTGCTGCTGATTGAGTTTGGACGTGCCTGGTCTGCGCAAAACTCAGTTGCGCCTCAGTTTGCTAGTGCGCGCCAGGACAGCCGTGACCAGCAGCACATGTTTTTCCTCTCCGCTGCCTTTTAAGCCCGGCTGCCCTCTTCCTCTTCTTCTGTGCTGCTCACACACCTCCCGCAATGCCCGACGAACCCAGCTCGCCCCCGGTCGCCGCGCAAGCGCCTAGCCAGGCCCGTCGCGGGTCTCTATCGCAGAGCCTGCGCTTCGCAGGAGGCGTCAACTCCTTCGATCGGTTCGCGTCGTCCTACACCCGCGCCCAGTCCTTCCTCGTCTTCGACGCTCCCTCCGCGCTCGCCTCGCAGCCTGCTCCGCTCAGTCTGTACGGCTCCAACTCGCTGCGGCCAGCTGCTGCACTGCGCGAGTCCATCCCGCTGCTCTTCCGCGAATCAACAGAGCGGTCCTCTGTTGATGACGATAGCGGCCCCAGTGCGGCGCACTCGCATCAAGCCGACGATGACGACGCGATCGAGTACTCTGACGACGACGAAGACGATGCGCTCTTTGCGAGCCCGGATCTGTCGTCGGAGTCCTCAAACCGGCTGACGCCAATCCTCTCTGGCTCGTCGCTGCCACCGCATCATGCCGCGCCTACCGCCGAGCCGCGCAAGAAGCTGGCGCCTCCGCAGCCAGACCGGCTCATCGGCGGAGGCCAGCGCGTCGTGCTCGATCAGTCCAAAGGCCGCGTTCTGGTCGTGCCCGGCCGCTCCACCGCTCCCCAGACAGTCTTCAACTCGGTCAATGTCTTGATCGGAATCGGCTTGCTCTCGCTTCCTCTCGCAATCTCCTACGCGGGATGGCTTATCGGCATCCTGTTCATGTGCGTTGCCGCAGCTATAACACTGTACACTGCCAAGGTGCTCGCGCGCTGCCTCGACACTGATCCATCGCTGGTAACTTACGCCGATATCGCGTATGCTGCCTTTGGCGCCCGCGCGCGATTGCTCACTTCGCTGCTTTTTTCTCTTGAGCTTCTTGGATCATGCGTCGCCCTCGTCGTCCTGTTCGCCGATTCAATCTACACGCTCATGCCCTGGGCTTTATCCAAGACCGAGCTCAAAATCCTTGCTTTTTTCCTCCTCACGCCGCTCTCGTTTCTTCCTCTTTCTATTCTCTCATTTAGCAGTATTCTTGGAATTTTATCGACTTTCTCGATTCTTGTCATTGTCTTTGTCGATGGTCTTATCAAGACGGAACAGCCTGGCACTCTATGGCACCCCATGCCCTCAAATATCCTCCCATCAAACTGGAAGGCCGTGCCGCTATCTCTTGGCTTGCTGATGGCGCCCTGGTGCGGACACTCTGTGTTTCCTAACGTCTATCGCGACATGCGACATCCCTACAAATTCAAGCGCTGCTTGAATATCTCGTACCTCTTCACTTTCTTTGTCGACATGGCTATGGGAGTTATTGGCTTGCTTATGTTTGGCGATGAATTTGTCACAGAGGAGATCACAAATACTATTATCGAAACAAAAGGCTTCCCACGCAGTCTTTCTATTGCGATTATTGTGTTTATTGCATTTATCCCGCTCTCCAAGACACCTCTTAACGCGCGACCAATCATTACCACTATCGAAGTTCTCCTCGGCGTCAGCAACTCTCCGGCACCGCTCGAACTGCAACCAGACGGCCCACTCGATGCCGAAGGTGATCTCGAATTCGACGTCATCCGCTCTTCGGCGCGTCGCCATCCGCTGGCACGCCTTTACCACAAGCTCAAATCCCCGCAACTCGCGCGCGGCATCATCATCATCTCCGTCAACCTTCTCATTACCTTAATTGCGATCGTTTTCCCGTCGTTTGATCGCATTATGGCGTTAGTCGGATCCGCGTTAGGGTTCACTATATGTATCGTCTTGCCACTTGCTTTCTACCTCAAGATCTTTGGACCTGGCAGTGGACGGAATAAAAACAACAATTACATATCTCCCGGCGGACATGTCCATTTCGGACGAAACGATCATACGATTAGTAAACCGGAGTTGGTTTTTGATGTTTTTGCTATTATCGCAGGAATAGTGTTGGCGATTGTGGGCGGCTGTTGGGCGTTATTGCCTGACGAGATGATTTTCTCTTAATTTCTTTTTTTTTTAAAGACGAGATGATAGTTTTTTCTTTTTCTTTTCGTTATTTGGGTATATTACGTATGGGATTTTTGGTAACATTTTTCAGTTTTGCAATCATTGTTTGTTCTGTATCATTTTATATTTTCCTTCTAAATAATTCTATTCTAGACATTGGATCCTTTAAAAGATCATGTGCACCTGTTTTTATCGGCCATAGACCTTCTTCTCAATAGGTCTTGTGGCTAAATATCCGATGACAGTAAACGCTGCCGCTAACTCGAATCCTAGATCTGCACCGGCGAGGTTTGCGATCGGACCTGTCCACCACTGTTGATCCATTCCGACCACGATTCCCACAACTCCGCATGCAAACGCAAAGAGAGAAGCCCAGCCTGGTGGCAATGTATTATGTAAATCGAGAGTTCCGTCTGGGTGGAGGATTGAGTCGTAGGAGCGGTGACGGAAGAAGAAGTGTTCGCAGAGGGATATTGCTTCGTAGATACTGAGCCAGTAGCTGGTTAAATTCATGAAGTTTTCCATGAAATCTTCGAAATGGTAGTAGGCGCCCATGGCTAAGCCGAACGAGGCCACGAGGCCGACCATAGTCCAGGCGACACGCGGCACGATGGCAAAGTAATGCGAGATGGCTTGCATTGAGAACGCGATCGAGTAGACATTTGCGCAGCCGACGGCGATAGTCGAGAGGGCGATGAGAACCATGCAGAACTGACCAAAGGCGTGCAAGTTGCCGTAGGTCACGATGAGCATGTAGAGCAGACCGCCTAAGCCGTCATCGCTGTATGCATGTGAAAAATCCGGAGTGTTTACTGTCGCGGACATCAACGCGGCACCCAGGATTCCCGTAAAGATAAGCGGGATAGAAACCCCAAAGTAAACCGAAATGAACAGCTTTTTCGAGCTAACTGATGATCTGAGATAGACTGTGTGATCGGCTGCGTAGGTTGACCAGGCGGCTATAGAGCCAAAGATAGAGGCGCCAAAAGAGAGTACGCCGCCTGCTTCAGTCCGACCGGAAGCTAATTGGCCGGGTGCAAAGGTATGAGTTTTAGCAAGGCATGCTATTATCTGTGGAGAGTCTTAGTATCTATCTGCTTTTGTACTTGAAAGAAGCGATGCTTACCACGAGGAAGACAGCAAAAGTAGGCACCCACGCCCACCGCTCGTAAAAATGAACGGTTTTATATCCAAACAAAGTCAAAACCGCTGTACCTCCAGCAACAATCAGCATACCTCCCCAGGGCGGGATCACGCCTGAGACAGAGTACAAGAGCGAGGCAGCGACAATCATGTTGATGGTGTTCCAGCCAACACTGGAGATTGTGTTGAGGACTGCAAAGATCCGAGCCACAAGATGGTCGCCGAACCAGATACGACCGAGGACCATCTGGCGCAGTCCAAACTTGGGGCCAAAAGTCGAGTAAAACGCCATCGGAAAGCCTCCGAGAAACGTGAAGAAGATGATAGTGAGGGTCGAGTCCCAGAAGGTGAGTCCGTAGACCGACACGCCCAGCGCGCCGATCGACACCGCAGGCAAGACCATGTTGACTGCGAACCAGAAATAGCCGGG
The DNA here is from genome assembly GCA_030571195.1 of Myxozyma geophila. Classification (NCBI taxonomy): domain Eukaryota; kingdom Fungi; phylum Ascomycota; class Lipomycetes; order Lipomycetales; family Lipomycetaceae; genus Myxozyma; species Myxozyma geophila. The sequence continues at coordinate 359,088 of JAJLXK010000002.1, forward strand.
GTCAAGCACGGATCCATCAGTGCGCGCGTCCTCGGGCACCCGTTCGATGCCGCGCACTTCCATGCGACATCTCAGCGCTGCGCGCTGGAACCATCCGAAGAAAGTAGTCGAGCGCTCGACGATTTCTCGTTCGTGCAGCTCTTTGACGATGCTTGTGTCTGCGCTGCCCAGTTTCGCATCGTACGAGTCGTCTGTGTCGGAAAGACGAGCATCTGTGCCCAGGGGCGATTTCTCCAGGTCGACAATGCTTTCCATGGCTGAGGTGGTGAAGAGTAGAGGTCTCTGAGTGCTCTGTGAGCTCCGATGTGAGTGAGAGTGCTATGGTAGCGTAGACATCCACGCGCAGTCAACACAAGGAGGACGAAGAAGAGGAACAGGCTGGTTTACAAAGATTCGAGGCAGTCAGTCGCCCAAACGAAGAACAAAAGCAAAAACGAAAAAAAATTAGAGTTTCCGTTGATTAAAGTGGCGACCCTGCTCGCTTAACTGCGTTGATGAGCATCGACTGAGTGAGCAGGCGATGCTATACACTGATATTAGACTGTATTGTATATAGTGCGCCATAATACATACAAAGTATTGACTGTTTTGCTTGTTTGCGTTGGCTGTTGGAGGCTGAGTTCCGACGCGAGGCTGCCGACGAGCAAATTGCTGCGCGCGTTTGGGGTTGGACGCGTGCTCGTGGGAGCTGCTCGGATTAGAATCGTCCGTCTCGAGTCACTTGGACAGCATCAAACTTGTTCAGAACGGCATTGGTTTGTTGTTTCGGCCGATCAGAGGAACTGCTGTTATTTCCGGGTTGTTTAGTGACTAATTCGCGTCGGAAGAGTGCCAAACGCTTGGGAATGCGAGAATGCGAGAATGCTTGAGAATACCTGTTGGATTCTGCTTTCTGCTTTCTATTATTTCTTCTGCTTTATTCTATTCTATTCTATCATTCTGTTATTCCTATAGAGCAGTCTATACAATCAAATAGCTGCCCAATCCAGCATTCAATTCCAATATCCCATCCCAGCCGTTTTAATTGCGGCGGAGGCGTCTGCAAGCCAAAAAGCCACCCAGCCGTCATCCACACTTTAATGCTTCCCCACTGTGCTTAGTAATGGCTGACAAATATATTGAAGCAAGTGCTGTTTCTTACTCTTTTCATAGTTGCATAATGCTGCTTTTTTGCTGCAACTCAGCGTACAGCACAGAACACAGCTCAGTATGGCTTTGCCTCAGCTCAGCCTGATGTACGCGTACAAGCACCTTACAATGTCAGCAGGCAGAGTGTGTCTTATCCAGGCGACTCGAGCAATTGCGCAATCGCACCCCAGATGCACGTATCTTCTGATACGGAGCATCCTTGGCCAGTCAGCCTGCTGTTTGCTATTCACACATTCTTCTCTGTTACGATGTATATTGTGTTGTATTCTGTTTATAGTATAGATACCATGAATCTGCCCCGAGCATATACCATCGCCCCTCGATATGACCATCCCCCATTATTTTACGTTATCAAGACTCAGTGGCTCTTGCACTCGCGCTCATCGTCGGCGATCTGCGGGCACTGACTCGGCTTTGTCGGCATCTGGCAACTTTAATCAACGCGCAAATCAGACATTCAAAGTTCGCCATAACGGTGAACATGTACTGCACTTTACTCTTTTTCTCGGCAGAACTTCTCACTGATCTCCCATCAAACAACTTGGCAATTCATCTGCTCTTTCAGTCATTATACATCTATACAACTTGAATTTCATACCACAACATCCTTGGCGACCATCTGCTGAGCAGATTCATAATGGTGCAATACTTGACAAGGATGCAGCGATTTCAAATATTGCTGTTATCTCTGCGGTGCTTGATAGCTTAATAGAGCGCACTGTTTCCGGCAAAATGACTTGACTCAAGATCATCCTCTGCATAACCGCTACAAGTGCACAGCCATGTCGCCATCTAACACCCCATCTGTGTCCTCATTCACTGAGAAAAAGGAGATAAATGTACTCGAAAAGTATACCAGCGGCTACGAGACCTCGTCGTCTGCAGACTATGACAGCATCTACGGCGGTCTCTCCGCAAAGCTCAATATCCCCGCAGACTGGCCTCCGTTAGCCGCTCATGCCCCCAAGAAGTACTTTTTCTGGTCTAGAAAGAAAGGAGATGATCCCGAACTCGACGAGGTAGCCACCCAGCCCTCTGTATTCGACGATCCGGATAAAGCACTTCAGCATTACCCGATTCCCGAGTATGAGAGCATTCATCGCGTTGACGCGAAAGCGCGCTGGACCTGGCGCGAAGAGCGCGATGTTGTTCGCAAGGTCGATCTTAGGATTATGTCGTGGTGTGCGATTATGTTTATGGCACTCCAGCTTGATCGTGGAAATATCCAACAGGCTGTGTCTGACAATATGCTGCAGGACTTGGGATTTAATACAAACAGTACGTGCGCTGTCTTCTTGCCATGTATATACTAATTATATTGCAGCTTATAACAATGGAAATGTCATTTTCAAGGTTTGCTTCTTAATCTGCGAGGTGCCGTCTCAGCTAGTGAGCAAGAAACTCGGGCCAGACGTTTGGATTCCGATTCAGGTTAGTCTCCCCAAATCACTTACTTGATAGCATTTTGAAACTGACGACGAATGCAGATGATCAGCTGGAGTATTGTAGCGCTCTCACAGTACTGGGTTAAAGATGCGGCCGGATTCTACATTACACGCGCTCTTCTCGGTGCCTGGGAGGGTGGTTTTATTGCTGATGTCTGCCTATACTTGTCGTATTTCTACACCTCGATCGAACTGCCCGTGCGACTTGCATACTTTTGGTGTGCGTTGACAGTTTCTCAGATCGTTGCCGTGTTTCTGGCCTTTGGAATTCTCCACATGCGAGGTGTCAACGGCGTCGAAGGATGGCGCTGGATGTTTTTGATCGAAGGATGCATGACAGTTCTTATCGGTATCGCCTCGTTTGTGCTCATGCCGCCATCGCCTACGAGTACTGCCTCGCGTCTTCGCGGACGGAACGGATGGTTCACGGAGCGCGAGGAGACGATCATCGTCAATCGCGTGCTGCGAGACGACCCGTCCAAAGGAGGCATGCATAATCGTCAGGCACTAAGCTGGTCAATGCTCAAGAAATCTTTGCTTGACTATGATCTTTGGCCGATATACATTATCGGATTGGTTTTTGACATGAGCACGAGCACGGTAGATACCTATCTCACGTTGACTCTCCGCTCAATCGGCTTTGATACTTTCCAGACCAATCTCATGGTCCTTCCCAAGCAATTCTTGCATTTGTGCACTTTGCTCGGTGTGACCTACATTTCCCAAACCTACGACGAACGCTCCCTTCTTGGCTTCGGCGCCCAGCTGTGGGCTCTCGCGCTCCTGATCCCTCTCCGCACATTCACTGCCTCGACAAGCCGCTGGGCGCGATATGTCGTCACCACGCTCTTGCTCAGTGCGCCTTATACACACGCCATCCAAGTCGGATGGACTTCACGAAATTCGAATTCAGTGAGATCCCGAACGCTTTCTGCTGCCCTCTATAACATGTTTGTCCAGCTTAGCGGGATCGCCTCGTCTTATATCTACCGCGATGACGATAAACCGCTGTATAAGCGGGGCAATACTACTCTGATTGGTATTGCCATTATGAACATGGCTGTATTTTTACTCGTGAAAGCCTACTATATCTATCGTAACCGGAAGAGACAGGCGGTGTGGGATGCCATGACTGCTGGGGAAAGAGAGGAGTATTTGAAGACTACCAAGGATGAAGGGAACAAGAGATTAGATTTTAGATTTGCGCATTAGGTTGTGCATGTCTTTTAAAAACTCGTATCAGTTAATAAATCTTCTGCTGTCAAGGCTCTACATAGTATAATAGATTCAAATAAGCAAGCAAACAGACACATCTTCTGACTTGCAATCTGCGACTCGAAAATACGCAATCGAGTCATAGAATTAGCAAAAATACAAACAAATGCAAAAAAACAGGGGTTTCAGGTAGATTTCACCATCGAACTTTATCTCGCGTATGCGCGAAGCTCGGGAACCCGAAGCGCAGATATCCGTCGATAACTGCTGATCTCCTTGTTTTCTTTTTTTAATATTTTTACAATAGTGTTTTTTTTGATACTAGATGCGCTGCGTGAGACACGGGTGGTGCGTTGAGCTTGAATGATACGAGTACGGAAGGAGTGTGTATTCGTTTGATTCGCGACGTCTCGGAGGTTCAGCGTCACGTCTCTGTACAGCCGTGTCTCTTGAAATAGGTCTACTTATACCCAATGGCTTGTATAGATAGGCTTCATTATTTTGTTATAATATAAGAAATAATACCACACGGCGATCTTTCATGCTGTGGTCCGTTCCCACTGTGCTGCATGTCGCTTGTACCCACTAAACGTCACTGTGATTGCGACATAAGTTGCCCATTTTGCGCTAACTGCCTTCCTGTCTTCTGCACTAACCCCAGATACTGAGAGTCACTATGCAATTTCTCTGTTTGAAGGCGGAAAGCGAACGGGTGTCTCGCGAGGATCGCCGAATCTGCAATTCGCGATTACTCGCTATGCTTTCGTCACTTGTATCCCTGAAAAATCTGCAACTCCTTCGGGTACAAATAGCCAGGTCATGACAGCCGTATTCTCTCATCAACACCAGCAGCAATGGTCTCCTCTAGACGTTCTTCTACCTCCGCAAGCAGCGGATCCTTGGATCCAAAGACTATCGCGACCGAGAAATCTACGACTATCGACGCCGTCTCTGTATCAGACTCCGATAGCGTTTACGGTGGCACCACAGCCAAGCTCAATATACCATCTGATTGGCCTGAGTTAGCAGATCACGCACCTAAGCGTTATTATTTTTGGAATATTCGTCGAAAGACGGATTTCTCGCTCGACGCTATAGCGACGCAGCCTTCTGTCTTTGACGATCCTGAAAAAGCCGAATACTCACGGCCGATTGAAAAATACGAAAACCTTCACCGCTATGATCCGAAATTCAGATGGTCATGGAGAGAAGAGATGGAGGTCGTGAGAAAGGTTGACTGGAGGATTATGGTATGGTGTTCAATTATGTTTATGTCGTTGGAGTTGGATCGCGGGAATCTCCAGCAAGCTGTAGCCGATAACTTTCTTTCTGATTTGGGATTTACCACGAATGGTATGTATATGCTTCGAAGAGCTGAGAGAGTAGTACTGACGTATATGGAATAGTATTCAACAACGGAAATACAATTTTCAAGGTGTTTTTCTTGATTTGTGAAGTCCCATCGCAACTAGTGAGCAAGAAACTTGGCCCAGATGTGTGGATTCCAATCCAAGTAAGCATTCCTACTCTCTTTGCATCAGCTCTAAGCTAACACGATTAGATGACCGCCTGGAGTCTTGTTGCGATATCCCAATTCTGGCTGAAAAACGAGACTGGCTTTTACATCACGCGCGCACTTCTCGGTGCCTGGGAAGGCGGCTTTATTGCAGATATTTGTCTCTATCTGTCGTATTTCTACACAAGCATTGAACTTCCGGTCAGATTAGCCTATTTCTGGGCCGCGATGACGTTATCTGATATTATCGCTGCGTTTTTGGCCTTTGGAATCCTTCATATGCGAAATGTGCTCGATCGCGAAGGCTGGCGATGGCTGTTTTTGATTGAAGGATGCATTACAATCGTCGTCGGCTTGGCTTCATTTGTGCTTCTCCCGCCGTCGCCAACTGCTACCGCTTCGTTCTTTCGCGGTAAAAACGGATGGTTCAGCGAGCGCGAGGAGAAAATCATCGTTAATCGCGTCCTCCGCGATGACCCGTCCAAAGGAGGCATGCATAACCGGCAAGCTCTTGATTGGGGTATGCTACGGAAATCTGCTACCGATGTCGATCTGTGGCCTATTTACGTTACCGGCCTTATTTATTCAATGAGTTCGGCGTCGGTGGGTACTTACCTTACGCTGACGCTGCGCACGATTGGATTCTCGACGCTCGAAACGACGTTGCTCGTCTTACCAGAGCAAATCTTTGGACTCGTGACGTTGCTACTCGTAACCTATGCCGCTCAACGATTTGGCTATCGCAGTCTTTTTGGTGTATTCGCCCAGGTATGGACACTCGCCACTTTAATCCCTCTCCGGCTCTTCGGCGCGTCGACTAACCGCTGGTCAAAATACGCCGTCACGACAGTCCTCCTCGGACACCCTTCGACTCACGCGATCCAAGTCGGATGGACATCTCGCAATTCAAATTCTGTCCGCACACGAACTCTCTCGGCGGCTTTGTACAACATGTTTGCCCAGCTCGGCGGAATTATTTCGTCATATATATACAGAGCAGACGACGCGCCTTTGTATAAACGCGGTAACTCGTCGTTGATCGGCATCGCTTGCATGAATATCGTCATATACGCCCTTATTCATGTCTATTATACATACAGAAACGCACAGAGAGATCGTGTTTGGAATGCAATGACGCAACAAGAGCGAGAGGAATACCCGCACACCACTAAAGATGAAGGCAGTCGCCGTCTCGATTTCCGATTCGGTAGATAGAGTGAAATAAATCTAACAGCTTAGAGATAGAGGTTTATTTATTTCACACATCAAGACTTTCATAAAATACAAAAGTAAAATAAAATTTCACGCGTCTTTTGAAACTATGCACACTTAAATGAAGAAATAATAAGAGGTAATAAAAAACAATATGTATAACAAATGTATCATCATCTGAAAGAAATCTGCAATCCAAAACAAAATAGAAACAAAAGATATACTTCCTTCCATATAACTATACAACACATAAAAGACACAAGCAAAATCATGATCTTCATTCCTCTCCAAATCAAACCTGGCACCCCAAACGTAATAACGTAACAAAACAAAAAAAAATGTGAAAAATGATCTCACGCAAGTATATACATTAACAAACGCTTCTTATGCGCCTGAACTACCGTATTTCATAGCCCAATCTTCAAAAGCTTGTAATCCTTCTGATGAAACACTAGGTCTGATGGTCTTCAAACTTGCTTCGAAATCGGCTACTGTGACAGGCCTGATTTGGTCGCGTGGGGTGGATAGCAGAGCTTCGCCCAGAGCGCGAAGGGGGCCCATAGCCGCGTCTTTTGCCAGCGCAGTAATATCTGAACCCGAGAAACCTGCATGTGCGTCAGTAAACATGAATTAAGTAATGGAAAAATAAAAACATACCATCTGTCATATCAACAAGTTTATCAATATCTTCCTCGCTGAGGCCATGAATTTGATATTCCAACAAAGTCTGCAGATGTTTCTTTCTGGTTTCACGCTCAGGAAGTGGGATATATTGTCGTCGCACAAATCGTCGTCTCGCAGCCTCATCAATAGCCCACGGTAGATTCGTAGCGGCGAGAACAAGCACTCGCTGCGCATTATCATCTCTATCCTTTCCAGCAGCAGCGTGTGCAAGGTCACTCCATTTCACGAGGAACTCGGTTTTGATTCGGCGCGAAGCTTCGTGCTCACCTGTATCACTCCGGCTTGATAATAACGAATCGATCTCATCGACAAAGATAATCGATGGCGCAAGAGCTCGCGCAAGAGCAAACAGCGCTCGCACAAGCTTTTCACTTTCGCCGAGATACTTCGACGTCAACGAGGATGCTGAAATTGAGAAGAATGTACTCTGCGACTCAGTCGCTACCGCTCTGGCCAACATTGTTTTGCCGGTTCCTGGCGGTCCAAAGAGCAGCATACCACGTGCAGGTTCACGCAACCCCCTGAACAGATCAGGACGCAAAAACGGATATACGACAGTCTCTTTCAAACTAGTCTTTGCCTGCTCTAGACCCGCGATGTCCTCCCAGTGAACTTCATCGCCCATAACGACGATTTCGTTCAGAATCTGCCGTGCCGCACCTTCATCAACACCAGTTATGGTCTTAAGCGCTTCGTTCACACGGTTGTTCCACTCTTGGTGCTCAGGATCGGGTGTATCTGGCATTAAAGGCGGAAGATGACCGTTAGGCGTCGTACTTGCTGGCGCGACCGTCGTAGCGGGGACAAGCGTCGGCTGTTCAGCTGACCTCTGAGGCGAAGGAGCATGAATAGGTGGCTTCTGCTTCGCCGCCGATGCACGCGTAGGCGACATCAAACGACGTGTACTCGACGGCGCAGTAAGACCGTACGGCTGATGCAATCTTTTCTCTTTCAAAGATTCTTTAGATTGCGTAGAGACCGAGGTCATTGAGTTTGTGCCTCCATTGGCGCGCGTTGTACGTTGCTGCGCCTGAGTCTTTCGTTGTGCGGCAGACGTCATTGGTGAGTTTCGGCCTGGCATCATCTTATTTGTAACTCCGTTAGGCTTTGAGCTATGCGGCAAGAAAGGGAATGTCGACGGTGGAAGCGAAAGCGACTCAGCAGGCATGGTCTGCGCTGTAGTCGGCGCTGGCGTCGTTGTCTGGTTTGTCGACGGCGCCGGACTCGGCTCTCGAATCACAGGAGTCTCTTCTGGCTCGCTCGTTGTCTCTGTAGGCTCTTCAGATTCAACTGGCTCCTTTGATTCGGTGGGCTCTTCGACTGTAGGCTCTGGCTTGTCCTTTGGAGTTGATGGCACCGACGAATAATCAAAGGGTGGCGGAACAGAATATTTAGGCAAAACAGGTGGTGGTGCCTGAGATATAGTTGATATTAGAGGCTGCGTCGCGTAGTTCGCTGGCCTTGGAGGTGGTGGAGGAGGCGGAGGAGACGAAGATGATGGAGAAGGCTGGGTTCCAAAGGGCAGACTGCTGGTTGGAAGTGTCTGTTCGCCAATTACAGAACCAGAGACAGAGAAGCCCCCAGGCACTGGTTTTCGAAGCACCGAACCTTGGCGCACAGTCGAAGGAGGTGGTGGTGCTGCCTGTGATGAAGCTTCTGTCGGTGCTCGGGGACCAAAAGGATGATATCGAGAAGCCGACACATCAGCAAAGTTTCCGCCTGCCACCGTAGGCGACCATACAAAATCAGATGAATACAACGTCTCAACCGCCTTTGGTGGCTGTGGGGGAGGTGGAGGCTGCTCCTGCTGCTGTTGTTTCTTGTTTTCAGATTTAGGCGACAGCTGGGGTTTCAGACTTCCAAATACTGATCCAATGAAAGACTCAGATTGTTTGAGAGTCAAAAGTCCGCCTCGGCTTAATTGGGTAGATGCACCTGCAGGAGCTGAAGCAGCGGCGGGTGCAGGGACAGGTGCGGACACAGAAGGAGGTGCAATCTCCTGAGGTCTCGGTGACGGCGCACTCATGTGAGACACTTGACTCCTACCGAAATCGTTTGACTGAATAAACATGCTAGCTGGTCTAGTTGGTTCAGACGTTGAAACTATATCAGGAGTCTGACTTCGTGAAGGAGGAGCAGAGGTATACGGTGCGTCGACCTCTGCAGAAGTGGACGATGTTGAAACTTTTCGACGCCGCTCATGAGGAGCTTGCAGGGACGCAGAAGATGCATCAGCCGAAGTGTTTCCATTAGAAGATGTCGCCGGTGGAATCGAGGACAATGAAGTAGATGAAAAGTTCTTGAACATGGTCTTTATGAGAGCATCATCGTCACCAGTACGGGCAATTACGTCATGGCGACTATTGTCGGCGCTGCGATGAGGAGCTTGTGGTTGAGAAGTCGCAAAGCTAGGAGGTGAATTGTTTGTTGATGAAGCCGACCAAGCGACAGTTGCAGCCGTAGCAGCCGGAATCGGGTTTGGCTTGGTCTTGCTGGGCTTGACAGTGTTGGTTGTAATCTGGCTCTCTTTCTTTGAGTGGCGGGGCCCACGAAGAGTCATGCGCATTGCCTTTTTGATGGGACTCGACGCTCGAACAATTGGTGGCTGAGGTTGAGGAGGCAGATTGCTTAGTGTTGTAGTAGACCCGCCAGAGACGGAGCGTACAGGCTCTGATCGGCTGGTCTTGCGATGGCCAGAGCGTGGAGGCAACTGCTTAGCGGCCTCTTCGAGCGCGCGTTGTTCCTGAATCTGTCGACGTTTCTCGGCACGAAGCTGCTCGTAGACCATCTTGAGTTCGTCGGGGGAGAGTGAGTTGCCGGAGAAGGATTGTGCGTAGGTGTAGACACGATCTTTAGACTGGCGTTCGATGTCGACAATACGCGCGTAGAGCGTGATCTCCTGCGACGAAATCTGTGGACTAGCAATGATTTTCGAGTGGTCGTCTTCAATCCGGGAGAGAGTGTTGAGCCAGCCTTCAAGAGCAGCCTCGCCGTTGCCTTGGGCGTCCTCGTACATTGCGTCAACGAAGGTACGGTAGGCCTCGTCGTAGACTCGCTGGAGGACGGTCTCAGAGGCACTCCGCTTAGATTTCATCATTGTCGCGGCGGAGAAGCACGAGAGCAGGAGAAGAAGGGTGCAGGATCAAGGAGAAACCACCTGATGACAGAAGATGATGATGATTTGAAGAGAGGAGAGAAGGAGGCGTTGCCGGGGGCAGCTCGAGCTTGGGAGGTGCCGTGTCAATAAGATGAGATAGGTACCTTAGAAACTCGTTGGTGATCGACTGTTACCCTCCTTAAAACTTACCCGGCCTGGATCGATGGGCACCGCTGTGGACGTTCTGGAGAGGCGAATACGGGTGTTTGAAGGCTACGAGGGGATGTTGTGGTGTAGATGAGACTATTCTAACAATAGAGGCTGCTGCTTCACAGTGCATCGAGAGGTATCCTAATAGAAACGGAGCTCGAAGGGGCACGGCGCAGGTACACGACGCAGCCTGAGCTCAGGCTTCTATGATTAGAAGAAGCAGCTGCGGCACAAGGCTACGTCATGGGGCGTCATATCAGGCAGGAAGGTGACAGAGAGAAAAGAAGGAATAATAGGATATGATATAGATTAATATGCAAGTATTATAGCCAAGTATAAGATAATAAAATGTGTGGAAAAGAAGAAAAGACCAAGACGCCGACGGCAAGAATGCCCACCAAAAACACTGAGGTCAAATGACCTGTTTGTTTCCCTATGCGCTCCAAAATTACACACGAAAAAACAAGAATCGTATAGTCATAAAAAAAATATAAAAACAGCGACATAAATATACAATGATAAACCACTCTAGACAAACATAGTCCGCGAATAAAAGCTGCCGGCTGAGGCTGAGGAAGAGCGCCGCTTCTTCTGGTGTTGCCCTGCCAGCATCGCGCTCAGATCCGCAGCGGCCGATGCCGAGTCAGACGACTCGTCAGAGATCACGCTCTCGCTGTCGGTGACAGCCTCTTCCTGCTCAGAGAGCTGGCGTCCACGACGCTCAAGCTCAGCGTTGAGTCTGCGCTCAGCGTCCTCCTGTGACTTGCGACGCAGCTTCTGGAGATCGGCTTGTCTGAGGCGGTAGGAGAAGGCGGGGACCGATGAGGGGCGGGGATCAGGGTTGTAGCGGGAGTTATACACTTCGTAGAGGCCGAAGCGCGCGTACGAGTCGTCGCGGTGGTGCAGCAGTCCGTAGGTCATGATAGTCGTATAAGCAGGCGTATAAGAAGGTGTATGCGAGCATGAGTGAGAAAGAGAGACAGAACGGGGGGGACCAGGGCAGTATTTATTTATTGCGGGTGCGCGTGGTACGATCTGGTCCGAAGGGTTAGCAGCGGGACAGCAATTAGGGGGGTTTGAGTGGTTTAGGGGGGTTGAGCAGCCGCAAGCCACCAAACCGCCTTCGTCTTCGCAGCTGAGTCGGCGCTGCCCCGCACGCACTACGCCACTGTGAGTTTCTCGTGACGATGATCTTTGGCAGCTGAACAGCCTGCACAGCTGACGAAGGTCTGCTTAGCTGCTCAGTAAAGTAGCAGCAAAACCACTGCTCTCAAGGCTGCCTGCAGAAAACACACAACTCCTGGCCCACCGCTGCACGTCCTCATTCGGCAGGGAAACCCTATTTCCCGTGCCATTGCGTCTTCAGGTTCCAGCTTTGCCGGAAAAATTCTGCTAACCAGCTCCCTAATTGTCGTTTCGTAAACATCCACAAACATCCAGCCTGCGGACTTGTCCGTCTGGACCGTCTCTTAATGGCTTTTCTGCCTATCACGCCGATATCGACTGTTTACTCGACTGCTCGCTCATACTGACGTGTCTGTTAACGTCTCGAAAGTTTTCTCTCTCATCTCGTGCATCCATCTCATCTACTTGTCCATTGTACATCTCAACACACATTCTCTATGTCTTATATTGCACTCTTACACTTATCTTACATGATCAATCCTCATAAAAACTTGCCCTTACTAAACCGCGAATCAATACCGCCTGCCCGCTTAGACATCTCACTAATACTCGACGCACTCATAATCCTACCTCCACTAGCAATATCCTTCTCGTAGTCAAAAGCTCGCTTACTCGGATCGTCGGGCTCGCTGCCCTTCGCGCCCATACCCTCCTGATGTTGCTCGAATAAACTCTTGCCTCTGTTCTTATCGTTATATTCCTTCACCTTCTTTTCCATCTCTGGATCTCGAACATTTGGTGGCCGATCAGGCCCAATAGAGCCACCAGATGATGGCTTGGGTCGCAATCCCAGCAATTCCTCACCAATACGCTTCTTTCGCTCAGCCTCAGTCTCCATCCAGCTACCATCCGCTGTCTTTGATCCAGCCGTGGCCGCTGCCTTGACCGACAAAAATTTCTTGTTCTTCAGTTGTGTTGGATCGGCTTGTGAGCGTGCCCAATCTTGCTCAGATGGAGGCACTAGCATCCACTCTTCACGTCCAGACGTACGCGCTGAAGATGATATCGATGATGACGACGCTCGCGCTGCGTTCGCAAGTCGCCGTCGCGCGTCTTCTTCTGCCTGCTTGATATCTTTTGGTAATATTGGTCCTACTTCATCGTCGCTAGATTCACTGCTGCCGTCTTCTTTTTCGCTTGGTGATCTCAGTTCTGCTATTACTGGTTCTGATACTGTTGATTCTTCCTTATCGACTCGCGCTTTCTTTGCTACTATACTTGTCTTATCATCCTGTTCATCCACTACCACTGTCTTTGCTCCCTCCACAGACTGACCCTGAGCGGCAAGTTTCGCCTCAGCTAGCCGTTTTCGCTTAGCTTCTCTTGCAGCTAGAATATGTGGAGGTAACGACGGCCCTGCTTTCCCTGTCAAATCGTATCAGTATATCGCTTTGTAACATTTCTCTCGCCGTGATCACTCACCACTCATCGTGCTAGTCTCCTGTACTATCAATCAAATTATCAAAATCAGTATTGGCTACTTTATAACATTAAAGGCCGCTTCCTCTTCTCCCACGTCGAAACAATATGGAGAATCGATGATACCAAAGTGCGCCTCTCGAAAACTTGATTGTCCCAATAGCATTCACGTGATCATCCTCCAGCTCATCTTCTTCTCGGCATCATCTGCCAATTCAAGGACTACAAGGGCATTCATAATTTTAATGATTCAATTCAATTTACCAAAGGGATATACAAGTAGCGACAATATAGCCAGCAAAAGCAAGCTTCCAAACATTAACAATAAAGTCAATAGCAAAACCAGGCGCTCCACTGCACCAAGCACCAAACGCTGAGCGCAATACAAAAAGATAGGTCTCAACAAACCAAAATGATATAAAACCAAACTCCAGAACTAGAACTCCAATGCTCCATCGATAAAACAGTATTCAACTCTACAGTTCTCCTGATCAGAAGGCTACACAGTTGACGCGACTTGGTAGACCTCCTCCTTAGCAGTGCTAAGCAACTTTCCTCTCTCGATAACATAATCAAGCTCGCTCATCAGCGCGCGATATTGCTCCGCCAGTTCAGCCTCAGACAACAGAACTTTGGCGGGAAGTGTAGCTTCCTCGGTGGTAGGAATAAGAGATTGAGGTTGTTCTCTCTTGCATGTCGTGTCGAGCTTGAGGGGTATTTTTGTGGCCTTGGATGGATTAAGCACGACAATCGTCGCAACCTCCTCCATGGCAGCAATAGGACCAGCATTCTCGGCAAAGTTATCGTGGTCTCTATGCTCGGGGTATGCAGAAACCTTGAACTTACTCTCTTGAGCGCCAGTGGACTGAGTATTCACAGCCAACGCCTTCGGCTTGAGCGGCACAGGAAGCAGAACAGCAGACTCTGTCTCAGAAACCGTGATTGTAGCTACGGCATTGAGAGGCGGTGCAGGCGAGGTATCAGCCAATGGTTTCTTACGCCCATGAAGGAGTCTCTTCCAATTCATGCCTGCTTTGACTTTCTCCTCAGGATCCGAAGGATTTGAGGTGACAGCCATTCTCAATCTCAATCTCTCGCAGAATCGACGCAGCACAGCAGATAGCCTTTGCTCTGCCATAAGATAGTCATATGACACGGTATGGGTATAGATCAACTGGGGCGGACAATACGAGACGCGTTGCCCAGTCTCTTTCGAGTACAAGATCCGTTTGCCAATAAGAGGGAACTCCTCATCGCTATCTTCCTCGGCAGCAGCTTTGACTGCCCGCTCATAAGGAGTTAATCCGTCATTCGGATAAGCAAAATCTCGCACAGTCGAGATGCTAGTCAGATCTTGACATGCAGTCTGGATGGCAAGACTCGCTGCCGGGGGGGCAGCAACCTCGTCAACAGGAGAGCTCTCGACAGAAGCAGAAGACAAGGTAATAAACTCGTCGACGGAAAGCTGTGATCCTGTTGGATAAGGGGTGCTAGGTCTTCTCTTCCATGCAAAGCGCGGAGACTTGAGAATTCCTGAGGACTTTGGGAGCGACTCTGGCGCAAACAAGACCATGCGGTCGGCATCAGCTCCAACTGGCAAGATCGGGGTAGCGGGGTGCGCGATGAATGCTTCGGCACGGCTAACGTCATCCTTAGCGCGCTTCAAGGCTGGAGAAATGGCCACGGTGGCCGTCTTGGGTCCAAAGATACGGGCAAGCAAAGCTTCAACTCTCTGCCTTGCGGCAGTTTTCCTGGCCTTCTTTGCGCGTCTCTTCTTCTCGAGCTGAGAAGGAGACTTGGGCTTCTTCGCGCCCTTGAAGAGATCCTTTGCGAGGCTGGTCAACGAAGCCTGACAGGTGATCATGTCTTCCGGCATCGCACGAGGTTGCGTTGCAGTGACCTGGGGAGAAGACACGGTCTTCTCGTCGGCCGCATCCTTCAAAGTGGGCGCGTCCGCTACTTTGCTGGCCTTGGTGTTGCATTCGGGGACGTGAACGCAAGCCACAGCGTTACGAATTGCATGAAACGTACGACTGCAGCCATCAATCCAGGATGTCATAAAACCTCCCAGACGTTGAGGACGGCTGAGCTCCATTGCTAGAGATCAGACTAAATGATTTTGATAGGAAATTTGATTGCTGGCAGCTGTTGTGGACAGGAACAAGCAAGGTGGTAGTGGTATAGGGTGAAGAGCAAGAGAGAAAGCGGGCCGGATCATGATAACGGTGGCGGTTTGGAAATGGACTGGGTGATGGCTGTCCATGGCGTCAGCGTGGTCGAGGTCGATAAGCGAAAACGAATGTAGGTTTATACGCGATTTTTCTGGCTTTGAGTCGGCAGGCAATTGGGCGCGTTAGAAACCACCGAAAGTGTTGAAAGAAAGCAGTATTGTGGAAGTTCTCTTATAGCAATACAGTGAATGCAATGGACAGAGTAATCTGGTACGAGAATAGAAGTGTACGCATAACGGCAGAATCCAAAGAGCATCAGATATTGCTAAGAAGGACGAAAGAACGCGCTTCAGGCTAAGCAAAAGTAGTAAAATAGAGCAGAATAATTGATAAATCTTACTACAATCTCCAACAAGACGATCTCTTTAAACTATCTCATGCAAATATCAGAATTTGAACACCAAGACGCGTAAGTTTTGTACCGCTGGCGCGTTAATTCCAGGCTGACAGAGAACAAAAACATTGAAGGGGCGTGACCTCGCGCGTGCAACGTGTGTGACGCCCGCACAACTTTCCGAACTGGGTATACTTAGTGGGCAATCATCTCTCCAGCGTTTACTCTGAATATTTGCGGTTCGGAAAATATTTTTCTATGCATTTGTGTTTCTGAATACTGGTTATCTTTATTCATTGATATAAACCTGAAAACAGATAGAAAATGTAAGTACAATTAATGATCTACAAAGCGCCGCGGAGATTAACTTGCTTTACACAGGTCTCGAAATGGCGGTGGTTCCCGTGTCCGTGGACCGTATGTATTCTTTATAGCTAAGAAATTTAAAATGTTTCTGGTTTCTGATTTCTGGGTTTTCTGAATAGAAATTCAGCTCTGACGGAATTCTTGCGTGTAAGTGATGCTCTGTTGCGGGAAGTGCTATTCGGAGATTGTTGGCACGAGAGACTACTTCAAGAAAACCATCTAATTCGAACATCTGAATAGGAACGAGGAATTGATGCTCTTGCAATTCGCAACAGATATGAACAGTCTCAACGAGAACAAGAGGAAGAAGCGAACGGTGTCACTGAAGAAGCAGGGATTGTAACAGTCAGCGGTACAAACCGAAGGCGTTCAGGCAACAGCACTCCAGAGCAGATATCTGCTTCGCGACAAAAGAAAAAGGCAAAGAAGAAAAAGCGTGACGAGGAAGATGAAGATGATGAATTCATACTTGATAGCATTGCGAGACCCAAACCTGGCCAGATTGAATTTTGCGCAGAGTGCCAGAATCGGTTCACAGTCACAGCATATTCCAAAGCTGCTAAATCAGGTGAAGGATTGCTATGCCACTCATGCGGATCAAAATATGCTCAAGAGGAGAAACAACAGAAGAAAACACAAATCTCATCACGAAAGAAGCGTAAGTCTTTGGCCGCTGCGTTGCTCGACAAGCAAGTTGTCATGGTTCCCAAGTTACAGGATATGTGCATCAAGATTATCGCCAAGTACATTGACGACGTTGATGTGCTGGGTGATATTGGCGAGTTTAATATGGACAAAATTGCCCGCATTCTATCACGAAATCGTTCATTGAAGGATAATACGGTCAAACTGTTCCTAACACCAGCCGTCAAAAGTCTGCGATTCTGGGATTGCTCAAGTAAGATAATAATTTGCTAGTAGTTAGGAATCGAGGATATTAACCGCTTTTTAGATTTGTGCTCCGATAGTTTTAAACTGATTGCTTCCTTTTGCCCTCAACTGGAAAATCTAACCTTATCTATGTGTGGCCAAATGACAGATAGCGTTGTCGATTATTATGCCGAAAAACTGCCGCATCTACATTCGATTTCACTCAATGGCGCATTCTTGATCCGAAACCCGTGCTGGATCAATTTGTTTAACGCGCGTCGATCTCAGCTTAGACAGATATCAATTGCGAACACACTAAGATTTGATCGGAGTGCCTTGCAAGCACTTGTTGATAACTGTCCTAATTTAGAAGAATTAGCTTTGTCTCGTGTTGGCAATCTCACGGCAGATGATATTCCTCTACTGTTAAATCTTACAAAGCTGAGTTCTCTTGAATTGAGCTATATGAAAGAGGCTCTTACTGATGATAATGTCATTGATATTTTGAAATCGGTTGGTCCTCAGCTTATAACTCTCAATCTCGACGAATGTGCAAATCTTTCAGACAAAGTGTTACTTGAAGGTATTAAGCCACACTGTGAGAGACTTCAGACTCTGTCATTAGGCTTCGGTGAAAATTTCACAAACGAGGCATTCGCATCGTTATTCAAAGACTGGGAACTTAACAATGGTCTTATCAACGTGAGCATTATGCGCTGCGTGAATATCGGTGATGAGGGAGTGCAAGCTATGATTGAACACTCTGCAAAGACATTAGTCATTCTTAACCTGAACTCTGTCTACCCGCTTACTGATTCCACGTTCCATTTCATTGCGACTTCAGATTGTGAGTTTTTATCGCAGCTTGATATTGGCTTCGTTCATTGCGTGGGTGATAAAGAGATTGAGATGTTGAGTGAGAGGTGCCCTTCGTTGCAGTTGATTGAGGTAAGTGTATATTTTTGATTATTGTGAGGATTATGATGCTAATTGATTTGAATTTAGGCTTATGGTAATATCCGTATTACGGAGGTTGCAAAGATTAAACGAGGAGTCCGTCTCATTGGAAGACAGAGTGATTCCATCTAATTTCCTCTGGAGTTTATCTGCCGATTTGGCTAACGGCTGTCATGATTGTAATGATGACGCTTGGAATTCTTTAAGACCTTTTTTTTTGCTGAAGCCAATAAGATTATAAGTTTATTAGATATTCATTATTACGTCGTAAGTGATTAAACGGTGCTGAAAATGCAACTCAAAAGCATTGCAAGTTAAAATAACCACATCTATACGCCACCCCGATTACCATTATCAAACTGGAACAATTACATATCCTCCCAAGAATCACCCACCCATGAGTTTATCAACTTCAATTCCTCGATACCTTTAGGAAGAAGGGGAACACAAGGAATAATACTATCTGAAAGATCCAGGACTTTCAGACGAGAAAACCGTCGTAAATCCAGTGTGGTTTCATCTTCAAGTTCTTCGTCTTCACTCGCATTTTCAGTGCTGAAGAACTCTTCTTCATGATTGTCGGTGAAGAAAACTGGATTTGAAGGACGAATTCTGCTTCGGCTTGAAGTACTTGTGCGCCTGGCTGAGCTGCTTTTTCTGCGCCCGCGAAAAATTCTCTTCTTAAGCCCATCTTTCTTCAATGATCCATGAGCTGCTTGTGACAATACCATGCAGGAAGTACATCGAATACACTCAATCGCTGGCATAGATTCTAGTAGCTTGCTTAATACTTTCTGCAAGACGACGACTTTATGCTCCTTTCCTGCGCCTACAATCCGGAATTCTTGCAGCTTGGGGAGGACAGACATGGATGGAAATAGCGTGTTCCCGCCCATTATATTCCGTACGTGGAAGTTCGGATGCAAGTCATAGTAAAACTCTAGAGTGATGAGATTAGGAAACCAAACAGTCATAGTCGACGGATTAGTATGCGAACGCGATTCGACTGGGTTTGGTGTGCTAGCACCAGACGATGAAGCTGATGAAGAAGCACTGAGACTGCTCCGAGCCATGAACTTGACTAATTGGGCGGCAGTCTCGACAGGGACAGAAAGGTCGGTCAGGTTATATAGGACTGAGACGTCAGGCAAGATAATTTGAGCAGACCAACTTTGGAATACTGTGTGCGCGCAGACATTGAGTGAGAGCACTTGTAAGTTTGATAATCGTGAAGTGACTTGCCCGGTTCCTTCCGGAGGGCTGTTGTATGTTATCAAAGTTCTCCAGAAAAGCATTCGCGTGAGCTCCCAAAGTTCATGGTAATGGTCTGACGACCAATTTCTCGGTAGGATAATAGTATGTACATTTCCACGCGACTTTTGAATCAGCTGAGAAAGAGTTGCAGAGTTTAATGATAATGGAGCACAAGGTCGCAGACCATTTGGCGTTATTGTGGTGGTGAAGTCAAGATAGCTGTATGCAGCAGTGCTGCAATTCATATAGTCTGATACCTTATCGTCCCACTGCTTCGAAACTTCCCGCAACGTAGTCACGAACGGGAATGGCACAAACGTCAGAATCTCTGTAAACAATTCTGGAGGCAGATACTGTGCTGGATCCAATTTCAAGCTCAGTTCTTGCGTGTCGTCTGCTCTGGGTGATAGTGGGAGCATATTCGAAGATGGCGACGGAGGAAAGGAAGACGCGGGTGTAGGACACGACACCGACGCTGCGGACGCCGCCGAGCTCCAGAAAACACTCTCATTGTCTCGAGTCTCAATAAACCTATAAGCTGTATAATCCATATCCCAGAAACGTAGCCAGTAGCAACTACTGCTTAGAACTATGGGCTTTGGCAGTGTCGCGGGGGGAGAATATTGAATTGGTTGGGAGTTCTGGAGGGTGGCAACGCCGCACACCGTGTGTTGTGCGTCTGGATAATTATCTGTTCCGACAAAAATAAATACTCGCCACAATTAATATGTTAGTGAAAGGAAGTGTGTATAGTATTAGTTTATATTCGAAATCTACATGTTGGAGTGTGTATAGCGTACGCCATTCAAGAAATTAGAATGGAAACGAGGATGCCATATCGTCCTTGGTCGTCAGTCGATGTCGACCGGAGCAGTGGGTAGCTGGCACGCGCAGGAATTGATCATCCCACAAGATGCAGGCTAGCATCTGCACTTGTGAACGATGATTGATTTTATAGCCTAATGAAAGACAAGATATTCAAGGATTATGTGCGAAGACAACATAGGCTGGAATTGATAGATGATCCTCGCGCCGCACATATCTGGATTTGTCCACGGTCGATATTGCAGCAAGTATATTTGCGCCAACAGCCTATATTGTGGGGTGTATAGAAGCTTAGTTTAATATTGATATCGATGTCTCATGAGGAATCTATAGGCTAATTAGCTGTCCCGAATCATACAGCTCACAGGAATCATAACAAAATTCAGATAGGAATGTCGAAACGAGACGAAAGTAGTACTGCATAATTGACATGTGATTGTATGGTAGCGGTTCTGAAGATCTAGTTATTTGATACTCTTTCAGGATCTGTTATCGTTGGATGATTAGCTGCGACTCTTTGACTCGTCCCCAACTATTCTTTGGTTCTCCAAATCGTATTTTGTGAAACAACGCAACCACATAGATTCATATGTTCAATAATGCTATTAGGTGCAAGCCAAGTCGATAGGAGATATTGTCCTCAGTGATGGCACAGCAAAGTCAATGCAATATTCTCGAATGATTCTGGCAAAATAGTATGGTGTGTATTTCAAAATAGGTAATTAGATCTGTGCACGATCTTTAAACGATCTTCGCAGGTGTGCTAATTGTGATATATAAATCCATAATCCCAAGAGAAAGAGGTATGGATAGCATGCTTGATACTGTATCCGGAGAGACAGATAATACACAGATATGGTATCAGGTAAACAGCAATGCGTCGTGTTCCAGCGGTGACAATGATTAGCGCCAAGACAGTCTCATATCCGGGGAACACGACGTTTAAGAGCAAATTTGAAATTCCACATCAAGTTGAGCAAATCAAGGCCCTTGAGCAATTTGCTGGTACATATTACAGCTTGTTTTATTTAGAATCCTGTTCATTAACCAGGGTCTCGTAGTTTTAGACCGAATAAAAGAGAGAGAGGCCTGAGCACGACTAAGCTCAATCGTGACTGTGGCATTTCTAGGGCTGAGCGGGTTTTAGACCCCTGCGTAGCATTTCAAGCCGAAATGCACGCACGGGTAACAATTAAAACAGGAGATTTTAAGAGCCGGGTATGCTGTATAATCAAGTTGATGAGCTGAAGCCGGCGCTGGGTGGAGAGAGAGAGCAAGCAGTATCACGAGATGCTGGGCGGTGGATACGCGCTTTGCAGACACTAAGAGAGTTGCTTTTGTCTCCCGTAGGATTGATGTAGCGTATTGAGCAGCAAGAATATAACCTGGCGAAGCAGAGGCC
Source organism: Myxozyma geophila (assembly GCA_030571195.1). Classification (NCBI taxonomy): domain Eukaryota; kingdom Fungi; phylum Ascomycota; class Lipomycetes; order Lipomycetales; family Lipomycetaceae; genus Myxozyma; species Myxozyma geophila. The sequence continues at coordinate 380,459 of JAJLXK010000002.1, forward strand.
TCACACAAAGTCAACGAGGCACACAGGGCGACCAACCGGAATGACTGGGATACCCCAAGATCAGAAGTAATCCACACGCAATATGACGGTCGCCAGCGGTTGAACGGCGCGTGATAATCAGATCCGAGCTGATAAAACACCCGAATACGGACTGTGAGACGCGCTAATTCTAAATTAGTAAAGCGACGCTTCGCTAAAGCTTAATCCGGAAATCTGCCAGAGAAGTGCTTATATCCAGGAACACACTGATCCCGGGCGGGATGCCTATCGCAAAGGCAAAATATATGGATTTGGGCGGAGTAGCAGCTGAAGATGCGTCTGAGCAAGCTGCTGCTGAGATTCGCGCCCCCAGCGGCTTACAGCGCGGGCAGCAGCTTATGCTGATGCGGATTCGGTATTGAGTCACAAGAGGCGTCAGGAGATGTGAGCGCGCCACTGCGGCCAAAATATTTCTCACTGACAACGCTCTAGACGCGGCGGGAACTCTGAGGACAAGAGCAGCAGGGCAGGCAGCAGCGCGAGACCGTAGAGCAGCAACGACAGAATAGACAGTAGACAAAGACAAAGCAGGCAAATAGTCCTCAGACAGATGCACATTCCTGCCGGTCGCGGCAAGCGGGTGGGTAGAGGGTTGCTGGCCGTGGTGTGTGTGCACTAAGTGTTTTGTCTGGTCGAGACCGCTCATTAGCAATCGCACGTGTAGGTGGACAGCCCTGATAGCAACAGTGCCCCATGCGCAGGCATACTTACTCCCAGCCTTCTCCCTCTTCTTCTCCTCCTCCGCATCGTTCCTTTCCTCAATCATCTTCGCCATGGCTGAGGCACCGCTCGTTGGACGTCCCTTTTCCCGGGTCTTCGTGCCCACCTACAACGCCATCATCGGCTTCTTCTTCCTCGCCGCTACCGTTTCGTACTTTTACAAGCTGCACTTCTCCAAGCGCAAGGTCGGTGAGAAGACCCCTCTTCTCTCCGGCCAGGCTATCGCGCCGGCCAAGGGCTTGAACCTCATGTACCGCAAGGTCCGTTCGGTTCTTCTCTACCAGCCTGCTGGACGTTACCTTGAGTCCAACGGAACCATGTTCGTCGTTGCTGCCTTCCTTGGACTTAACTGCTTCTACACCTTCTACCGTGAGTTGCCTTCAATAGAAGTCGCCACAGCCTGACTCTGCTCGACCCGCTGTAAACATCTCTCTGTCTCGACAATCACGAATACTGTTCACCGTCAACATTATCTAACATGTAAAATTTTATCTGTCGGCTTCAATATCAAACTACCGTATCATATCAGCTTGAGAGTTTACTGGAATCTTATCCGTCAGGCTGTGTGTTTGATTCAACATGACAACCATGCTAATCCTCTTCTCACAGCCTCCACCGCTACCCGCGCTGAGTTCTTCACCGCTTCGGTTTTCGGCAACCGTCTCGGACTTGTTTCCGTTGCCAACATCCCCATTATGTTCTTGCTCGGCTCCAAGACTGGTCTTCTTGTCCAGTGGACCGGCTGGTCCCACGAGGGATACAACATCCTTCACCGTCATGCCGGACGTGTTGTCTGTGTTACCGCCATCGGCCACATCATCGCCAACTCGCTCAACGGACGTACTCTCGGTGAGCAGGTCACCCGCTCTTCCCGCATCGGTGTCGGCGGTGGTCTTCCCGGTCTTGCTTTTTTGATCATCTTGATCACCTCTTTCGCCCCTGCCCGTAACAAAGCCTATGAGATCTTCCTTTACGCCCACGTTTGGTTCTTGGTCGCCGGTATCGTTCTCTTGTACTTCCACTACGCTCGCTGCCGTCCTTACTGCATTGCTGCCTCCGTCATTTGGCTCTGGGACAGATTCAATCGCTACAAGAATGCCCAGCACGTTGTTGGAACTGCCACCGTTCTCTCCGGTAACACCGTTAAGCTCCAGCTTAACCTCAAGTCGACCTACCGTGATATCCACTGGCAGACTGGCCAGTACGTCTACATCTCGGTCCACAAGCTTGCTCCCTTCCAGGCGCATCCTTTCACCATTGCCTCGCCCCCTACTGCTAACACTCTTGACTTGATCATCCGTGCCCGCAGCGGTTTCTCCAAGACTCTCTTCCTTGCTGAAGAGCAGGAGCACAAGGTTACCTTCCACGGTCCCTATGGTTCGCCCCCCAAGTTCGATGGCATCTCCAAGGTCATCCTTCTTGCCGGTGGTGCCGGTGTTGCCTACTCTTACCCCGAGGCTGTTGAGCTTGCTCGCACCATGCCTGACGTCGAGATTGACTTCTTCTGGGTTATCCCCCAGCGTGACTTCGTCTCGTGGGTCGACATGGACCCCAAGTACAATGTTGACTTCAAGGTCTGGGTTACTGCCGAGCAGGGCCGTCCCAACATCGACCAGTATGTCAAGGACTCGATCGCTGCTGCTAACGGTGCTCCTTGTGCCGTCGCTGTCTGCGGTCCTTCGCCACTTGTCCGTGCCTCGCGTAACGCCTGCTCCTCTCTTCTGTGGAACGGTGTCGACGTTGAGTTCTACTCTGAGAATTTCGGCTGGTAAGCGGTTTAGTAAGAAACTTGTATCTTTAGTTTGTTATTAGATCGTGTTAAAATTATCACTGAGAGTCTCATGAAATTATGAATTATTCTTTTTTTTCTTTATTTTCGGTTTTTTGATATGCGTGGATGATTTTTTCTTGAGATGTGGAAGATAATGAAGTTGATTATAGAGTTGCTTCTTTCATTTCTTGGTATCAGGGGTTTATTTTTTTTTGGGAAGAAATACATTAACATCATTGGATTATCTTTCTAAATTTTATTTTAGAGCTGTGTATCTAATCGTCAAAGACGTCCTGGCAGCAGTCAGTTAGGGTATGTCTCTACTGAGCACTTGGATAAAGAGTTGATAGTGAGAGATTGGAGAGAGAAAGGAAGTCTAGACCGCAGTGAGAATGAGGTACTTGTCATCTAGCATCGGAGGATGCGACAGGTCGCGTTTTTCCGTTGAATCACGTCACATGTAAAACAATGCAACGAAGACAAAGCATGTGCTTATAAATGCATTGATACGATCTACACAAACATGCCTGGCGAGATCGTGGGGGTGTAGTTTGCGGGCGGTCGTCACGGGTGTAAAATACGAGCGTTGATTGGACATTACTTCTCTGCATGACTGCATTCTCATAGCAGCAGCGCATTATCAAGTAGTTGTCTGTATTACGATTACTGTATTATGTTATATCATTCAATATTTTCAGACATGCGATTAGAAATGTGCGCGTAAGTAAATGTATGTCTGCCTTGAGGCTTCTATGGGTGGCTCATAACTCTTTCGCGACCGTGCACTGCATAGCGTCCATTTGTCTGGGTGAGACGTCATCGTCCTTACCCCGGTTTGTATCGCAAATTCCATTTCGTTGATAGCTCCAGTCAATTTGAACTGCAAGAAAGATACGAAACAGAGGGATGACTACTTTGGATGAAGCTCTCGAACATATGACGCAGCTCTCGAGCGATAACTGGTGTTCGATCTTATCTGATTGATCTGATGAGTTAATTAATCGATAAGCTGCGTCCCAATCTTCAGTGTAATCCTAGCTAATAATTTATTCCTTCCTGTAACGTCAAAAAATCACTTAATTCACTACAAACATTATTCTGTTTGCAAACCATTAGAATGTTAGCAAAACATAACTACGGCCAATCGTTGGACAGTAATTTTCGACTCGGGCTTGTCTGTAAATTTGCTCGTCGAATTTGCTCAGCGTAATCAGATTCGCTCACAATCTGCAACGCGGCTCATTTGTGATTAACGTTGTGACCTCGGATTGGGTCACATATCACAGAAATGTGATCTGTTGATTCAATATAAGCATCCCAGATCTCAATATTTCGCGTTTGCTTTCCTGACTCCTCCAGCTTTCAAATGGCAGACTATTCGTTTCATGAAGCGGAAAATCTAGAACAAGACATTCTTACGTATGCCAGAGATTTTCACTTGGCGGTGGATCATGCAGATCTCTCTCGTTTTTACAGGCTGTTAGTTACAGATCAGTGTTCATTGCCAGTACTCTCGGATAGAATATGGAATCGCGATTCCAACCTGCAAGATAGTCTAGAGAACAGTGACTATATGAATGCAATCAAAGAAGAAATTATTGATCAACCGCCTAGTCTTTGCGACTATATTTCTCAAATCGAACAAGATCAAATTTCAGGCTTACGACAATTTCAACAGCCTGATTATGTTAGATTCTCAGTCTTCTCGTCGGCATCGTCGAATCTAGTAACCGTACTATACCTTGAAGAGACGATATTCAAACGGAATGAATTGCCCCTGAAGAGGTATCTTGAACGAGTCTCGCCGTATGTGTACATGGGTGAGATGCTGTCAAACACACACTTCGAGCACAAAATGAGAGACGCAGAAATCAGTGGCAGTAAAAAACGAAAAATTGATTCGATTCTTTCCGAAGAGAGATTCCAAATGAGTTCTACGGCAATGGATTTGTTGACTCAGATAATTCCAAAAACAACAGAAGTTGATTTCACGCCAGCAGAGAAAGGGTATACCTGGATGTCGTCGCCGCTTCTTCCTAACTCTCCGCTGGCACAACCACAAGAGTTATATGAGCCTTTGATACTAGACCAGTCACGAAGTACGCCAAGTTCTTACTCAGGTCTATCTATGTCTGAAACGCTCAGCACTCCTCCTACTTTTCTCCCTGTGAGTTCAGTACCTTCCAGCAGCCAGGGAGTTTCTGCGCTCCCATATTTCTCAAGTCCTATGTTGCCTGCCTGTGGACTTTCAATCCACTCTTCAATGCCTGATCATAATGAAGACAGCAGAAAACGTCGGTACCTTCATCTACTGTCCCAGACAGAGCCAACCGAGTACTCCAAATCTCGTGATGCCAGTCGTGATAATCTCATTCAAACTAAGCTATCTCTTCACGCCGACCAAGCTAAATCGGCTTTCGAAAACGAACATCTGATTCAAAATGAGCAGCAGTTACGTATGCCCTTTCCTGCTGTGAGAACTCTTGAGTCAGTCATGGAGCGGAAGCAAAGACTAGCTACGGGCTATTTTACTATGAGAGAGGTCAGAAGTAAAGTCAGTGAGTGGAAGAAGCCTGCGGTAATCCCAGATTGGACTACTAAGGCTACTATTAAACTGAAATGGAGACCATTCATTGAAGATTTGAAGAGCTTGATTGTTGTGTTGATTGAGGAAGATGAGATTTCAGAAATTGATTTGAACTTGCAGCACTGCTCGGACGATATGACAGCGTTAGATAATGCAGCGTACAAATTGAATCTGAGGAAGATACTGGCACGAGGAGATTGGGAGCTACACGAATCTGTGGATAGTTTCATGGATAGTTCTTTCGAGTATTCTGTCATTACTCATGAGACTAGTCCAGAACCACTGCGCTTCGCAGATATATCTCTTGATGAATTGATTACCACACGAAGAGCAGAATTGCAAAACCATCCTGTTGAAGTATCTTCTGCGGCAGATAATGAATGGCTCAGAGCCTTACCGATCAATCCGTTTGCATTATACTCTTTTAAACTATCAGGACCGACTTCTGAGCAAAATAGTGCAGGGTCTGGCTCTCACGAATTGGAGAACAGCTTCACCAGAGAGGATCGCAAGCTCATAGCTCAGTCAGAGAGGGATCAAGAGCCATATAGTGCTCGTCAAACTATGGACAAAGCAATTTTTAAGCCTACAGTTACTGTTATATTCAACACGCCATTCTTACAAGCCAGTCGAGTTTTATATAAGGATATCGACCAATTCGCAGAAGGTCTGACTATAATCGAGAGGGATTACGGCGACAATCAACCCGATATTTTGGTGTCATCATCAGTTGCAATTGTGTACTTTTCATTCTCGGCTATTCTGCAGAGAGAATCTAATGGGACAATGTCAGCTGTAATTCATGTGCAAAGAGCGTCTACTACGGTTCAAACTTTGCTAGCGGTTGTACAGCTTCCTCCGCTAAAAGCTCTTGAGCAAAGTAAGAACGACTGGAACGCATTGTCCGACTTTATAGCAAGCTTGCCAGGAATTCAAGTCTACCTATTAAAGAACCCGGTCGATGATCATGAATTTGAAGCGCTACGGTGGTTTCTAGACATTTTTAAGAAATTTGGCGGAAAGGGCGATGGGGTGGCTGGAGTTGATACCACGGTTTGCAACAAATAATTTTGAATTGTTTTTTATCCATTTGTGAAATGCACTAACTAGCCGCTTAGTGGGAACGCTTTTTAAGATCAGCTGGAATAAATGGATATGCTGCACAAGAGATTTTAAAGAAATCTAGCCTACCTGATTTTATACGCTGTGACAATGCGGAGAGGGAACAGCAATTTTCAGAACTAGTCGGATTGAAAGTTTTAGTACGAATATTTGCCATGTTTTATAAGACAGTTACTAACACATATGGCATTAGGACTCCTTTTCTAAGGCTGTAAATACTCCACTTTGATGGCTAGCGACGACTACGGTCACAAGATCAATCGAGACGAAATACTGTTGCTTACTGCTAAATCTTGCTTTAATTTACGATACTAGTAGATTTGTCGTTCGAGAATGGATAAATAAATTACTCTGCTATGATGATTGGAATTCCCAAAACGCCGATAATTAAATGTAGCTGCAATGCACTCCCTCGTCTCATTTCCCAAAATTCATGCTATATCCGCCTTTGCCATCTGGTTGCATTTTGAACATATCAGTGCTAAGACCGAACGGTTTTAGAATCCCATTACCCAGATCTTTCAGCTTTGCAATCATTTCCGCTGTTTCAGCCTTCTGGGCTTCCGCAACTTTTGGTTCAAGTCGTGCCATTGCCACCATGTTATCTCTCGTAGGCTGCAGCTCCTGTGCGTGTTTTAGGTCTTCCAATGCAGCTTGTAAGGCAGCCCATGATCCAATTTTTTCATTTGCAGCGGCACGACGGAGTAGGGGTTTCATATAGTCTGGAGCAAGTTTTAAAGACTTTGTGCAATACTCAACACAGTCCTTCCACTTTTCCTGTTTGGAGTAGCATGCTGATATATTGCTGAAAAGAACTGAACGAGGAGTGGCAAGATAGTTCGGGCATACTTTCAATGCAGCGTTGTACTTCTCAATAGCAGTATCAAATTCTTGATCGCCGAAAAATGAATTTCCAGACACTTTTAGTGCATCTGATTCAGCTAATAAAGCAGCTTCTTCTTCTGGAGAGAATTTCTCGACCGGATCAGCAGACTCGTCAGTTGAATCTTGCGAGTCTGCTGCGGCATCCTGAATATCTTTCTTGTCTAGTATTAAGTCTTTTTTGTCATTTTCGGATAATGCAGTCTCACTTTCGTCATCTGACGAGTCAGATAGAGCAGTAATCTGTGATGATGATGTGGGCGCAGAGGCAGTTTGATCTGCTCGTCGTTGTGCTGTATCCATCAATCAGCAATTGAATACCATATCCAGCAAATCAATTATACCATACCTGCCCTCGCAAACGTAGCAAGGTCTTCCAATATCGCCATTGTAACAGCTATCCCACTCAAGCTTCGCTGATACAATTCCTCACAAACACACATGAGAGTGCTACGTAGGGTTCGGGTTCTCCAGTAGTAAGCCCTTCGCGAAGAGGTACGCGACTTTAGCTCTGCAAGATTCTCTCAGGTTTCTATATACTGATTTCGAAGTTTACCTTCTTCGAAATCGTTTACTTTGTCGATATTTGACAGTTTATCTATTTTGACTTCAGTCTACTTTTCTTTCAAGCCTTAAACACAATGGCTGAGGATAACTCAGCAGTTAAGCCAGAGGGAGGCGCCGCTCAGGGAGCCAACGAGCATTTCAACATCAAGGTCACTGATAACAATAACGAAGTTTTTTTCCGTATCCGAAAGACTACTGCTTTAAAAAAGCTGATGGATACTTTCTGCGATCGTCAGGGAAAGAGCAGAGCGAGTGTGCGATTCTTGTTTGATGGCGAGCGTGTGAACGAGACCGATACCCCCGATGGCGTAAGTATTTTCTCGTGTTTGTTTGCGATGATTTAGAGGGTCAGCGGAATACGTTTGTTTGTCGCGATATCTGCGGTTCTGTGATCAATAGTTATTATATATTGGTGTACTCTGGATATATTACAAATTTTGCGGATGATGCGATCTTACTACATGGTCGATCGGTATGACAAGATAGCTAACTTTTCTTACAGCTCGGAATGCAGGATGGTGATATCCTTGAGGTTGTTCAAGAGCAGGTTAGTAATTGTGTTTGTTCCAGATGCAGTCATCAGATTCTAACCTTCGTTGCGTTCAGGTTGGTGGAGCGTTTTAGAGTACTTGCTAGAATCAAATGCTGGTGTGATGGAGTAAGGACTGGTTAATGTTGTGATTTGTATATTCGTTACGTGACCGATCAGGAGCATGTACGTTTTCTTTGACTTTTATAGAAAGCTTCTATAATCTGTCATTTGTCGAGAATCATCATTCAAACACAAGTTTCGCGTTCAATTATGTTCTATTTTATTTTTGATGACCTTTATCCTTTAAAGCAAGATCCAAAGGGTCAACTAGTCACTTCTTTGACTCTTGATTATTTTATGCGAATGTACTTTATTGCGTTGTTAAGGTGGATATCTGGTGAAAACATTCTGGTTTTATTTCCAGCGTCAGGCAGGTCTTGCCATGTAATTCTACTATATATTTTTTTTGTTTGTCTCAGGTTTCATGAAAAAGCTGAATAATTGTTCTTGAAATATTGCTCTATATGTACGTATTGAATGAGTATACAAAGTATATTGATCTAAAACTCTCTTGATCGTTCTAATCGTTGAATCGAATCAAACATTATATCAACACCCCATTTAGCAATCTCGTTTGTCTTTTCTTCTCCAGTTTTCTTGGATCTCTTAACGCTGCTCATCTTCGATTTTAGGAAATACTCGATACCTTTCAAAAGTACGTTGTTGTCTTTAACCTTAACGATGAGATTAACCAAAGCCTTCTCTCCAGCTAATCTGTCTTTCAGTCTTGAAGTTCGAACTCGAATGTGGCTGAATAGCGCAAGCAGAAAGATTTGCAAAAACTCATTCATCTCCTCAGTCGTCGTCAAGAAATTCACATTTTTGAGAACATCGAGACCCATGCGACCTTCACCGACAAGAAGGGCAAAGAATTTTGCATAATTCTTCGTCTTTCGCCGACGTGTCTTTCCGTCAACTTCTCCTCGTCCCATAAATCTGATATCGGCTTCGGCTTCGCTATCGCTGTCTGCCTCATCATCTTCGTCTTCATCCATTTCTCCGTCTAATTCTTTAAAGTAGTCCCATAAACTGAATTGGAATGTTTTCTTCAGTGAGTGTTGTTTGCATAATTCGGAAGACACGTAGGCGTAAAACGGGTTAAAATCTTTCTCATTACCACAGCAATGCAGAACAACCCGTGGAACTTCACGCTCTTGTATCCGTTTCAACTTCAAGCTCATCAATCGCTCGTTTGCATCAACATAATCTTCACTTCCCATAATAGCGACAAAGATTGCGCGACGGATATCCGTGTTCATACGTTGTTGGCGGGCAAGTGCTAGCCAATCAGGCTCGGCTGAGTCCAAGATATCCTTCACAGCAGCAATATCAACATCATTTTCGATAAGATCAGCATCACGAATCTTAATTCCAGAAATACCGTTAATTCCAGAAATACCGTCCCCAGACCAGGCAGCACCGACCAACCACCATTTTCCACGAGTCTCGACATTGCGGATATCATTTAACGAGACTCGAAGTGCTTCTGTGTTTTGTTGCATATTTCCTAAAAACTTTCGCATGCGTGTAACAGACTCATTAGCTATTGAGGAAGTGGATTTTAATCGGTTATTCTTCCAGGATGAGACTGTTTCAATTAAAAATTTGGTACGCGTGCTAAAGTTACGGTAATTAGTAAACAAAATATACGATAAAAAATCAAAAAGTATTACTTTAAGTTCTCCGAAGGGATCTTTTTGACGGCGTCCTGAAGCAGTCTGATAATATCTTTCAAGGCAGCCGGATCGTCGTGACGCAGCTGTGCACCAGAATCTGCTATTTATCAGTAGCTGCAAGACAAAATAATTGGTCAATTAGCTTACTTGTAATCAACTTCAACAGAAGCTCGGTGTTCAATTCTGAGATATCACTCAAGAAAATTCGAATGAAGTCGTAAACCAAAGTACAGCTCACGACTTGAAACGAGTACAACTGACTCAGTAAAACCATCAGGTTGGAGCACTCTTTACCCTTATCAGGATCTTCGTAATGCTTGTCAAAAGTCTCTACCAAAGTCTGAATAAAATATGCACCGAAATCAACGCCAATCAGTTTATATAGAGCAGCAACTAAGGCGCCGTATACGATAACAAAATTGTCGTGAAGAATTGCTCTTTGACTTGTCATTTCAATCAAGATTGAAGTAACAGTCGATGTGACACCCTGTCGAGAGTTGTTAAGAAAAAGCTGTTGAAATTCGCCGACTATTGACGCAACATTGGCTTCAGAGAGTCGATTAAGAAGGCCATGACACTGTCGTCTTAATAGTCTCGCCTCTTCAGATTCGCCCGATGACTCTCCAAGTTTCTTGCGAAGTGAAGGCGGGATATATTTGCCAGCTGTAGAAACTGTAGAAGCAACGGCGGGTAAATATGGATTTTCTCGTTTCTTCGTTGTCGAGTCGGTATCAGGTTTTGTCTCCAAAGTTTCTTGGTCTGATAATTCACTCTCATTTTCACTTCCCGCCTCATCTTCGCTGTCTTCAATTTCCTCTTCATCCTCGTCACTTTCTATCTCGCTCATATCGTCGTCGGGAAATTCGTCATTTTCTTCCTCATCGTCAAGATCGCTATTATCTTGATCGCTCGATGAATCTGTGTATGCGCGTTTAGATTTCTTTGATTTGTCTGCACCAAACATATCGTCTAAGAAACCCAAATCAAGGCCATCGGTTAATCCTATAATTTGTTAGCTTATATCGTTAAACCTCGTTAATACGTCGAACGCACCATCAAGTTCGTCGTCTGCCGCCTTTGGAAGTTTGCCTCTCTTTGTTTTCAGCTTTTTTGCGTAGTACATGATATCCTCTTCATCGCGCTTCAGTAAAGGATCGTATTCCGCTGGCGTTTCCTTTGGCTTTTCAACTTTTCTTCTCTTTACATTCTTGGTGCTGCTCTGCTTTGTTGAGTTTACTGATGTTGTAGCTGTGGCTCCGCTGTTCGACTCTCCACGAACCTTAGGTTTGCTTCTCTGCGAAGGAAGCTTGTGATTCTTATTAAACGGACGAGACATATTTCCAGACTCCTCACTATCACTCTAGATCGAGTTTCAAACAGTGGCTACTTCGTCAAAGCACTGCTCGATAGAATGTCGCTGGGACATTCAAAAAAATTCTGTCCATGCCATCTCTCCGCCGCACCAGTATCAACCCCTGCAAAAATACAGTGCATACTAGTTATTTAAGCCATAAACACGAACCGCGCAGAGCATAGTATATTTCATCCGTTTCTCCTCAATCAGATATCTGCTGTAAGTCAGGCTCAAACGCAGTATTCAAGAGTACAACTTCATTAAATCACATAATGTCATCCAAATCACGACTACCAAACGATGAGGTACTTGATATATTTGATTTATTGGTATGAGATAATACAGAAAGACTAACAATCGCACAGTTTCTAACTCAACTCGGACTACTTTTCAAGAAGCAAGCAGAATCGGGCACAGTCTTCTTGCAGCAAAAGAGATGTAGGTGTTTTTGCCAAGACGCATTGAGTTGAATTGTCAATTGCGTTACTTACTCATGTTCTGATAGTGACTCCCTTTGATCCTGTCGAAAACAAGCACAATCCGAGTCCCACTGACCTTTCAGAAATTACACCGTCTTCGGTTGCTACGACAAGCAGCATGCTATTCAGAGCATCAAACGGAACTGCTGATAAGACCAAGAAGACCAAGATAACAACAATAGTTGAGGCTAATAAGTTAGATGCATTCTGGAAAAAGTACTCGGAAGTCGTCAAGGGCGGTGTCTCGGGACTGAAGAAGAAGGACAAGAAGAAAGCAAAGGGCAAGAAGAAAAAAGGCACTGCTGCTTAATTTATGACCAGTTTTTTTGTATAATACACATAGGGAGTGATAAAGATGGGTTGAATCGGATCCAAATAATAAAAGTTATTTTGCATCAAACACCTAAGCATTACTATATTTACATCTAATGTACATTGTTATATAACGGACCTAAACCAGTCTACTCATCTTCATCGCCAAAGGAAAGCTGGACCGTACTTTTTTGCTTTCCTGGTTTCTTCCTTTTAATTTTCGGTTGTGCGCTGTCAGTAGGCTTCTTAACTACCTTGTCTTCGTTCTGACTCGACTGATCTTCAGAGTCGCTGGCAGCTCGCTTGGCTTTAGTTAGAACCTTGCGCTTCCTACTGCCAAATTCAGATACATTGGCTGACTGTTTAGAAGTGCCTTGTTTTTTAGCCATCGCTCGCTCTTGATCTGCTTGTAATGATATTCGCTCCTCTCTACATTCGCAAGGTAAGCATCAGATCATGAGCAAATATCAGAAAGTAGCAAAGTGTGATCTTACTTAATGTGTGCTAGTGTCTTGCCCTTTTTTATCTGATCAAATTCATCCTTTGTGATAGTCTCTCCTTCAAATATATATTCCGGGACTGTGGTTTCGTCATCGCTGTCTACATCTCGGCCCTGCTGTAACGGATCGCCTGTCTGCAATTTAGACTCAACTGTAGGTCCAGATGGTATTTCGCCTCTTAATATTTGCAAAAATTTAGGAGTTTGCCGTTCTATCACATAATTAGTCTTTCTATCGTTGCGGGCAAATGTACGCGGGAATGTGGTTGATATAGGATATGTGATCTCTTTGTACATACCGAATGACAAGTTCGTTTTCTTCGACATGTTTGAAATAATTTGCGTCAAAGACGCTAAGCCTGGTTAACAGACCCTGATGCTGCAAATATTATAGTATAACAATAAAGATTGCGGGGCAAGCGTAGATGGTGAATTACGTGCTATGAAATTGGAGTATAGCGATGATTTCTCTAGATGTGTGTGAGCCCCTGACTTGAACTAAATACAGCCGCGACAGTGCACGCTTTCTACACATAACTACCTAATTTATGAATCTACGTAGCTTTAAACCGTTCTTATTTTATTATTAGTATTCCTAGTAAATAATTCTGTATCTTATGAGCTGCAGCTACACGTCAAAGCCTGCATTCGTCGAGGAACATCGCCAATAAATTTCTGTTCCTCGTTGTACTTCTCTTCATCCTCCTCCTTCGTTGTCCAGACTTCTTCAAATGGGTTCAGCGTAAGATGCAGAACGTGTTCGAGTAATTTAAAATTACCATAGCGCTGAACCTGATCAATTGCCTCGTCCATAATCCATGTCCGCAAAATGAAGTTCGGATTTACCTTGTCCATGCGAGCCTTGCGTTTCTCATCGCTACTTGCCTTTTCTTCAACCAATCTGGGTTTGTATTTCTCAAAAATCCAAGTATAGATGGCCTTCGCAGAGTCATCAACATGCGGAACAGCAAATCCGCGATCATGAGTCAGGAATAAACTCTTAATATCTTCTGTTGTCGTTAAGCAACTGTCGTCTTCGTTCTCTCCGGGAAACAGTCTCACACGACCTAGCTTTCTAAAGAAATGGTTAAAATCTAAGGCATGCTCTTTCATAAGCTGAAGAGCAGAGTCTACGATCCCCTCTGTAGAGTCATCGTCTTTAACTGTAGTAAGACCTAGTCGTTTCACAAAAGCTGCCGAGTGGGCCATCTCTAAGGTAGACTTGTAGTATTCACCAGTATCCTCAATGATTCTCTCAGCTTTAGCAACAAATGCCTCAATCTTGTCTTCAGGAACTCCAGATTCGATAAAGTTCTCCGGCCGAACGATATCCTTATCCTCAGCAACGAAAAGCTCAGCCAGATCCTCACCGAGACGAACAAGATTCCACCACATGATTGTCGGTGTGTTTCGATACGAGTATCGAAGTCTGTGGTCGTCCTATCAGAAGCGTAAGTAAACAAAAATTTACAGACCCCTGATATCTACTTTTCAACTTACGTGATTCGGAGTATACATAGGATTATAAATCTACAGATAAAAAAGTCAGTACCTAGGTTTCCAAGAGAGATGCATCCATGCCAACTTACATCCATAAACGCAAATGGACCAAAATCAAGACTTAATCCAAGAATCGATATGTTATCGGTATTTAAAACTCCACTAGTCCAAGAAGTCAGTATCTTTCAAACGAAAATCCCTATATATGTAATACTAACTTCATAAATCCATATGCCTGCCACAGAGCTGTAGTTTCCGCAGCTCTTCGCGTGCTTTCTTTGTAAAAAATCTCGTATCTGGAAAGACCCTCAAAAGCAGCCGGATCACTCTTAATAATATTATCGATTCCTCCGAAAACTTCATCAATACTGTAATCCGCAAGAGCCATGAGAAGCTTTCTATCTCCGCGACGTCGATGAATATCAAAGTTTCCAATGCGGATCCAGCTGGGCGCCATTCGTGCAACGATGGCTCGAGGCTCGATATCTTCACGACGTACTCCTTCATTTGGAAATAAAGAAAGAGATAGGGCTCTGGTAGTTGGGATCGACAAAGCATTTAGAGCTATAACCAGATGTTAGCTCAGAATACCAACATTGAAATCAGAAAACTGACCTTCACTAGCAAGAAATTCTCTGAGACTAGATCTTAACACGGCCATTCCGTCGCTGCAACATAACAATCAGTTCTGGCACCACTAGTGAGGGTTGTGATAAAAAGACGACGTACGCAAATCGAGAAAAAGGAGTTCGTCCAGCTCCCTGTAATTGATTATCAGTATTCTGAATTCATAAAAACATGACGCAGCCTTGCATACCTTCAATTGAACTTCGTAGCGCGCTCCTGTACTAGGATTTGTTCCCTCGAATATACTCATAGCTCTTCCATCTCCCAGCTGGCCTGCCCATTCTCCAAATTGATATCCGCCGTAGACCTGAGCCCAAGGATGGTGCTCCTCAAATATCCGGTTCCCGATCACTAGTTCTTTAAATTCTATTGTGTCCTTAACATCCATACTCAAACCCAGATCTCGCATAGCTGTCTCACTGACTGCTACGAGTTTAGCCTTCTCCAGGTTATGATTATCGGGTCGAACAAAAGTGTAAGCTGCACCAGTTACCAGTCGTGGCAGCAAGACTTCAGGATTTTCCGGATTCCTGGCATGTTCTGGTGTAGGAACTTTAGGATCTGGAGGGAGTCTGTCTGTGAATACATGAGATTTGGGTAAATCAGAAAGCGATACCCCGCCAAATTTGGCTACTCCTGAGCTTGCCATTACTGCAGTTGCTGTTGAGAATTGCTGGCGATGAATATATCGGCGTTGACAAGAAACCAATTGGCGGGCACAAATCGTTATTCCTGCTTTATAAGCACTAAGCATCTAAAATTGCAGCCTCTGCTTTGTGTGTGATCCTCTAGGAGTGCGCAAGGAGTGTATCGAGTATCTGAAGCCGTTCGACCGGTTGCTGAAGGGCAACTACATCATAATGACATGGAGATTACATATCCAGAAAAGACCCTTACCTCGACTATTCGAGTTCCTGGCTTATTGTCGATTTATTCACAATAATGATATTGCACATACTTGGTATTATGCTGTTTAATAAAATAATAAGTATATAGATGTGAAATATTATGAATTTATCGAAGCGTTGATACGCTGTCTTGGTATAGATCATCAGTCTCAGCTCTTGATCATGCCGAGCTTCGTTCAGGCGAACTTCGGAATAGACGAAGGTCTGGTGAATTACATTACACTGATGAAGCAGATCGAATAAATTCCTTTTTATAAACCTCTCAAAATTCCAGCGCAAAAATGCAGACCAAGATCTTATACGCTTGTTAAGGGGTAAATACTGTATCAACTAATGGCTTCGACTGCCAATTCGCATAATACAGTATCTTGCTGACCAGTCTTATCTGATAGCTTTAACGTATTTATTTTATCAGTCAAAAAATAACTAAAGATCAATTTAAGACTGCATGAATAACTTATTATTATTTTCTTGTACTTTCTACAATTCGCATGACAACTCACCGCAGCTACAACAGTGAACACTGCATACAAATAGCGTTGTCGCGTAGTCTTTAGTGTTTCATCTTTTGCGCGTTTGCAGCAAAACAAAGAAACACAAGAAATACAAACACATAATTTACTTATCATGCTGCAGCTGTACTTACCCCGCGATCATCCTGTGCTTCAGTCGAGATACCCGCGAATACGCCAGACTGCGGACCGACCCCGCTCTGCAATCTGCGCTGTCAGGGCATGGCCAAGATAATAGATTGTACGCAATGGAAACAGCCAAATGCGTCTCCGTGTCCGATTGGAGTGGCGAATCAGACAGAAACGGAGCGCGATGTTCGCATCGGCCGGAGTGGGGCGAACAATAAAACAAAACAGATCCAACGCTGCGTACCAGCCTTATTTTTGACCACTCCCGAACGCAAAAAGTTTGACGGTGACACCTAAATTTCAGCTGCACACAAAGAATGTCATTGTTCAAGCCGAAAAAGGCAGTCCTGCCCGAACATTCTTGCTCTGAATTCAGATTGCGAACAGCTTCTTGTTTATTTGCATCTGATGTTATAGACTTCCTGGCAAAGCACCATACTCGATCACGGCTAGTCTTACTACTCCGCCTAAAAGACCGAAAACCGTTGACGGTTTCACTGCCCGCAAGTAAAGAATCTTAAAATAATATGAGCAACTCTAGTCTGCCCCTCTTTGAACCGCCGCCGTTCGTCAGTCGCAGCACTCCCGGGGCACGTGCCTTAGCACTGTCTCAGCTGGTCGATCCGCAATAACTTTCCTCCACTCTCAGCAATTTAAGGTTTGACGCTAGCAACAACTTTCTCCCGTTCCAGCACGCTGCACGGCACCTCGTCGCAAGAAGCTGCTCTGCTGCGGACCGCAAGAGCATGAGGAGACCGCTGCGCAGTATTACGGTCATTATCAGTTGCTGTGTGGGAACTCCACACCGAGTACAGAGGTGTAAATCTTTCAGCAAGAGACAGAAGAATCTAGGCCGGTCTGAGTCGGTGACGAGTCAACCTTCGGCGTATTCGCAGCATTCGCCTCCAAGTTTAACTTCACTACACCGCAAGACCAAATGGTCTTGAGCAACAAACGAAATTTTTTCACTTGCGCCTTGTTTATGTTGTCAGATATGGAAACCTAGTTACATTATGCGTCAGGTGGTTGTCGACGTTTCCGTCCTCTCGAGGGTACGAACCGATACCGCACAAAAGCGCAAATTCCCCGCACAATCTGTACCGCACAGATACTACTCTCCCGGGGAAATCTCGTGCGCGTTTATTGTGCTGATCAGCCGACGAATAGCGGTATCGCCACCCCACAAAATTCGAGAAACACCCCCCCACCATTATGGTTTTTCGCAGAAATATAAGAACATCCTTCCCCGTACTCTATCCTCCTCATCCTCTCTCACACACACACAACACCCCTTTCACAAATAAATATGGCTCCTGTCATCGGTCCATCAGCTCTTACTATTGAAAAGCCTCCGAAGGAGGGAAGCGCCATTCCTGGTATCGCAATCGCAGCCTTTGTTGGCTTTGGTGGTATCCTGTATGGCTATGATACCGGTTCTATTTCGGGTATCCTTGCCATGGATTCTTTCCTCGAGCAGTTTGCTACTGAGCGTCAAGCTGATGGTACTCCATACTTGATGTCTTCGCAATCATCTTTGATCGTCTCTATTCTCTCTGCTGGTACTTTCTTCGGTGCCCTCGGTGTCAGTCAAATTGCCGACTGGATGGGAAGAAAATGGTATGTATCCTAGCATCTAATGTTATATAAAGAACTATTAATACTTACTTCTTACATAGGGCAATTGTTGCTTCATGCTTTGTTTTCTGCTTTGGAGTTGCCCTCCAAACCGCTGCCACGCACTTGCCTCTGTTGACCGCCGGCCGTTTCTTCGCTGGTCTTGGTGTTGGTCTCATTTCTGCCTTGGTTCCTCTCTACCAGTCTGAGTCTTCGCCTAAGTGGATTCGCGGTACTATCGTTTCTGGATATCAATTTGCCATCACCATCGGTCTTTTGCTTGCCTCCGTTGTGAACAACTCTTTCAAGAACAGACCCGATGCCTCGGCTTACAGAATCCCTATTGGCCTTCAGTTTGTCTGGGCTTTCATCCTCGCGACTGGTATGTCGTTCCTTCCTGAGTCGCCCCGCTACTTCGTTAAGATTGGAAAGTTGGATGATGCCCGCAAGTCTCTGGCCCGTCTTCACGGCTGCGATATCGGCGCCAACATTGTCACCGAAGAGCTTATTGAGATCCAGGCCAACAATGAGTATGAACTTCAGATTGGCTCCTCTAGCTGGAAGGATGTGTTCTCCATGAAGGGTCGTCAGCTCTATAGGCTTTACACTGGTTGCGCTCTCCAGGCTCTTCAGCAGCTTACTGGTGTCAACTTCATCTTCTACTACGGTACCACGTTCTTCCAGTCCGCTGGCATTGAGAACTCTTTCACTATCTCCATGGCCACTGCTGCTACTAACGTCGGATCCACTCTCCCTGGTCTCTACCTCATCGAGAAGATGGGTCGCCGAAACTTGCTTATTATGGGAGCCGCTGGTATGCTTGTCTGTGAATTCATTGTTGCTGGTGTCGGTGTGGGTGCGTCTTCCGATATTTCCAACAAGATTCTTATTGCTTTCACTTGCATCTACATTTTTTTCTTTGCTTCCTCCTGGGGTCCTGTCGCATGGGTCGTTGTTGGCGAGATCTTCCCTCTTCGCACTCGCGCCAAGTCCATTGCTCTCTCTGGTGCCTCCAACTGGCTTCTTAACTGGGCTATTGGCTACGCTACTCCCTACATGGTTGACTCCGGTCCCGGAAACGCTAACCTGGGCAGCAAGGTCTTCTTTATCTGGGGAGGCTGCTGCTCTCTGTGCCTCGTCTTCACTTTCTTCACCATTTATGAGACCAAGGGTCTCTCTTTGGAACAGATTGATGAGCTCTATGCTAACGTTCCCCACGCATGGCAGTCTCGAAACTTTGTCCCCACTGTTGGCTTCAATGTTGAGGAGGGCGAATTTGACGCTGAAAAGGTGAAGGAGGCTGTCCACGAGGAGAGGACTATTGTTTGATTAAGTTGTGTAAATTAATTAGGTGTATGGAGGCGCATTTGTTAGCTGCTTTAATAGAAGATTTCGGAAATATGATTTCCTTAAGTTATCAGTCAATTCAAGTATAATCTAAGTAAATCACAGTAATCTTTACACACTGCTTCAACGAACAGAAACGAGCAGGGGTTCGTTAACACAATGCTCTTTTACATATTGCCTTCTTTGGTACCCTAGACCTGTTGATTATGCGGCTCAGACAAACGGCTCTCGAACTCGATATTTGCAAGAACATCGAATTATATTTTGTAATATATCCAGCTCAATGGCATCCACAGCTTTATCAACACCTCTTACACACATATCGCTTGGGCGCGATGCGGCAGAAATATTCTTTCGAAGCCAGCGATTGCGTGAGTATCATGAGAGCAGCAGAGCCTCTCAGAGTGCGGTTGTGCGTTATGTGGCATGGAATGCACTGGGGAACTTGATAGCTGCTGCCGGCTCTACTAGTTCTGGTGCTCAAAATCTCATAAGAATATGGAATCCGGACAAATATGATGTGAAATACTCGACAGAATTGAAGGGACATTCTCATACAGTTGACAGTGTTGCGTGGGATCCAACTATCGCTGATCGACTGGTGTCTTGCTCGGCTGCGGATGGAACGGTGCGTCTCTGGGATGTACGATCAAAGCAGTCTCTTCAAGTCTTAAAACTAAATCCCAGTCCTCCTGCATTTGCTTCAAATGGAGCTAGGCTGCAAGTAAGCGATGGACCTAATACGGAAGGATCATCAACAGCAGCACTGACCAGTCCGTCGCTTGTTCGATATACGCCTGATGGACGATGGGTTATTATTTGCGGGAGTAGAAGCCGAAGCGTGATGATAGTGGATTCAAACACATTCGCTGTTAGTGAAAATGGCGGTGATGGAGTGTTTAAGGCTAGTGATGATGGTGATGTGACATGCGCAGTGGTTTCATTTTCAGGAACTGTTTTGGCTGTCGCATATTCATCAGGAAAAGTCAGATTTTATAAGTTTGACTCAGAAACTGGACACGTAAAGCACGAGGCTCTATGGGTGATGCATGCGCATCGAACCGGAATCACATGCATGGAGTTTGATCCCAGAGGGACATACTTGGCTTTAGGATCTAATGATTCGTTGGTTAGCATATGGAACACGCAAGATTTAGCTTGTGTATGCACTTTTTCCAAATCAGCTTTCCCCGTCCGGTCACTGTCTTTTACATTTGATGGCGCATTCTTAGCAGTTGCGCTAGAATCTGGAGATCCCGTGCAAATTGTAAGTCGAATGATATATATATTCCTTCTCTAAGTAGCTAATTGGTTTTTTTAGATACACGTCGAAACTGGAGAGGCAATTTCCTCCATTGCAAGAACATCGGCATTTAGTGTACCTTCAGTTGATTGGCATCCGCTTAAATATTGGCTTGCATTTGGTGGCGACCCTATTGGCTTAAGAATTCTAGGGAATCCGGAAAAATCGTCTCATGGAGGTCGGGGAGTGAAGTCTTAAATAATTGAGCACGAGTTTGTCTTGCGATTCTGCGTGATCATAAAGCACTAGTGACTTCAGTTGAACTTTACCAATTCGTGAGTCGGTGCAGCGAGAATTTATTTGACTTGGCTGCGTATCTAGCTGTGCTACTTAGCTCAACTTCAGCTTCAAGAGTCGCTCCAAAGAAGAAGCGCAGAGTGCTAATCCAATGGGTTGCATGGTGATGTCAGAGTTACTACCTGATAGAAGCTAGATAGACGCTGCGTGTGCAGCTTTGAAGCCTCAGAGAAGCTCAATGCTACGGGCGATCCTAGCTCTTGCTCTAATGTGAGGTTAGAGCAACTACTGGCAGCTATATGAATGTAAACCGGCTTCGAATATTATTGCAATTGTTTAGCTCTTGTTAAAAGTATTATAACTAATCGTAAACTGCTAAACTGTATGCGATGCATTATGCCATATAGGACTCGGCGTGCAGAAGCTGGGACGCAGCTGAAGTCTCCAAACCAAAATAAAGATGCCCATCTCAAGTTCCAGCAGCCACACTAAATCTACACTGATGCAATAATCACACACTTCTAGTCAATAATTTCCACTGCGATATTTCAAAGCAGGAGCGAGGAGAAGAAGAGTTTATCAGTGGATGAGCGGAAGAAATAATCCTGGAGAAGAAGCTCGCAGATTCAGGACCATCAACAGATGCGGTATGATCTGAAGGTTTTATTATTATGTATATCCTTACATGTTTTTTCGTAAATCATTTGTATTCTACGGCACTTGTATGAATGTAGAGCTATGTTGACATCAGACCTCTTCTAGAGATCAACTACCGCGCATTTGACAAGTCCGGGTCTGCAGCAGACTATGGATTTTGATTGTCACTGGTTTTCATTAAACGTTGATACTGTAGTTGACAGTCTTCTAAAAGTGCTACTCAAGTCTAAATTTTAAGCCAATGAATACGTTGTTGAGAGCGGGTATACTGGATACATAAACGATAGCTTCATTTGGAGTAGTTCTGATATGTAATCATAATGCCTATATGTCTGCCGTGTTTATATTCTGACTAATATATTGCCGATATTGCTGATTTGGCTGGATATTATCTGTGAAGCCTTATTTTGTATCTGGAGGCATTCTATGGAGTGATTCTTTGTACGCGTGTAAACGAGATAACTCGTGCGGTGATGAATGCACCTAGATGAAACTGAGCAGATTAAGGAACTTAAATAGTTGAATCAAATCCATAGGCTTTGTAAAGTACTTAAGTCTATTTGTTAGTAACTGCAAGATATGACACTAGGTTGAGATTCACTTTTTGAATCATAAAGATCCATTAGCGAACGAGTGGAAGAAAAACTGATGGGGAACGGGAACGACTCACTGCTTTTGAACCCTTTTCAAAATCTGTTTGTGCTATTCATTTGCCGGCAATTTCTTTGCTTGATTAAGATATTTTGATTATTGTGAGCATGTACCTTTTCGTGCCAGATTTTTCCTGAGGATTAGCTACCGAGCACTTCGCGCGTATTGCGTCCTGGCGATGCTCATACTTGCGACCTTATAGAAGACAACTATGCATCCGTTTTTTCAATTTTATGCTTAACGACCTAATAACGGTAATTGAGAATCAATGCCGAACTTGATGATAATGATGTAGTGACAGAAATCTACAGCTGTATAGGCTGGGCATTCGCTACTGACTTGGTATATCATATGTAGCAACGATGCGACAGATTCTTAGGACGCCATGAATCTACCGCAACACAGACCTAATAATATTAGCAATTTTGTATGACAAAAATTCATTTCATGTCTTAGTGCATTTTACGAAAATAGAGCTGCCATCTGCGGACGCAGATCTAGGAGATTGGGTGCAAACGATGCCATCTGTACGAGGCTGCGCAATGCCTGGCATCAGTGGAGTTCTCAAGATGGCCTGGTTTGGCAATTTTACAAACCATTTAATTGAAATGAAACGTCTCAAGCCGTTCTCACGATTACCTATACAAGCTGTGCGACGGTGTATAGTGCGGAGCCACAGTTTAAAGTCAGACTTATGATTAATCTTGATTTGGAAAGTAGTAAATAAATTAGTCATACATTGCGTTATAGTTCCATCTAACGACCGTCGCGCCGACCACGATTACGGCGATAAGAGGGTAAGTGCGCCACAAAGTGTAATAACTACACCAAGAAGACACCATTTTTGGGCTAAACGCTTAGGCCTCGTGGTGACTTTGGTTGAAATTTAGTGACTCGGTAGGTATCCTGCGATTCGTTGATGGCTCTCGGCGGCATTATTCCCCGCAGTTGGTCTCGCATTCATCTTCCCTTCGTTCACCTCAATTGCCTGGCAACGAGATACTCGCAAACTGCCGGTACAGCATATTGTCGAAGACATCAGAATATTCAGCATTGTTTAATTAGAACTATGGCATCGCTTCCTGCACTCCCCGTGGTCAAGGCCATCGCGGCGCACCCCTCCACCAAGACGGCTATTATCCACAACAGCTCGAGAAAATCTTTTGAATATGGATCAATGCTAAAGGACATTGCTCGATGGAGATCTGTGCTGGCTAAACTCGGAGATGCCGCTGCTTCTGGCAAGCGCATTGCCATTATGGGAGAAAACAGCTATCAGTTTGTCGTGTGCCTTCTCGCTGCTGTGTCGCTTCCGGAGACAATCGCTGTACCTTTGTGTCCTTCCCACACTGCTCCTGAAATCACTTATCAGCTCAACGACTCGGACTGCTGTGCAATTGTCGCTACTGAGAGATTCAAGGAGAAATTGACTCCCTTGGTTGGCGAGCGTGAGTTCGTTATCTACGAAGACGTCGTGCTCCCCGAATCTCAGGAAGTCACTGTGGAAGAGGATTCTATTGGAATTATCAACTCTAGTGGTATTATATTATACACTTCCGGTACCTCTGGAAACCCGAAGGGTGTAGTCATTCCCAATGCTACTCTGACGGCCCAAGCACAGTCTTTGATCAAGGCGTGGGAGATCAAGGATTCCGATACATTGCTGCATACTCTTCCACTCCATCATATCCATGGAATCCTCAATGCTCTGCTCGTTCCTTTGCTTGTTGGAGGTACTATTTTATTTCAGTTTCCCTTTGCTGCTGGTCCTGTTCTCAGCCTACTTGCTCATGAGGACGAGACTGCTCCAGCTATCACTATCTATACCGCTGTGCCTACAGTTTACTCTCGTCTTTCGACTCTGTATCGTACATTCACACCTGAAAAGCAGGCTGAAGTTACCGCTGCGATCCCCAAGAGCTTGCATCTGGCCATGTGTGGATCTGCTGCTCTTCCGGATCCCCTCCGCGATGGATGGGCCGAGCTTTCCGGCGGACATCCTCAGCTTCTTGAGAGATATGGTATGACAGAAGTTGGTATGGCTTTGAGTCAGCCTCTGAAAGAAGAAGAGCGTTCTAGTGGCAGTGTAGGCAAGCCTCTACCTGGTGTTTATGCGAGATTGGTGGATAAGGATACCCTTGAAGTATTGTATGAATCCGTTGGCTGGGAGTCCGAGAAATGGCTTACGACTAAGCCAGTCTCTGATGAGGATCAAGTTCTTGGTGAGATTGAGCTTTCGGGTCCTACCATTTTCAAAGAGTACTGGCGAAAGCAAGAAGCAACTGACGGCTCGTTCTCTACTGATGAGAATGGACGTAAGTGGTTCAAGACCGGTGATATCGCTGGTGTTGATGGGGCTGGTAGATGGTGGATCAAGGGACGCGAGTCTATGGATATTATTAAATCAGGCGGTGAGAAGATTTCAGCTTTGGAAATCGAGCGTGAAATTCTTTCGCTTGAAGGCATTCTGGAATGCGCTGTCGTTGGATTGCCCAGCTTGGAATGGGGACAATCAGTTGCCACCGTTCTCGTCATGGCCAATGGCTACCCGCCAATGGAGTTTGCAGACTTGAAGGCCAAGTTGCGATTGCGTCTTACCGGATACAAACTTCCCAAGGAGCTGAAGATTATTGATATGATTCCCAGAAACCAAATGGGCAAAGGTACGAATTAATATTGCTGATGAACTGATAACTATCTCTAACATGTATAATTATAGTCAACAAGAAGACTTTGGTGAAGCAGGTTTGGCCTGAGAAGTTCTAGATTCTTATATGAAAGAATAGACGAATGATGAATTTTGATTTTTATACAGACCAAAAGTTCTATGATCAATAAAGCTACACGCATTTGCATGAAGCACACTTCGTGCCATAATTAGAGTCAAAGAGGATAAATATATTACAGAAATGAATTAGAGAATATTTCTGTTAAATAAGAAATCGTTGCAAGTCAAGTACTGAGAACTAATTTAGTAAACCGATGAGTTTGAATGATGTTTGCTTCAAAGTAGACCTGGCACGCTTCATCGAAAGTTCACAATTGTCTTTTGCATGCAATAGACACATCTATTCTTATTGAAAATCTTGAGATCTTTCTTGCGAAAATAAATTGTAAAAACTATTCTGGTTTAATAGATCCAATTGACGATCGCGTCACGTGACGATAACGTAAATGATGGAGTTCATGATTGAAATATATGTTTTGCAATTACGCCTGAAATTGCCAACAGCTATGGATAAATTACAAGGGGTATGAAATTCTCTTAAGATGAATAGCGAAAATCCCGATGAACGCCAGATGGTAGCCCGGGCGGAGTACCATAGTGCTAGGAGTAATTTTGAAGACGACACCGCTTCTGATTGGCATATGGAGATGCTCGTACGGGGAGATCCTCAGAGCAAGGAAGATTATTTCAAATTGGCGATGTCGATATATTTGACTTTAGGAATGCCTGAGACTGGATATGCTTGTTTTAATGGAGTGAGTATCTGTGAGTCAACAAGAGGAACGCACATCGAATAGGCTGTTGACAAGGAAATTGATTTCATAGTTTCTTGAGTATTGTTCGAATACTGCATGCATGAAGCTGGATAGAGAGAAAGAGCTATCAACAAGAGGATTTAATAAAGATGATTACGATATGGTTAAGACTGCGTGCTCACAATGTGTTGAAGCTGCGCTTGATATGGGTGTATATAATTACGCTCTCAGACATGCTTATGATCGACTAGCACTCTGTCCTGAAGATTTCCAGGTATTTAGCCATCTGCGAAATATTTATATACCGTTTAGGATGTTGAACGTTATTTAGAGTTATTCTATTGCTGTGAGATGTCATCTGGCTATGAATAGACCGGACAAAGCGCTCGCTCTTCTCGAACGCGGAATCGAATGTCACAAGGAGCTAAGAGAGCAATTGATATCATTGAAGCACTCAATATCTCTTCTTTCAAAATCTCACAAAAATGTTCCTGGAGATTCTCGCATGGTGTCACGATATAGCATGCAGGATCCTTTGGCGGTCTTGCCACTAGAGATTGTTGTCAGTAGCATTCTGGGAGATACTGAGACTCGCAGACTGTGTCAATTCATGGGTATATCCAAAGAATGGAAAATGATTCTTGAAAAATCTCCACGATTATGGAGGAACTTGGAATTTGTGGATAGCATGACGGTTATTAGAAGAAGTGACATCTGGAGGGCCATTCAAAGATCAAGAGGCCAGTTGAAGAGTCTTAACATTTCAGACTGCTTGGCACATGCAGATCGGCGCATATTTGTAGCAGAGCTGGTATCTTTATGTGATGAAACAGTTATTACCTTTGAAACTGAGTTGAACCAGGCTAAGCCGCTACAATTGAGTCGTAGCAAGCTGCTGGCAAATCTTGAGTCTCTCCAAATATCCTTCTGCAGCACCCTCGGTCATATAGAGATATGGGATGCAGTGGCACATAACTTTATGAGTAATCTTAAAGATCTACACACAAGGCTTGAAGATTTTGTGTCTATTCTTCCTCTTGTCCTCGCAGGAGAACTTCCTAATCTCGAAGAGTTAGAGTTCATATATCCTTACAAAATTATGCGTTTTGATATCTTCTATACCTATGCGCTCGACAAAGCTATAGGGGATATGATTCCTAGGGTTCATGATAAGTTGAAGATCTTAAAGATGGGAGGCCCAACAGACTTCATAAATCGTTTTCCGTATACCCAAGATCATCAAAGATGGCAGATACGTGTAACTGAATTAAGCACTATAGTTGGTTTTTTTCCAAATCTCATTGAATTGCATCTGATTACATGTCACACCAATGATCAATATCTCGATGCAGAGTTTGATAATTATTCGTCTACTTCTTATCTTTTTGATCTTCAGAAACTTACGCCGCGGCTTGAAGTGCTGAATTTAGATAGGTCGCGAATGTATGTCATGCCATCGATCCCCTCGAGCTGTCGAAAATTGACTGTAAACGGCTTCTTAGCAAATTTGCCTGCTAGTATTCAACTCAAAGATGGAGCGTGGTTTTATAGTGGAGATCGGGAAGTTCCCTTAAATCGAGTGGACGAGTTTAAATCAGTAAGAGACCTCAATCTCGTCTCATTTTCTCAGCCTGATCATACATTGCTTGATTGTTTAGCTCGCTTTGATAGCTCTTTGGAATCATTAAATCTCAATGAGACATCGGAGTCGATCAACTGGAAAGCTCCGTTAAGGGAGGTGCACTCTCTTCTCTTTGATAATCCTTCAGCATACGGGTTTGCGGAATTATCACGCTGCGATTCATTAGTTTCGTGCATTGGTGCGATGTTTCCGGGACTTAAGAGATTGTCGATAGGACACAACTGGACGATTGATGATTTTGTTCTTGCCAGTATTGGCAAATGGTTCAGCCACCTGGAGTATCTTGATATATCAGGCACGGCCATATCTAGTTTTGGAGTTTCCAAGTATCTCTGGCGTTCTTGTGCTGGAGCAGACGTTACAGCTGAGGCATATCTCTCGTCTAGTAACTTGATGGATATCATTCTTCCCCTTTTGCAGCTGAGGCACCGGCAGCCATTGAAGACCTTAATCACTACAAATTGTCAGGCGATTGACCGCATGTTCTTTTGTTACTGGGAGAGCGTCGGTGTCACGATCTACTGCGATAGCTTCGTGGAAGAAAAGGCAAGACAGTTGGTGCGAGAGGAGGAAAACCGGTAAGCAATTCAATTGCATGCGTCTTTTGTGTTTGTGTAGCTGACATGCTTTAGTATATTTCACAATCAATACGAATCTACGGTACTGAAGCCAGCACCGATGACATGGCACCCTTCCAATGAGATTCCTTTTGGTGCTTAAAGATGATATAATACGGCTCGCTCTTTCTTAATTGGCTGTTCATGTTAATCCTAGCAGACACAGCAGATGTTAAATCAATGCGGCAGTATAGGCGATGAACACAGCATGGACTGGTCAGAGAGCGCAAGCACGATCCAGCATGAGTACTCCGGACTAACTACGTCTCCCGCTCCACCACACCAGCCACTAAGCGCTTTATGTCCAGTTCGTGCTGCAGACTAGCTCACTCCGAACGGCCGCGCTTCTTTCCACAAGATCGCTGGTCCTCTCCAATGTGTGGAGACGAGTGGCGGCTCCCGCGAGCCATAAATAACAATAATTGATTTGTCCGCCTAAAATCGCTGCGAAATTAAAGTTCCATTTGCGAAGCAATCACGTAAACTCAAGCGCTGTGCGGCTCTTTGGGACAATTAAAACCTTAAATCTTCCTCGCTCTAATCCGCCTAACAAACCCGCCACCGCCGCTCGCCCAATCCCGAGAGCGTAATTCTCTGAAGACATTTTCCATCGATCGCTACAAGCAGAGTAGGTCTGCCCATTCAAACTCGACCAGCGCCCGCCAGTTCTCTTCGACCAGCTTTTTTCTAACGTTTGGGAACCGCAGAGGTCGGTCAATGACTGCTGTCGCTGCTCTGCGTTCTCTTCACGTACTTTGAGCGAACCTTAGGCGGTCCGGTTTTTCCCGTCGGTTCACGAGTGTGCTTGTTGTGGTCGCCTTCGTGCTGCAATAAGCCACCACAGCTTCCACGATGCCAGGTCCAACTCGGTTTTCTCTACTTTTTGCGGCGTATCCGACTATCACTGCGGCCATTCTACTGGCCTTTCGACGGTTACAGCACCCATTCATCGACAGGATCATCTCTCAGCCTACCCAAGTCCGCTTCTTCCAGCGCTCTGCGAATGCTGCCCTCAGCTTAACAGCGCCAACCGGCGCAGCTACCGCTGCTTACACTTCTCCTGCAAATATCGGGACCGCGGGGGTAGGCAATGGTGCAA
Organism: Myxozyma geophila; assembly: GCA_030571195.1. Classification (NCBI taxonomy): domain Eukaryota; kingdom Fungi; phylum Ascomycota; class Lipomycetes; order Lipomycetales; family Lipomycetaceae; genus Myxozyma; species Myxozyma geophila. The sequence goes on from JAJLXK010000002.1 coordinate 409,385, forward strand.
GCAATAAGCCTTCCAACAGCGCAGGATTCAACTACCTCATCAGCCCGTCCTTCCATGCAAAGTCTCGCAAGTCTCCCAATGGCAAACTTCGTCAAAGAAAGTCCGGACGACCAGATTCCGGTGAAGATAGTTTTTTTTATGCCAAAATCAGGGATTCAGATTCAGTCGCTTTAGGTGTCATTGATGGTGTCGGAGGTTGGAACGAGATTGGTGTCGATGCCACCGACTTCAGCCATACTCTGGCCGAAACTATGTCCGACTTCACATCCCGACTGGTGACTGATTCGGGCAGCGCGATTATTGAGAATCAGATTATTTCAGATTTTGCGTTCCCTCCGTTGGTTTTACTAGATTCAGCCTACACCGCAATGAAAGACTCTGGAAAGGTGAAGGCAGGCGGTTCTACAGCTTGCGTTGGTGTGGCTCATAGCAATGGCACTTTACAAGCCGCTAACTTAGGCGATTCTGGATTTTTCATTTTCAGAGACGGAAAGTTACATTATATGTCTGATCCTCAGACACATTTCTTCAATGCGCCTTATCAACTGGCAATCATTCCTCAGCACATCATTGACGAAAATGCGCGCCGCGGAGGCAAAAACTTCGACGATAAGCCAAGCGATGCCAGTTTGTCAACCCACAAGTTAAAACATGGAGATGTCGTCGTTTTTGTCACCGATGGTATTCTCGATAACCTGTCTCCGCAAGATTGCCTGCGGATAGTTAATGAAGAAATGGTGTTGAATGGCAATTGGATAGTCGATAGAAGATCTGGCGATATACACGCTAATGCCAGTGACAAGCAGTACACCGGAGTTGACTCCCTAGCAAGACGAATAGTTGGTGCCGCGTTTAAGGCTAGCACAGATCCAAAGACAGATGGTCCATTTGCGAAAGAAGCTCAAAGACAAGTCAAGGTTTTATACAAGGGAGGAAAGCCAGATGATATTACTGCTGTGGTGATGTTTGTGCAACAGCCATTAGGTGGTCGTCCTCAGGACAAGTTATAATGCGCCTATTGGCTGTTGCGGTTTAGAAAATGAAAAAGTTTGGAAGCAGGTTTTTTTACATGGTTTTTGAGGCAGAAAACTGACTTGTGCGTTTTTTATAATTTGTAGCTTTTGCTGTTTATTTTACATCCACATTATTGATTGGCGTTAGCTTTTATGGGTTTTGGATTTTTTATTGTTTTGTTTTGTGATTGCGTGTTGGATGCAGAGTATTAGCCAGTTTATAATAATAGTCTGTCTCTGAGCATATCGTTCGTACTATTTCTACATTGCGCTTGTAGTTTTGGTTTTTGGATTGTGAGATCAATTAATGTCCGACGTAGAGAATACAAAGTAAACTATACACCCATACAATAAACAATCGACACAAAAATTTTCTAAAAAGCAAATAACAATATTGATCAGCAAGATCACATACAAGCCAAGCAAATTCGAATCACCATTTCCCTAGCAATGATAGCTTTTGCTATTGGTGTCGTCAACGTGTAGACACCTCAAGCAAGACGGACCATCGCGTCTGATTAAAAATAGCTGGAATTGCATGTGAAGCAAGCTAGAGGCTGTTCAGCTAGGCAATAACGCACATGTAGCTGGTATCAGCAGAGGCATCAGCGGCAGCGACTATTTAAAGCGAGTTAGCATAGGCTGATAAACGAGTAAAAGTATTATGAGATAATCTTACCAACGACGACAGGCTTGGTGATAGTGATAGATTCCATTGCTAAGATTGGTAGTGAGCTAGCTTAGAAGATCAAAAGCGGGATGAGGAAAAGAAAAAATCAGAAGAGGCAAGCAGGGCTGTTTATATACACATTATCTCTGCATGACTATCTTTTCACAAGGAGTTAGCCAGTTTAGACTTCTCGTGAAGGGATGCTATTAGGAGAAGTAATGGTGAGACATGTACTGGTACTCCAATGGTCCAGAGTCCACCTAATACAAACACACAGAAAATAGAACAGTCCTAAATCATTCGTCGGATTTCAATGGCAACAAATATTATGAATCAGATCATGAACAGAAGGCATTTCGCAATTGAATACCAACCAACTCAAATGAACAGAATCAGAACTACTTCAGTTACTTAAAGCCATCTTGCTGCTGGAAGACAGGATTCCGGGGTATTTCAGGAAAAGCGTAATAAATCACAGTCAAAACCGGTAAATGGAATCTCCTAATCAATTCGAGTTATCTTGCAGACGGTTACATCGGGTGCTATGGCGGAATTGACTAGCTCGATAGGTGAACACCGAAATCCATTGATTAAATCCATTGATTAAGCACCCACGCTATCTGTCATTTTTCGTCATAGTAAATAAACAGTATTTGAAATTTTGTGCCTGTTTAGTAAAAAGACAGCAAATTAGCGTTTATTGTAGCAGCCGGTTGTCAATTTTCAGCGTATATGAGAACCATGACATTATCTCCAGTCACATTTGAACCGATACGGAACACTCCATCCTTTCACAACAGCCAGCCACAAAGTTAATAGTACTCCTTCCTTATCCAAATGAAGCTATAGGTACACAAGTAGAGCAGACCCTGAAAAAAAAGAAACCCACGTGGCCGTCGCCGAGGAAGGCAGCGTAGTATCTTAGTATTGTTGTCGCCTTCGTATTGTCGTGCGCGCATATCAACGAGCAGATTCCGTATTCCGCTCAAACCCCTATAAATATTGATTTGATAGAAAAACTAAAGGTAATTAATAAAAAGCAATAAAATCGAAGAAGCAAACGGCGTGATGCATGGGTAAAGATAAGAGCTTTGGTTTATATTGTAGCTGCAGCCTTCAGATCGGCAGTAAATAATAAACACTGTGCTGTAGCTTGGTGACCTAACACCGATACTGAGCAAAACACATAAACAGTCACTTTTTATTGATATTTGTCTGTAACAAGAAATACCTGAAAATAGTGATATTGATTTGTTATAAAGCGAAGGATTGTGAACGAGCTGATCTCCACTTGGTTGACCTCATTACCCCAGTGTGCGGCGCAGGGATCTACCGAGCAGGCTAACGCTCGATTTTTGATTAACTGGAGAGAGAATTGAGATAGACATACGTGGGTAATGCGGTCAATAATTGTGATCAACGAGTGAAACAGGTTAATATTGTCTACAGGAATCAACGAGTGAAACAGGTTAATATTGTCTACAGGACAACAATAATATAGCCAAATGATCGATCATGATATTCATAAGATCTCTTTTTCATATTACATTCAATAATTTCAAATGCCACGTCCAAAAATTGAATCTTCAGTGTCCTACTCACAGTTCTCATGAGATAACACACTCTCCTTCTGCAGCTGGGTCATCTCCATCCTGCCATGCAGCCAAAGCTTCTGCCGAAATCCCACCCCGTCCTTCTCGTATCCTAGCAGCTAAATCAGCCAGTAGGTGCCTCGCAAACCGAGTGTCTACCATGCCTTGTCTGGAGTTGTCTTCGTTGGCAGCAATGATCCCATACTCATCACTAATTTTGCAGCGCGTAGGGCCGAGAAACTTTCGAGGAGCTAATGCCCGCTCTTGGATTAACTTATTAAAATCAGAACGGACAGAAGATTTTGAGGAATTCCGCTGCCTATCCCTTGGCTCGGAGCTAATCGGAAAGGTTGATGAATTTGCGCGATCTTCCTGAGCTTGTTGCTCTTTTGCCATCCTTATCTCAATGTCATTAGGAGACGACTCAAGATATGTCTGAAATGAGTCACTAGCATCGTTGAATCTGCCAGAGTTGTATGCCCAGCGATGGAAATTTGCGCTTTGAGAGGGACGGTAATCAAGACTATATGGGCTGAAAATCTTGATAGTCTTATCAATTCCTGAGACGGCGAGCTGAGGAATTTGCGGATGAGGTTGCATGACGTTGACAATTTCCGTATCTGCCTGCAAGATGTTGACAATCCGCGATGTTTGCTTGTCCCAGATGAACAAATGCCCGGAATCCGATCCCGACATTACATACTCGTCGTTGGCGCCAAAAAAATTAACGTCCTTCACCGTCTGTACATTGCAATGGCCCCTGTAGCTGGCAATTGGAAACACTATCGGAGTATCTGCTTCCACGCTCTTGGAATCACTTTGCATACCAGAAGAGTATCCAAAGCCCATCCATGAAATGTCCTCGTCCTCATCGTCATCGTCATCTTCTTCACTGTCATCTCCATCATCTTCGTTATTCTCTTCGTCATCCTCATTGGCTTCATCATTGTATTGACTCTCGTCGCTGTTGATTATGTAGTCGCTATCGCTCTCACCCGCACCAGCCAATTCCCCGTTGGCGATATCATTACTATCTGCATTAATTCCCGAGGTTTCGGTTCTGTTTGAGCTACTGAAATCAAGTCCTTCTATGACCATCGAAGAAGTCCCAGGACTGACAGTGTCTGTCAGTCCACGAGTATGATCATCTGCATGCTCTTCAAACGAGGAAGATCTTCGTAGCTCCGCTGCAAGAGGCATCTCGTAGTCATCAATCTCGTCATTTGTAAAAAAAGAGTCGTCAGAGCTTTCGCTTCCACTGTCCTCTTCGTCTTCATTATTATTTAAGTTGCTGTCAACCCCAATTTGCCCTTCATGCTCTGAAGCATTAAGCTGATCATCGTTGCTATCCATAACCAAATCTGAATTGGTAGAATCATCTATAATTTCTGCATGCCAAGGCCGTTCAGAAATACTAGATCCTGTAATTTCTGCAACATCATTATGATGCCCATGACTTGAACTTTCCGATTCGATATCTGCCCATCTGGAACCAAAAGCAAGTACTAGAGTATCTTGTGTGATCACCCTAGCCTCGCGCTTCAGCAAAGACCGAAGGAAAGGTATCCAATATTGTGACTGGCTATCTACGTCCGCAAACGTATTATTGTGCAACTGGCTCTTTAATTTTCGAGCAATATAATATTCAGAGGCAATCACTTCCCCTGATACTGGATGATACACTGGCGAACGATTCGTGTATCCGGCTTGCCTGAACCACTCCGGATTAGGAAGAAGAGCAGTTCGTGATCTTCCCGGTGGCTTGAATGCGTGCTCTATCAGAGAAAAGATGAGATCATACCTTGCAGACCATCCATATTGCGGGACCTGCCATTCGCTTGTGTCTGAATTGGCCAGGAAACTCTGCGAATCGCGTTCTTCGTCGGAGTGACGCTCTTGACTAGCACTGCTATGGAGTGAATGTACACGACGTACAAACTGCAAGATAGTAAACGCAACTCGATAAACTTTTAACTGTTCTTCACTTGGTGGAAGCTGTAGTTCTTCATACTTATCAACAAAAGATTCGGCGAATGACAGACTACTTTCATAATCATTCAAATTGAAAAAAGCTCTCCGAAGCTGCATAAACAGGCGATGTAGATGAGTAAGAGAAGGATATCGCATGGGTAAGCTCGAAGGAGCTGGTGACTCATGTCTACCTGAGGATGACATTGCGGGAGACATTGGCGCGTGGGCTGGTGTGCCACTGCTTGTAGACGTATGTCTGCGTTTTCTCGCTATAGTGCCGACCTCTTCCTGATTAGACAGGTTATTAATTGCAGATTCTCCAGAAGAACCAGTTTTCTTGGAGCTGGAATACTGAAGAGTTCCGTCGTTATTTACACCTTCCTCTCTTACTGGCGAGTTTATATCAAACAGATGAACACTGTCTGCAGACCAACTTCCCAGCAATTCATTAGGCTTTGACGTTGAGAATTTTGAAGCAGTAATGTGATGACCAGATCGTGCTTTGGGGGCGAACTTTCTGACGCATTGGGTATTCTTCGAGGCATCCGTTGGCATACCCCATTTTTGCCGAATATCCTCTGGAAGATATCTGCGGTCATGAAGAAAAAGACAAGGATGAGAGCCACCTACAGCCAAGTACTGTGGTTGTAATGGCGACAAAGTAACAGTATTCAATGAAATTTGTTGTGAACGATACGAGATCAAAGGAGGACTCACAGCATCATTCAAAGACTGATACCGTTCTGGAGCTCGTAGATCAATCTGACGGATATCACCTTGCATAAAAGTCAGCATTATGTAACAATTAGCAGTACTGAAATACACTAAATCTTACCATCCTCACTGCATGTTAGGAATACATGAGAACTATCTCCGTCAGGCACGATTCTCTTGACACGATCACGGTAGCATCGGAATACTTCCCGTAATTGCGCCGTGCCATTATTGAGATCAAACACTCGCACCTCTGAATCGCCAGCAGCGGATAGAATAGTCCCATTTGCAGAATGGGGCATGAATTTGACTGAGAAGATGTTTCTGCTATGGCCGGTCATGAAGCGGGTCTGTAGTTGATAAGACGGCTTATCGGTTGAGTAGATATTCACATGGGTGTCATCGGAACCGGATGCCAGAAGTCGTCCGTCAGACGACCAACACAGCGCGTTAATGCATCCTGTGTGTCTGTGTATAGGAGCATGTTAGCGAAACCGGTAGGATTCTGCTGTAGTCGTGAATAATGTACGAACCCATAAAGCTGATGCGTAAGCTCCAGATCCTTTACGAAGAGCTTCGAGGAATAGATTCCAGGGATGGAAGAGCCTCGATTCAGCTCACGGTCCAAAAGACTGTGTGCAAATGACATGGCACTAAAGTGAATCCATATCAAAAAAACAATGACTGTCAAATAAGCAACCAACCCAAGAATATCCGCAGGTACTTGGTGCGAAGACGCGCGTGGGGACTTCGCATGACGAAATGGTTACCCAATGACACAGTAAGCAACATACTTACTCCGCTTTTGGAAGCCCTAATACATTGCGTGCCTGGCTGCCGCCCATTTCTGCGGATCCGCTTGTCTCCAACGGCCATACAACATAGGTTTTCTGCAGCTCTACTTTGTGTTCTGAGCAATCCTCGCTGATAGTCCTCTGTCTTCTGTCCATCTTCAGCAATGCCTTCACTTCCTCTTATTTACGTCTTCAATGACGCCGACGACATGGCGCCCGCTCTGGCGGATTACATTCTCTCTGCCCAGACCGCTGCTCTCCAGCGTCATGACGCATTCAAGATTGGCCTTTCCGGCGGCTCGCTCGTATCCAATTTGAATAAAGCACTTCTGCACAATCCCAATGTTGAATGGGGAAAATGGTGGGTGTCAAATTTATGAATTGTGTCGTATTTGGATATGCCCGTCGTTGGTTGCTGTGTTATGCTCACTGAGCGATTCTTTATCGCCATAGATAGTATCGCTGAGACGCGCACTGAGCATCAAGCATTGAATTGCCAATCAACATTCAGTTAATAGTCAATCAAACTAACTCATTTTTCTTTCCATGAACAGGCACGTCTTTTTCGCTGATGAAAGATTGGTCCCCCTTGACTCGCCGGATAGTAATTACGGCTTACTCAAGTCCGGACTTCTGGACCAGCTTCCTGAAGGAACCCCCCGGCCTACCGTGCATGGAATCGACTTCTCGCTGCTCGATGACTCCCTTGAGGCCGCTGATGCATACGAGAAGGAATTGATCAAGAGCTTTGCTGCTAAAGGTAGCTAGATCCCATGATCCCATACTCTTAAAGATCCTGAATCAAGGTTCTGATATATTACTATATAGACTCCGTCAGATTACCAGCTTTCGATTTGCTTCTTCTTGGATGTGGTCCAGATGGACACACTTGCTCACTTTTCCCCGGCCATGAGCTGCTACGGGAAAATATCGCCTGGGTTGCACCGATCGAAGACTCGCCCAAACCTCCACCAAGACGAATTACTCTCACTCTTCCTGTTGTCACCCAATCCCTTCGGTAGGTAGCTAGTAGTTTGTTATATATGGAACTGTTTATTGATAGCTTGCTACAGAATTGCCTTTGTTGCTGTTGGTGAATCAAAAGCCCCTGTTCTCAAGACTGTTTTTGAGACTCCAGAGGAGGGCCTGCCTTGCTCTCTCGTCAACGAGGGTGCTCGTGGCAAAGTTACATGGTTTGTTGACGCGCCTGCCGTGAAGGGCGTTGCGGTGCAGAAGAAGGAATACAAGACACCATCTTTGTAAGAATACTCTGACCGATACAGTATGCAACCAAATATTTACGTGGGGAGTTAATGAGTTCAGCTATTGCCGACGCAAGGATGTGTTGAAGCTAGTGTAATTTGAGCCATGCATTCAAAATGACGACAGTTACGCGGCAGAATATATGCAGGAGGATCAGCTAGGTGAATACGACAAGAATACATAATCAAACGGGCACGTTCTTTTCATCAATTATGCACCAAATCAGTCTATTATTTTGACAGGAGAAGATGAAGGGGAGTTAGGAAGCGGTAACAGTAACAGGCGTGTGGGATATGAATGCGCTAGCGAGTCACTTGCGCATTGTCGCGGAGAATGCTTCTTCGACTTGCTCATTCCTAGCACATGATTTCAGTGATTTTGATGCCGCTTGCCGCTAGATGGCAGCAGCAAAGGCCTACCGAAGGTCTTTTGTATTTTCTATTTACTGGCTTTTTATTATTTGCTTTATTACATGTTTCATCATGCGTTTGCCAATCGCTCTTATTTGTTTGTACGTGGTATCTGATTTTTTTATTTTTTTTTTGATTCGCAGGCTTGTATCATCTCGTTCATTAATGTACTGTTCTATGCATTTTAAGAACTTCTTTCTTATATCCTATGTCTACTGCGTAAATACGATCACCAGCCTGACTTCCAAGCATCATTCAAATCGGGAGAGTGGTATTCAGAGTGTTTCAGTCGTGCTTGTCTTGCCCGATTGGGACCGGGTTAGGAAGTTTGACAGCAATCGCTCCCATGACGATGCGACGGGGAACTCGGGACGCGGCTCCGTAGCTGAGAAGCCATGCCTCACAACGATGCTCTCGAGAGCTGTAAGCGCAAGCGAATGAGTCCAGACAGGTGTCTGCTGGATACATATATATATATATGAGTAGAATGCCTTCGTTGGCGCCGGAGTGCGTCTTGTGTACGGTCCCCTCAGTGTTCCTTAGTATCCCACCATGACTGCTCTGCTGCTTACTGATATCGAGAACCCAAAGGTCACGAACCGCAACAGGCTGCCTACGCGTGCCTACGCGATCCCTGAAACTTCGCTTCTCTTGAATGGAGAGTGGAGCTTTTCTTATGCTACCTCGCCTCTTTTAGTTCCCACTCCTGACACCCCCGCGGACAGCTCGTGGAACCGCATCACGGTTCCTGGAAACTGGCAACTTCAGGGCTATGGCCATCCTCACTACACCAATGTCGTCTTTCCGATTCCGGCTGATCCACCTCACGTTCCTTCTGTCAATCCAACTGGTGTTTATGAGCGCGAGTTCGTGGTTCCTGCTGGGTGGGCTCCGGGATCTGAACTTCGTCTCAGATTTGACGGCGTGGATTGCGCATACCATGTGTACCTGAATGGAGAACTGGTTGGATTCAGCAAGGTCTCGCGATCGTCTTCAGAGTTTGATATTACCGATAAGGTCAAAAATTCTGGCAATATCTTGCGTGTATATGTTTATCAATGGTCTGATAGCACCTACATTGAAGATCAGGATCAATGGTGGTTGTCAGGTGTGTCTTTTACATATTGATACTCAATTGAACCAAACTAACAGCTCAATCGCAACAGGTATCTTCAGAGACGTGGCATTGATCGGTTTCCCACCCGCAGGCCATATCGATGACTTTTATATCGTCACAGAAGTCGCTGAAGGTTTGGCGTCAGCGGTCGTGTCGGTTGAGATTACTACAGCTCGTGTTAAGGCTGATACTACGGTCGAGGTGAAATTGGGCGATTTGGATACAATTTCAATCTCAGTCTCTCCTTTCGAGACTGTCTACAAAGCGACGATTAATGTTGAAAATCCTAAGCTTTGGACTGCGGAGACCCCCGAACTCTATCCGTTTTCTATCTCATTAGGCACACACTCTATATCTCAGAAGATCGGCATCCGAACTATCAAAGTCATTAACGGCTTGATTTGCTGCAATGGCAAGCCAATTGAGTTCCGCGGTGTAAATCGACATGATCATCATCCTACGCATGGCCGTGCTGTTCCAATTGACTTCATTAAGAAAGATCTTTTGCTAATGAAGGCGTACAATGTCAACGCTTTGCGCTCTTCGCATTATCCGAATGATCCTCGTGTTTACGCTATGTGCGATGAACTTGGTTTGTGGGTCATGGATGAAGCTGATCTTGAATGCCACGGTTTCTATGACGCGGTTGCGCGCCCAGAGGAGATTCCTGAGTTAATGGACTATGAGCAGCGTAAGAAGCTCGTATTCTCTCGCGCTGCGGACTTTACGTCTAACAACCCTGAATGGGAGGACGCGTATCTTGATCGCCTTCAGCTACTTGTTTTGCGTGATCGAAACCATCCTTCTATTATCATCTGGTCTCTTGGTAATGAATCCTTCTACGGACAAAACCATGCAAAAATGTACGAGCTCTCACACAAACTCGATCCCTCTCGTCCAGTTCACTATGAAGGTGACATGAAGGCCGCATCTGCTGATATGTATTCGGTTATGTACACATCCCCCGACAGACTACGCGCGATTGCTGAGGAGTTTGGACCTAACTTTACAAAACCTCTGATTATGTGCGAGTTTGTGCATTCCATGGGTAATGCTCCAGGAGGATGGAAGGAGTACATGGAAGTCTTTCGTGAGCTGCCTGTCATGCAGGGTGGATTTGTCTGGGAATGGGCAAATCATGGATTTAAGGTGGAGAAAGACGAGAAGCAAAAGTACTATGCTTACGGCGGTGATTATGGCGAGTTCCCTAATGACGGTAGTTTTATTATGGACGGCCTTTTGAATTCAGATCATACTCCTACTCCTGGAATGGCTGAGATGATGAAGGCTTATGAACCAGTCACTGTAACCTTCGATGGGGATAGTCTGGCTATTAAGAGTTACTACGATTTCATCTCTTTGGATCATCTGGAGGCCAAATATGTTGTTTTTAAGTTTCCCCTTTTGTCGTAAGCTTACAAGATGCTTTTGTTTCAAATTCCGAGCTATACTAACTATTTATGCGTAGCACAACTAAGCCCGAGATCATTGCAGAAGGCACGCTTGAAATTCCTTCTGTGCCTCCCGGTGCAATCGTGAAGACTCCTCTCCCTAGCTTCAAGCTACCCGCTGATTCTACTATAGATAGTGAAGTTTGGTTAACTACTACTTTTTCGCTCAAAGAGGACTGTTCATGGGCAAAGAAGGGACATCAGATTGCATGGAGCCAAGCAGCTCTACAAGTTCCCCCTTCGACTCCTTCTCCTCCTTTGTCGCCATCTGCTGATAGTGCCAATGCTTCGATCGCAGCCACTGTCGACACTCCTGCCTGTTTGACTCTTGAGGGCGAAGGATTTGTGTTTGAATTTGATAAAGTGCAATCAAAGATTGTGAACTGGACAGTTAACGGCAAACAGCTTCTCACCAGCCAAAGCAACACACTCACATTTTGGCGTGCTCCTATCAGCAATGATACTCCAGTTGACCTTCCATACTGGCAAAATTTTGGCCTCGATCATATGACTTTACGATCGATTTCCACCGAATCTCTGCCAGTGTCAGAGAGTGTGTTTTCGTTTTTGACAAAGAGCGAGTTTACTACTCCTGTACTGGCATGGAAGTTCTGCGTGAATACTAGTTATATTGTAAATATTTCGAGCAAGACTGTCCAGATAAAGACTATAGTTACACCGACAGCGCGCGCACCAAATATGATTCCCAAGGAGATCCCTCGGATTGGTTATGAATTCTCGATTCCTTCCACACTTTCGGACGATGGCGCAGCAGTCGCGAAGTGGTTCGGATTTGGACCGGGAGAGTCGTATGCAGACAAGAGACTTGGAGCCCAGGTTGGCATTTTCGAAAAGAAGATTTCTGAACTTGATTTCTCTTACGAGGTTCCACAGGAGAATGGAAATCACGATGGAACTCGCTGGATTGCTGTTACTTCTCAGAGCGGATCCGGCCTTGAGATATCAATGACTGAACGCTCTGGAGAGTCTCACCCTTTCGGCTTCAAAGTATCCAACAAGATTGCTGGACTATGCGGTGCACGACATCCTTGTGACGTTATCGAAAGCAAAGATTGGATTGTTAGAGCTGATTACGCGCAGCATGGTGTTGGCACGCAAGCTTGCGGTCCTGGTGTGTTTGAACCTTACAGACTGAAGACTGGCGATGGATTTGCGTTTGATGTTATCCTCAGAGCTCTTTAGACGATTTAATCATAATTGTGAGAGCATTTGAATGAAATATTTTTAGGGAATTTTAGTAAATTTTCTCTTAACCAGCCTAAAATGACAACATGAAATAGAGCAGAATGCTAATAGGATTAGGTTTAACAACTGTAGAATCAATACCCACGATAATAACCAGCAACAATCGCAGAAAGTCCCAAATTACGCGCAATTCATAGCTCATTGGCAGACAGATATAATCAAGAGATATCAAGCTGACTGCACATATTCCAGTGGCTCCAGCGTATCTGAATGCTTTGGCATGCTGGATCAAGAAAGCGAGTCAAAATTTCGTCACGTGATGTTGTCGAGCAATTTCTCACTCTCCAATGCTTTGACACCACACCAGCCAAAAGAAATCGGTTGCCCAAACCTCTGCAGCCATGATGTCTGCACGCGAGGAACGCAAGATGCGAGATATGGTAGCGCGTATCGAACGTCTTGAGCAGGAAGACAAGCATCAGCCGGCTGCGAATGGATCGCGGGTTTCTTCGTCGCCGCCCGGGACTAATCGGAAACGAAAGCGGTCGGCGCAGCCTGCGACGAGTCCGTCGATTAAAAGTACGACAAAGAAAGAGAAAAAACGATCCAATTCAGCAAAAAATCATGCATCGTCAAGTCGCGATTATTCTTCATCTTATTCATCGGAATATGACGAAGGGGCAGAGAGTGAAATGTCAACAGACGATGATATCGACTGGCTGCCACCAAAACTGGTGTTGGTGAGGAAGTTTTTTAGAGCAAAGGAGAAAGAACGCGCAAAGAATATGATGCTATCTCCTGATTCTGTATCGAGTCACGGAACGACTACAACCGCACGTGAACCTATGTCACCAACGGATACAGAAATATCGAGCAGAAAAGGTAGTACGGCAACAAACGCTAGCTCTAGCAAGAAAGATGAGAAACGAATCGATCGAAAAGCCAGTGCGTCACCATCTCTGGTGGCTAGGTCAATTTCCCCATTGATCAAGCCTAGTCAGCTACCGAGTGAGCATCCCAAAAAAGAGAAGATTCAAGAGAAGAGCCAGGAGAAGGCTCCAGAGAAGACTTTTGCGAAGAGCTCTGGGCCGGATCTGGCTGATTTATTCTCTGATACGATTGAAGAGAGTACAACCTTCCGAGATCCAGTGCGAAAGCCATCGAAACCAGTATCTACAGAAGCTGCACCAGCTCCAGTACCAGTAGTCTCTACGCCTGTACGCCCTCCTCCATCTCAACAACCACAGCAACCTTCACAGCAACCGAAATCAGAGACCCCCGGTCCGCAGCAGCGACCATCTATCTTGCAACCGCCTACTCAGCCTCCTATGGCTACTCCACAACGACCGCAGCCATCTGCGCAGCTGCCTATGGGAACTCTCGCGACACCAGTGAATACGAATGGAGCATCAGTGAAGCCGACTCCTTTGCGCGTGCAGATGCCACTACAGACACCGACGACACAGCATATCGTGGCATCGCAAACTCCAGGACAATTGCATTCACCATTCGCAAGTTCGATATCTCCATCTGCTGGAACACCCCTGAGCGCATCTGTACCGGCAACTCCCGGCGGGGCTGGGCAAGCGACTCCTACTGCGGGCGCGTCGACTCCTCATCCTCCACGACCGGTGAAGAAGCTCTCATTTGCTGATTACAAGAAAAAGCAGCAACCAGCGAGTGGAAACTCAGCTGCTTCTGCTGCGAGCAAAGCACCGACTAATGGAATTGCAAGTGCGAGTGCGCCGGAGGAGAAGAAGTGAGAGGTCGTGTATTATAGAATTCAACATTATTCTGCAGGATTTATCTGCATTGAATTAATTTGTATTAGTAGCTATCTTTTTGTTGACGAAATATTGGCGTTAGGGAACAGCTTGTATAAATATATTTCTCTTTCATGATGAAAAATGTTCTGCGACGGTCTCTGAAGGTTGCAGAGGCCGGTCGAGATCAGGAGTCTGGACTCGGTGAATGCTCTCAACCTATCTGGCGCGACGCGATGCCAACATGACAACTGCTTTGTCGAAGGGTAGACGCTCTCTTCAGTATCGAGTAAGAAGACAATAATGGGTTACGCACCGGGTATGGTCACAATTCAGAAGATATAATCTTGAAGTGTAGATTTGCTGACTGAAGAATGCAATTAGGTGATGCTGCCAAAGGCGCTACGCTTTTCAAGACGCGCTGTGCACAATGCCATACCGTATGTTCAGGTCTGCTCAGTGCTTTCTTGAGTCTACGTGGGTTACTAACGAAGTGCTTTTTGCGATACAGACAGAAGCAGGAGGCGCAAACAAAGTAGGGCCTTGCTTGCACGGAGTGTTTGGCCGCCAGTCGGGCCACGCAGAAGGATACACATACACGGAGGCCAACAAGCGTGCGGGCGTGCTTTGGGTCGAAGATACGTTAGCGGATTATCTCGAGAATCCCAAGAAGTACATTCCGGGAACGAAGATGGCATTTGCGGGGTTGAAAAAGCCCAAGGACCGGAACGACTTGGTTGCGTATTTGAAGAATGCGTGTGCATGATTTAAGATCTACGGGATATCACTGTTCTGCTTCTGCGGACGACAGCAGGAACTGATTAGGAAGTAAGGAAGATGTTTGGATTGTGTACGGACGCCTCCGAGCGGAGTGCATTTGGATAACAGATAGAAATAGAAAAAAGATAGAGCCTGCACTAGGTCTGACACCGTTTGCTTGTCCAGGACCTGCTGACTGTCTTCCTGCCCGTACGCAGAGCACCAAATAGTGTCCCGCCACCGGATGCCTGTGTGCGCTTGCTTACCTGCCGGCCCGTAGGCGCACACGTTGTCCACCTATCACGCACCCACCCACAACCCTAGTCCATTTCACGTGACGGTCTCTCGGCACGCTCCGGTGCGAGACGGAGCCGGTCGCGGCAGTGGGCGGCGGTGATCTGTGACTTAATCACGGTGATGTGACTCAGTTAGAGTTTCCGCGTCCAGGTAAGGGGCCCGCTGGCCAAAATAATACCCAAAGCGGCAACTGGCTGAATATTGCTGAAACGGGGATTTCCTCATCCACACCCCCAAACCTTCTTCTTCGAGACCCGAGGGGGGGGCTTGCTTTAGTGAGCTGAGAGCATGGCCGGGGACAGATTTAATGGCGGCGGGGCCCTTACTCGCCGTCTACGTGCTCGTCTCTGCTCTTCGTTGCGCTGCCTGCCTGTTCTGCCTTCCCCTTCCCCTTCCGCTTCCCTTCAGACGCCCTGTCCGGCGTTTTCCCTCGCACAACTCGTTCATTGCCCGACGCGTCGCGCGCGCGTCCATCATGTTTTACGGTTCGCAGACTGCCCTCCACGATGCCGCAGCTATGCCCTTCGCCAATAGCCCATACGCTGCGTCGACCTACGGATATGGCAACTACAACATCTACGACGACCAGCAGGACATGTCGTTCATGGTGCTCGAGCAGCAGCAACAGCAGCAGCTCCAGCAGCAGCAGGCGCATGCCTTCTCCCGCAAGCGGACCTTACAAGATGTAGATGTTGAGGTTGATCGCATGCAACATGAGCCTGCTTCTACGCGCGCGTGTGCCCCTATGAAGAGACGGAGCGCGAAGCCTATCGAGACTCATATTCATGGTATGTCCTTTCCTCCTTCCGGATTTCTTCGTTGCGTCTGGCGCTCTTCGCATTTGGGATCTGGGATTCTGACTAACATCTGGCTCCTTATAGCCTCGACACTTCGCCGGTTGTTCCAAGTGAACCAAGCACAGCAGGCCGCCGCTGCCGCCTCGCACATTGTCGCTCAGCCAGCAGAGGATCTCCAATGCGAGGACTGCGACAACACAATAATGCTCGAGGAGTACACCTCCGACCCAGAGCAGTACTCGTGCTATGCCTGCAACCGCACCGTTTGCTGGCGATGCTCTCTGCGTACGCAAGACACCAACAACGCGCTTGAGTGTCTGCAGTGCGCCCACTCTCGGGGAATGATGCTCGATTAATGTTCTGTGTCTTTGCTTTCTGTTAAAAATATCTGCTGTGTGCGCGCGTGCTGCTGCGAGCGGTGGTGGTGTCTTGGCTGGGCTTTTTTTGCTGGTGTTAAATAGGTTTTATTGGTCTGCTGGCGTTATGCCTTTATTGTATTATTTCTTATGTACTTCTATCTGTACATTGTATACTTCTGCTACTTTGATATATTTGTTTTGCTCATTTTCTTTGCTGGATCAAAAACTGGATGGGGTTAAGGAACGGCCCGGGGAAACGGGAGAAGGCTTTAATTCATGTATTTGTACTCTTTGTTCAGAGGGAAAGGACCATAGCCATGAAGCTTTCTGGAAGGCGGTATGGTCATATATATCGCTTCGGACGCGAGCTTTGTATTGTGATTTTCATTAGACATGTAGGAATGCAAAAGCTCTTTACAGTATTTTAATCGCGAAGACTGCTTATCGTCTGATCAGACAACTCAGGCCGGCTGCTTGCTTGCCTTTGGGACGAGACGCGCGCTGAATGAGCATTTGTGGGGCACTAACAAATCCGGAAAACTCACACAAAGTCAGCAGAAAAAAAAAACTGCCCGTTTCCGCAGCAACCGCTTTGCTGCTTCGTCTGCTCCGGCTGTTGATTCCTAAACCTTGCTGGATCTGTCCTGCTGCGGACATTTCAGCACGAAAACCCTAGAACTGCTGAGCCAAAAATCCTAAAACATTAAATTAGGTAAGATTAGCGTGCAATTACATAATCCACAAATGCACAAACGTAGTATATATAAGCCATTACATGTCTATGCAGTTATGCAAAATTGAAACTCTAAACTCCCAAAAAAAATTTCTCTGGGTCTGCGACACAGCTCTGGTAAGAAGCACGGCTTGTTCTTCACCCAGGCTGCACCTTGAAAACAGGATTTAGGAATCTATTTCTTTAGGTCGCATTGATTGTGGGCGATTTCTGCAATTACTAGTATTTTAGCTTCAAGCTTTCGTTTTTATTGGCTGAATACAGAATGGTATGATTGCGTCTCTTATCAGAATCAGTGGCTAGTGCAGATGGCTAACAAGTATTTTCAATCGTATAGCCTCAGAACGAGTATATCGAAGAACACATCAAGAAGCATGGAAGACGGTTGGATTATGAGGAGCGAAAGTATGTACAATTTTTCAACTTTGCGACTGTGAGCGAAATCTAACCAGTCATTGTGTAGGCGCAAGAAAGAGGCCAGAGAGTCCCACCGGATCTCGAAAGATGCCCAGCGTCTGACCGGTTTCCGCGCAAAGATGTTTGCTAAGAAGCGTCATCAAGAGAAGATTGAGATGAAGAAGAAAATTAAGCAGCACGAGAAATCGACTGTCGCGAACCAGACTAGCACACCGGATGATCCTGATGGATTGCCCGCGTACTTGCTCGATCGTCAAAATACCAACCAGGCCAAGGCTCTCTCGACCTCGATCAAGCAAAAGCGAATGGAAAAGGCTGCGAAGTTTGCTGTCCCATTGCCTAAGGTTCGTGGTATTTCAGAGGAAGAGATGTTCAAGGTTATCAAATCAGGAAAGACGAGACGGAAAAGTTGGAAGCGAATGATCACAAAGCACACCTTTGTCGGTGAGGGTTTCACCCGTCGACCTGTCAAGTTTGAGCGTATCATTAGACCTACTGCTTTACGTCAAAAGAAGGCAAACGTCACTCATCCCGAGCTCGGTGTCACTGTGCACCTTCCTATCCTCTCGGTCAAGAAGAATCCTCAGAACCCTCTTTACACTCAGCTCGGTGTTTTGACCAAAGGTACTATCATTGAAGTCAACGTCAGTGAGCTAGGATTGGTCACTGCTGGCGGAAAAGTTGTCTGGGGTAAATACGCTCAGGTCACCAACGAGCCTGATCGTGACGGCTGTGTGAACGCAGTTCTTCTCGTCTAATCTGTTATTTTGGCATGCATTGTATTATCTTGGTAAATTCGGGTTACTTATGTTTTTTTGTAATTTGTTCTCTGGGCTGTGTTCTGCCAATAGCAGCTTATAAAATGATTGGGTTCGGTTATTAGTGTTGTAATGATAAAAATACATTGGCATCTTTCTAGATATACACAAAAAAAACTCAGTAGAACGCCTTTCCTTAGAAATGCCCACTATGCGCAGGATGCCTATCTCCAGTCGTCCCCGGCTCCGGTCCAAGATGGTACGCATCCTCAAACACGGCGTCGTCACCTGGACGTGCTCTACACCAAAACTTTGAAAACTTGTCATTAGATCCCGTGCAAAGAATATGGCCCATTGGATGAAACTCCATTGACCAGATTGCACTTTCATGGGCGTAGGGAATTGTCTGAATTGGCTCGACAGAGCGTGCATTTGAACCGACTCCAGATCCTGCGTTTGCTGAGACAGCTGCCGTGTTGCCATTGCCGATCGTGTTTGCTGATCCAGACTCTGCAGAGGAAGTCGCCATGGAGGAGGCCGCGCCAGATTGGAAGGCATCGAGAAGGTAGAAATAGACTGCGCCGCCAAAATCTCCTGTTGCAAGCATCGAATCGTGAATCGGGTGCCACGCAAGGGTCGTCACGTCGACTGACGTTCCTCGCAACACTGCAACGTCGCGCATCATTCTGATATCGAATATCCGGCAGGTTTGATCGCGCGCGGAAGTAGCTAGTAAGTCACCTCGTGTCGGTTGAAATTTAGCCCGCGTAACGGTATTTTTATGACCATGTAGAGTAGTAAGGCATTTTCCTGTCCGGGGATCCCATAGCTTGACTAAGTTATCTTTAGATCCACTGACAATCAAACCTTTCGTAGGATGCCAATCAACGCATTTAACGTCCCATCCGTGGCCTTGTAATGAGCGTTCTTCTAGTCCTTCGTTGAAATTCCAGATCTTGAGGGTACTGTCGTCACTTGCTGTTACAAATTTTGTATCCGTAGGCGAAAATCTATAAGCATAGTTAGCCTTGGTTCCTACATAAACACACCTCACAAGCACAAGAAACGTACGATAAATCACGAACAGCTTCCCGATGTGCCGCTAAAACCTTAACATTATTCATATTTGGTTGCCAATACTTCACTAATCCTTCCTGATCTCCAGACAAAAACCAGTCGTCATTATGAGACCACTCTCCTGCTCTGATGCTCTGATCGTGCGCTTGCATGATTGTCTCGAAATTAAAACTCATTCCATTCCAGAGTGTGAACTCGCCGCTGCTGCTGGCACTTAGCAGTCGACGACCTTCGGGAGTCCAGCGAACTAGATTGACCGGGTGACGCATTTTATTGACGCTCGTGTGGACGAATTTTGGTGTAACGCTTGTTAAAGGATTGTAAGGATATGCAACAGGTGGATACATCTATTCCTGTTAGCTGGAAGTCATCACTCATAAACTTAAAAAAAAGGCAGCCGTACATCAATAATGTATCCTCGACTAGGTCGTATAGCTCCTGTCTGTCTGGTATACGGCCGAGTAGCTCGCTGATGCGTCCATCTCGCGACACTACCGACATAATCCACCGTCCTTCGATGTCCTGTCTTTCTCTGCTGTTGCCCCTGCTGTTCTTCCGTATCATAATTCAACTGAGCAGCTGCTGGTCGTCCGCCTTGTGACCATCTCTCATATGCACCACCGGTACGGCCAGCGCCAGACGTCGTCTGACGCTGGTTGTAAGTGTAACTACCTGAGGTAGAAGACATTATGATTCGGCGTCCTGCAAGGAGATTTATATCATGCAATTACGGCACTATAAAAGCACTACCAGAAACACCTATATTATTTCTTCTATTCCTCGAAATATGTATTCGCTCACTGGTTGATGGATCTCAGTGGTGCAAGCTGATATTCAAGTTTGTTCAGGAGCCTTGCAACCTAACCCAATTTACATTTGCTTTAGTAACTCATTAATAAATAAAATTTTATTGAAACTCTAAATAGGTTTGGGAGCGTTGAGCCCGTCTGACTCGACACTCGCGTCGACCATACTGGTAAACACCCAAACACCCAGTCCGTTTCTAAGTCGCCAGCTCATAATGACGCGGGCCGCTCTCCATTCTATTCGTTACTCTGGCAGATTATCATTTTGCTTGTTACTTTGAACAACAGCTTCCAGCACACAGATTTCAAGATTTAAATTATTCTGCCTGATATTTTGAGATGGACCTCGAACGATCCCACGGTATAGGAGGGTTTGTGACTTCTTGGATCAATGGCTGCAGTCGTACGTATCATTTGCGTCATACAGTGGCTTGCGTTCAGGTTCGTGAATGCGACGCAGATACGCCTAAGTCTAAAGACGTTATCGCGGAGAAGAAGGTGTCTTCTCATCAGGATGCTGCAAGTCAGCTTCTTGTCACTCCAACAGACTTGGTTAATGGCGAGACTTGTTTGGTCAAGAGTCCTACTGTTGCTGCCGATGCTGACTTGCCTATTATCATCTCGGCTATCACTAGTATGAAGATTATGAAGCACACGCACAAGAAAGCGAAGAAACTTGCCAAGAAAGAGAAGATATCTTACGAGCTCGAGAAAAAGAACCGCGCAAAGAATCTTAAAAAAGCTACTTTCAGGCAAAGAATCAACGACCTGTTTGGCACAAGCTTTGGATCGAAGAAGGATATTGATTCGGTCGCTCCTACGTCTCCTGCTTCAAAGCGCGCCAGGGATGAAATAAGTCGTGCGTACGCACTTATGTCGCTACCTGCCACTCCGATCTTGCCTCTGAGAGCTGAAAATGATAAGGCTCAACTTGCTGTGAAGAACAGAAGACCTAGTACTCCGTATCCGGATGCGACAAATGTTGTCGCTGACGAACATTCGGTACCTCCCACTTACGTCGAGCGCATCACTCTTGACGACGACACTGTATCTCTAGCAACGGCTGATATCGCTATAAAGCCGGATGCGTGTCAAGATCTGGCGCGAATCTCAGATGTTTGTGATTTTGCTTATCCCAACAGCGATATGTCACCCTATGAGCGAGCTTCTAGAGCCGCTGCGAAGGCAAAGGCAGATAAAGCTGCATCTAAAATAGATAAACGGCCTCGTCGTTTACATGCATTTTCTCAGCAGAACAAACCGGATTTATACTCGAAAATGACGGGGTATCGGGTTGCGTATTGTCCGCTTGAATTGATTGATTCTTATACGGTGCCATATCCGGGATACGTTGGGCCAGAGAAAGCTGAGAGTATGTTGCGACGGTTTATCCCGAAATTGAGACCAGAGAAAGCGATCCCTGATACTGTCCGAAGGAATAAGGAGGTGTCTGTTTCTGAGAAGAAAGATGATGGATCTCACTTTTTGAGAAGGATATTTCGTCGTCAGGAGAAAGTGCCTTCTGCCGCATGTTTTCTTAATACCCCAGCTGCTGTCGTCACCACCGACTCTGCTAACGCTGTTATGCCTTCTGTACTTCTTCAGCGCAAGGAACTGGCAGTGAATACGGAATCTGGGAGCACATTTGAGAGAAAGGGCGCTATTGCTGAATACCACAAATCTAAATATCAGGATACCCGTTCTGAGAATAATACTTCTGCTCTTATCGAAGAGGTTGCGCCGATTGTCACGCTTGATCCAGCCAAACGGACAAAGATACCCCTCAAGATCGACACTACCTGCACGATAAAACGACGATATACGCCGTTGATGGTCACAGAGGAGGCGGTTGACAATGGTACACCTGAGGCGGTTCGGGAGGAACGATATCGTGCGTTGATCAAGGATTTGGATCATGCTATTGAGAGAATGAAGTTGTTTAGTACTTTGGATAGTCTGAAGGAGCATGAAGTTTACTAGTGTAGATATATCGTACGTATGTGCCTATAGAAAAGATTAAAGGAGAAAAATTGGAGTTTGTTGCTGTCTATGGAGACTTTTGCTTGTATCATTTTACGCCCTCGTGACGGGTACTAATTGCTGTTGGTTTTGATATTGTTTGGAGAGCTGGTATTGGTGTTACTTTGCGTTTCTTGTTTTGTGAAATAAATTGCTATGGATTTCAAGATATCGTAGGATCCGAATAGTTCGCTGCCGGAGACAGTTTGGAGAATGACGGAGGATAATAAGGTTTATTTTATGTAGGCTCGGTAAGAGGTAAAGTTTACTTTCGCTATTGTGAAAAGTTTTAATACGCTGAATGAATAAAATCAGCTGTTTATAAGTTTGCAGTGCTTTGCAAGAGATATTCAGGGAGCAGATGATGGAAAGGACTGTAGCATCGATGTCCAGGATGATGAGTAGAACAGCAGCCAATTAGAATGGCAGCCTAGACTCTCTCCACTCAGATACTGTAATAGAGCATACTCCACTTGAACACTCAGTAAAAAGTATTTCTACTGCTGTCTGGCTGCATTCATTCAGACTCAAAATAATCTGCAGAAAAAACAATGAGACGATCAATCATCGCACGCGCGATCGCGCGATCGAGTCACTCAATGGCGATGACGTGCCCCTGAAACGCTTCCAGTTAGCACACCGCCCGCAGCTTAGCAAGACACGTCCCAAGGACGAGCGGAGGAGAAAGGAGAACTTTGAATGCCGGAAACACTGCATTGTTCACGTACTGCTGAGTGCTATGCGGTGAAAGAGCCACTGGAGTTGCGAGGCAGGCATTCTGTGGAGAACTGAGTGAGGGCCATTGGGTCAAAGCGGCAGGGCACATAGAGTGCACCTGCACAGAAATATCGTATGTTGCCATGAGGTATCCAGACTAGAGAAAAACAACGTCATGAGCAGTTTCGTAGAGTTTTTTCAGAGCAGAGACCAGACAGTCACACACATAAGAACGGGGCGGGCTGCTTCCTCACAGAACCCGGTCAATTATCAGCAATGCCTTCTCACTTTGACACTCTCCAGATCCATGCTGGGTATGCTCTTCAGTAGGATTATTTGCTAGTAGAGAGCATGTGCTAATCGAGTACCAGACAAGAGAAACCGGACTCGGCCACCAATGCGCGTGCCGTACCGATCTACGCCTCGACTGTACGTCCACTATCTTCAATCGCATACAGAATCTGGAACTAATCTTGCTGTATAGTCATTTGTCTTTAATGACTCTGCACACGGTGCCCGGTTGTTTGGATTAGAAGAGGCCGGAAACATTTACTCCCGAATTGGCAATCCCACCGTGGCTGTCTTCGAGAGCAGAATGGCTGCCCTCGAAGGTGGAGTTAGTGCTATGGCTGCCAGTTCCGGCCAGGCTGCTCAATTCATGTAAGTAGTCTCTATATGAGTCTCATTTATCGATTGGAAGTGCTAACAGTCATGCAGGACCATCTCTGCCTTGGCAGAAGCTGGTGACAACATTGTGTCGACCTCGTTTCTCTACGGCGGCACTTACAACCAGTTCAAGGTCTACTTTAAGCGCCTAGGAATCGAGACCCGTTTCGTTATTGGTGATAAGCCCGAGGATTTCGACAAACTTATCGATGCAAAGACCAAGGCAGTCTACGTCGAGAGCATAGGCAACCCAAAATACAACATTCCTGATTTTGAAAAGATCGCGGCTGTCGCACATAAGCATGGCGTGCCCTTTATTGTGGATAACACTTTTGGCGCCGGTGGATATTTGGTGAATCCTATTGAATATGGAGCTGATATCGTTGTGCACTCGGCTACGAAGTGGATTGGAGGTTAGATGATCTCTATGCTTGCATAATTGTTGTTCTGGACTGACAATTTCTGTATAGGACACGGAACGACGATTGCTGGTGTTGTCATTGACTCTGGAAACTTCCCATGGTCGAAGTATCCAGAGAGATTTCCTCAGTACTCAGAGCCCTCACCTGGTTACCACGGTTTGAAGTTTTCGGAGGCTCTTGGAGACAAGAACGCATTCGCAGCCCAGCTCCGACTCGAGGTTCTCCGCGATGCCGGTGCTACTCTCAATCCGTTTGCAGCGTTCTTGCTGTTGCAGGGTCTCGAGACTCTGTCGCTGCGCATCGACAGACACGTCTCGAACGCGCTCGCACTCGCGCGATACCTCGAAGCCTCGCCATACGTTTCATGGGTTTCATACCCTGGACTCGAAAGCCATCCCTCGCACGAGCTGGCAAAGAAGTATCTGAAGAACGGATTTGGCTCCGTGCTTTCGTTTGGCGCAAAGGGCGGGCCCGAGGCGGGCGCTAAGGTTGTCGATGCGCTGAAGCTAGCGTCGAACCTAGCTAACGTGGGTGATCTCAAGACGCTTGTGATTGCGCCGTACTTCACGACGCATCAGCAGCTAAGCGAGGAAGAGAAGGTTGCCAGCGGGGTTTCTCCTGATTTAATTCGAGTGTCGGTCGGAACGGAGTTCATTGATGATATTATTGCTGATTTTGAGCAGGCGTTTGAGGCGAACGCCACGGCCTGAAGAGCTTGTGCTTGTGTAGCTTTTTTGTAATTTGACTGGCTTAAATAAAGGTTCATTTAATGGTTGCTAGAAATGATATATATTCAAAATTGAGCTAATGGAGATGATATGAAGAGTGTTCTGTGGCGTCGAGTGCCGGCCCAAGCTGTAGTGGCTTTCGGTGATGGTGCTTAGTGATGCTGCCAGCTCGCTGAACGGTGCCGCGAGTGTGCTTAAGACGTCTCTGGAAGCAGCAGCGACAGAATCAAAGACTCCTACGTGCTGAGTCTGGAGCAAGAGGAAGTCTCAGAGGCGTCAGTTGCACATGAGGGCAGGCTAGACGAAGACAAGCTTGCGGCAATTCGCCCTGGGACCCACTGCAGCCCACGACTGCAGTGCACTTCCCTCGATTGCCTTGTTTCCCCAGTAGACTCAAACTGCATCTAATACAGGCTGATATCTCATAAACCGCCTACAGACAAGCCACAAATACATGTGAACAAGTGAATTGCCGATAACGTTGCGTAGGCCAATCGTCGCCGCCTTCCAGAAGCCCCCTTGAATCCGAATCTAGCTTTATCCAGATTAGTGCAGAAGACCACGTGATACCGTGAACGCAGGAGCGAAGCGAGAAGGCAGCATAACTGGAGACTGTCGGTGATGGCGCACCGAGTGTGAGCACTGTGTCTTCCGCGCTGACTTTACTTGCTGGGTTTGCTGTGGCTGTTTTCGCTACTTGATTGTGTGGCTTTGAGTGTTTCTTTGCAGCGGTGCTTGTCGACTTTTCCGCTGCTCGAAGCGACCCGTCAGTCGCTCTGATCTCCAGCCGTTTGCCCGCCAAACGTCCACCTTCCACTCTCGCGGTCCGCTCTGTCTCTTTTCCGTAGCATATTACAGCGTATGTTCCATTTCTGTCTTGTTTCGCCCTGCTTCGCAGTCGTGATCTAATTGCCAGACTGCTGTGATCACGCCTGTGCTGCAACGTGGCCTCGACGTGATTCGTTTGCCTGTTCACCTGTGCTGATGTCATTCCTCGGACCAGAACTCCTGTCTTTGTCCCCGGCACCCTACCTCTCAACTCCTTCTTCTCGGTCTTGCGCCTAGTTTCCAGCATACCTCTTTACAACGGCCGTTCCGGACGATATTGACCGGCCCACCTTTGAAGTTCTCATTCTAGTATGTAGCACTTCTCATCCCGTCTGTTCAGACGTATTCTAACTGCCAACATAGGGAGCATCGGGTGGGCCTCTTGAATTTGGAGTCTCTGGTCATTTAGTGAAATCATATTCGCAACCATGGAGCAAAAATTCCATCGTCGCAGTCGACGCAGGCACATACATGTCCGGAATCCAACATGCAATCCGATCCGATAGCTCTGCTGCTGCTGCTGCCTCTTCACTTTCAAAGCCTTCCTCCTCCTCTTCACTCTTGCAAGCCTACTCTCTTGGCACAGGCTCTCTCCCGCACTCGACCAAACTCGCAAATGCAGCCTACGTCGCGCGCGAACTCGTCGCCGCTGTGTGCGTCACACATGCCCATCTCGACCATTTATCGGGATTTGTGATAAATTCCTCGTGCTTTAGCGCGAGTGATCCGCGAGTTCTCGCGGGATTGCCGTGCGTGATTGATAACTTGTTGAAGCACATGTTTAACAATGTCATCTGGCCGAACTTGACGAATGAAGGAGAGGATCCAATTGGTCTTGTCACTCTGCGAAGGCTGGAGTGTTTCGTTCCGACTGATGAGCGCAGTAAAGTCGTAATTGAAGACGACGCAGCATACGGCGAGCCCGACACATGCGCTCAAAACCCTCCTGACCGCATCTCACCTGTCGAGGACACGCATGACGATGAGGATCATTACGAGCCTATCGCGAACGGACTTGAAATCCGCGCGTTTCCAGTGTCACATGGATGTGTTCATCATTTAGGACAGAAACCTAAGGTGTTTGAATCGTCTGCCTTCTTTATTCGCGATATAGCAAGCGGCAAAGAAGTGCTTATGTTTGGCGATGTCGAGCCCGATTCAGTCTCTATTGACCCGCGCAATCGCGCGGTGTGGGTCGCTGCCGCGCGTAAGTTTGGGAGAAACAAGCTATCGGCGATATTCATTGAGTGTTCATATGCGTCTGTGCAGCCTGAGCATTCGTTGTTTGGACATATTTCGCCACTGTTTTTGATTCAAGAGTTGAAGATGTTTGCGAGTTTGCTGAAGTGCGATATGCCAGGTGCCAAGAATGTGAATATGGAAGACGTCGATGACGATGCGAGCGATATAGGGCGCAGAATGTCGACGGGAACTATTGGTACAGGAACCGAGAGCAGTCGGCCGTCGTCGCTACGAGGCGAGAGTTCATTCGAGGACTTTTCATTTGATCGATCAGAGATTGGAGTTGTTGTGCCTGGTGGTAGTGGTGGTGCCGTGTCTCCGTTTACGACCGCGCCAGAGACAACGAAGCCGGCATCATCAGCCTACGTACCGCTCAGTTTCCAGCAGCAAATGAGTATCCATAATCAACAACAACAGCAACAGCTAAGCCATCCATACAGTCTTCATCCGCATCCACATTATCATCATCATTCACGACACAAGGCAATGCAGCAATATTCGCCAAGCTCATCGCGTCGTACGTCAGCGGTGAGTATCAGTAGTAGCACTGGTAGTAGCGGTAGTATTTTCATTGCGCCATCGACGCCTGCTTTACAAGGACTTTCTGATTCTACGGTGCTGCAACAGCAACAGCAAATGAATGACATGCTTAATGCACCTGTCGTATTCTTGAAGAACTTGCCGGATAGCAGCTTAGTCTTGCCTCCGTTGTTGCTCGCTTCACAGAGCGCAGCTGGCTTGGTTAATGCGTCTGGAGCGATTGCGCCTCAGAGACGTACAAGTTTGCTCAGTTACCCACCCGTTCAACTAGACGAGACCAAGGAGACCTCGTTAGATTCAACATCGCCGTTGTCGCCGTCGACCGCGACGTCTGCACCTCAGCAACGGTCTCCGCGCCCGCCGACATCAGCTCCAGCAGCCCGACCATCTTCTGTTGCTCTAGGTCCTTTATCGGGCCTTGTGGTTGTGATAAACCACGTTAAAGGTCTCCTAGACGATGAGCAGATTATGGCTGCCGCTGCCGGCAGCGGCTACACTTCTCTTCCGATATCGAATACACTGCCTACAACAGACGGGACCGAGTATAGCGGGTTAGAACCTACGCAGGCGATCATCCTTAACGAGCTTGAAACTCTGCTTGCTGAAGAAGAAGATTTGGCCGGTTTGCGATTTGTGATGGCACGTACGGGGCAGAGTTTAGTCTTTTAGTTTTCTGTTTGAAAGTGCTTGGTGTATACGAGTGCTGACGGGGATAAATAGTAGGGAAAATATTGTTTGTTCTGTGTTTTAGGAGTTCCGGTAATTTGCCATATATCATCGTTATTTTGCATGTTTCTACAGAGTTATCAGTTGTCAATTTTAAACCATTTTGTTTCATTTATATCGGTCTACTAATATACACACTCGTAATTCACTTCGGTATCACCGTAAATCAGATTGATAGGCAGGCGGCGCAGGCATCGGCACCCGTTCATAGTCCGAATCATCATCATATGGAGTACCACTTCCACTCCGGTCGTAGTCACTCATTTCATACTGCTGCGGCTGTGATCTTGTCTCGGTCGAAAACGGATCCGCAAATGGATTTGACGAGTACGGGTTCGTTACGCGACCGCCTGTGTTATACCCGCCGTCAATGCGAGCGTCGTAGTCGTTTGCGGAAAAAGCGTCTTCTTCTTCGGCGAGCATTGTAGCGCCGTTTGGAGTACGCCTTCGTTTTGTGAAAAATCGGGATTTTATAGAGTCGAATGAAAAGAAAGTCGAGCCGGGAACAGTGCGAGGGGCTACTGACGATGTCTGGAAATCCATGCCTTCGCGGCGATAGCTCCTAAACACACGCACAACGTTGGTTGCCGTGACGAAAAATAACGCGTATTGGAATAGAGAGAACCAGATTGCGGCTTTGACGTGCGAGTTGACGGAGTTGCAGGCGGCAGTAAGTTCGGCTAGCAAAGTGGAGGAATCGATCTCATCTGGAGAAATGGAACATCTGATATAGCTGAAATATTCAATGGTCATAGATATGAATCCAGAAAACCAGAATATGAAGAGTATTAATTCAAGGACAAGGACTGCGACTGGGTTATGCAGCCGTGGGAGGATCTGGGGTGTAATTGTTTGATACAGCAGGCCCAGGAACGTAAATACTGTCTATATACACGTTAGCTATCACTTTTATACTCACTCATATGCCATAATCAGTTATGAAGACAAAAACGTACCAAAAACACCATGAATCCAAAGATAGGATAGTAATAATGTCCCGCAAGCCATGCCGTCAATCCAAGCACAACCAGATTACACAGCGACTGTGCTATACGCAGCGAGAAGATCACCGGAATCGAGCGGAGTTTATCCATCACGCTTATTGTTATAGTCGGATATTATTGCTGTATGGTGATAATGAGCAATGGCAACGGGAGAAATCAGGGATAATGCGTAAGGCCTTCCTTGATATAATGATCTGAGTCGCAATTGTACGTCAAATCGTAACAAAGAATGTCCTGCTTTTCAAATAAATGAAACAGAGCAACTAAGCACTCACAATATCTCAAATAAATCCACAATAAAGCACCTCCTTGTCGTTCTGCTTCAGAATATATCGCGTACTCTTTCTCAAGAGAACACATTACCTGCGCCCCATTTTACTCCGAGCTTGCCGTCCTCTGTGGCGCAGTAACGCGCGTACAGAGCGTGGTCGTGTAGTGCGGGAGTGGCGCGGGCTGGGGATTTGGAGACGCGTCATGGAGGCAGTACGACGTATTGCGTGCGATTATTGTGAATTTGGAGGCGAGATGGAGTTGGGATACTGCTGTGTGTTTGTTCATACACGCTGTGGAGGAAGATGTTGGTGATTTTGGAGTTAGTGCGTAGGGGTGGGAAACGGATATCATTCAGGCGGACGCGTACTGCGCGTTGTCATACACGTTCTTATATACCAGCCTCTTCTCGATTTTACCATTCGCTTTATTTTAAGAGTCATTACTTGTGGTTTATACCTAGAGATGCCATAGGTCAGAAAGAGGTTCGTAGTTGGATATGCTATGGAACAGAAAGAAAAGTTGGTATGTTTTGGACTACAGTCTCGATTCACGTTCATTGTATTCTGCATATGTCAACACATTTGAGTATAAACGACACTCTTGGTCAAAGAAGATTGTTAGATTTATATTGAAGTTTCGTTTGATATCCAAGTGCTTAAGCTAATCAATCAATATGACCGTATATTCTAGATCTTAAGCGGCAAATACTTAAATATACTGTTCTCATAATCCCAAACTCCAAACGCTCTACTCTTAATTCCCAGAATCCGCCATTCATACCTTTGCTGAGGACATGCAACTATAAGTCACTTTAATTATTACACTATAATTTAGCAATTAGCGAGAAAAATGGTATAAATCTAGCGTGAATACAGGGCAATTCTCACATAGACATTGCAGTGAGATAAAACAATCAGATGCAATGGACTGTATTCGCGTAGTTCATGAAATGTGCTAACAATATGCCAATCGTACAGTAGATATGATCCTACTCGCCAATGAGCTGACTGTCCAATAGTTTCTCCAATCACAGTTTTAAAGCTGAAGTGAAGTTTTAAAAGCTGGTCGATTTTGGTTTGATTACTACAGGCAGTGAAATAAGGCAATAAAATCAGGGCATCGAAGACCTATATTCGCACACATACAACAATACTCGTCGCTGAGCTCGGATATTTCTTAGTTCTGGATAGCGTCAAGTCGTTTTTCTCAATCAAGACAGCGTACAACAAAGAAAGAAGGAATCTTAGAAATAAAGCCGGATTTCAGCATAGATATGTCTTGAATCAGCAGATTGTCAGCTGTTGTACATCTAGCGTACAAAAACAAAATTGGAGAATGAGCGAAGCAGCGTGATATTTAAATATCCACTAGAGAATAGCAATACAGAACAGATAGTTTAGATATTCACATTGTATATCAGCCTACGATAGAAAATAGCACTCTGGATCCGAGAAATCCGCCAACCCAATCGAGAAAGCGTTACAAAATCTACAAACATAACCTCTTCTCTGCAAAAACTATCCTCAAGACCGAGCATCAACAACAGCCAAGACAGGCTACTCTGTCCGTGTTTTCTTTCTGGATTCTGACTCAGAGAGGAATTGTCTTGTCTGACAAGAAAAGCAGAGTTCGGGTGGCTGCTGGCGGATTGTTTGTTTTTGTTGCCTGTTCGGGCGAAGTTTCCTATTACGGTAGTTTGTAATGGGCGGTTTGAGTGTGACTAACTTATTCTACTGTTTTTGAATTACTTGATTGTATCTGTTGCTTAATAATTTGTATTTGATTATTCACAGCACGGTTGGCTGACATTAAATTAATTTGGTAGGATATCTACGAAACATATTCATTTGACGAGGAAACTAAATCACTCAAATCACTGAAACAAGAAAACAAATCAAACATAACGCGAGATAGTTGAGCGAGATCCGGGAGAGCTATATTACTTCTCGGTCGCGACAGCAGGCGCAGGCTCGGCCACTGGCACCACAGCGGGTGCCTCTGCCATCTCTGAGCTTGTGGCAGCGGTCTCGGCGGGCACGGCAGCGCCAGGAGCGGGTGCAGCCGGCTGTCCGGGGCCCTTCTCGACATCAGTAGTAGCAACAGCAGCTGCAGGTGCGTCAGCGGTGGTGGTGGTGGTGGCAGCAGCACCAGGCGCGCCAGCTCCTCTGGAGTAGATGTTTCCAGAGGTAAAGACAGCAACACCAGCATAGACAGAGGTAAACATAAATAAGACCCAGTTGATGGCAGCAAAGGCAATGGCAGCCTTTGCAGTCTGACACCAGGTGCCGGTTACCCCGTAGAAGCCACAGTTGGTATCACCCAATTTGGCAGCCTGTGCAATGAAGCCTGAAAACCAGAAGATGTTTGTGACCACATCAAGGGCAAAGGGGATCCATGCGGTGGTGTTGTCTTCAAGGAGAGTAGCGAGGAAGCGCGGCTGGATGAAGACTACGAAGACGACGAGGAGCAGGGTCCAGACAGAGCAGAAGATGAGGAAGTTGTTTGAGTCAAAGGAAAAGGTAGCGGCGGTGTTTGCGGTGAGTCCAAGAACAATAATCGCGAAGACGGCCTGGAGGGCGCGGAGGACGAGAATGGCCGCTGGGCCAGAGAAGTAGTTGTAGCGCATGGTGGATGGTGGGCCGAAGGTGAAGGAGGAGGAGGAGAAGAAGGAAGAAGGAGAGGAAGAGGAAATAGTATTTATATTTGAAAGGACGGACAAAATATGGCGAGACAGGGCTATCAGACAGCTGGGCACGCGCACGTACGGCCATCTATTCTTTGAATTCAGTGAGCATTGTTTGTGCAGTGTTTGCTTGTTTTGCTTTGTTTTGTGTTTGGATTTGGATTTGTATATGTCTCTTACTTACTCTGCACATATTCATATATATACCCACACATAAACACATACATACATACATGTATATACAAACACGCCATTGTTCTCTACACTGCACAATATAAAAGCAGAATAGCGATGAGCTCTTGGCGCTGCTACGTCATTTGCGGGATTTAGAGTTTGCAAATTACGGTTTTCCCGCTGGCGAGATCTTGGCCCGATGCGGATTAGCGCGTGGCAGCCGCGCCTTTGTGTGAATTGCCCAGCGGAGAAGAGACGCTTACAATAAGAGAAGGAAGAGTAGTAGTAAATACAAGAAACTAATTACAAGATAAGATTAAATAAAGAGATACAATAGAAATGCAAAAGAATTCAACTCTTGGGCGGAGAAATGCAAAGCAAGGGCTCAATCAGAGTTCCCAAACAACGTCAGCTTTGCGAGCTCATCGCACTAATCCAGGGCGGAGCAAAGGCTTTCACTCTTCTCTTTTTTTGTCGCTTATTCTTTTTCACTGCTACTGGGTCAAATCATGTTTGTGCAGACCGGGAGCTCTTGGAATTAATATCATTGGCTGTTGTTGTATCAGACCTACAATGATTGTATGCGGTGTCAGAACTGAAATCTTTCTCCGATTCTCAGCGGCTCCGCTACGGCTACGGCTTCACAGCTAAACCCTCGAAGATGTCACTATTCCAAAAACGATTTAACTATTATCGAACAGCTGGGAACTCTTCTCGCTGTACGCGAAAGTTCCTCTGAGTGTACGCTATAATCTTCGTCTCATCTCAGCGTTTGCTGAAACATCCGGTGTGTTACTTCACTGCTGTTCTGTAGATCTATTCATATCCAACATGCTCAGTAGAACTTCCTTCTCTTTTCGGAGCGGTTGTCTCTAAGCAGCTGTCTTTGAGCGGTCTGAATATTCCGAATCATCTGAAGCATCTGAAGTAGAACAATTTTGTTCCGACGGCTCAATATTCAGTGACATCTTGCTCACGCGCAGATACTCAGTCTCTCCAGCTTTCTTCGATTAGTTCTCGTCTGTTCTGCCCAATTGAAATATTTGAATTCAGCCAGTTAAATAATAGGCACAGATCTCTGCGCTAATCTGTAATCAACTTGTAATATCGTAAGCTATCGTGCTTAATGTTCTACATCTTTATCATGGCTGTCTCCCTGAGAGCACACAACAGCCACATACAACTCAGCACATCTACATTCTTGGGCCGCTATCCAAAAGAATGCTTGCCAAGTGCACGACATCATTCTCGTCTTATGCACCCATTAACTGGCCTGACACTCTCAATCTTGACTTAGTCCGCACCATGCGACCTTATTGTGGTTATGAGCTCCTTATTCCCTCTCTAGCCTGCTCTGCCCTTACCGCCACCAAACCCTCTTTTTTGTCATCACACAAACCCCTCACAAGCTCAACGAGGAACGAAGCAGGCAGACAACGGCGCTTCGATCTCAAAACTCGTGCAAAGGAGACCGAGTACCTTTGCGGATCCTTTTCTTTTTTAACTACTTCCCTCACCATCTCTCAACAGTGCTTCCACTCCACCAATGGGTAACTGCCTCCTCGTCTTTTTTGCCTTGCTTTGTCTCTCCGTTAGGCCTTGACTGCGTCTCTTCTCGTCTCTTCTGTTGTCTGCCACAGATCGCTCTTCCTGCATCTCATCTCATCATCTCAAAGTGCTCGATCGCGTCTAGACTGTTCAGATTGCTGATCGGGGTTGATTGACGTGCTCAAGCGAACATCGGATTGCTTCTTGGATACTGCTCGCTCTTGATCCGCACACACACACACGGGTGTTTAGTATTGTGCATTGACTGACCTGTTCTCATCAGACGACCAGCGCCCTTACTACGACGACGGAGGATACAACGGCCGAGATCAATACAATGTATGCCTTGCTACTACACATCATCATTTTTAGTATCATGTTGCGATAGTATAGAGCACTCTGAGCTAACTCTTGTCCGATAGTCTCGCGACCGATCTCGTTCTCCCGTCCGCAGATATTCATCTCGCAGCCCATCTCCCGCCGGCAGAGGCTCGAGCAGCAACCACCGTCAGCGCTCACCTATCGGAGGTGGCCGTTACGGAAGCAGTAACGACTTTCGGGGCGGTCGCTCGTTTGGAGGAAGAGCCGGAAACATGTCGAACCCGGTCAACCAAGATCGTCGCGTCTATGTCGGCAATTTGCCCTATAATGTCAGATGGACTGAATTAAAAGATTTTATGCGTAAAGGTGAATTTTTATTTTATCAGTATTTATTGTAGGATGTGCTAACGCAGTATTTGATATAGCTGGTGAGGTCGTGCATGCAGATGTGCTTACTCTCCCCAGTGGCGCTTCAAAGGTATTGGTTACTAAGGATAGAAGTCTACAAGTGTTTTTATAGAGGAATGGAAATCTGACAAGGATGGAATGTGTTTCAGGGATGCGGAATTGTCGAATTTGCTAGTCGTCAGGATGCAGAGAACGCCATCAACACTCTCAGCGGCCAAGACTTCAACGGCCGAAATGTTTTCATTCGTGAGGTATATTTTGTCATCATTGTTTCTAGAGGGATACGGGGGGAATGTCGATTATTGGATGTGATTCAATCAGCTTTTGTCTCAAATTGTTTAATCGATAATCAATGCTATGAAAGAATGGTTTTTGGCTGATACTTGATGGTGGTTGCGTTTTTAGGATCGTGAAGCTAATGATCGCCCTCCTCGTGGAAACCCGCGATATGATAGCTACAGAGGAGGTTTTAACGGACCGCCTCGAAATGGAGGCGGATTTAATGGATACAACAACGGGCCACCAAGTATGGGCGGCGGTGGATTCCAAGGACAATCGGCAGGAAATCAGCTTTTCATTGGAAATGTAATGCAGGCAATTTTTTTGTGATTTTGAACGTTGATTTTGGATTGATGTGCTAATATTGGGATTTAAAAAAGTTACCGTATACTATCGCGTGGCAAGATTTGAAGGATATTTTTAAGGCTGCCGGAAACGTTGTTCGCGCTGATGTTCGTAAGACCATGGACGGCCAGTCAAAGGGCACTGGCATTGTTGTTTTCGAATCTCGCGAAGACGCGCAGAATGCGATCCAGAGATTTAACGGCTATGACTTGCAAGGACAGCAGATTGTTGTTCGGGAAGACCGATATGCGCGTCCCCCTCCTATTGACGGATTTGGCGGTGGACGTGGTGGTTTCGGTGGTGGATTTGGTGGTGGCCGCGGTGGCTTTGGTGGTGGATTCAGAGGCGGATTCAGAGGTGGGTATGGGGGCGATCGTGGTGACCCTTCTGGTTCGTATGAACGACCTCAGCACCAGCCTGCTCCGCCAAACGACTTCACTGATGGAGCCACTAGCAACGGTAGTCCCAGTAACACCATTCATGTTCGAAATGTGCGTATATTTTACCGTGTGGTGTCTAGATAGTAGAGCTAATAAGTTTTTAGTTGCCTTGGTCGACGAGCAATGAAGATTTGATTGAGCTTTTCCAGACTATCGGCAAAGTCTTACGCGCCGAGATCCAGTTGGAGTCTGTTGGCCGCTCTAAGGGATCTGGTGTTGTTGAGTTTGAAAACCAGGAGCTGGCTGATATAGCTATTCAGAAATTCTCAGGATACAGCTACGGAAACAGGTGCGTAAATTTGTGTATTCTCTTACTCTTATGAGCTGCGTTCTGATATGAATGGAATATAGACCTCTGGGACTTTCCTATGTGCGTTATGAGCCTGTAGTATCTCATACTAGCAGCAATGCTCCAAACAGCATTGAGCTTACACATGGTGATGATCAGGCTTAAGCTGTTGTGGGACCCCGCGATTTCCGCTGATTTGCTCGTAAGAGAAAGCGGGTACGAGAGATGGGGATAAACTATACTGTACCGTGAAAGTAAATTATTATGTTTGATTTTTATCTATGCGCTAAAAGGAATTAGTTTGTAAGATTATTTTGATTTATGAAAAAGAAAAAAAAGAAAACGTAGACTGGAGGTATCTGAACAAAGGGACCACGTATTAAAGTTCCGGACGAGAAAGTCACGGGCAAAAGACTCCGTGCCGCAGCTTCGCCAAATCTGCTTGAGCGCTATCAACGAGCATAGGCAAATACGGTTATTCAGAGAGAATAGGGCGAAAAACGGGAGCTCTTTCTTAAAGAATAGGAGCAGTTATCAAGATAACCTGAGACGATTGAGTTATTGTTGTTTTGAGTTATCGTTTGGTTTGACGTGATTGTTGTTGTTATATTTCTGGAGACATTTGAGCAAGCTGGGAATTCCAGTTCGACAAGGTACCACAATTGTTCAATTCAGTGGAAGCAAGTGCATACAGCTGCCTTGTTTTTGCATATAAAAGAAGGAGATTGGGATTGCTATTACATTAACACATACAAATTCAACAATGAGTTCAGCCAGGTGTGTCATATTATGTTCGAAGGCCCAGAGATGATATCGCGATGACGGTCACATGCCACCTACATATCTACTCTAATCAGCCCGCAATTCGACTTCTCGAATACGATAACTAACCAAGCGATGAATTGTTTATAGATTCAACGGTAGTTCGCTCCACCAGCGCGACGGACGTACCCAGCTCTTTGATGGTTTTGACAGTTCTTCGTCAAGACCTACTTCACCGGGCTTCCGGACTGCGACGCCGAATGCGCGCGGGCAGTATTCGGATTCGGTTATGTCTGGACTTGAATCGCAGAATGAGAATGAGATGGAAGGATTGACTGCGCGGGTGCGCATGTTG
Source organism: Myxozyma geophila (assembly GCA_030571195.1). Classification (NCBI taxonomy): domain Eukaryota; kingdom Fungi; phylum Ascomycota; class Lipomycetes; order Lipomycetales; family Lipomycetaceae; genus Myxozyma; species Myxozyma geophila. Next base: position 446,121 of record JAJLXK010000002.1, read on the forward strand.
AAGGATGTATGATCACTCCCTTGTTGCATTACAATCCAAAGAGAAGGACAGCTGCTGACTGTGTTTTCAATTGTTTTAGATCACGGTGAAGATTGGCGAAGAAGTTCGTGATTCATCACAGTTTATGAAGTCGTTGGTATGTCAACTCTCCTGCACAAGCAAAGAAGCAAACTAACACTCTGCTTAGGAGGACGGATTCGACGACACACGAGTAAGATTAAAGGGAACGTTCAAGCGCATGATGCGCATGGCCGAGCGATCTGGCGTAGGCTGGCGTGCCTGGGTTGGATTCTTCACATTTGTATTTTTGTTTTTCATTTGGGTGTGGAAGTTTTAGTTTTTTCCTGTGATGCGTTTTTGTCTAATGGTCTATGCATTTTTTGTAACATAATTCCTTGAGTGATTATTGATTGGGAGAGAGTTTAATGGGATTTTTTTCTTCGTCAGCTGAGCAGACGAGGAAAAAGGGATCTATTTAAGGATGAGGATGTATAGTGCGTGCTGTTGATGTTTGCTGCTTATATAATTGAGATGATAATAGCATTAGGCGGTAGTTAATGAAACTAGAATGAGATATTTGAGTGTGTATGGATTATCAGTTCAATGACATTTCTGATATGTATAAACGAATCAAGCCAGTATCTGCAGCAACAGGTTGGCAATATTGGCTATTTCTGGGTATGATAAATAAAGCAGCTGACAGTGTCGAGCACAACCTTACCGTGGAATACGTGTACGGCTGTGCTGGTCTTTCTCTCCCTCATCCTGAGGTTTTGTTTAATTAGTAATAATTGTATTATAGTATTTCTATTGTACTAAATACACAATATACAGATAAAATAAAAAAAAATCAAACCTATTCTTGTTCATCGAAGGGCTGAGCACTGTCTTAGCCGTACAAAATAGAGGCTCAGCATCGCCCATCTGAAACTTTAATCCAAATTCGTTTTATTTCTCTTACTAAATAAAGTCGCTCTCAGTCTACTCAAAGGCGCTACAACGCAGGCGTGACTGACTTACTGTCGTCTGCCCGCGGCTCGTACACAACAACGCTTTGACTGTCTTCGAATCTTCAAAAACCACCTCAGTTCCTCGTCTCGACAGACAAGCACACTCTGCTCCGTCGTCGAAGAAAGTGCTTTTTTAGGGCTTCTGGGGATATCCTGTGTGTCTTGTGTGTCGCATTGGCCGGATCATGCGATAGCGTGTTTAAGAGAGTCTTCGACGCGGGTTAAACGTACACAATTGCCCGTACTTGCGGTCTTGCTTCACTTGTCGATCATAGCGTTCAGAACTGCGCTATCCTGTGTTTTTGGAGATAGTTTGTTTGTGTTTTAATATGAGTTACTATCCTGTTTTTCAGCAGCCGGCTACGGCTGATTCTCAAGGTGAGTTTACGCGTGGAGTCTGTCGAGCTGTGTTAACTGTATAATGAGGCTATTCCGAAGAGAATATGTTTGCACCAGAGCCAGAGTCTACAATTTTCTTTGGACAACAGTGAGTTGGCTTGCAATCCAGCAGTTAGACTCTTGCTAATCCTGGACTGTTTTGTAGATACCCGTCGACTATAGATCAGTCGCCGTTAAATGACTTTGCAAACCTGTCTATTCAGTCTCCACAGCAGCTCACATCTCCACCAACCCTCGAAGCCCCGAATAACTACTACAATGGTTACAAAAACATTGATGTACCAGAACCTACTCGTCGTCCACTCTCTCGATCGCGTCAACGAGGAGGACTTCTAGATCCAGACTATCAACCGCATCGCACACCTTCACCGTCACCGTCGCTCGCAAGTCAACAGCTGCAGCAGAATGAGTTCGCTCGTACGGCATCCCCCGCCGGTCCGAGACCCGTACAGCAAAAAATGCTGGCTCCTGCACCAATAATTTCACAGTACGATAACACTAGCACTTTCAGCAACCGCCGCTCGCCATCTCCTCTCGCATACGCTCTCAGCGACGAACCTATGACAGGTTTCATCCCCGAAAAAGGATTCCCAATGATCACAACAAAAGGTGTAAATATCCCGCCATCTTTTGCTATGGAAATCCGAAGCCTGCGTACAGAGTATATCGACATCTCAAGATCTACGGATTACGAAGCGCAGCTGCGATGGGCGTTGCATGCTATCAGACTTCATATTTCGGCCGGCTCTCTATTTTCGAGCGAAGATCTGGTTTTAGTTGGTAATGCCGAGGGTTTAATAAAAAAGCTATCTGAGCAGCAACTCCCTGAATTGTACTATAATCAGGGATTATGGTGTGAACAGGGAATCCGAGGATATGAGTTAAACACGACCCAGGCGTATGAATATTTTCAACTTGCTGTGGATGGAGGGTTTACGCGTGGCTTGTATAGAATTGGCATGATTGTGAGTTCCCTTTTCTTGCTCATTTGCGTCATTAATGAAGCTAATAGTGGCGTATAGTATGAGAAGCAGAAGAATTTCAGCGAGGCGGTCAAGTCGTTTGAGTCTGGTGCAACAAAACATGATGCCGGATGCTGCTTTGTAAATATTTTTCTTTTTTCGTGTTTAGTACCAATTGTTGCTAACAGTTCTTGAAGGCACTGGCATTGATATATCTACACGGTCTTCATAAAAAACCTATTGATCTGTCGCGCGCCATCAATAACCTTCGCCTAGCAGCCGAGAATGCAGACTATGACGTGGCGGTTCCTGCATATATCTATGGCTTAGTCTTGCTTGATGAAGAGCCACAATGGACACAAGCCAGTCTATTTAGCAATGTCGCTCTTGGACGCATGTTCCTCGAACGAGCTGCAATCTTGAACGTCTCTGCCGCACAAGTCCGGTTAGGCATCGCATGGCAAACTCGAGAGTTAGGCTGTGAATATGACCCGCCAGTCTCGCTTCACTACTACGCCCTCGCCAGTCGACTTGGCGAATCATCGGCTTATATGGGTCTCAGCTCGTGGTATTTCTCTGGCGATACGGATTATCAGTTCCCCGTGAACGAAGAGCTTGCGGTAGATTATGCACATCGAGCTGCTGAGCGCGGAAACGCGAAAGCGTATTTTGCCATGGGATATTTCAACGAGATCGGTCTTTGTGTGCCTCAAAATCTTGACGAGGCGAAACGGTGGTATACAATGGGTGCTGCGAAGAACGAGCAAGGATGCGTAGACCGACTGCAAGAACTGACGGCTAAGAACCGGCGGCAACTATCAAAGAAATTTCACGAGGAGAAGCTGGAAGAGAAGCGGAAAGTGCAGCGCTCGATGACTGTACATAGACGGAATAAACGGGGAAATATGTACGTGCCACCCCCTCCTGTGCCAGGAACTACATTGTCGAAATCACCAGAGAACAGAGGTCGAGTTCGACAGTCTAGTGCACCAGTGGGACCGCGAGGACCGCATACTTTTTCTGCGGTGATCTCGCCTCCTGACCTGTCGCCTGAGCAACCACATTTTCGACATGATTATTCCACGCTAGATCCCGCGGCAAAGCGAGCCAGTATTGCGTTGCCTGATTCTTTGAATGCAGAGCGACGTAAATCCGGATCATTTTTACGAAGCGAGTACGTGCGGCAGCCATCGCCATATTATCAGAATCGAAGTGTATCAGCTACGCCACTGAGTCGGCAGGATTATGAGAATGTGGTTCCTATTGCGGGTACATCAATATCGTCTACTCCGCGTCCACAGTATCAGGATAATAATGATATGGGTTTGACCACAGCAACACCATCTCCACAGTGCTCAACAACTGCGCCTCTGCGACCACTTTCCCGAGCGAGCGCAACACGGCCAACATCTACTCCACAATCGTTGTACTCGCTGCCACCGTCTACCAATGCGAACTCTGCTCGTCGATACAGCACCTCGCCGACTCCGCGTTCGTACTCTGGTCATAATGAAGGATCTCCTTCTATGGCTCCGCTCACGCCACCTGTTGCTCCGTTTGCGGTTCAAGAGTACGATAATGGATCTCAGAATCAGGATCGCAGATCCTCGGGATTCAGCGACAGAGACTCGGTTTACTCATTCTCATCCTCAGCAACACGTCCGTCACATGCAATGTCGGATATGAGTGGATCAGATATTTTTTCCGAAACCTCCAAATCTCGCCATAGTTCATTGGCAAGCAGCGCAATGGCTCCCTCACAGTCTACCACCAACACAAGCAGCGCGACTTCGAGTTCGAGCAATCCGGTCAATCAGATGTTTTCTGAGCCAAGCAAGAAGAAGAAATTTGCGCCGCAGACGTTTGAAGAGATGGGAATCCCGCGCGCGTCGAAGGAGACCGAATGTGTTGTGATGTAGATACTAAAAAAAGATGCATATGAATGGTTTTTTCAAGAGTAAGATAGGATGGTTGGAATTTTAATAATTAGAAATGGGATAGATTTAAGATGGAATGCAGATGCCTTTTGGTTGTATTTGAGAATAATGAAATGAAGCATTGTAGTTCGCAGAACGCATCATCTTCGATAGCAAAGTAGGTTCTAAATTGCAATAATTGATTACAGCTTAAAATCATTTAATTCCTCGTTTAATTTAAAGATTTATATATTCAGATTCTGAGATGAATATTGCTTCTCAACGACTGGGAATATAAATATTTTTCACAGTTATCCATTTCCATAAATATTACAGGTCAAGACTATGAGAGGCGCTTGGGTAAAGCGGTGATTGTGTAGTCCGTGGGTAGAACTAGCGCGGGTTAGGATATAGATGCAGGTAGATAGCCAATGCAAGTAAAAGTTCAAACAATAAAGTTAGAGACGATCTATAAATCTGATGTACGTGACAGGGTAGGGTGGGCTGGTTTCTGGATATGACAGAGGCGAGGAGACCTAATTATAGAAGCTGACGAATCTAGGTACAGGCGAGCTTCGGGCGAAAAGAAAAAAATCCTCGGAAATAAGAATTTTTGTAAGTTAAAATTCAAATAAAAGTGTACATAGAACCGCAGAATAAAGGGCTGGAATGGCGAGGAGGAGGCGAGGAGGGAGGACACGATCTGGAGCAGGGGTGGACTCGAGTACGCGAGACACACGATTACGACGAGAACGCGCCAGTACAGAGCTGAGGAAGTTAAATTGTTTAGATAAGTAACTGATTATGGAGATTTTTTTTATTATGCTTGTGAAGAGATGCTGCTGAAGAGGGAGTTGCTAAATGCCGCACTTACTCCGCTCCAATCCACTAAATTCTGTGCTTTGACTGATCTCCTCGTATTTTGCTGTAGTCAATTCTTCAGCAATACTAAATTGACCAAAAAACGCAGTATATGATATTCCGCATATTCTAAAATAATCTTAATATTAATGCATCACTTACAAAGCTCATCAAAATCCACATTTGTCTGCGCCGTTCGTGCAGTATATCCAGCGAGCAGAACCCGCAACGAAGCCTCGGCCTTTGGCAAGTTTTCGTGGTTCGCTGTGATTCGCCGGCAAAACCTACAAGGCCAAACACAATGTTCTTTATGCAATCTATAATGGGCGCATGTCGCAACTAGAGTGTTTGCGATTATTTTCAAGCGCAAACGGAGCGGAGGAGGCAGGATTGCGGGTACTGACTGCACCGGTTCAGCTGTACACTGCCGTAACGAGAAGCGGATCACGTGAAGATTACGTGAAGATGTTTACACTTTGCCTGGTCTGTGGATTCACGACTTGGTTTGAACGCACATGTATCTGTAGTCTATCTGCAAGCGCGTGCAAGAAAGAGAGAGCCACTGTCTGCGTTGGTTGCTGAGTAGTTGTGGAGTATTTAGCTTATAGTCTCTATATCTCGTCTGTATCCTGTCTCTGAAGTAATATGGACTTTTCCACCTTTCTGAGCACTGCACACACAAGTTGGGTATACGAGGACCTGTTCTGGAAGGCAGAACACGCCATGCTCTGCTTCAATCTCTCCCCACTAGCGATCCCTGTTGTCTGGGTTATTGGTCTTCTTCCACATACTTTCTCGCTGCTCTTGATTTGTTATTATGGTGCACCGTTTTGTAATACCGTCCCTAGATTGAACTTTACGAGTATCATTTTCTTTAAACAGCTGCTGATGAAATTGACGATTGAAAGACTATTAACATTGATATAGATCTCGAGAAGAAAGGTGTACCTAAACATATCCAGATCCTCGCACTCAAATGTCGAGGTGCACATAAAAACGGGCACGAATGTTTTCCTTTGTTTGTTGGCGCAGTAGTGAGTTTTTCTCATACGCAGACACCTTCTAAACAGCAATTAGAGCTAACGATCCTCACCGACTAGTTGGTGATGAATATGTCCTCGTTATCATTCTGCAGACAGAATCTCTACGTGGTCGCTTACGCTTTCCTCAGAATCGTGTTCAATGCACTATACATCTGCGTTTCTTCAGAGAGGTTTTACTTGCGTTGTGTGAGATACCGCTTAATGGCCATAATTAGCTAATTAAGATCTTAGGCTGAGTTTGATGAGATCGTTTGTTTGGAACGTTTGTAATATCGTTGCGTTTTCGATGATCATTGATGGTGTTATTTCGGAAATGCGCTTTTGAATTTTTCTTTTGGCTCTGCGCTGTCTCTGGCGTCAAATACCAATCTTATTGAGTCCAAGAGCTGAATAGTCTTATGGATCTCCTGTGCTCTCTCTGATTTGTTCTCTGGATATTTTGTGTAATATCAAGTTCATAAATAATTAGGGTTGATTAACAGTTATTTAGAAAATTTATATATATATATATATATACAATTCGATTTCAAGACAAGTAAGTTGCAAAGGCTCTAGAGCACCTTAAGCAGCACAATGGTCGATCCAGCGAGGAAACGCAATTGCCTCTCTAATATTATACACACCACCTAAATAACAAATCAATCGTTCAAATCCCATTCCAAATCCACCATGCGGCACTGTACCCCATTTTCGCAGGTCGAGATACCATTTGAGTGATTCTTTGTCTAGCTTGAGTCTTTCGATGGCGGAGTTGAGGCGTGTGTAGTCGTGTTCACGAAGGCTGCCGCCGACTAGCTCTCCAATGTCGGGCAGAAGAAGATCGAAGCATTGGACAGTTGCGCCTTCATCGGCAACAGTGGGTAGCATGTAGAATGGTTTTAGCGAGGCAGGATAGTTTGTGACAAACAGAGGGCCATCAGCATAGTGTGTAGCTATCCATTTCTCGTGCTCAGATTTCAGGTTCTCGCCGTCGATTACTTCATGTACAAAGTCCGCCTCGCCAGACTCCGCTGCAGCTTTCAGGATCTTGATAGCCTCGGCGTAGGTGATACGTTTCCAGGGTTTGTCGGAGCCAATGAGAGTGTTCCATCGCTTGATAACCATATCTGCTGTGACTGTCTCTTCGTCGATTTCACCTTCCTTCATTGCCATTTTTTGAGCCTCAAACATGTGTTTAAGGTCCACTATTTGATCCAGCATCCCACCTTTCTTCATCGTCGTCACCGCAGACCTAATCATATCTTCGACTAAACTCATAATTTGTTCGAGTTCTTCGGCAAACGCGGCTTCGGCCTCAAGCATCCAAAACTCGCTCAAATGTCGACTCGTAGTACTCTCTTCAGCGCGGAAAGCCGGGGTAAGCGTCCACACTCTCGAGAGACCCATCATAAGCGCTTCAAGATGAAGCTGCGTCGAGACAGTAAGATACGCTTTATCGCCAAAAAAGCTGTCATTCTTATCAGACGCACTAAGAGTGAATACCTCTCCTGCGCCTTCACAGTCAGAAGAAGTGATGAGCGGCGGGTGTGTCTGGGTGAAGTCGTTCGCGACAAAGAACCTGCTGAGCGCCGCCGTGGCAGCTGAGCGTAGACGCATCGTGCTCGCTACAGCGCGTGTGCGAAACCGCTGCGCAGGATATTCGCGACGCAAAGTTTCTTGAGACATGAATTTTTTCTGTAGAGGAAATTCGTCATTTTTGTCGGAGCGGCCGAAGCTGCGGGCGTGTTGAGAGACGACGAGTTCAAAAGGATCCTCCCGATCTGGTGTTATCGCTATTTCTCCCACAATTTTGACTGAATTACCGGTCCGCAGACTTTGATACACGCGCGTTAACATACCAACACGCGAAAAAAAAGAAAGAAAAAGGCTGGGGATACATACTCAGAGGCGTAATCAGGTCTCGAAATAAAAAGCTGGATCTCACGACTACTACTTCCATCTGCAATTCTGGCAAAAGAGACTCTCTTTTGCTTGCGTACACTGCGTACCCATCCATACACTGTGACTATGTCGCCACTGGCTAGGTCGCCTTTTGAAACTCGCTCGTGGATATTCGCGATTGTGTCTGGGAGAACTGAAGGGACATACGAGAACGCTCGGTAAACGGCGGGTGTATGTGTGAAAGCCCGGCCACAGGGACGAATTGAAGCTGCAGAAGGCAAACACGGCAAAGATCTAACATTGCCTAACCTCAAATACCGGGAAAGTATGCGTCGACTTGCCATTGTTAACGAGTGCTCATCGCCTGGGTGTGTTCGGGAAGTTGAGATGTTAGTCAGAGCTGGCGATTTGAGTTTTCAAACTTTATACCCCTGAATAGCAAGGCCCTGTCACTCTTAATATTACGCTTAGGATTCAGTATACGATTATCTGGCGTTAGAATGTAAACTACTTATAAACACATTATCGTCACTATAAATACACTACTCCTGACCTAGACCAACCATATCCAAAGATCCACCAGTTCTCGTCAACTTCTTCCACTTATACCGACACTGAATTCTCGACCTGATCCCACCCATCTTCTCCGACACTACCGTCCAATTTATTTCCGCGTTTGGATGCGAATACCGGATATCGTTGACGATATCAATCAGTTTTGTTTCTTCGTCAAGACTCCACTTGTTTTGGCCGCGACTTGTGCCGCATTTGACGTAGTTGCGCCATCGGTCGCGACAGTCCTCTGGCATCCGACCGATATGTTTTCCAATGACTTTCCACTGCGCGCCAAACTCATCCGACAGCTGTCGCAGCTGCTCATCTTCTTCAGGAGTCCACTTTCCTCGCTGCTCGTATGGGTGATATTTACGTCGCACGTGCTTATATACCGAAGCGCGAGTGCGGTGCGGCAAAGCATTCGTCACCGCGTCCCAGAAGTTATCCTTCTTGCGCTCGTTAGCCCATACGCGCCGACAAAGACCTTCTTGGTCAAGATCGTGCTCGCGAGCATATTTGCGCATAAACATCTTGAGAGCCATGGTTTCTTCTGCGGTGAACGAGCCGCCGTTGACGGTACCGAGCGCGAGGGCTTGGGTTGTTTGATTCTGTTCTGGCGATTGTTGTTGGGCAATCGGTTGATCGTCGTGGTCGTAGATCTCGCCGGTGCTGTTTAGTTGATGATGTCGTGACTTGGCAAGAGTGTCTAGCGTCTGTCCTCGCTTGCGCTTCTTGCCGGCGCTTTCACCAATCGTGTCATCTCGAACCGAGGCCTGTCCGCCCGATGACGCACCAGCATCCGCACCCGCACTTCTTGTAGCTGCTAACGAGGCAGTGACAGCCGCAGTGGCAGCCGCAACAGCGTCCTGCGCTTCTTGCTCGGTCATTGAACTTCCTGCCGCTGCTGCTGCCGCTGCTGCAAGCGCAAGTGAGACAGCAGTAGGATCGCCTGTGCGATATGAATTCGTCAGGTGCTCTAGCACACCGGGCAGTCCCGCAAATCTGCTTGCGTCATCATCTTGGCTGTTTACACTGTTCTCGTTATTCCCATTGTTGTTGTTGGATGTGCTGTTAGAGGAGAGTCGAGAGCGAGATTTTGAGCCGGAACTTGAGTGCTGCTGATCGCCTTTGACACTTATACTAGCCAACTGCGGGTCAAGTACATCGCCAGGTCCATATGTGAGAAACTGATTTGTGTTGAACCCATCATGTTCATCATCTTGCTCGTCTCTGCCCTCATGTTCATCATTGCCCGTTGCGGACTCAGTTACAGTCGCTGCTGCTGAAGAGGTAGATGCGGCACCGGCTTTACGACTCCGTTTTGAAGACCGGATATCGGATTCTCGTGTTGGAGTATTTGTGTTGAAAGCCGACGCGGCGTTGAAGTTATCGATCGCATCCATGTTACTAAACGTGTGTTTGTAGTTTCAATGTGATGAGTTGGTTGTTTGAAGGAGTCAGCGTCAATTCACTCTGCTCCGTAATGAATATGCTGTAGATATATCAAATAATATCCTTTGAAATAGGACTGCTTGATCCAGTATCCACAACCACTTCCTGATCTCGTTGAGCACTCCTTGAGCAAGCAGACACTAAGACTTTGCCACCGACCCAGCAGATACCTAGAAACACTATACAACAATCTCTTTGCTCTTTCTCAGCCAAGAGAGTCAACCAATAACACCTATCGCGGATACACCAAACAGCTTTAAAGAAACAGTCTGCGAAGACGCGCTTGGTGCCTCTGTTTTGAAGGAGGGTAAGTCTCTCTCACTGTTCGGCTGCAGCGTTTTTTTCCAGAGCGGAGAACAATCCAATCGCAAAGGCCGGGTGACCTTCACTTCGTTTGTTAGGGGAGATTTAAGGTAGCAAAGATTAGCAGGTTAGGGTGGGATGGATTGGGATACGAGACGCGTTTTGTGAACGCGTTTGCTTCTGAAGTTGTTTTTATAGTGGGATAATCCCAATTGAGTGCAGAGCGCAGATAGAGGATAGCGCATGGCGAGGAGTGTGTAGAGAGATGGAGTCCTCGCAAGTTCGATCTACTAAGCGCGACTTCTTTAGCGCATTTGCACAGTCGAGACAGATACAGAAACTATCCACACCTTCGAGATTACTTAGCACAGCATTGACAACGCGAAATCCTGTGCGTTTGTCGTCTGTCGATGGAGTATCTGAGAGCACTAGGACCACGCAAAAGAGAAAGACTACAACAAGAAAGAAGGAGGAGTTGAAAGGAGATGTGGAATGGACATCCTCAGACGACTTGACATTATCATTACTGGACAAAGCAGCTCGAGAGTTATCTTCTCACTCTTCAACTAAGAATGGGAGCAGAGGGTCTACGGTTCAAGACAAACTTCGACGTAAAGTTATTGGAATCGTGATGCCGGAGCGAGATATCGAGTCTGTTCTTTCCAGGATTGAAACACTAAAAACCGATTCTCAGAAGCAAGACTCTCAGCGAAACATACGAAACAAAAAATCAGACCCAAAGAAGTTGCTATTACAAGAAAACTTGAGTGTACCAGAGAGATTTGCAAAGGGCGATAAGCTAGAGAAGATGCTTGAGACTGAGATGGCTGAAATTGCGCGAATGAAGAAGAGGCGTGTGGCTACGAAGAAGAGTGATGCAAGCAATTTGCAGTCAAAGCAAGATGTCTACGTCGGCGATGTCTATAAAAACAACGAGAAGGAAGAGGAAAGAATTATTCAGCGGAAGAAACAAAGACTGGATACTCTAATTAACTTGCTGAGCAAAGAAAGAGAACTGGTCGAAAATCATTCTAGTGAAGCATCCTCTAGCTGCGAAACCGTTGAAAATGACTCTCAAGATGGAAACGAGGACGAGGACGAGCAAGATGAGATACAAGAAAAACGAAATAGACTTGATTCATTGTTATATTCAAAGTCGTGATTTTGAGAAGCAGGTCAAATTTGCTAAATAAGTTTGTCAGCTCATGATCCCAGTACCGAACTCAACGTGTTCAAATTTCGCAAAGTGCATATTCAAGCGCTGCACAATCTGAACCCTGGAAATTGCTCTAAAGAATGCGGATAACATGGCTTTGGTAATTCCGACAATCTTGGTAACACGTTCCATAGAAGGAGAGTGACTCTAATTCGAAGAATGGCAGCGCAGACAAAGTGCTGATCACTGCCTAGTTTTTGAATGCATTCTTGTTTGCAGTCTTGTTTAGTGGGTGGCGGATTCTATTTGCTCGAAAGCTGATTCTGACTACGTTGCAAAACATTCTCTCTGGTGGGCTCGACGTCACTGTACTGTGCACTGCACCACATGACCTTGGCCGGCAATAGAATCGCCATTTCTCCTTAACGCGGAAGGAAATAGGTCTCACTGTGGTGTCCATTTAATTATGCGGGTGAGCTTTGGAAGAGTGTACCTTGCCCAGTTCAGGAGATAGAATGGTTATTTTCGGCAATAAGAATGTAGCAAGGGATGTACTCAGGTGGGTGGACGTATTCCCACATGTATCCAGATCAGATAGTATCTACAGCACCTCGGAGAAGTCTAGACAGATGCATGGCGAAGTTCTCCGCTTTGTGGATATATCTTTGAGGCTTGCTTATTCTGTAAATGCTTTTATTTGTTTCGTTTCTTGCTATTGGACGAGGCTAGGAGATAAATCAAGACTTGGCTAACTATGAATCCATGTTTAAGGATATATTTATTTCTTTTAATGTACTACTATAAATTTATTGGCATGATATTAGTAGATTAGAGCAAGAACTAGATAGCTTAACGAAAAATAAGAAATGTAACTAGGGGGTTATGGATCAGTCTGGGATCTTAGAGAAGGCAAGCTCAAAACCCGCGGCTGTTCTTGGTTTCGAATGAGAACGTATTCTTTTGCGCAGGTTACAAAATAGGGAATAATCAATTGGTTACCTAATTTTGAATACGAGTTAGGGCAGGAGAGCAGCTCTCGGTGCCGGCATCCGGCATCCTCACATGTTTTAGGCAGTTGCTGATCCTGCTGTGTGCGTTGTGATCTGACTGAATGAGTCGGGGCGATGGACAGATTCTGGGTAGTTTTTTTGGACGTTTATAGGAGGAAGGAAGGGTATATAAATGAATCTAGATCGCAGTCTATTTGATCTTGGCCTTTTCGGTATATATCTCGTTTTCTGAAAGTTTAGTGTGGAATGACTTGCTTTGTGCTGCACGAGCTGTTGCTGCTGCTGATGCTCCTGTTGTGGAAATATATCAATTGTAGTGGATGGACAAGCCAAGGATTGACGCACTCCGTATTCTGTCTGTATGTGCGTGTGGAGAGAGGCGCGAAGGGCCTGTGCTAAAGCCCTATCAACGCTTCCCACAGGGTTGCTCTCCATCTTGTGCGGCTTCTCTAGAACCGCTGTCCTTTAGCTGGTTTTGGGCGACCTGATTAGTAGCAGAAGTGGCTTGAGGGTCTTATGGCTGCGATTTAGCTGCTCATGACTACAATAGTATCACACGCATCCAGAGATCAGGAAATCAAGTGATGAACCCGGCCCCGGGGGGTGCCCGGACTGCAAGCCGCATCCTGGAACTTGCCGGTCTCCCAACTGCACACAGCAGCAATTAACAAATAAGCCTGAACTCCAAACCGCTGATCAGAATAGCTGTAGGATTACCTGCTTCAAGACGAAGCATTTCGCTTTGAACCGAACCACGTAGCGAGATGTAGCGAGATTGAGCAACGCACGAGAGAAACGAGGAAAGATAAGCGATATCTTTAGCGGAGTGAAAACGAAACGCGCTAGAGCTAAGAGGTCTTGGCTGTTCTTGGCTTGGGTTTGGGTGAGCAACGAGCTGATGAACTTGCTGTTGCTGTTGCAAAGTCCGGAGGACTTCGAGAAAAGAGACCTGGCAAGATGGCTGAAATCGATAGCAGAATAGCGCAGGATCAGCAGCAGAAGCGCTCAGTAGAGCAGCAGACCAGGCTCGCGACCACTTCATCACCACCAACAAACGCAGCAGACGGCTGGGGAACGCGGACCGGGCGTACCTAGAAATGTCCTGCCTTTTTTTAGTCTTCTGGGAGAAGTTAAAAATCTAGAGCCCGCATAAGCTTATCTTAGAGATTAGATGTCATTATAGTTTGATGTGATTGATCCTGATTGATCAGATAACACGGTTGGCGGCCGTCGCGCTGCTTCTGCGCTGACGCTGCTGCTGGTGTCGCTTTGGCCTGTCTATACTGTCCACTTGAACAAACACTAGCATTCTGCTGATTCGTGATTATCGTGACTATCGTGACTACAGTGCCATGACCAGGAGCTTTCCACCGCCGCAATCACTCGAGCAGTGGACTGCTAAACGACTAGCTTATCAAATGTATTTAAGTAAACCAAGCAGATCTACACTGAGTAATATTAATAAATTTAGCCAATTTATGTTTTTCTACAGCTATTTCATAACAGATCATACATACAGCAGAGCACTCTACAGTCTGTTCCTACTCTTCATGATGCTGATCCGAAATGCTCCTTCTCGTCTCACTCACATCATCACCAACGTCCTATTGGCAATGAATGAAACTAGTCATATGACAGGCACGTTCGTAGGTTTAATCTCTCTCTCTTGGTAGCATTTCACTATTGCCAATCTGAGCTGTTTAGGGTCTCGGCGAAGAGAATAACACAAGAACCTGCGAACGGAGAAGATCATTTTGGTTCTTAGCTCTTGGTGTGCAGCCGCGTATATCGTTCTCGACTCCTTTCTTTTGCAAAATATATCCCGCAGTTCGAGACTTGAAAAGGCGTATGGGGTAGGGGATGTGCGTGAATCGTATAATTTGACGGTGGTGCATGAGCAGGAGCAGCCGTTCAAAAGCAGTAAAAAGAGAGGACAGCGTGGCACGAAGAACCAAAATAAACAAGATAAACAAGTCGGAGTAGGTATTTAAAGTAAGGTATATGCAGGTCAGGGTCTGGAAATGCTAGGAATGGTTGTACAATAACCCATTAAATGTAAATACAGCTTTCTATCTTCAATTATCCAGCTCAACAAGAGGTGTGCTTGCAGAGTCAGAGGTGAGGTGTAAAAGTAGCTGAGAATGCAAGCAATCAGTAAGTAGCCTGGGTACTAGCAGGTTCATGTATTCTAAACGCAAGTTGGAGAGTAGAAACGGGTTAGAGCAAGCAAATCTGCGGAGGTGGAGAAGCGCAGCGAGCCCTTTCTGACAGTGAATCAATCTGCCCAGCCCATAGCCGCAACCCTAGTGCAGCGGTAACGACAACAGCAGAATTAATAACAGCAGAATAATCCTATCGTCATCACTATCAATAATAATAACAACAACAGCAGCGAATGGCCGACTAAGCCCTCGGCCCGAGTCGGCATTCGGAAGTCGAACAGATGCATCGCGGCTTTCTTGGCTCTGTGCTTGGCGAGGCGAGCAGCGACGCAGTGCTAGCCAAGGAACTAAACAGACACTAAACAACAGGCAAGGCCAGAACAAGGCAGGAATAAAACGAGCAGGAGGCGAGACGAGGTGAAAATGCTGTGTTCTAGGCAGACTGCGATGTCTATACATGTGCTGCTGTGGCGGGGCTGTGCTGGAGCTGTGCTGATTAGCAGTACGGCGACGAACCCAAGACAGGAACGGGGCAGCTGTCTGTTCTGCTAGAGTCTAGAGTGTGCTTAGAAGGGGCATAAGTGCATCTGGTGATACTCTGTTTGTCGAAGAGTTTTGTCAGTACGATTTGGGACGGTGTAGGTGTGCGAAGACGTGGCTCACAGGCTGGACTATTGGAGTACCTGTGCTGTGGGGAGACGCGTTTTACGGTTCAGATAGCCGCATCACACCAGCTGTATCTACTCTACGCTTCCAGTTATTGCTGCTTCTTATACTCAGTTGGCAATACTCAGCAATTACAGTCGTCAATTATAGCACACCCCATCATCTGATGCACAACTCAGCTGTATAGCATCGCAGCTTCCTCGCCATTTTTGGTCCTGGCTTGGCTGACCAAAGCCCAAATAGCCTTTTCATTCCGGGTATT
The DNA here is from genome assembly GCA_030571195.1 of Myxozyma geophila. Lineage (NCBI taxonomy): Eukaryota > Fungi > Ascomycota > Lipomycetes > Lipomycetales > Lipomycetaceae > Myxozyma > Myxozyma geophila. The sequence continues at coordinate 461,759 of JAJLXK010000002.1, forward strand.
TTTTGCCCTCTGCCGGTCGCCGCCGAACCCGAACAAAATGCCCGGTGGCCGCTGCTTCATTCTTTTGTTCTGCGAGGGCAAGCTGATGTAAGGTACTTGGTTGTTCACTATAAGCTTATCCTATTCGAGAAGGTGAGGCTCGGTTTTGCGCTGATTGTGTTTGTGGAATGCTGTTGTTTGTATTGTAAATGAATTTTGTATCATTTAATTGGTGCACTTTGTATTGTTGATGTGCAATTTCCAATTGCTAATCCCCTGCGCTGCTAGCAGCCAGATAATCACATCCACCCAAACTCACACCAACACCTTATGTCACAGCATGATCGCCGAGGGTTTTATCAACTACAAGCAAACTTCCTGTCTCTGGTATAGGCTCGCATAGATTGTACCGAAGCAGGCTGGCCCGAATCGGCTTCAGGCAGGAACCATCTTGGCTGTGTGTTTATCTGATCAGATGGCAAATTTGCAGAGTCTTGGACTCTCGCGATGCGGCAATTAGCAAAGAAGCAGTTCCGCAGTTCTGCTCTGATTAGATGTTCGTCATAAGAACAAATAGAAGAAACAGACTTATTCTGTAACAAGATCCAGACCGGGCACCAGTCTTTGTCTTCTCTGGTTTGTGTTTGAAGGCTTGTTCGTTGCTTTTGACTGGTCGCTGTGCGCTGGTGTCGTCATAGACAGGCATCCTTGCTGATATGCTCTACCTGGTTGCTGCTGTTCTCTACAGGATATCTGTCGCAGTTAAGTAAAGAACAGCAAACAACAACCAAAAGCAGGCAATTGCAGTGGCCATCTGACTGAAATCTGGCTGAATAAAAAGCAGAGCCGACACTGTATTCTTCCTACAAAGCCTAGACAAAGTCAACGAGTCGACAAGCTCGGGCTTAAGCCAGACTCATCAAAGCCAAAAACAGGAACCAAGCAAGGAAAGAAATAGCAAGATAACGGAGAAAAATTAAAATAGGGCTTTGCCCAGAAAACAGGCTCCGTTTCCGTTGTCTTAGTTAGCTCTGCCCTTTCCCTGTATCGTAGTGCCGACAGGAAGATGCTGTAGACTATTGTGGACTGTAAGATGATATCAGTGTGTGATAGACATGTCAATGATCTTGTATATGATATTATGGCTCCTTATCCGCGCAGACAGGTTCCACTACTGGCAGCTGAATCGAGTTTAAAGTTGCGAGCCAGTTTGACGCAACTTTAGTTGGATTACGGTTAACTTGGCGTTAACTCCGGACACTTTGTGCGCAGCTTTAGTGAACCTCCAGCGAGCTTTAATACTACAGCTAGAGTTATCGTCCGCCAGTTCACTAACTGCCAGCTAACGCACATGCTATATCGAGATCACTTAGGCTGAGGCTGAGACCACTGCATGGTGGAAATAATACCGCGAATCTCTCGTACGTATCGAGTCCCCGCGTTTATTTTTCTTTGTTCTTCCATAAGTGTTGTTCATATGTGCTGATACTTGTCGTAAATCTCACTAACGCGCACTCGAAACACATTCTACTGTAACGTACATCCCCTCCCCTTCCTATTCAGTATGGTTATCTGCCCTGCCCGTTTCAGCCTAAACTCCATAAACCCTATTTAAACTTCCTACAAACCCCTTTAAACCGTAATTATAAACAAGGTATCTCCATGCTTAGCTTTAAGGTTTGACGGGCGCGTGGCGTAAATTAAGGTCTCTGAGTTAGGGTTTGTGTAGATGTCATCGTCTGATTAAGGTTCGGCTGCGAGTAAGGCAAAGACGCGCTCTTGTGTTCTGCTCTCACTTTCATTCTAATCCTGGAACAGGGTTTGCGTCCTTATGAGCACTTTGCTACCTCGTCCTTCCTCTTCTTCCTCATTCCTCTTCCTCCTCACTTCGCTTCCTCATTTTTTCTACCTCTTCTCTTCTCTGTTTCCTGCGCTTCGCCTGCTATTCCCCTCTCCCTCTGGCAGCGGAAGTGAGCTTCGTTCGACAACACTCTCGTCCTCTCGTGCTCTTGTAGTGCTCAGTGACACGCATTCACAGCCCTCCTCAGTCTGCTACAGCGGTTTGCCCCCCCGCTCTCCTCTCCTCGCCTCACTGCTCATCTTTCCACCCTCTCAGCACACACAGCCATGTCCTCAATGGAGACATACTACGGCTACGTCCGCTCACCTCTCGATGCCATCATCCTCTTCGAGGCCTGCCGCCTGGGCATCCTCCCTCGCGTACAGCGTCGTCTCTCTGAAAAGGAGCGTCTAGCCATCCGCTCTGGCTCCGTATTCATCTGGGACGAGCGCGAAGCCGGTATGCAGCGCTGGACTGACGGCAAATCGTGGTCCGCGTCCCGCGTCTCAGGCTCGTTCTTGACTTACAGAGAAATGGAAGGAAAGCGCGGAGGTGGCACGTACGGCGGACCCCTGATTGCGTCGCCGCCAGACAACATGCGCGACGACTTTGACGATGGCTCTGACCGCGAGTCTAATGCTGGCGGCAACGGCGGTAGCTCTAACGGGTCGTCTGGCGGTGGTCCTGATGGATATAGGTACAAGCCCGATGGACTGATGAAGCAGTCCTTTTCGATCCAGACTTCATCTCACCTCAAGCTTCACCTGATTTCGTACTACTCCCGCCTTCACGTTCAGTCTGGCAACGATCTCGTGCGACCGTCCCAGGATCCCGCGCTCAAGTTCATCAGAATCCCCAAGGGCATGTATCCTGATGCCACTTCGGCCGAACCTGATCCAGCTGGTGGGCCACTTCCACTTGGCAACCCTCATCGCCAACAGCAGCAACTGCCACCGCAGCAGCAGCAGCAGCAGCAGCAACAACAGCAGCAGCTTGCTCAAAGACTCGCGCCACAGCCTATGATGATCCATCAACAACAAGCACCCCCGCCGCAACCACAGCAGTCGCCATATCACCACAGTCCTATGCTCCAGCAGCAGCAACTGCAGATGCAGATTCCGCAGATGCAAATGGCCCAGATGCAGCAACCTCAGTCGTCGTACTATGCACCACCCCCTCAGCAGCAGCCGATGGCTTTACAACGCCCACCGATGATGATGACCCCGCAACAGCGCTCGCCTCTCATCGAGCAACGCCATCAAGCATCTCCACAGCAATCGCAGTCGCAACCCCAGTCGCAGCCTGGCCAGCATCACGGATGGCCACCCAGCCCAGCTGCGACGCCGTCAAACTACAGCATTCAAGCTGCCTCGCCTATGCAGCAGCAGCAGCAGCAGTATCATCCTTCGACTCCCGTTTATCCTTCGCAATATCAAGATCAGCATTTGCCACGTGTATCACCTCTGCCTGTTGCTGCCTTCCAGTACCCTCCCCAACAACAACAACAACAGCAACAGCAGCAGCAGCAATTGCAAGTGCCCCGACTGATGACATCCAGCACCGCGTCTCCAGTCTCACTTCCCCACGCGGCATCTCCTTCGCACGCGGGCGAATCGCCGTTGACACTAGGTCCGATTTTAATGCGTGACTCCGAAGGACATGCTGTGCAGGATATTCCGGCTGAAAAGGTGTCCTGGGGTGAGGATATGAGGGCGTTGAAAGCGTTGAATAAGAGCTTTGTCATTTAATGCGTATTACGTTGTTTCTACATATTGGTGGAGCAAGGTAGCTTGTGTTTTGTATATAAGTTATGTTTATGAGTTTTGTTTTACTATAAGGTAGTTTCCCTATGGACGGGACGGATTTTTTTTTATGGAATGAATTGGCGCTTGTGTATATTGTATCGACAAGTGTATGTCGACTATTTTTTTTTCTTTATTTTTATGTGTGTTTGTTCGATTTGTTAGCGATAGCGTGGAATTTGGCGTTTTTTCTTTGGTTTTTACCAACCTGCGTTTAGTGTATTTTAATGAATATGTTGTATAGGTACTGATATTTTCTGCGATCTGTGTAGTTTGACGAGTGAATGTCCAAGAGTAGACAGGCGGTGTTCTGATTCGGCTGTAAAATAGGAGTACTGAAGAACCTCTGCGGTCGTAAGGTACGGCTGATATGAAGAGCATACAAATCTACCTGTTCCAGCTGAGGCTATCGAAGCGCTTGTAAGGTCGGGTGTGAGCGCAGGGATTCGAGTCGTTTTTGAGGTGGGGGGCCGCTGATGAGCTACTTGGATGTGCGCAGCGTACAGCCAACACTGGAACAGGCACCGGCGGATGTCTATCATGCTGCGTTCTCCAGCGCAGCTCCTGCATGAGCAGCGACTTGGCGGAGTGGTTGTCTCTGTTTAGGCTCATGTAGGTCTCGGTTTAAGGTGAGGTGATTAGAGTTGGTTACAGGCACAAGCACAGCCATGCTGATCTTCGTCCCACGCTCTGCCGTGTTCATGGAGCGTTAGTAAGCGTCTGGCTGAGTAAGCACGCGCGCCAGGCAGATCTGTTGCAGTGCGCATAGTCGGAACTTGCCCGTCGAGCTCGTCATAGGCCTGCCAACGCTCTCATCCCTGGTCTTTCATCATGCGCATATCCGTGCTCTGCTGTGACGATTTTAATTCCCGCTGTCGTCAGGTTCGCTGTGCTGCTGCGTGCTGGATCGAGGTCGGACGTGGCCACGAAAATTGGCTCGGATACCCCCTTTGCTCGGTTATTCGGGCACTCTTCGCTGGCTGTTTCTGCGTATTGTGCTCTTCTGCCCTGCCCAAGCTGGTGGTCTATCTCATGCCCGCTGATCAAATACGCAAATGTCTATTGCGGATACTCCTGGCTCTATATTCGTTTAGCAAATGGCCAACGTCCATACGCTGTTTCCACACCACTTGTTCCGCCACAACTCAGCTGACTCGACGTGAGTTTTTCCCTTGGTTTTAATTCTTAATTTTTTTTAAAATTTCTCGTGTATTTTACGTTGCCATAGCTAACTATATTCGCAGCCATAACTGCCTCATTCAGCACGCTGCTTCTATTCAGCGTTCTGACTCACTAAACTTCATAGCTTAACCCTAGACAAAGCCAAGCCAAACCTTAAATTCTAATCACAAGAAATTAAAGTTGAAAAGTGTAACTTTATCGGGGATAAGTATTTAAGGTGTAAAAGTAAGGCTAATAAAGGCTTTATAGTGCGTGTGTGTGCTTTTTTTCTCGTGGGGAATGACTGGATGAGAAGCGGATCGTGAGAAGATATGAGAGAAGAAAATATGAGAAGAGGATGAGAAGCTGGAAGCACGCTAGAGAGCAGGGATTAATAAGCGTGGTATAGCAGATGGCGTCAGCTGACACGGTTGTCGGTTGTTTGGGTGACGCTGCTTGCTGGCAGCCTGGTGTTAACTCCGGCTCTCTGATGTCGACGCTGCCATCTGACCAACGCTGCACTCTAAGTCTAATCTATATTGTCTAACTAAGCACAAGATCGTAATTTTGCGGCTGATTTTTTTTTCTCTGCAGCTCATCAAAATCGCGCAGCTTAACCGGATAATTACAGGGAAGAAACGCGGTATTTTGGAGTAGGCCGAGGTCGTTGACTCACCGTACTTGACATCTAACCTAAAGAGATCTCTTGGTGTATCATTTAAAACGCTGCTTAGAGAATCATTGAGTATCCAATTACCTGCTAATTGTTTCATACACAACACATCATATGGCTCCACATTTACACTGCTTCACAGCGTGTCCCAAACCGTTTCGGAACTTCCCGACGGCTCATAAACAGCAGGAAAAATAGCAAGCGTTGACAAAGATGAGAATGAGAATGACTTACAGTGCATTCTCCTGCTGTTCTGTCAAGCATATACTTAATCCAAGAGTCTCAGCTGCCCTGCAAGACCGTTCCTCATCAATCAACACGTATGCACGAACGCTCACTCCACATCTACGCTCTGCCTCTCCGAAAAACTAAAGTCTCTGTCTGTAACTACAGCAGACTGTCTGGATTGGTTATAGCTAGTTAAGTTGTAGATGAAGATGAGGGAGCCTGCTTTTAGAGTAGTATCTCAGTCTGATAGTGTAGTGTACAGTTGCGCGATGCTAATCCAAGCAGAATCACTAGACTATACTTATATCAGCAGTTGTCCATCCTAGACTAAACAGAGATATAGAACAGGGATAGGAATGGAACAGAGGAAAAAGTCAGTGCTGACAAAATTCCAACTGTCCTACATCAGCCACATGAGCCAGTCTCCAGTCTGATCTAGTCACTAGTATCTCGGTTATATATCTAAACCTACTGTAGGAATTATATTGGAAATATTCAATAAATATTGACATCGGCGCAATGTACGGCAAATATCAAAAATGACAGGTGTATCTAATTTTTTCCCTTCTTGCATACATGACACCTGCTTTTCTACATTCGCGTAGTATTCCGTGTTAATTGGTTGTCAAACCACTGTTCAGCTACTTAACCACAGAGAAAGAGGTGATAGATTGGAGCAGCTTGCTTGTGCAGGTTTGTCCAGTCAGCTTCGCAAAAATGCACACAGCTAGGAAGATGAGCTTATTTTGCTTCTTTCTCAACGACTTTCTGTATATCCATCCCTAATTCTGTGTCAGAACGTCACTGGAAATAGCTGTGTTTGCACTCGTTGATGGATAATCCTCTAGACCGCAGATCATCTCGGATGGAGTGTCTGATGCACTGATGCTGGCACCTCAACCTACCATCCACTCTACTTGTTAGCACTAACATGAACTTTATCATCAGCTCAAATAGCTTGGATCTTCTTCAATATCTTATGTACTGTTTCTCTATTTGTGCTATTAGTCGAAGGATTACATGAGGGATTCAAATGGCCGATGTCGCTCACGCCGCAGCGACATCGGCGCACAGGAAAAACCTTGCGTGACGATGAGTCCAATATCTTCCCCAGCCACTCCTTCTTTCTTCTGATTCCATTTCCATCCTACACAAATACACAATGGCTGTCAAGAAAATTGTTTTGCTTCCCGGAGATCACGTTGGCAAAGAGGTTGTCGCTGAGGCGCGTAAGGTCCTCGATACCATCGTGTCGCTGCGACCGGACACCAAGATCGAGTACGAAGAGCACTTGATTGGAGGTGCTGCTATCGATGCCACTGGCGAGCCTCTTCCTGACAAGACCCTCGAGGCCGCGAAGAGCGCGAATGCTATCTTACTTGGTGCTGTTGGTGGACCGAAGTGGGGAACTGGTGCCGTACGACCTGAGCAAGGTCTGCTGAAGATCCGCAAGGAGCTCAACCTCTACGCCAATCTCCGGCCCTGCAGCTTCGCATCCGAGTCTCTTGTCAAGTACAGTCCTCTCAAGGAAGATGTCGCTCGTGGAACTGATTTTGTGGTCGTTCGTGAGCTCGTTGGTGGAATCTATTTTGGCGAGCGCAGCGAGGATACTGGATCTGGCGTCGCCTCTGACACCGAGATTTACTCTGTCGCCGAGGTCGAGCGCATCACCCGCATGGCTGCCTTCATCGCGTTGCAGTCCGAGCCACCATTGCCTATCTGGTCGCTGGACAAGGCTAACGTTCTTGCCTCGTCGCGTCTCTGGCGCAAGACGACCGAGCGGGTAATAAAGGAGGAGTTCCCGCAGCTGACGCTCAAGCACCAGCTTATCGACTCCGCCGCCATGATTCTCGTCAAGTCCCCCACCGCGCTTAACGGTGTCATTGTCACCTCAAACATGTTTGGTGATATCATCTCTGACGAGGCTTCCGTCATCCCGGGATCCCTCGGTCTCCCGCCTTCGGCCTCGCTTGCCTCCCTCCCCGACGGATCCGAGGCTCTCGGTCTCTACGAACCATGCCACGGCTCCGCCCCCGACTTGCCCGAAGGCAAGGTCAACCCAATCGCAGCTATCCTTTCCGTTGCGATGATGCTCAAGCTCTCGCTTAACATGAAGGCCGAGGGTCTCGCCGTCGAGGCTGCTGTCAGAAAGGTGCTCGACGCGAAGGAGATTGGTGGCTACGATATCCGGACAGGTGATCTCGGCGGTTCTGCTTCGACTTCCGAGGTTGGTGATGGTGTTGTTAAGGCTTTGAAGGAGATTCTTGCATGATTAGGAAATCTGTTGTTTTTTATGTCTATTGTTATTAAAAGTATTTCGTATTCCATTGACTCCATTGAACCGCACAGCTAGTGCATCTCCCCATTATGCATTTCAAGAGTAGAGACAAAATAAAATTATAAATTTGAATTTTTGCATTCTATCGCGATATCATGTCTCCCACGTACTATTTACAAATCTCCGTCGTCGTTTTTTCACACGTCCCAAAAATTCATCGTCGAGTATCAGGTGTCTTCATTTCGTCGGCCGCGTACATCTGCGACATTCGCTTTTTATATTCTACCGCTTCCAACTCCTTTTCACGCCGTGCAATAAAATGTTCAACCTAATAACTCGTTAACTCTCTGTATCTCTAAATCCAATGAAAAAGAAAAAAAGAGAGCGGGAAGAACATACCCACTTCGGTCGACAAAACTGCTTCATCGCATTGCCAAACTCGGCACATTTTGCAATCTTTTCCTGCGCGGCTTGAGGTCTCATGCTTTTCACATCATGTTTGCTTAGACAATCGAAGAAGTTGTCGCGGGCGTCCCAGCATTGTTTCCGTTCGGCTCGGGTTACGATGATTTCTTCTTCGGCGGGGGTCGCTTCGTTGGATGTAATTGCCATTATAAGTGACTCTTCGTAGAGTATAATATTGTGAAGTATATCGGAAAAGTTCAGCTGGACCGGCTTATGGCATACCCGGGCTGTGAAATGCAAAATGCAGTGCGGAGTAGGAGGTTGGATATCTTGAGTATCGCGTTGAGGACAACTTTTTAAGCCGCGCGACTTTGGGAGACACGGCTTACATATCTCAGCATCTACAACTTGCAATTCGCCTTACTTCTCAATACACCAATTATATTCACTAAATGCCTATGTTACATATCCCTATCACATATTACCACCTATGTAAATTCGCTAAACTGTGCCACAACTTCAAGTCCCTCAAGTTCGTTCTCTATATCACCCATCGATCCATCGCGGCCAGGGTCCTGAAGTTCTTCTCCTCCCAACTCTAACCCGCCTGAATCCATATTCTGTTGTTGTTGTTGATTATCCAAAAATTCTGTAGGTGTCTGTTGTTGTTGTTGAGAATCAGTCAGCGGCTCGTGAACGAGCTTCAGTACCCGTGCAAGTTTCTCAGTTTCAGCCATCAGGAAATCCTGCAGTGGCCTATTATTCTTACACATTGACGTCCCAAAAAACAGCATCATCAACTTCCGCCGATCAATAAACCCCGGATGATCAAACCCTGTAAATCCTGGTGGAGGTAAGTTTGGAATCGCACTAGTCTGCTCAAGCTGATCGACAAAAATAGGCGCGACATCTCGCAGCATTCGTACATTCGTCGGGATATCCTCGGGAAACACCGGATCGCCTTTTTTCGCCGATGGCTTTCGCGAACGGCCACTGTGTATGTGTAGATGATCGTAGGATATTCGAAGCCCTGAGATTGTGCCGCTCATTGTGAGCACGCCTTCGCAGCGGTAGTATGTGCGCGGGACGACGTTACGCGCTTTCGGACCCGTCGTTTTGACGTGTCGCGACGCATTCTGTATGCCTTGCCCGCATTTATAACGAGACGACCAGCCACCTGAATTTCGTGTGTATGTATACCGTCCGTGTCTTTGGAACGAATATCCGGTGATTTCCATAATTGACTTGACGATAAAGCGGTAGACTTCGTTAGGTTCCTCCTGTGCGCCAGAGAACCACTCGCCGATAGTCTTGTCGACGAATACTGCTTCGGGCAGAATGAAGTACTTGAACTGTGCATGTGCTGCTTCTCTTTCTTCACTGTAGCTGTCGTCGTTTGTCAATGGCTGCTGCTGCTCGCGCACTGGCACAGAAAACATATCCACGGTCATCAACTCTTTAAGCAATCCAATCGACCCAATCCTATGCGAATCCGGCACATCAGCATACTCGCGTCCACGATTACGATCACGTTCCATCGCACGTTTGTAGAGATTCATCTTTGTGCGGCATGCAACGCAGTTCTTCTTCATCGTCTCTGGATGCGGGGGTCCAAAAAACTCGGCGTAGGGGCGGCTTAAGTGGCATCGTCCACAGAATAATGTCTGGATATTCTGAACAGAAGAGGTTGATGTATCAGCCTTCGCTGCTTGCACGTCTGATGATGAAGAAGAATAGGGAGTCGTGTCTTGCAGTCCTATCGATGACTGACTGGTCGATTCTATTACTGACTGCTGCTGTTGGTAGCTCGACAGGACCGGGTCCGTCTGCACTCCTGCGGTGCCTATCACAATTGCAGCCGCCGCCGCTACAGCCGATAAATTCTCATGCTGCTGCTGTTGCTGTTGCTGAGGAATTGGAGTCGCAGTCACGATGCTAGGCGCGTTAAAGCTGAACGGGTGCTGATTCCTCGCCGAGGACGACGACGACGAGAAATGCCCAGGATCGCCTACCCCGGCTGAAATAGAGCTCCTCTGATAATGTAGCCGTCCTGCGTCCTCTGCATCCAGAGTCTCGTGTTCGTCCTGGCTCGTGGACGCCATTCTCTCCACAGTTCCTGCCTGCTCGGTGCGCAGTATCTCCGAGGACGACTGAATGTTGTGTGAGAATAAGTCGCTCTTGCTTGTGTTTTCTCCGTCAAAGCCAACCGAAAAAGAGTGTCAGCGCTGAAAAAACACGGGTTTTGTGGAGTGGGAAGTTTGCCGGAGTTTAGACTGCAAACTCAATCTAATCTCACAATACACGACGATAGTTGCTGTGCTTTCATGCTTCGCGGACTTTGACAAATCTGTTGCTGCTATTCTATTAGAATATTAGATCAGGTTACTGAGTATTTTAAAAATGGCAAACACCTCTACAAGCCTGATGGAGTCAATCTCGCGACTATACAATATCATCTTCCCCACCTTTCCCACCGCATCATCAAGCGCTACTCCTCTGAACCTGGGTATCCTAAGCGCAGCAGCAATCGCTCCAGCTGCGGCAATCCGTCCAGCAAAGCTCATGCCGGATAAGTTTAGATTGTACTCTGTTGCAGCTAGAGATCCTGCTCGTGCGAAAGAGTATGCGAAGAAACACGGGATTTTCAGAACTCACGATACCTACGAGGACCTGATGTCCGATCCTGAAGTGCATGCTGTATATGTTCCGACGCCCAATGGTTTACATTATGAATGGGCAATTAAATGTGTCGATGCGGGAAAGCCGGTCTTGCTCGAGAAGCCCTCGGCCTCAAACGCGGACCAATCGATCAAGTTATTCGAGTACGCACGGAGCAAGAATGTTCTTGTCACCGAGGCATTTCACTGGTATTTTTATCCTGCGGCAAAAAAAGTACATGAGATTGTCAGCGATGAGGAAAGTTTTGGTGAGATCGTTGGATACGAAGGATCCCTGACCTCCCGCATATCGGGAATCAACAACAATATCCGGTCAAGCTTTCCTCTCGCTGGCGGCGGTATCATGGATATGGGCTGTTATCCAATCTCTTGGATGCGGTACTTTGTTAATGAAGAGCCTATAGCCGCAAAAGCCCTTGACTGTATCACATATGATAAGGATCCCAAGATTGGTTATTTTGCAAAGATTGAATATTCGTTCGCATCTTCTCCAGAGAAAAAAGCAACCATTACATGCGGCATGCGCCCTCCTTTTTCTAAATGGTTTAAAGTTGGTCTTTTACCATTCGCAAAAATCACCGGTACAAAGAAAGAAGTCACGTATACCCTCCCAATGTATGGTAATTTTTATCATAGCATCTCTGTCAAGGACTTGAAGACCGGGAAGGTAGAGAGCTTTCAGGCATATGTGCCTGGTCATGAGACTTGGAACACATATGAGTTTCAGCTGGAAGCGTTTTATCATGCCGTAGTTGATGGCAAGAGTATGACTTTCTATTATTGTTAGCTAAAGAGCGGAGTACTGACTATTCTGTAGCCGACGATTTATACTCTAATGAGGACAGTGTCAAGAACATGAAAGCTATCGACATGGCTTATCAAGCGGTAAGTTGTTTAAATATATTTGTATTGATTTCACTTGCTAAACTGTATCCAGATGAACATGCCCTTACGCGAGTGATATTAATAGCACAGGGGCTATTTTCATTGTAGGATTTACCAAGGGTATAAAACAGGGCATAATACAATACAGAAAGGGTATAATTATTCAACAGTCGCGCATCGAGTGCCTGGCGTAGCCGTCTACAATAGAAGCCTGCTGTAAATCATGTACTTGAGGAGTCAGATTCCGCACCACTCTGCTTTGTCCATGTTCGTCGCTGACACCTTGCGGCTCATTTAAAGTGTAGCGAGCTAACAACTCGTCCATGACCGACGATGTCGCGGTTCCCGCAAAGTCGTTAGTGTCGTATTCGTACGGTGGGCGACTGCGGGCGCTAGCGATAGTCTGAGGTGACGATTCGATCCGAGATTCAATCCTAGAAAGTTCTTCCACGCGAGATAAAGGGCCGTGGAAAGAGCTGTGGGGTTCATGTGGATGATGTTGCAAAGAGAAACGTCGAATTGGGTATAAAATTGAACGCCAGTTGAAGCTAAAATAGCGGCGCATGAGACCGCTGTTTCTTTCATCGGGCGAGATTTCACCACTGCCGTCTTCCGCCGCGCCAATTGATTGATTCATAGACTCGTTGTAGGGATCGAAGGTTGGTCTTCCCACAATCGCCGGTACTGGCGCAGGCAGATGTAAAGCCGTTGGGCCCAGTCTAGAATGATTCGTACGTCTCTTAGGAATTGACAAACCTGGAGCATGAAGCACATCATCATGCATAACACTCTGAAACACCTCATTTCTTCGCGTACGCACTCCGCACTGCCCAAATCTCGCTATACTCTCAAGATTTACCGACGAAACCGGGTGGTGATAATGCGGAATCTCGTAGCCTTTTTCGTCAAACATATCACGATGGGACCCGTCTAATTTGTCATAAAAGGCAAGATGGTGGTAGTAATAGTAGTGGTTGATGTGGTTGATTGATCCATCTGGATTGTAAAGTTGCAATGGAGGCGCGGATATCGGATCTTTTGTGGAGGCAAGTGAGGGATCAACAAGGCTGGGTTGCAGGTTCTGGCGATAAACGGGGTCGTACGATGGAACTTGATAGTCGCGGGGGTTAATGATAAGAGCAGTCGCTTTCTGCGCTATCATTTTGGCGCATTAGAGAGCAGAGGGTGCTGTTCAGTTACCTGCACTGTTCCTTGCTTGAAGATATCGTGCTGGCAGGGCTTCGCGAAGCAGGCTGGCCGATGATCTGCGCGGCTTGACTAAGCGCCGCCCTCTCGGGTGAAAATAAAATGCGGCGTTTAATAATAATGCGGTACATTTGTGTAATTTTAAAGGGAAGAACGAGCGGATCCTGGTCGCTGAAGGTCGCTAAATATTGCTCTATTTGACCCAATGATTGACTTAATTATATTTCACTACCTTTTACTTTGTAGACGTTGTAAAATATACTCACTGTAGCTGCTTTTGCGCGCTGTTGCGCTATCGTGACTGGAATCAACGATAGAGACCAATCTACCCCGGCACAGTCAGGTTCCCCGAGCCCTACGCTGTACCTATTCCTCGTTTCAGTGCGCAGTATCTCCTCCTCCTTCTCCAAAGCGCTCTTCGCATCACTCCACATGCCCATCAATCATGCCCGAAAAGCTATCTACGTTCTTTGGCAAGCTGAAGCTGTCGTCTAAGCAGCAGCAGCAATTGCCGAACTCGCAGCCGGAGCAGCCGTTCGCACAACCGCATCAACAGCACAATCATCACCAAGACCAATCGCAGGATGAATACCATTCGCGCTTCCGATCTGGCAGGAAGAAAGACTTAAAGCCGTCTTATGAATCGACCACGACTCCCGCGCAGAAGAAATCTGCTGCGACAGCGGCCGCGACAGCGCTCTACCAGGCCTCAGCTTCGACTTCCAATGCTCCCATTATCGTCACTGCTCCTGCAAGTGCTTCTTCTAACGGAGCTTCTGTTGCCGCAAGCTCGGTCATTGTTCAGAAGCAGAGACAGCAGCAGCAGCAGCATCAACAACAACTCCAACAGCAGTATCAACAGCAACAGCAATATCAACAACAACAACAACAACAACAACAACAACAACAACAACAACAACAACAGCAGCAGCAGCAGCAGCAGCATCAACAACCAAGCCAGGTGCAGCGTCAGAGACCACACCAGCCCTCTCCTCTCTCATCACCGCCTATGACCCAAAGTGAGCGGCCACGATCAATACGGTCGCAATCTTCTCCTTCGATTAATACAGCTCCTACTCATACGACTCCAGTTATGCAATCAGCAGCATTCAGCCAGCCATCGCTTGTCTCGCCTGTGAACAACAACGGAGCCGCCAGCAACCGAAGAGTGCCGTACGCTCTCGACTCTGTCAAGACTGTAGCTGGTCTGCCAACGTTACAGTCCTTGCCCTCATACAGAGCGCACATGCTGAGCCAGCAATCTCAGATCACATCGGCGTCGCCGACTACTACGACCGCGACCGGATCAGCCGCGTCGTTGCATCCGCCGTATCTGACTTCGAAGGATCGCGCGGTATCCGATGACTGGGCTGAGCGAGGTGCTGCGGTGCATATCCAGCGAGATTCAGATGCAAACGGAAATATAATCATCAAAACTATAAAGAAAGGCGTCAAGGATTTCTCATTTGGCAGGGTCCTTGGTGAAGGTTCGTTCTCTACTGTGGTTGCTGCGACAGACCGTCAGACTTTACGCGAGTATGCGATTAAAATCCTTGACAAACGGCATATAATCAAAGAGAAGAAGGTTAAATACGTCAACGTCGAGAAGAATACACTTAATCGATTGGGCGAGCACCCTGGAATCGTCAGATTATACTATACTTTTCAAGACGAACGGAGTCTATACTTCGTGCTTGACCTCGCCCCGAACGGTGAATTATTCTCAGTCTTAAAGAGAGTATGTGATGTGCATCGTATCATTGTTTGGTTAAGTGAGTGCTAATTAAATATTCTAGCTTGGAACGCTCAACCTTGAGTGCGCTCAGTACTATAGCGCGCAGCTTCTCGACGCAATCGAGTATATGCATTCACGGGGAATTATTCATAGAGATCTAAAACCTGAAAAGTACTGAGCTATTTTGCATATACTGAAGGCTATTTATACTGACAACGTATTTAGTATCCTGCTAGACGCGCAGATGCGCATTAAAGTAACCGACTTTGGAACCGCCAAATTACTCGACCTTCCGAAGCCTACAACTAACGAGGACGGCGAAGTTGAGATCCCGGTACATGAGACTACGATGGAAGAAGAGCGAGCAAGTTCGTTTGTTGGTACTGCCGAATACGTATCGCCTGAGCTGTTGAACGATAAGGCAGCATGCAAGTCCTCTGACTTATGGGCTTTTGGTTGCATCCTCTTCCAGCTTCTTAGCGGACGGCCGCCTTTCAAGGCGAGTAATGAGTACCAGACATTCCAGAAGATTATCAAGCTAGAGTATCAGTTCCCTATCGCATTCCCAGGACAGGTGAAGGATTTGGTGAGCAAACTTTTACTGCTTGATCCTGCGAAGCGCTTGACTATTGCCCAGATTAAAGCGCACCCTTTCTTCAAAGACGTCAAATTTGGAGATGCTCTGTGGGCGAAGAAGCCTCCACGGCTGGCGCCGATTGGAGGGGGATACAGATGAGACAGCTTGCGGATTTTTTTTGAGATTTTTTAAAAGGGTATTGGGCTGTATATAGCGTTATTTGTATTTGATTTTGTTATGAGCTATAAACGATAAAATTGGGGAAATGGAAAACAGCGGTCGCGGGGTGTAGAGTGCATGTTTGTGATTTGAGCTTATGTGTGTATTTGTGATGTTCCACGGGTTGGTGTTTTGATAGAAGAGTCCGCTGTAGCGGACGATATGCGGTAGAGTATTTGGCTTTTGGGCATTCAATACATCGACGTTTGCTTCGTCGTCATAAGCCATGTGTCTTTGGACATCTGAACAAGGCTCGTGGTTGTTATGTGATTTATTACATAAGAGTGTGACGTCACACTGTTTTGTGGGGAGAGCGCGTGGACAGCGACGACGAGCCTTTCGATCTCAGCGCGGAGGAGCTCGAAGAGGAATCCGGCTGATGATCACGAGTGAGATTGAAATAGATAATATTCGGAGATATGTATGCTGGGGGAAAACGAGGGGTATTTAGGGACCGTGGACTGCTGGTTGGTTGCTCTCCAGCGTAGTTCACCTGCTATCAGCACTTGCCTATCGATACCTGAGATATCTTCCTACTCTGCAATACTCCTTTCTATCAGATACTTTGTGCAATGGATGCCCCTCATCCGCCTTCTGGTGCTCCGAAGCCCAACCATAACGCGGTCAGGTCAGTGTTTGCTCCGCTCGTCAGTCCTTTGAGGCCGCTGGCTAACGACATGTTGTATCCCTCCAGACGATCAAACAACCGATTCATGCTAGCAGCATCGCTGGGTGTGCTCATCGGTGTTGCGACTTACTACTATTACATCAAGCCTGAGAAGCAAGCTACTTACAAGCGCTTCACTCTCGTCACGCCAACGGTCTCTCAGGGCCCGAAGCCGGTGACAGTGAACTACATGCGCAAGTGGCACGAGCATCCCAGCGCTGCGCGATCAAACAACAAGAGCCTTAACCAGACTCCAGAAGTTCACGGAGTGATTGTCGAGCGATCTGGTGGCGGACTCTAGGTGATTTCGCCCAGATTGCGTATTAGTAGCCACGACAGTGCAGCAGCTCTGTCATTATTTCCCATAGGGTCCGGCTCAATAGTACACAGATCTCCAGTTTATTGAATTTTTTAGAGCCGGTCTCTGTCATTCATTATTCATGCCAGCTTGCTCATCTATTTTGGGCGGCGAATATGTTTAGGTAGTTAATGCAAGCAATTCCTGGCCTCTGGTAGGCCGATGGTAATACTCATGTAGTTCTCTAGATAATGATCTGCGCTGTAAGCGACTCGCTTAGATTGTGTCTTTTTGTTTGTAGATGTTCTTTTGTTCTCCTTTTTATGACTGTAGATAGATGATCCGATTCCTTAGTTATCAAGAGGAGTTCCAAGGCGCGCTGCTGGAGCGTCTTTTAGGACTGAAGACGCTGCAGTTTACAGTGATTGTCTATCAGTCGGGGTATTCACAGCTGGAGAAGACGTGTTATATTTCAATCAAGCGCATTTCAGAATAGATTCTAGTAAATCGGACACTTTTCTCTTATTCCAGTAATCGACCAGATCCATATCTTGTTCTTGTTGAAGTATTCAGACTTTAGCATTCCAGCCTTCAATAAAGCACTTCTGAATAATATTGCGTCATTCAGTACTTCTGATGCAATACATTTACTTGATAATACACAATAAATCCCAGCGTCAAGAAAGACCAACATATTCGTTCAATGGATCGGTTCGCTTTTTCACCCAACCGGTTCGCAAATGACTCCAACCGGCCCAAATCCTGAACCACATCGGCAAACGGTTAATTTTTCCTAAAGTCCAGCTATTTGACTCCAACTTCAGAAAACAGACAAGGATCCGGACAGTTCACGCAATTGGCAGACTTTCGTAGCTCTTCAGTGCTAGCATTATTCAGTTAAGATGGGCCCTAAAAAAGGCAGTCAGACGCCGGCAGGAAAGAAGAAAAGCGGTGCTTCAAATGCGGCCGTGAACGAGGACACTGAACAGGAAGAGGTACGTCTTGACTTCCCTTGAAGAATAACTCCATTGCGCTTCTTGAGCATGTCTTCTCTCATGGATCGTCATTTCGAGGGAAAAAGAGAGGTAGCTGCTTTCGAGGCAGCTTCTTGAAAAGAATTCTTTGCTAACCTATTGCTAAAGCGCTTGCAAGCCATCGTCCTCAGTGATTCATACCAAACCCGATTCAGGCCTCTGACTCTAGAGAAGCCCCGCGTAAGAATTACTGAGTTGATTGAAGATAGCTAAGTCCTGACTGTTTTGTTGAATAGTGTCTGCTTTCTCTTTGCAACACCCCGCTGATCGAGTACACTTTCGAGTTTCTTGCACTCGCTGGTGTAAGCGAAGTCATTGTCGTCTCGTGCGTCCACGCAGACCAGATTCACGAGTATATCGCGTAAGTGGCTCTTGTTGATTGCTCATCTTCTGTTGCTTGATCTGACCTCTATCTGCTTAGAAATTCACGATGGAGCAGTCCGTCCTCTCCCTTCACAATCGAGACAGTTCTCAGCCCAGAGTCCATGTCTGTCGGCGATGCCATGCGAGATCTCGATGCCAAAGGACTGATTACATCGGACTTTTTGCTTGTAAGCGGTGACATCGTCTGCAACGTGCCGTTTGATAAAGTACTCGCTGAGCATCGGCAACGTCGCGCAAAGGACAAAAATGCAATCATGACGATGGTGCTGCGCGAAGCCAGTCCTCTTCATCGGACACGAGCACGCGCAGAGTCTGCAATCTTCGTTTTGGATGAAGAGACAAATCAGTGTCTACACTACGAGGAAATCAAGACTCGCAAGCACATGAAGCAGATCTCACTGGAACCTGAGGTTTTCAGCAAGCACACCGACCTTGCTATCCGAAATGACTTTATCGACTGTCACATCGATATTTGCTCTCCTGATGTCCCAGCTTTGTTTACCGAGAATTTCGATTACAATCATATCCGCAAGGATTTCGTGCATGGTATCTTGACCTCGGATTTGCTGGGCAAGACCATCTTTGCTCATGTCGTTACGGATCACTACGCTGCGCGTGTGCGATCCCTGCAGACGTATGATGCCGTCAGTAAGGATGTCATTTCGCGATACACCTACCCCATCACTCCTGATAGCAACTTGCTCGCAGATCAAACCTTCCAGTACCAACGCGGACATATTTACAAGGAAGACGACGTAGTTCTCGCACGATCGTGCCGTATTAACGGTTCTACCGTTATTGGTGCGCGAACGGTCGTTGAAGATGGTGCTGTAGTTACTGGAAGTGTTATTGGTCGTCGCTGCAAGATCGGCAAGAATGCGAAGATTACGGGTGCTTATATCTGGGATGATGTCACGATTGGAGATAATGCTGTTATTGACTGTGCCATTATCGGCGATGGTGTCGTTGTTGGAGAATCGAGCCATGTTGCTCCTGGCGCAATCATTTCGTATAATGTAAAGATTGGAAAGGGAATTACCGTTGATGGTAACAAGAGACTGACAATATCTACGGGTGAAGAGGAGAGAAGTACCAGCACTGATCATACCGCAGTTGGTCCTGACGGAGTCGGATTCATCTATGAGGATGAATCTGAGGTTGACGAAGACGACGACTACGAAGAAATCGTCAACTCTTCCGGGTTAATTTACAATATGGCATCTATGAACCTGTCTGATGCGTCATTCACTAGCTCTGTCGATGGTACTGCTGTGCGCAAGGCGCGCAGACGCAGAATCAGTACTGCTAGTAACAACACTGCTGCCTCAGAAGACTCTGACGAAGAAACATTCTTGCGCGAAGCTCAGTCTAGTGTTGAGCGCGCCATGGCTGAGGACCACGACATTGATATCGCGGCTCTTGAACTGGGAACTCTACGTATGGCCAAGAACGCTCCGTTCCATGAAGTTCGTGCTGCTACTATCACCGCTCTTCTGGGTCGCATTTCAAACCTGATTAATAGCAACGCGATGAAGACTCGTGAGGCTGTTGAGTCGGTTTTGAATCGCTGGGCTAAATTGTTTAGACGACAAGTGTTTGACGAAGCCGACCAGATCGATCTTTTGCTCCTTATCCAACGTGATTGCACTAGAAGGATGCAGGGCTCCGCTATCTTGCTACATGCTATCAACAACCTTTATGATCAGGATATAGTCGAAGAAAACTGTATCCTGCGCTGGTGGTACAAGGAACCGCAGAGCAAAGAAGATGCTGATATGGTCAAGGTTGGAGAATTAGTACCCAGATGGATTGAATGGCTGACAACTGCCGAAGAAGAAAGTGAAGAGGAAGACAGTGACGATGAGTAGTGGGCGGTCCAAAAGTCTTGAGTAGTCATTTGTATTTTACGCAAATAGCTATATAGATATGTACAGTAATTAAAAATCCAACAAAATATCCGCACCATTCCGTTCCACTGAGTTCCAGCAGTATTCAAATATTTCTGAGCAGTAGAAAAAGAATCACAAAAGTTTACTACCATTGTAGTTTCCTGCTAACTCTTCGCATCTAAACACTGCAAGTTCCCAGAAGTTCTTTTTCATATTTTTCATTTTCGATAACGCGCCTTCTGATACTCAAAACGTCCGCCGTACTAACAATCCTCAAAACTGCTGATTTAAGCCAAGAGCTTGTTGGACTCAATGCTTCTGAAGATGAAAACACCGGCCTAAACACAATTCAATATTATCAGCATCCACTCCAACAAGTACTTTTTTAGATCAGCAAACAAAAGAACATACACCAAAGAGAGCAACGTTCTTCACGATAGGCCAAACATCATCACGGGCCAAATAGGACAAAACACTAGGCTTGGAGGAAGACTTGGCCATTTTTGTTTCTTTTGGTGAGTAACTGAATCGGAAAGTATTCAATAAAGATCTGTTAAAGACGAATTCGCCTTCTCTGGAATATTTTCGCCTCGGATTGTTCACGTGATAGTAATTCACGTGACTACAGTCATTGTAAGTCTAGGGAATGATTATAATACATGTGTTTCTACTTATCGTTTGATAATTATTAAATTATTAAAATAACTAGGAAAAGTCGCGGTTTTTCGGCAATTGCTATGAATGGCAGGGCGCTGGCTGCGATGACGACTGCAAATATCATCCTTCGCAGTAGAAGAGCTCTGCCAGGTGCATGCAGTATAACTAATTAATATCCGTAGTATATAATCGATTATTTCAAAAGTCCATTTTATCTCCATAAAATGTTCCCATTTCGCTGTAGTCTTCAGATATATCAGATGCAGAGAGATCAGGATGGTTGATACAATGTCTTCAGTTACCCTGATCAAAAAGTAAACAAAGTCAACGCGCTCACAACAATACAACGAAACTCCCACAAGTTATCAGCTACAAACAACACAGCTAATCATTGAATACTACTATTTTCTAAAGACAAAATGGACTCTGAGACAGATCTTAAAAGCGCCTCGCGCAGGCTTAATACCATGTTGATCTCGAAGGGCTTGATTGATGGGAAAGAGAGTTTGAGCTTTCATGAAGGCAGCGACGCGCGCAGTATCATCAACTTTGTGTATTCGATAGTACAGAAGAGCGAGGTATATCACATTGAATACACTTTTCTAATGAATCAAGGCTTCCTAACTTGTTTATTGTAGAAAGACGCAGAGCAGAGAGAAAACTTGGTGAACTCGCTTCGAGAACAGAAAGCCGCCGAGACCAGAACAAGGAAAACTATCGTACGTATCCTCCAGCTCAGTTTCAGTTTCAGGTCGCTAACGACAATCATAGACACAGCTAGAAACACAGGTAGAGTCACTGGAACGGCAGGTTAACATGGTAACGGTCCAGAGAGAGTAAGTAATTTGTCATGCAAGGTTGTCGACTCAGAATCTTACTCTGCTTCCAGTGCATTGAAAACGACAATCAAAACACTTGAGATTCAAAACAAAGGATTGCATGAAGATATCGCGCGACAGAAAGCCTCCTTGCAGCAGATTAGAGCACAAGATGCGATCGAGCGGAGAAAGCGTGATCAACAGATTCTGCGAATGAAAGAGAAAGCAGGATTCGACGTCCGGCGAATCAAACAAGTCTCTGTAGCAACAGGAAATTTCTCTTCCTCGCGCTGGTCATCAGAAAGCACGTCTAGTGTGCCTCAATTTAGTGAAAATGCAGAATCAGCTTCCATATTTCGTGAAAATGCATCTAGCGTGATTCCAGATTTGATGCAAGAACTTACAGATGAGAATGCCCGCTTAATTGCTCTTATCCGCGAAACAGCATTGATGCTCAATATCTTCACTGGAGAGAAGGCAGTAAGCGATGCCGAGTTTGAAAGCGTGCTAGAGTATATCCCGACATCGTTCCCCGAGCTGTCGATCGAAGTGAATAACAGTCTTGAGCAATTGCGTGAATTATTGCATGAACCCAAATATGTGTCACTTGATGAAGTCGCGCAGCGCGATCACGATATTGAAAGGCTCAATAAACAGCTGGCTGAAATGACTAAGAACTGGGAGGAAGCCATTCAAACTATGGATGAGTGGAATCAGCTCATGGAGAAGAACAATGGCAGCAGCCCAAAGAAACTTATTAGTGATCTTAAGCAAGCTAATGAGGCCAATTCCAAAGACCAATTTGCATCCACCGAGCAACAATCTGAGACGCAGACAAATCTCCCGGTTACTGAGAAACTGAATGCAGAGACAAATAAGCAACAAGAGCATCAACACTCAGTTGTTCAAGAAGCCAGTAAGGCTCTTAAGAAACCCCAGATCCCTCAACGGAGAACACTAGCAGGATTGTCAAAGTCTCGTATTCCAGGACGATGGCATGTTCCATCGATGAAGCCTAAGGCAACCGTTGCTGTGCCGTCAAAGCCAGAGAAACAAGTAACTGTGATTGCTGAAGAAAAGCTCTCAACCGTCAAGCCGATAGCTGCACCGCTGTCGGAAGAGCCCAGATCACCAGTTCCTTTAGAAGCGGATACCATTGATGAGGTAAAGCAGGATTCTGTACCCACTCCTGTACACAACTCTCCTGTGAGAGAGCCCAAGCAAGCGTTGGTCACCGAGGATGCCACGCCTTCGCGGTTTACCTGGAGTATGCTTTCTGAGATCACAAATAAAGCTTCCTCCAAGAAATTTCCTAGGGAATCTGGCCCGGGGTCGAAACATGCGACACCTTTTAACAACGAACTTAGTCCGATCACTGTAGATGCTTCAGTCACTAAAGTCGGCACACCAGTTGCGCACACTCCGAGTCCGATTAAGGGTATTTCACCCGCTATATACACACCTATTGGATCGAAGACACCGCACGAGCTAGCATCGACAACCCCGTCACCATCTCGTTTACCTCTGTTTCCAGGTCATACGCCGGCGCCTGTGAATCATGACGAAGACGAAGAGCTTGCAGCAGCTTTGCGGATTGACGAGAAACCGCGCGTTACTCCAAAATCCTTGTCAAGGCGATTGGTTATTAAACCCGTGTCAACACTTGGTCCTGCTCGGAGACGGACTTTGCCAAAGACAATAATGCAATTATCGAGCAGTCCTATGGGATTCAGCCCAATCAAACTTAGCGATGTTGAGCCGACGATTACAAACAGCAAGCCGGTATCTCAACCGCCGACATTAAAACGGACTCGAGAAGAGGATGATGAATCGGTAAGATGAGTGTTTTTGAGTACGATGGAAGATATCGCTAACTTGTATCCGTAGGATCTCTTGTCGTTTTCGCCAGCTAAACTTCCAGATGTGAAGAAAATGAAGTGGGAAGTTTAGGTGCTTTGTATTCAGGCGTTTGGCGCGCACACAGCGGACAGAGAATAATTCAGGCTTTTGATTCTTTGATAGGATATATGTATTTGTAGTGTATGATATAGATTATAACTGGTTTATTATGAATAGTTGTGTAATGGCGAATGATGTCTTTTCGATCGCTGCTGGTAACTCAATTTCGATGATTTGAGTAATAGCTTGACCCATGTATTTTAATCCTTTTTTTTTTTGAATAATCGAGTTAAAACTTGAGTAAAATTTGATATTATTTTTCTGCAAAGGATATCGTGGGATATACACAAAATAAATGAAAAAAAAAATGGAATAATGTGCTCGAAGATTGCTTCAATGCCTGACAGGTGAGCCGCTGCGAAGAAAAAAGTAAGAGAACAGCAGGATCAACCGTAATTTCATCTAACAGCGATTCAGCGCATCATCGCAAGCGTTCAGACAATCTCGACTAGCTGTATTATATATATCCGAACTGTGAACTGATATAGCAAAACACTAATTATTCACATATTTACGTTTGATGTTTGATGCCATGTGTATGCGAATTAGACATTGAACAGAGTATATTTCTACCTTAACGCTCGGTAACCTCACGCACCAATACGCAAATACTCAGCAAATTGAGAGAGAGGGATGTTTACGTTTGTACCGCTAATAGGGGAGTCTGGATCAGGCAGTCGGACGCTGGCATCGCAGTCGTTGCTTACGTTTGATTCGAATGTGAGAGTGTTGATTGATGTTGGATGGGATGATCAGATGACGGAGTCGATGTTGGAGGACTTGGAAAGGTATGTATTTATGATTTCTGAAGAATCAACATAAAAAGAAGGATTGCAAATAGGAGAGAACAAAGAGCTGGAGCTGATTATGGTACAGGTTGACACCCACGATTGATTTGATTCTTCTCACACACGCGACAATATCTCATCTCGGAGCCTACGCATACGCATGCAAGAAATTTCCAGGATTCGACTCAATCCCAGTATATGCTACATTGCCAGTCATAAACATGGGTCGTGTGGCTACGATCGACGCTTATACTACGGCCTGGTTTGCTTCATCCACATCTGGATCGACGTATAGTGACTCTTCGATCCGTATATCCGACATAGACGCAATATTCGACAAAATCCACTCTATAAAATATCTTCAGCAAGTATCTCTGTCTGCAAAACTGACCTCCCTTCGAGTCACAGCTCATAATGCTGGTCACTCGCTTGGTGGTACTCTTTGGCGGTTGAACTATGGACAAGAAGATGTTGTTTATGCGGTTGATTGGAACCATGCAGTAGAGCGCCATTTGACTTCATCTACACTTTTGACTGCTCCCGATCAATTGGGAAGACCGACGGCTCTGGTATGCGGTGCGCGAACAGGAATGGCTGTTAAAGGCCGCGAAGAGATGCTTATGGCCGCCATCAACCGCACCCTGAATCGCGGCGGAGATGTTATTTTACCGACATCTACAAGTGCTCGTGCTCTGGAGCTGTGCCATTTATTAGATGCGATGTGGGCTGAACGCAGAATGCATGATCCGCTACTATTTGTCTCGAGAGTGGGAACGCGAACTCTTGCGTATGCTCGGTCAATGCTGGAATGGATGTCGCCATCTATGGTCAGAGAATGGGAAGATAAGGGCGCGTCACCATTTTCGTTTAAGAGCTTGAAAATCGTGGCTACAGAAGAAGAGGCTAAAGCAGTACGCGGGCCAAAAGTTATTCTTACTAGTGGCCAGAGTTTAGAATGGGGTGTGTCAAGAGGTGTATTTGCGGATATATGTCACGACGAACGCAGCTTGACGATATTTACTCAAGAAGTAGATGAAACTTCCTTTGGCGGCGAGATCCTGGCAGCCTGGAAGACAGCTGTCGGTTTGTCTGATGGCAGATCTCGGAGAGAAGATGCTGATCGGGTTGGCCCGAAATACGCGCGGTTGCATATGAATAAAAAGATAGAAATAAGAAAAAGTGTTGCATTGGAAGGTGCGGAACTCGAGCAATACCTGGCTCGAGAGAAATCAAGAAAGGCACTTGCAGACCGACAATCTGCCATTGAACTGAAAAACCGAACGATTCTCGACCAAGACGCATTCGACGAGAGTGAAAGCTCAGAATCGGAATCTGAAGACGAAGAATTCAGCGAAGCTCCGGGAGAAAATCAAACTGGTATGCCGGATGGAATTACAGATATAGGGGTGATGATTTTATCCCAAGATAACGAAGTGTATGATTATGATGTACGTCATGCGAAGAGTTCGAAGAATAGGATGTTTCCATATATTCCCAAACGAGTGCGTCGCGATCAGTACGGCGAGATAATAAAAATTGAGGATTTCATCCGAGCTGAAGAGCGCGACGATATAAGAATGGAGGACAGGCTCAACGATGCAAACGAGGGAGACTCAGCAATGTCAGATAAGTTGGGCAAGAAACGGAAATGGACGCAAGAGAACACAGAGGAGGAGCGAACAGTGGTTGTGCCTAGCAAGACAATTGTAGAACAACGATCTCTCAGTATCAGCTGTGAAATCACTTGCCTTGATTACGAAGGATTGGCTGATGCGCGTTCGTTCCAGATGATCATTCCTCAGATCCAAC
This sequence comes from Myxozyma geophila, assembly GCA_030571195.1. Lineage (NCBI taxonomy): Eukaryota > Fungi > Ascomycota > Lipomycetes > Lipomycetales > Lipomycetaceae > Myxozyma > Myxozyma geophila. The sequence continues at coordinate 487,728 of JAJLXK010000002.1, forward strand.
CTCGAAAGCTAATTTTCATTTCTGGAACTTTGGACCAGGCAGATGGATTAGCAGCAGAGATGAGGAGTGCCGGAATACAAGATATTTACGTACCTTCTTCCGGAAAGCCTTTGAATGCCAGTATGGATGCGAATGCGTATGTGGCGACGCTGTCATATGATCTGTCAAAGCAGCTGCAATGGCAGAGTATTGTCGCGGGAGAGTATACGGTGGCACAGCTCAGATCGAAAGTGGCTATTTCAAGGAATATAGGCGCCGCACCCATAAAGGAGTCGTCGTCCGAGGAGCAGGACGCTGAAGCAGGTGCCGATGCTGAGAATGACATGGACGCAGAACCTCAGACCGAGACCTCTAAAGAGATCACTTTGTCGGCATTGACAAGCAAGCAAGAGCTGATTGACGCCGCAGCGCAATTCAAGTCTGCGTTTATCGGTGAAGTCAGGCTTGCTGAGCTACGAAGGAAGCTGATTGCGGATGGATACCGGGCCGAGTTTCGCGGCGAGGGTGTGTTGCTTTGCGAGAGGGAGGTCATAATTCGCAAGCTTGAGAATGATAGAGTGGTGATTGAAGGCGGCGTTACGAAGGTGTTTTACGAGATTCGACGGATTGTCGATTCATTTATGGCTCGTGTAGTGTAATTTTATGTAATATCATATATTTATAAGTTTATATAACCAAATCAACCAATAAAACCATCATAAAGTCATGTAAATATTTTCAAACAGTAAAACAAATATTCATGTTCCTTAACGGTAGCATAACGCCTACCATCACCCGCACATATATTACCTTCACAAAAGCCAGATAGGAGTTCATAGACAAAGATTCACTTAGACTGTGCTCCGCCGTAATAGTTATCTAGATCCTCCCGCTCGTCACTTGACGATTCTCTATGGAGCAATTTGCGGACCATGTCACGCTTCCGCATCTGGTGACGCTGATTTTCTGTGCTCTCCCAGATCTTTGAGAACGAGGGAGCAGCCGAGTTTATAGCTCTAGAAATTGCCCGAGTGCTCTTCTCGACGTACTCTTGATGCGGGATGGATTTGACGGGGATAGAGAAGCCGCCGGATTGGGATCGCTTGACGCTGACGTTCTGCGAAATTGCGGCGGAGGCCTGGCCCATGACCGCATTAACGACGCGGAAAGTCGTGATGCCGACGAAGGCGAGAAAGGCCAGCGCGAGAATGATGCACACCGGCCCAACCAGCTTGGCCCAGACTGACTCCTCGGACGGCAGAGGAATTGGAATCGGAGCAGCAGCAGCGACAGCGCCGCCCATCGCGGCGGCGGCGTCGTTCAGCGAGGAAAGCGAGTCGACGGACCCGAGACGATCAACGGCGATGTCGTATTTCGAACCAGCACTAAAAGGCCACATCGCACACAACAGTTGAACAGCAGCAAGAAGAGAGTGAACAAGAACGGAGAGCAATATTTAGACAAGAAAAGCCCCGGCAATTCTTAGACAAATCCAAAACACGAAGTACGCAAACAAAAGCGCAGCACGAAAATTAACGCGTGTAGTGATCAGTCAAGCCTCAAAGCGTGCGGCACGACGATGACGCGTTACATGCAGGTGGTGAGCATTACGTAATGATTTCAGGGCGGCGTAGCAGGGCGGAGCACAGCCGCAGCGGAGAGAGAAGCCGGTGTCAGGCGGCACTCACGAGACTGCGCTAGGGTTCTGGAGTGCTCTGGTCAAGAGGTCATAGTGGATTGCTATTGAACATATATTTACAATTGCATATTTAAATCTTTGCAGATCACAGTAAAAATGTACAAGAAAGAATACAAAAAGCTCAAACACCCAAGTAAGTCCGTTCTCAGTATCGCACGTACAGTAACGAATCATCACTCCATTTTTTGTCTATTCTCAGTCCTGTACGCCATTGAACAGCTCGACCAGACCCCCGTCAGAGAGCACGCTGTCCACAGCCTCTTCTTGCTCGGCTACCTTCCGTGAAACTGTCCACTTGGCTTGTTGCCGGCTTTCTCGTTCCTTTTTGACTCTCGCAATTCGACGCGCCACCTCGCCCTCTGGACCCTCGGGAATCGCATTGATCACCGCCAAAAACTCAACCATTACTCCACGCTGCTGTCTGAGTGTCTTGACGCTCGCAAGCTCGCCTTCGAGCGCCATCATCTCCTCGGGTCCAATCGACGGCGCCATCTCCATCATCTTCTTCAGCGGCCGATCATATCTCCCGCGCAGTACTGTGTATATCATCGTCAAAACGTAGGATGCTTCACCAGCCACATCCGAAAAGTACGGATCGCCAAGCACGCGCAGACAAGACGGCAGAACCACATCGCACAAAAAATCGTCAACCTCGGGATACCGCCCAATCATAACCGGAATCATTTGTCTCAGCATCATCGCGCACGAGTAACTGCAGCGCGTATCGTGAATCACAAATAGATGATTACACAGCGACAAGAATGGACCAAGAATAACCGGATGTGAAACAACAAACCATCGGGAGTCTGTTTTCTTCATATTCCCGTTCGCTTGTTTTATGTCATTAGCTTGCGCATTTTCTGCCGTCACCGCAGTGCTCCCCTTGGCGTTCAACGGACCAACTAAATCGATTAGCAGTCTATCGACAACGTTCGACAACTGCCGTAGATGATACTCCTCAGTCATTTCATCCGATAAAGCCTCATCTTCTCCAGCTGCGTCAGCCTCCTCTTGAATCTGTTGACCTCCAACCAAGCCTCTGTTGGTCAAAATCGCCCAGCGCTCTTCAAGCAATCCATCAAGCTGTGTAAGCACCCGAGGTAGAAAATCTACCAAAAATGTTTCCCAGTACACCGCCGGACAATTCTTAACAGCGGGCCTTATAACCAATGCTACGAGATGCTTCCAGGCATGTAACGAAACTCCTCTGGGTTCACCTGCAAGAGCTGCCCATAAAGATAGTCCCATTCCAGGAATCTCAAACATCGTGCTCTCGAGCTGTGTAATCGAACCCAGCGCAAGGAACGCGTATTCTCGAGTATATCGAAGCATCATACCCAGCGAGTTTGCAAAATCTCGAAGAGTCATGGCAGCCTTGACATTCTCCTCCACAAACTCATCACGGCTCTGGCGAGAAATGCCCACGTGCCAGAACTTCTCCTCGCAAGAATCACGAACAAAAGAGCTCACTTCAGGAGGCAAATCGCCCCAATTTGCTGGATCGCAGTAAGCGTGGATCTGCGCAATCAGCTGCAAAATATGAGGCAAGATGGGCTGCACTCTGGGTTTCCACAGCGCCAACAATCTCGCATACTCTTCTGACGAATGGTCAATCTTTTCAATAGTGTACTGTATAAATATCCGCGTAGATCGAATAGGGAACAACGCAGCCCACTGATTTCTCAAAGTCATTTTCAATTGTCGTCCTCTTTCATCCATTGACGTAGCGAGCAAATCGGTGTTGGCATCAACTCCACGAGATTTGAAGTAATTTGCAATTTCTACTATACCAACACGTTCCATAAACCATGGCAGCTGTGATAAGCCTTTCATTGTTGCCTCATCGGTCCAACAACTCAGCACAGGATCAACAATCTTGGCAAAACACTCAGCCTTATTCAGAGCGTTTGATCGTTGTGAAATAACAAGCAAGAAAGACAAAAAGGAAACAATCTCGTGGTCAGATAATTTGTCAGACGATATAATCTCGTTGATAATACGCTCCAAATCGGAATAAATTTCCATAAGTGCTTCAGGCATCAAATAGGCAAGTCTGTTTAACTCTGTATCGCAATTGTTTCGCACCTCTCTGATCAGCTCTCGGTCTTCATCTGTCGCGTCTGCTGGATATTCAAATGTGCACGCATATAGAACTTTCTCGAGAACATTAAACATAATCTGGGAGACATGCTTCATAAGCGGCGCAAACTGTACTAAAGTCTGCACTTGCTTGCGCAACAGGACAGGATCAGTGACATCCATCGATATCATCCGATCACAAAATCGTTCAATGATAGGATTCAAAACCGCAGTCTTTTCGTCTTTATCTGCTTCTCGATACCATACACGCCATCTGCTGATTCCGCGCAATGCCGCGTCTACGATGGAAAATTGACTGTATGCCACAAGAAATAAAGGATCTTTTCGCAAAGTCGACGGTGCTGCAATTCATATTGTTAGTAAATACTCCAACTGAAACAAGGAAAAAAATACGCACACTCTCTAGAATGCCAACCATGCCACGATGAGAAAAAATTGTCCAATCTCATGTCAAGCCAAGCCATAGCATCGACTGGGATTCTGCATACAACCAGTCTCGCAATATCCTCCACAAATCTCTTATAGTTTCCCAAAAACGAATGCATTTCTGGAACTGAATCAAAATCAAGCTCCAAAAAGCGCTTCGAAACTGTTCGTTCTTCGACGCCTTCGTATTTGATTATCCGATCGGCTGCCAGTTCAAGTAAACGCGGGAGTAATGCGGAAACTTCTGGTAACCGAGCGAGCTCTTCGATGCGCAAAATCGACGACCAGAACTGTAATGAAAGGCCTGAGATTATCAGACTTTGATGCTGTGTTGTTGCAAAGACGAGTTCGAGATAGCCGCTCGAGTCGGTCCCGGCGGGCAGTCTACTTCGTTTGTCTCCTCCGATATTCAGATATTCGCCTAGACCCACAATCATTTCGACAAGTTTCTTTAACAGAATATAGCTGTCCTCGTCAAAATTATCCAAATCCAGCTGGATGGAGTTGTAGACTTCTGATAATGTTCTAATACCTGGCGCCAGGAATACTGCGCCAATAATTGCGGCGAAGTCCTCCTCTTCAGGAAACGATCTTGTCAATAAGATATGTAAACAGTCGGTAGCCAATGTGCGCAGTTTAACGTTTGGCATCGTCAGAGCCTGGCTAATACGGCTGAGCAGCTCAGTTTCTCGGATAGCGCGGGGGTGCACCCAAACAAGACAAGTCTTGAGACTTTGCAAGACCTTTATTGCAAAAGATTCAGCTTCACTATCTTGTAGACCTTGATCAAGACATTGACCCAAAAGGATCGACCATCGAACAAGCCATCCTTCACTACCATTTCTCAGCCGAATAACAGATTCATCACGACTATCGTATGCTTCGTCTAATATCGACGCAGAGATCAAGACCTCCATGCACTGGGCGGTTAATACACCGGAGCGCTTTCCAGCCACGGGATCATCCAACATGAACACGTCTTCGAATAATATGCGGAAAATCATTAACGTCATTTCTCTCGTTGCAGGGGTCATATCCCACATCCGCACCAGTGACTGATCCATATCAGACCAGTCATCTTTGCCTGAGCCCCAACATCGCTTAGCAACATTAACCCATAGCAAAGCAAGTTTTTCACGAATATAGTATGCGTCAGTTTGTCGTACTTGGGTCGCCAGCTCGACGACCCAGTTCCTGACCGCAAGATGCCGAGCCTGATCATAAGTCGCGAAATGTTGTTTGATTGAGTAGTCAATTAAAGAGAGTCCAAAATGCCGTATCTGATCTGCACGTGGAGGTTCTCGAATGGCGAGATGGTAGCCCCATAGTGGTGCGTCGTCTTCTTGTTTTGCCGCATCAAGGAACTAAATCACGAAAAAAAAATTCCGAGAGTCAGCAGTGTACTTAAGGGGCGATTTGACAAAAAATCGTAAAACTTCCTAGACTAATTTACCTCTTGAGCATGTCTTCGCAAATCATTTGGCACTTGCGGGTTGTGAACTGTGAGAAGAGCTTCTGAGATGCGCTCGAGAGCCTCGATCTCCATCACTCAGCTGCAGTTCGTCGAGCACGCACAACACGCAATTACGTGCCAGTGAGTTCACTCTAACAAGAACAAATTAACTTGCAATGCTATGATTGAGCACTGAGAGTGTACTGGGTCGAGGGAGAAACAGTTGATAGGAAGAGTGCTGCTGCACAGGAAAAAGTCGCCTGACGAGGAGGTTGAGAGATCACAGCAGGCGCGTCTGATCTCGGAGAAAAAGAGGCAGAGATCGTTTTTACAGCCGTGAGTGCGCTACACAGACAACGACAAAGTAGCTAATGACAGACTATCGGGCAAACAATCAAAACAGGGAGCGGAATGAGATAGGAAGAACAGTGATAAGCCGGTGGACGCGACGAGATGCATGTACTTCGCGCCGGGTGCGCTGCCTGTTCCTTGAGATCCGGCGCTTTTGAGCTGTGCAATTGTCGGCAGCACAGACTTCTGACTGATCCCTGCAAGATCTTGACAGTACACACGAAAGGGTAGACAACAATAGAACTCCAGAGCGGTGCAGAAGCAGTCAAAAGGTGCGGATACTCGTCAACCAAAGACGGGTGGCGTTTCAATATAATAAAATCCAGACGTCCACAAAACTCTTTCGCGACTCGGACCTGTCGAAACTGACGCGATACTGTGCGCAATTCTGGGGAAGCGCCCACCACGGTTGGATTCTGTGCCCAGGATAGCGGTTTTATAACAAGCAGCTGCAGTAGTGATAGAGAGGGGACTAAAATACAGAGGAGCTTATCAGCCCACACCCCAGACTCTGCAGAATGGGGTCCTGATATCTGTCGCGCTGAATTGGATAATGTTTACGAAAGAGTATTGTAATTGAATATCGCTTCCCTGTCCGGGAGAAACATGGTGATGCTGCGAACTGCGCAACTGGGAAGGTGCAGTCACTCGACCGCGCTCAGCATATGTATGACCTATCTACATATAACCACATCTTTATTCAGCAGTCATTTATCGCAATCATATGCACATATTGAAAACGCAGCAACAAAAAAAGAACAGCTAATTACAATTGCACCAAAATACACAAAATCAGCTAAATACAACTTAGCACCAATTTATACCTCGTCAAGACAATTAAAGAAAAACATAAATCAGTATCCTGCTATATATCATACTCTCAAATTCCCATCCGTCTGACATAAAAAGAGCAAACATAGAAAGAGTCTGCACATTGCTGATAAATATGTCCTTTCTCTTGTATCCTCAGACACTGTACAATTTCTGATTTCGACCAAAAACATCAAATAAGATAATACAAACGCACTTGTCTATTTACTGGAAATACGCCAAACTTCTACTCCAACAATGTCGAATTTCATGCCAATGTCGCTGAGAGGCTCGTTTCCAAATGCGGGGCAGCTGTTTGAAATCCCCTTTTCGAATCGATCGTCGATATAAATACCATACTTTCCATCTCTATAACACACTCTTGTTAGCAAAACCACACATATACAATTCCCAAAGCTGCTAATGCTTACCCTCCGCCGACTGACAAAAATCCCGGATCACACAAAATCATGTAATCGTTAATACCGGTATACGGAAACGCCTTGAACTGTATGTTTACAGACTTGATGCTCGCAGTATCCGGAAGAGAGACTGAGCTGGCCGATGGCGTGCTGTTAATGATCTTGCTCTTCCATAAAAAGCACTCTCCATTGCCATAGTACCGGCCGTTCTTTGTCGGGTGCGGATACTCATTCATGTAAGCGCCAAAAATTCCACCTGCCTTGTCCTCAACAATCAATATATATCCAGGTCGAGAAGTTCCTCGTGGTGGAACGGAAAGATTGTACAGGGTAGTCAGGGAGACACCGTGCTGCTCGAGACTGTAGCATAGTCTCCAAGTGTCGTACAGTTGCAGACGCAACGGCAGCAAATGTCTGATCTCCTCTGCTAGTTGGGGCGACAGCAACCTGATCTTGGTGCGTTCTCTATATCCTTCAAGAATCAATGGTGTCAGTGGCGGCGCCGAAAAGGTCATCTGCGTCGGCTGTGTGGACATGTAAGATGTGTCGTAGCCATCACTATCAACAGCCCTTGAGCCTCTCGCTGGCGGCATTGTTTTAGCATGATGCACAATCTTGCTAGACTGCGATTCATCATCATCAAACACTGCATTATCATCAACGTCATCACTTCCCAAATCATGAAAGTCGTGATGATGATGGGGAATGTTGCGATTAGGCCGAGGACCGCTGGATGTCAGATCCATTGACATTCGCCGGATAGTGTTGCGAATCGTATCGGCTATTGAAGACGAATGCCCATGCGAAGACTGCGATTGCTGCTGTTCTTCTGAAGCTGAGGCCATTTTGAGTATGAGAGATTAGTCGTGGGATTGAAGGGTTGAGGTAGAATTGGCGCTTATCGACGAGAATATCAAAATCGCAGTTGATGAGCTCCTAGTTGCACAAAATCGTAGCAGCCAGACACAGGAACCCGTCTAACTATGCACTCTACCCCCAAAAATGTAAACGAATAAAAGAAGAGTCAGATGCTCTTATGAACAGGGCATTCAAAAACCAAAGAGAGTCTCAAGGAAAGTTAGAGTGCTCGTAGATGGAATTCGAATTTGGATGAAGCTGGTACACAGTTGCAACAGCGGCGTCCATCGGAGTGACCAGCGCCGCTAAACCCAACCCAACTCAGGATTCCTCTGAGCAGCGGTTGCAACCTGGACGGAAGAGCCAGCAGAGTTGGCTACAATATATTCTACTTTGAGGATAATGAACTACAGACACTGAGGAAGAACCTTGGCTAAAGACAGTTCACTATGTGCTTTGCTGGGCGTCCTCTTCTTCCTGCGATAACACTTGGCCTTGTCTTGCGATTGCCCAGATAACATCCAGCACAAAAGTCTGGTTCAGTGACGTAGTGCATTTTTCCGCGCAGACAAGCAATAAAACGCTCCGAACTCACGCGAGCAACCTCGACCGTGACGTCGGGAGTGATTAGATACGAGCGAGCTGTTAGCTCGTGAAATCAGAAGAAGGGCTATCGATACTGATGTCTCGATGGTCGTCAGACTTTCTTGTTAATTCAGCATTCTACCGCCATAGACCGCTACACTTTATTTATCCTTACAAATTCATCGATTCAGGATAGAGCAGAACCCACACCTTAGAATAAATAGTATAATGTATAACACATTGATGCGTATAAAAATAAAAATAAAACAAATGCGGCATGCTCTTACAGCACAATAGCGACTCAAAGACTATTCAATGAATCAAGAAACAACCCAAGTATACGTCTAACAAAAGCCCATTCAGTAATAGTAACACAATTCAAAGAAACAAGCTTCTCTTGTACCCAACAATCCAATAATAAGAAACAAGGAAAAAAAAACACTCCACACAAATGTAAACAATCCGATATCATACATGCAAGTATTTATACCCCGTCAATCCCCTGCACAACCATCTCAGCCAACTCCAGAGCTCTTGATGCTGCTGCACTTCCTTTCAGTACATTCAAGTATCGCGCATCTCAAGAATCTCGACTGCAGTACTATTTTCCCCGTTTGTCTCACCCTCAGATTCCTCTATCAAACTATTGCGATTAACACGACGACTGGCGCGGCTACTCCTCACAGCGTTGGCAGCATCGCTCATCAGCTGTACCTGTTCTGGCGTTTTGATGATCGCCGCAATAAATTTGAAAAAACGTTCGCCATAATCAATAGGCGGTACAGCAGAGAGTTTCTCCCGAGAATGCGATAATCCCTTCCAGAACGTCTCAAGCTTCTTCACAAGCGAATAGTTTGTCAAACAATCGATGACACCAAGATAATATATCTCATTCAAAGGCACATCAGACTCATTAGTTGCTCGGAAACCTCCGTCATCCGCATAAAAAATAAAGCTCTTACGACTAGAACACACGAATTAGCACAAACACATTTACCACCTATAAAAAAGTAAAAAAAACATACCCAGGATATTCGTCTTGTCGAAGTACGTCAATAACTTGTTCCATAGTCGCTTGGTTCGCAGCAGAAAATGCTCGTCTTAAACTAACACGTCTATCTTTCTCTAATCTCGACGGAGTTCGATCTAGCATTTGAGTGTCCGGTTGAAACACAGTCAATGTACTGTCTCTGATATTCTCCGTATTTCCCTTTTGAATGTCGTGAATACCAATCAGAAGTGAATAATCCATAATATGCAATCTCTCCAGTAATTTCACATCAATTTCCAGCTGTTTGATAAACTGCTCACGTTTTCGAGGTCCAAGAGCAATGTGCTTATCGCGTCGCTGCCAATTCAGATCTTTCATAGTGGCATGCTTATTAGTCGCAAGCTTTGCTTCGTCATAATCGCGACCTATAGACGATCCTTTCAAATCAAACGTCTGGTGGATGTCCCGATGAGGAGGGAACAGATTGTTCATGATGATGAAGTGGATCTTGCGTCCATATGGCAGTTTGACACGATGTAGACCGTAGAATTGTGAGATCAAGGTATTAGGATTCGCCTTTACATGATTATAATATTCTTTCAATATTTTTCGAAGAAATTTGTGCTCTGCGTGATGAATTGTTTTGATGATAAAACGATAGTCTCGTGAGAAATAAAAGAAACTACCACTCTTTCCCGGTGATCCCAGCTCAGAGACAATATACTTCGAAGTTAGAGAGATGAGATAGTCAGCTGGATCCAATCTGAACAGTTGCCTTAAGTGTCGGAAAACCCATGGTGCATAATCTTTGAACTTGAAATCGTATTTCGCCGAGGGCGTCAGCTCGTTTCCGTTTCTAAAGTACACATGCATTAGCCAGACGTTTTCAAGAGTTAGCGTAATATAATACATACATATCAAATGCAAGCTTGTGCTTAGCAGTAAAATCGCTATCAGTGAGTTCTCGATCAACTTTTGCAGTAGTTCGTGATACGGCGACACGAATTCCTGTTAACATATTATACGCTAGGATATAATTGACATGATCCTCGCCAACTTGTGTTCCTACTAGCGCACGGTTATCGTCCTCGAGCTCTTTTCGTCGTTTCTTCATTTCTCGCTTTAAAAGGATTTCCTCGTGCATCCGGCGCATATCTTCAGCTGACTGGTTTGATTCTGGTTTCTCTTCAATAGCCAGCTCAGTAGTGGCAGACGGGAACGTACGTTGACGAACCATTGACGCATTCAGACGCAAACCGGTAGCTGCTGAAAATGAACCTGCCTGTGCATTGCTTGATGCGATATTAACCAGCGCAGGCGCCTCTGCAAATGAATCCCGCACTTCGTCTTCTTCTTCTGGATCCATGACTATTGGTACAGTAGTGTTGGGAATATGATTACTGACTGCCGTTTTCTCTGCCGACTTTGCATTCGAAGTAGTGGCATAGTCATGTGCTGTTGAAGCATGCATATCACCAAAATAATCAGCGGACTTCTCCAGACCTGCAGTACCATTAAGAAACGAGAAGCTTGAGATGGATGCTTTCCGAGTGGGCAAAGACGAGGGAGCATTTTCGCTTTGCGTGTCTGTCAGACTCATAGCATTAGGAGGTTCACCCTTTTGAGCTATAATCTTGCTTTTGGCGTACTCAGCAGTGGTGAGCGACAATGGCCATGCAGATGACGGTTGCGCGTGTGATGGCTGGTGCGCTGACGCATTGGTAGACTCTGCTGCCGGAGATGCAGCATCAGATAGTGAAATTCTATCCACTTCATCCTTACCAGATACAGAAGAAGACACTGAGCGCTCGAGGATTGTGCCTTGCGAGTTTGCTGAGCCCGGTTGTACGATATGGGTAGATCTTGGCACGCTGGTCGAGGAAGTGTTGCTAGTTGGTGACGCAATAATCGAGCCGGAGGTTGGTGTTTCCGCAAAATTCTCAGAAAAAGAAGAGGTCTGAGGAGATCCAGATGATGTAGCGGTTGAAGCGGGGAGTGAGGAATCAGTTGAGCATGACGAGTTCTTGTTGTGGGCCGTATCTGCGTGAGCCTTGCCTCTAGACACTGATGACTTACGGGCGACCAAGGTGTCGCCATTCGCAATGACATGGCTGAATGGCACGGAGTAATTTGGCACAGGCTTCTGAACAAAGTACTCGTGATCCTCCCTCGAAGGCGAGAGCGGCGGTGAATGCGACATGTAGGCCTCTAGGAAATCATCATCGTCGGCCGCTGGGAGAATGACGGTGCCGTTCGAGTCAGTCTGGCTGTAGAACCCTTTTCCGGACAGAGTTTTCAATGAATTGTGTTGAAAGACGGTCGGCGGTGTGTCAAAAGAAGGCGTCATCGCCTCAACCGGAGTGAAAACGGGGGGGGGGGGAGAAGGAGGACCGGATGAGGACGCTGGCTGATATGGGTTGTTGCCGGCTCTGCTGTGCTGCGCACGCTCGGAGAGGCGTGAACCAGACTGCACAAGTGCAATGATACACATAGATTTATGCCATATATGCGTTTACAACAGCACAATGAATGAATGACATACCCTGTATGCAATACAGCTACCGTAAAGAATGCCACATATGCAATCAAGACAGAACAAAGCAGGAAAGGCATATGCTGTATACATTACAATTATTATAAAGAGTCAATTCGTGACTGTTAAAATGGATACTGTAGGCGTACATTGACGATAATTAAAATACACTGTGAGTTTCACAACCATTATACCCGCGAAGACGCACTAATAACACAACAAAACGAACGGGAAACAAAAGACTAGATTACAAACAAAATACAATTCAGAAGCCCGGAAATAATAAAACATAGAACACTGAAACATACACACCGACTCCTACAGCTAAGGAGACAGTAAACACAAAACCGCAGTATCACTTATCAAAACAAACCGCCAAATCATATCGTAACATCAACGTTGCACCTCAAGCATCAGCGTTTTGAATTAAGCCTTAGTCTTGGAAACGGCCGTCTTCGCCTTTTTAGGGGCGGCCTTCTTGGGAGCAGCCTTCTTAGGGGCAGCCTTCTTAGGGGCAGCCTTCTTGACGCCGGCAGGCTTGGCCTTAAGAGCCTTGGGCTTAGCGGTAGACTTCTTTGCTGCAGGCTCAGCAGCGGCCTTCTTGGGAGCAGCCTTCTTGGGAGCGGCCTTAGGAGCAGCCTTAGGAGCAGCCTTAGGAGCGGCCTTCTTAGCAGCAGGCTTAGCAGCGGGCTTAGCGGCGGCCTTCTTAACAGCAGGCTTAGCAGCAGCCTTCTTGGGAGCAGCAACCTTCTTAGCAGCAGCAGCCTTCTTAGCGACAGGCTTCTTAGCAGGGGCCTCCTTCTTGGGCTTGGGGGCAGCAACCTTCTTTTCCTTCTTTGGGGGGGTCTCCTTCTTAGGAGCAACAACCTTCTTCTGGAGCTTGACTGTGCCGGAGGGTCCCTTGGGCTGAACGAAGTCACCAGCGGTAACACCACGCTTCAGGGCCGAGTTAAACTGGGTCTCGAAGTTGGCAGCCTTGATCTTGAAGTTGCTCATGATGTACTTCTTAAGAGCTTGACGGCTAGAGATGGATTAGTATATGATGCTTTAAAACGAGAAGTCGCGGTGCTGTGTATTTGCTGCATTGTTGTTGTCTGTGTGCTCAAGCCAAAATGTAGATGTGAATGACGATGCGTTTAGCAAAGCGCCAGCCTTATCGAGAAAACATAAACAAAAAGGGTCGGGCAGTGCGCGGCTCGAGTGCGCGGCTCGAGAGCGGGAGCTCATCGCGGCAGACGAGAAGATTAGGATTTCTGGTTGCTGTGTGGACGGACCAAAACAACACGCTCAGGATTGCCTGTTGCAGGATGCGGCGCGCTCACCAAAAATACAACACAACGGCAGACAGCAAGAGCAAGAACGGCACACCACAGCACTGCGTAAACAAAGGATTTATTAGACATACCTGCTTCCGTTGCGATCCTTGAGCTGTAAGCAGAAAAAAAAGTAAAATTAGTAAGGAACTGGGAGTGGAAGGGTGCCAGACGCGCGCGGGCTGCCGAGGCGTGGAGGCAGAGGAAATCAAAACAAAGCAGAGACTGGGCCACAAACCGTCAAGAGAGCGTCCTTGATCATGTCTAAGACGAAACATGTTAATACGAATGACCAAACATCACCGCAGACAACAAAACCAGCCGCAAGAATCAAAGCAGAGCAAATACGTACCCTTGTAAGCCGGGTGCTCGGCAGGCGTGACGGGCTTCTTAGAGGTAGCTTTGGGAGGCATCGTTGCGGAGTGGGAGGACTTGGTGGAATATAGAATTGCCGAAGATGGTAGCTGATCAAAGAAGCAGGCAGACACGCAAATCGCAGACAGCAGGAGTTGGGGCGGGCAAGGCGGTGGTTGGGAGAGAGAAGAAGGAGGGAAGAGCAGGCAGGCGGGGACGGGCGATGAGGCGACTTTAAGTACGCTTTGGCGCTGCGGACCATCAACAGCGCTGAGCTGAAAACTCCGCGCAGCGGCCGCCAATGGCTACTGAAGGGATTTGGCAACGTTTTTGACGGCTAGCAAGACGATTCTGGAGAATATAATTAGATATAATTACGGGCCATTCATCCAGCTACACAGCCAAGTAGTTCTTGTGAATTTTTCTTGCAGTGGTGTGTCGTTAGTGCGGTCTGAATTGCACAGGATTTGGTCTGCTTCTTCCGGCCAGAGTCATGCGCAATCCAGCGATCTTCACTGTCACACACTCTCTTTCTGCTTTCTATACTGCTTTATGTATGGTGAATTATAATATAAAAGTAGCATGGATTGATCACCAGCCACCTGGAAATATGCATCTCCACTTACAGCTTGTAACAGTCGACCAGTGTGTATATATTCCAGCTCAAAGTGCAACAGGTACTTCGAGACCAATCTCAGCGTGTGACAACAACGACGTGCAGCTCGACCTCCCTTTGTTTACGCACTCTCTACACCGCCCCTCGCGCCTTTTAAATACTATTATATGGATTATTTATAGACATATCCTCTCACATACGCCCTTTGTGTCTTCTATCTGAAATACTCGAGTGGATTTATCCGCAAACACACTCCATTATGGACGATAACACGCAGCCCTCCCAGCTGCGCCTCCAACCTTTCCACCCGTGTGTCCAACGCTGCCTCTATTCGCGCAACTACCTTCCCTCATATCCATCGAAATCTCTCTAATTCAATCTTATATTTCTCTTCTGTCGCTTCTATTGCTATTTTTCTAACCATTTTACCGCTTTTCCCGCGCTGGAGACGCTACGTGGGTCTATATTAGCAGCGACAATCCATAGGCCTAGATTGACGTCACATGGCCGTTCTCGCCTCCGGCCATCATCATCTTTCACTTCGCATCCCTCATCTAGATATCTGGTCTGCATTCAGTCGCAACTGTATTATATAAAGATGGCATCTTGAATTTTGTTTTTATAGTCTGCTAACTCCATTCTGACGCGTTCCTGAGCGGTGTCGCGACAGGACAGATATCGCGAGTGTCGCCGGTGTTTCCGAATCCAGTAGCAGCCCATCCAGTTCACAGCTCCTGACTTCCTCTCCATGTCCTCTGCTTCGAATGCCGATGACTGACCACGAAGTTACTGATTATTGACTCTATCATCTCCAATAATCTTAGAATCTAATTGATTTTGCTTTACCAGCATTTAAACAGCGTCTAGGTCCTACTTCATCAACCAATGTCTAATCTGAGCTAACTGCACAGCAACGTATTCATCGGCGTTAGTTTTCCCGCTCTAACGACGTGTCAAGACGCGTTTTTCGCGCGTTTTATTTTGTGAACATATTCTCTAGCGACCTGATTTTTAAAATCAAGCAGAATTGACCGTGTAACAAGCATCATCGTTGAGAAATCGGCTTGGTAATATATTGGGGTGGTTGGGTGTCCTGCCGCACGAGTCGCCAGAGACGAGTATCTGTTGCAGAAGTAACTCCAATAAGCTGAATTTACCAGCCACCAACCTTTGATATTAGAAATATAACAGGAAAACATATTTAAGAAAGTCTTGGCATCTAAGTGTATTTGCTTTATTATTTGCGTATTATTATTGCAGAGGACTGGATAGCCTTAGAGATGGGGAAATCTCTGCAGGCGCCGTCAGAGAACTTCCGCCCAAGAACTACCGAATCTCACATCAAAGTATCATATCTGCCCAACCACCTCTTCCAGCTATGAATACAAATATTACATGACTTCTATAACATCATGAAAACTACCATTTACTGTTTAAGCTATTCATCAATCTTTATAGTGACGTAATTAAGAAAATATCGTATCAAGAGTCCACGTAAGATCTTCCCGAGCGAGCGCGTGACCACAGCTCGTACGCGTCGCCGTCAGCACACATCCCACTTTCAGTCTTTCCCTCCAACCTACGGCTCAATATCAATAATATACGGTGATTTTTAATAATGATATGTTTATTTCACAAAAAAGGCTAATTACAATAGCACCAAACACCTCAAACGTTTCCAAACAATAATAAGTCTAATGATACCAACGCGCGCTGGCGAGTGTTGAAACGCCTGCATAAAAGCGTAGCAGCATACACACAAGTCATGGTAGACAACAAAAACAGTGCTTCTTAATAAAACTGCTCCAAACTACCAAATTCTCAAACAAGAAAAAAATATATACATGAGGTGCCTTCTTCATTTAAGCACTAGACAGACTTCTTAGTCTTCGGCACCGCGTGCCTTCAATCTCGCAATAGCCTCGTCAAGCTCATTAATCAGCTCTTTATAGCACGCTCGCGGATTCAATTCAGATGTAACGTAGGCGTTCTCGGTAGTCGACGATCCATCGGCATATTCCCCTGGCGGATCACTCACGGTGACGCTAGCAAGGGCAATATTCTCAAGGGGTATCTGGGTAGATCCAATCCGCTTGAAAGTGGCAGCAAGCGCAGACTTCTCCATTGAAACAATAGCCATCTCATTTTCAGGAAGGCAATTAATGCTCGTAGCAAATGGGTATTCAGGAGCCTTAAGCGCACTCTCTCGAGCGCTGGAAGATTTGACGGTTTGAATTTTTTGCGGTTCCAGAGGATCAACATCAGGCAGAAGGCTCGTATTAACAGTCTGGGTATCAACATAAGAAGTCAGGGTATTGACAGGAGGTGCGTTTACAAGCACCTTTGCGCGACGATGGAAGAGCTTTCTAAAGGAATGAGCTTTCAATCTTTGCTCTTCGACAGCAGCAGTAGAAGCACGAGCAATAGCAGTAAGATCTTTTGAATCATGCAGATCCCAGTTATTTTCAACTTCTCGTACTGTGATATACACCACGGGCGATTTATCGTGGCCAAAAACAGACTCAGAGTCCTGGTCGGCGACATCGGGATGTCTCAGCTCTTCAACAACGAGCATAGGTTTTACCGGATAAAGAGTACTCATTCCTCTCTTCTTAAAAAGACAAGACAAGCCCCACAAAGACTTTGCATCAGACTGAAAAGAAACGACCTTACTCTTGATGGCGGCCTCGACAGGGGTGATCGAGAAGACGGCGGTCGACGTGCGCGCATAAGCCCTACTAACATCATCTCTAGCTCTCTTGGAAGCAGGAGCCAGAGGCGCGACAGCATCGACAGCTGTATTCAATCTAAAAATACGCGCAAGAAAGGCTCTAATTCTTTGCTTGGATGCAGCTTTCTTCGCTTTCTTTGCGCGTTTCTTCTCGATTTGAGAAGGACTCTTGGCTTTCTTCGACAATTTCTTCAAAGACTTCTTTGCCTTCTTCGCCTTTGCAATACAAGGAGTGGGCAGCTGAGCAATCGCAACTTCGAACACCTCGGGGAAAACTTCAGCTAAAGAATTCTCAAGGGAAGCAACAAGCGGCTGATCAGCAGCCTGTCGAGGAGATCCGATCCCTCCGTTAACATCATCAGACAAAGCAGGAACACCTTCCGCTTCATCGACATCGGTGCCCTCAGGAATGTAAACGCAGGCAGCAGCATTACGAACCGCGTGAAAGGAGTTCGTGCAGCTTTTCACAGCACCCCCGAACCAGGAGGTTATAGTGACTCCAAAGGCGTGAGGACGTTTGAACTCCATTGGCAGAGATCAGACTGAACGATTTTTAGTTGGAATTTGTTTGTTGAAAGCTGTGGTGAACAGAAAGTGACAAAACAGTAAGGTGGTATGGAGAAGAACAAAAGCAAAAGAGGGCAGGCCATTTCTAAACTTGGGATTTGGAAACTGACTGGGTGGTGCGCACTCATGGCTTGGAACAGCGATACCAGAACTACGCGTCGCGGACAAAAACAGGTTTAAATCTTACCCGGCCTTAAATTCAGGGGTAACCTCAAAGCTTTGGAGTGCTCGAATTTCGAAGGGCCAGCACAGCAGATCGAAGATCCAGTGGACAGGCTACTCAATCTTCACTGCTGGAATTGCCATATATCACTTCGTTTGATATTGTGGCTCTTTCTTGGATTTAATTCGTTGAGTTGTCCACGATGCAGATTGGGACTCGAGCTGTTAGGCGATTAACAGCCGCTACCCTCGTGCTTAGCGCTGCTTTGGCCTCAATAGCATCAGCTTCTCCTAGCATCAATATCAAACTTGACATTCCGTGGAAGGAAACCTCACCTTTCATTCTTGAATTAGTGTAAGTTTTGATTTACATCGGCTGATCGCTATTCTAAATATGCTTAATTCTAGCGAGACCATTGCTGTTGAAGCTCCAGAGTCATATTTCCCTCTTCTGGCTCATCTTGCTGAATTCTCCAACGAGCGACTCGAGGATTGCGAAGAAAGCTCAAAATGCTCTTTAACCCACAAAGATGTTTATGATGAAGCACTCTCTTTTGTCAAAACTGAAGGATATATCCCCGAATCAGCTCGCGCGCTCGATTACATCGACCTTAAGCTTTCTTTGAGACAGTCGGCGCCTTTGATCCAGGCTTATTATCAATACTATAATTTTTCAGTGTATCCAGAGTATTTTAGTCAATTGACAAACTGTGATGATTCATCTTGGTTCGTGTTTGAGGGCATTGCTAGTTGCGATCCCGGTGCCGTGTTTGCCCTACAGACTCCTTCGACCATAGTTGATCCCCACCTTTTACCATTCGACCGAGCGGTTTCTAACAGTGAGGAAGATCTTCCGACGGCAATTTTGTACGCAGATGTTGCTGATCCGAAGTTTCTCATGTTTCACAGTCTTTTCATGGCTGAGGCCAAGAAAGGAAAACTGGACTATATCCTCAGATACAAGCCGTCGAACCCAGACACTGCGGCACTCGTACCTCTTCGACCTAGTGGATTGTCTGGATATGGAGTTGAATTGGCGTTGAAGCGGACAGATTATATTGTAATTGATGATAGAGGCAAAGGAGAAAATGCTGCTAAGGATGCAGAAAACTCTACAGCGCCATTCGAGCAGGAGGTTGTAATGGACAGTCTATTTTCAGTTCCTGAGATCAAAGACATTAAGCCTCTTAAGAGTTATGAATTGGCAGATCTTGGTTTACAGACGGCAGCTTTTGTGCTTAAATCAAGCAAGAGCGAAGATGCCCTGGAAACTCTTTTTAAAATCGTTCAGGATTTCCCAAAGCACGCTTCTTCAATCGCCTCAGCTAGCCTCGTTGATATTGCCGAAATCCGCTCTGAGATCTACGATAACTTGCAATTGACGACAAGCAGAACCCGACTAGGACACGGCGACAACGCGATTTTTGCAAACGGCGCTCGCGTCGATTCTCAGCTTACCGACGATATTTTCGAAATATTGAAAATTATTGAGCGTGAGAACAAGTATGTCGAAGATCTTAACCGTCTAGGAATATCAAACGAAATCGCTACCGAACTTATTTCCTCGCCGACCATTTTGAAAATGAAAGAAGTTCAAGGCGATCCACGATTCGATTATCGGGATACGATTGAAGGTGGAGATGTTATTATTTGGTTGAATGATTTAGAAAACGACAAGCTCTATGCCCGATTTTATCCTTCTATTTCACGTATTTTGGATCCGCATTATCCGGGACAATTTCATCAGATTAGAAAGAACATCCATACGATTGTTGTGCCGGCTGACTTGTCCAATCCTGAGGAAATTTTTCTAGTCACGAGAAACCTCATGTCTTTCATTTCACGAGGATTAGCAGTCAGATTTGGTATCGTGCCCTTAACAGAGACTTCAGAACAGAGAGACGCTGCGGCATATTTCCATCATTTGGCAAACCAGAATCTTGAATATGCCATAAGTTTTTTTGATAATATTCTGCAAACCGGAACTAAGGCACCTATATTGTCAAAGAAGAGCGACGCTGCGTCTCTAGAGTACGTAGAGAAAGCTGCAAAATGGGCTAAGCGTCTTGATGTCACGACTGAAGATCCTCTTGCTTTTGGAAATGGATTCGCAGTATCGAGAGCAGAGCCTTCGTGGGTCCAAACTACTGCGTTCAAACTTGACAACGATATTAAGCTTATTCAGGCTCTGGTGAAAGCAGGTACTATAAACGATCTAACAGACATTCAGGAATTACTATTGAAGGCATCGTCGGCTAGAAGAAGTACGCTTATTTTCCCTGATGATCCGGCAAATGCGGAACTTCTTGACTTCGTTTCTCTTTACAAGACGTACGGCAATGATCTAGTTAGCTTGCCTAGCATTACTTATAAAGTCAAAGACGAGACTGATATGAACCGAAATATGGACCTCACTCTTTTGGTCATTGCAGATTTTGACTCTGCGGCTGGAATTCGTGTGTTTAAAGGAGCTCTGCGATTCATTGACTCGAAACCGTTGTTTAATTTCAAGCTTAAATTTTTGCATAATCCAGGACTTGAGAAGAATACTCCGGCATTGTCGACCTTGATTCACTTCTTGTCAAAGTCAGGGGTACTATCTCAGATTGAACCTCAAGAGTTACTCAGCTCAATACCTGATGAGGCTAATGAAGACTTTACGAAGCTACCTCACATTGAAAACATGCTTCAAAAGCAAAGCGAGGCGAAACTTGAGGGATGGGCTGCCCCTGATAATGCAGATGCATTCAAATATTGGAACTCTCTTGCAAATCTTGTGAGATCGCTAGGACTTAACTCTGGAGAAGGATTAGTAGCATTGAATAGCAGAGTGAGTATTGAGCTACTTTTGTGACGCGTAAATTGCTAACTTGATTCTTATAGGCTATCCGTTTGTCTCCCACTGACTATATTGACTCTTACGACCTGGACAGTCTGTTGAAATATGAACTTTCGTCTCGTATTGCATCGACTGTCTCTGCTGCTACGAGCTTTGGCGCATATAAAGATCTTGCCACTGATAAATTTGACTTTACCACTCAACTGACTTCAGTTATCGCAATGAGCGACCGTATGTCAACTTCACACGGGTACCTCTTCACTCCATCTCGTCGCAGTTACATAATCAGCACCTATGCTCACGAGTACTCTTCCTTCGACACGGGAGCGGACTTTGACTCCGCCGCCGTCAAGATCGTGGCACTGCTTGATCCGGCTAGTGAATTTGCGCAAAAATACGTACCAATTTTGCGAATTTTGAGTAAACTTAATGGTGTTGCCGTGAGAGTTTACATGAATCCGGTGTTGATGCTGGAAGAGATGCCAATGAAGAGGTTTTATCGGAATGCGATTTCGCCGGCTCCTGCGTTTGATGATGAGGGAGCTATTATTGAGCCTGAGACTGTGTTTAACGGAATCCCATCTGATGTGCTATTGACGCTTGGTATGGACGTGCCAGGATCATGGGTTGTCACTCCTTCAGTTTCGAAATACGACTTGGACAATGTCATCCTCTCGTCTGTTTCTGAGTCTAAAGTCGAGGCGACCTACATTTTAAAGAATATCATCGTGCAAGGTCACGCTCGTGAAACTTCACAAATGGGCGGCTCGCCTCCCGCAGGATTGCAATTAACTCTCGGAACAGAAAATGAGCCAGAGATCGAGGATACAATCGTCATGGCGAATTTGGGATATTTGCAGTTTAAATCGCAGCCTGGAGTGTGGAAATTGGGACTTAAGCCTGGCGCGTCGCAGAAAATTTTCCATTTAGATAGTGCTGGCACTCAGCATGGTACGGGATCTAACCATGCGGTTGACAGCAATGAAATTTACGTGACATCATTCTCGAGCGTGCGCGTATATCCCCGGGTATTCCGCAACGAAGGTCAAGAGACTTCTTCTATTTATGATGACGAGGCCGAAGACAGCGGTTTTGTTGGCCAGGTTCAGGGCCAAATGCGCAAGGCTTTCAGCTCTTTCTTGTCCTCGGACAAAAAATCAAAGACCGAGATTGCCACTTCGGAGAAGAAAAAGCAAGCTACGATTAACATTTTCTCAGTTGCTAGTGGACATTTATACGAGCGCTTTTTAAACATTATGTTTGTGAGTGTCATGAGACACACGAACGAGACAGTCAAGTTCTGGCTGATTGAGGATTTTTTGTCGCCTTCGTTTAAAGAGTTTTTGCCATTTATGGCGGAGGAGTATAAGTTTGATTATCAGTTGATTACATACAAATGGCCACACTGGCTGCGTGCGCAAAAGGAGAAGCAGCGCGTTATTTGGGGGTAAGAAGAGTTTTTAAAACCTTCATTATGGTGCTAATTGTGAAATAGATACAAAATCCTGTTTTTGGATGTTATATTCCCTCTTGACTTGGAAAAAGTCATCTTTGTAGACGCAGATCAGATTGTGCGCACAGATCTTAAGGAGCTTGTCGATATTGACCTTCATGGAGCGCCGTATGGATATACGCCAATGTGCGACTCTCGACAGGAAATCGAAGGATTCAGATTCTGGAAACAGGGATATTGGAAGAACTTCTTACAAGATAAGCCGTACCACATCAGTGCGCTCTACGTGATTGATCTTAACCGATTCCGAAAGATGGCAGCAGGCGACCGCCTTCGACAGCAATACCACTCATTATCAGCCGACCCAGCAAGTTTATCAAATCTTGATCAAGATCTTCCAAACAATATGCAAAATACGATCCCGATCTTTTCGTTACCGCAGGATTGGCTGTGGTGCGAAACGTGGTGTTCAGACGAGAGCTTGAAGACAGCAAAGACTATTGATTTGTGTAATAATCCAATGACGAAGGAGCCAAAGCTTGATCGAGCGCGAAGACAGGTGCCGGAATGGACTGTATATGATAATGAGATTGCGGCGTTTGCAAAGAGCGTGAAGAGTGGCAGTGCAGTTGTTGGAGGGGAGTCTACGGAGATGGCATATGAGAAGGCAGATATTGTCAATGCTGAAGACGAAGAGGTGGAGCATGACGAATTGTAACGTTGTATGCGAGCTCTGCTTCGGAAAAGACCAAATTTAGACAAAATGTACTGTTATTTATTAAATAGTAGATATATACAAGGTGGCGTCGTCAGACGGCAATATTTACTCATCTCGAACATTTTTAGGCTTAATATCAATAATCCTAGACCGTCCATCCTTCTCGTGTGTCAGACCATAAAGCTCCCATATTTTACCAAAGCCTGCAGTGACAGTAACTTTCATTGTTGTTGTTTCGGAGGGGACATCAGTCCAAACCTTTTCAAACATGTTTGATTTGATAGCCGCCTCAACTTCACCCACGCGATTTTGCTGCTGCAGAAGACCGAATCGCAGCATCGAAGTGACTGAGACCTGTGCGTCCATATCCTGAACTTCTCGATCGATGCTCTCGCACGGCCCCAGTTCGAGGAGTTCAGGATGCGAAAGACCAAGCTGTGTACGAATGAAGTCTGCATCTTCACGAATAGCTACTCGCATGCGGTCGTTGACCATATCAACTAGTTGCTCAGAAGTGTAATTGAGGACTCTGGCCGAGGTTGTGTCAGCAGCGGTTTCGCCAGAGAGGTCGTCCCATGCGCGTCTGAATGCGCGGTCACGTAACAGATTTTGGCGACGGCGGTAGGCAAAGTACGGCAGCATGAGAAACGGAAGAAACAACATGACGGACGGAAATAGGGCCAAGATGACGAAGAAGGCAAAAGTAAAGAGACCGACTGCTACTTTGATAGGCATGGGAATTATGCTGAGAGCTGCCTTGAACAGATCCGTCACGCGGAACGGGTTAGGCGCCTGGTTGCTAGCATAGCGCGCGGTGCCAAGGACAGATGGTTTCAGAGGCAAGGACTTTGGTCTGCTGTTGATGAGGTTTAGAATCGAGGAGGCTGGCTTTGATGGTGATGTCTGGGGAGCGAACGAAGCTGGAGTAGAAGTGAAAGCGCGAGCGGTGTGAGCGAGCAGCAGCGGAGAAGACAGTATTCGCATAGAAACAGCGCTGTTGCAAAGAAGCATACGCGCTGGCGAGACCGCAGCAGGCCGCAGAAGCAGCGATCTGACAGCAAGCATTGTGTGGTGAAGCAGAGTGAGTTGAATCCCGTGAAGATTGATTGCTATTCTTCCTGATAGTCTAGCACAAAGCTGTCCTCGGTTGCTCGCTCGTCCGGGTAACTCTTCCCCGGCGCCGTCGTCTCCGAGTCTGCCGAGTCGCTTTGCTCTCCACACTCGAGCTTTCATATTTGCTTACGTCTGTCATATTTATCAGTCTTGTCCTCTCTGCCTCGCTTTGCTCCTCCGCCAGCCCTCTCTTCCCCTATCACACTTCTGTTCCTACCCCAAACAGACGTCTGCGCATTCGTCTGGAATCATGGACTCTGACGATGAGGACACGCGGCGCATCTACCTCGTCTCGGCTGCGCTGTCATCAGACGAGTACCGCGCCTACCCAAAATGGTTCGCCGAGCTGGTATCTGCAGGTCATCGGACTCTGACGCTAGATGATATGCTTCTTTTTGCAGACCGGTTTGGTATCAGTGAACAGGATAAATGGAAGGTGAGTGCCAGATCATCAGGCCTCAGGCAGTGTGCTGCGATCCGGCCAGATCTGGCCGAATGAGGGCAATGGCAGACTATAGAATACTGACAATTCCTGTTTTTACCAGATCTTTGATGTCTTTGAGAGTCCTCTGAGCACTCTTGAAAAAGGAGAGTTTTATGCCTTTGTCAGGTTAATTGGCCATGTTCTGGCTGGTAAAGAGCCTTCGCGGGCCCTTGTATTCCAACAAGGTACGTGTACTTTTTGATTATTTGATCGAAGCAGTATCAGAGCAGATCAGCGTCAATTTTTGGCTCCTCATCAGTTTGACTCTTTTTCTGATTTATGAAATGTGATTTTTTATTGCAAGCACTCGCAGTTACTGACGATAATTGCCTATCTATAGCTTCCGTACCAGCTATTCGTCAAGCACCGCCTTCCATCGCACAACCTCCAGTTGAATCACTACCACCTCCGCCTCAACCACCCGCATTTGCATCTCAATCCCCGTCTTTTTCCCCTTCAATTCCACAATTTGGAACATCACCACAGCCAGCAGTCCCAGTTATAAATACGGCCGCGTCGCCTCCGTCGCTGACAACCTCGCCCGGTGGAAGTAATATCGTGAACCCGTTCCGGCGTAGCGAGGACGGAAATAGCGGACGACGCTCTTTGGAAGCTCAATTATCATCTGAAGAGGTTCCAACACCGCCTAATGTCTCAACTCCACAATTACAACCGGCGCTTAAATCTGCGCTTGCATCGTCCTCTTCAAACATGTCGGGATCGCATGGTTCAACACCCTTACCGGCGGATGATGTGGGTGCGGTGGAAGCGTTTACGCAGATGTTGCTGGGTAATCCTGTGGCTAGGAAGTCGTCTGAGATGTCGCGCAAGGTGTCGCCATCGGTCAAGTTTGTGGATCAAGTCGAGGAAATCCCACCTCCGCGAGACTACGATGAGGAGGATGAGGAAAGCGAGCATGGACAGGCTGAAGAATCTTCTGATGACGACCAAGGTCCGAAGGCTATTGATTGGCATGATAGTGTGTCGCCTACATATTCGGTTCCGACGATTTCGGCGCCGTCGCCGCGGCTACCTGAAATGTTGGGATCACCACCACTCGCAGCGATGCATGAGCAATTGTCTATTGCTGGGGCGATTGCTCCTGTAGTAGAATCAGCACCGATGCCAGAACCTGCTGCTATTGCGTATATTGCGGAACCCGAACCTCAGACGAGCGTGCCTGAAATGCTAGATAGAGAGTTTGAGCCTGCGCCAGAATCCGAACCTGTTCAGGAGCAACTACCGACCCAGCAGCCGAAGATTCATACGATAAAGTCTCAGCATTACTTGTTTGTTCCACAGCCTCCTGCTCCTGAGCCTGCTTCTGAGCCTGTCTCCGAACCGCCTGTGACATCGGTATCGCCGGTGCAAGCAGCGCCTGTGCAGGTGTCTCCTACACCTACATTTGCTGCTGCTGCTCCTGCTGCTGTCTCTGCTCCTGTTCCTGCTACTCCAGAACATCATTCACGACGTCCCCCACCACCACCTCCTCGTTCACGCAGGACTGCCGCCCCTACTGCTTCTGTTCCTCCTGTCGTATCTCCGCCTCCATCACCGCCCCCTTCCCAGGCTGCAGCCGAGCAAGTCACTACTGTCACATCTCCGCCTCCTGTAACTGACTCAGCGAGGCTCCCATCACCGCCTGTCGCGCGACCAGCGTCTACCGACCCCGCTGCGACACGAAATAAAAGCAGCACGAGCAGCATGCCGACCACGATCCGATCGCCGATTCCAGACGATGATTTTGAGGCGGCGTTTCAGTTCGAGCCCGTGTTTGCCGCGCCGCCGATTGTTCCACCAGTTGCTGCTGCTGTTCCTGCTGTGCCTGAAGTACAGGCCACGCCTCCTCCGCCACAGCAACAATCTCCGGCGCCAGCGACGACAGAGGGTAAACCCCACAGACACGCACCACCGCCTCCCCCATCGCGAAGACGAGCTCCACCACCGCCTCCGCCAGTGTCTTCGTCACGTACGCAGGCTCAGATGAGTGGTCATCATCCTATACCGCCTCCACCGCCTCCTCATGCCGGTACCGCGTCTGTGTCTCCAACTGCTGCGAGCTCTGAGCCTGCAGTAGGCGGAGAAGAGGAGCCTGATTTATTAGCTGATCTCGCCAAGTTGCAGAAGGAAGTTGATGCGTTGCGATTAATGCAGAATCTAGGCGAGTAGTGCATACTTTTTTTTTTGCAGTGAGTGTATCATTTATCTTTTAGTGATTTCTATGGTTGTGGATATTCAAAACTTTCGCATTTATGAAAAACTTATCTCATCTATCCCCATCTCAGTTTTAAGAGTTCTTATTCATTGTGTTGACGTTAGTTGCATTGTTTCGTCAAGTGTTTGTGTTTTTGGTTATTGAAGCTGTCCTCCTTGAAAAGACATTTATCGGTGTTGTTGTACATATACAAAGAATTATTTATATTTTTTTTTCTTTTTATTTATTTAGATCTCCAAAAGAAATGTAGATTCAAAATACATGTCTGAGTGCAGAGAATTATTTCTTCTTGCCCTTTGCCTTCTTACTCTTATCAGCTTTGGTCTCGGCTGCTTTTCGTTTGCCAGAAGGCGTACTCGAGGTTGAAGTTCCGATTATTTTGAAGAATCCGTCTAATCTGCCCTGCTGGGCTGTTTTCAAATTCTTCTTAAGCCTTGCTGCGCCGGCAAGCACACGTTCTTCGTTGAAACCTTTGTCTTTGACGAGGTAGTCTATTAACCCCGGCACGTCTGGTTCTTCCCATTTGAGATCGAGAGTAGATGGATCTTGAACCTCTGGGTTTAAGAAGAGTTGGCGGGCATCTTCATACGGCCAGTCTTCGGGGATTTTGTATCTGCTTTCCGGGTGGGCTTTGATGTGTGCGACGACGCCGGCAAGGTCGGTGTGTTCTTTGATGAGCTTGAGAGCTGTGGCGGGGCCGACGCCTTTGATGGGTTCGAGGTAGTCACAGCCGAGGAGGATACAGAGGTCGACGAATTGGGCCATTGTTAGTTCAAGACCTTCGATTGCTTTGGCGAGTTCGACTTCGGTGATGGGCATCTTTCGTTGCTCGGAGAAGGTTAGATGGCGAAGGAGCACGGGGGTCGAGAAGCAGAGGGTGTCCATGTCTTCTGAAGCTGCGGCAAAGACCTATTTCAATCAGCGGCTATAGATACAAATGATGTGATAGAAGAATATACCTTTCCGGCCTTTGCAAGGGCGGCACATTGCGCCTCAGCTTCACACGGCGCATCAACGTACGGGATTCCCATCAACTTCAACAACTTCTTTGCCTCTTCGTTTTGTTCTTTTGTCACACGTACCACCCGTCTGGTGAACTTATCCAGTTTCTCAGCATCTCCGACCTCCTTCGCTTCCTCCATCTGCTTAACAGCCTCCTCACGACGTACAAATCGCTTTGCGAGTTCACCGTTTTTCATCCGTGGGGGATGTCCGTCGAATACATACACTGGTTTGATTCCGTTGTCGACGATGCGCAGTGTACGATAAAACATGCCCATTAAATGTGACGTTGTCTCGCCGGATTCGTTCATGAGCTGTTGTCCGTCTTGTTGTCTCACAGCGATCAGAAATTGGTACAGTGACATCGATCTGTTACTTGATTAGATTTTATTCTTGTTGTGCAGACGCACTGTGAACTTACGCGTCCTGTAAATGAGTGATTAGTTTGATAATAATTGCCAGAGAAAATAGAAGGGGAATCGTACGATAGCAACTTTCCGACCAAAATAGTTTTTGATTTCATTCTGCTTAACCGCCTTTGGCGCATTATCCGCAATTGTCTGATATAATCCTGCACTTTTGTTTAGCTACTTCTTCTCAAAATAACGTGAATGCAATAAGTACTAGGAAATACCTTTGATTCCCATGGCTGCTGTTATTGCTCAGCGTGAGATCCTGCTGCTATGTACGATGTTCAGATCCGCAGCGCGGGCGGGAACAAAGACGCGTTTTGACCGCTCATTTAACGTGACCACCAAAACGCGCCTTCAGAATCACGTTGAACGCGTTTGAAGGATTACATGTCTACTGCACTAATGGAACTAGAAAATTGATTATATTGGATATCATGTCTCCGTGTTTAAATCGCTTGTATCCCACAAATAAAGCATTATATTGAAAATATATGACGTTTCACTGGAGTCACAGTCACGCGTCATGGTGATGCATATTCATTCTCACAAACGCCTTGATCTCAGCGTTTGTATACGCTCGCTGGGGAGTAACAGCCGGCTGCGGTGCAACAATCTCTTGATTGGGAGTATACGCCGGTAGCTGTTCATTGTCGAGTGCATGAGTCGCAGGTTTCTCGTGTACGACGACAGAGTCGAGAGCGGCTTGCATACGCGCTGCTTCGCGCTCAGCCCGCTGGTGAAGGATCACTTTGTCGTCGTTTGTTTGGAAATGGGCGGTGAGGTTCATGATTAGAAGCAAATAGAGAATAGGAATGTAGCCCCATATTGCGACGGCGACAATACTGGAGTGCGGATTGAAAGGGGAGAGGGAGGAATTGAAGCTGAAGGCGATGCAGTAGGAGAGAATGGCGACAAGGCCGACGAGGCAGAGCGGGATTTTGGAAGGCAGAGACTGTGGATGCCAGAAGTGATAGATGGAAAAGACATGAATGACTATCAGAAGGAAGCAGACAACGCCGAGGAAGATACCGATTTTCCAGCGCGTGTCGACGACGAAATCTGGATTGTCATGAATGATTGTTGTCCAGTTTCGTAGGACTGTGAGAAGGAAGAAGAGAAAGCCAAAGAGATACACAAAGACAGGCCAGAGAAGAAAGTATGTGCTGCGGAATTTGTCGTCGCGGAAAGCGTAGGGATCATCCTCGTATTTCTGGCGTTCTTGAAACGAGCCCCTATTGAGGAGTATTAGCAGAGAGTGCATATAGAAACGGAAGCAGCGCACCAGTGACGGATCATTTCCCATACAGCACCAAGACAGCAAGGGAAGATTGCAGTGAATACAGCACCGTAGCTAGTAAGAGAGGTTCCCTGGATGTAGTCGCGGTCGATGTCGATGGACAGGAATCCAGCGACGGCTGCGAGGGCGTGGATGACGAAGACCCAGTACCACTGCCAGCGACGAGAGACGAGGCGAAAGCGTTTGTGTTCGTGTTTGATTTGGCGTTTGCCCAGTCGATGGAGATTGTTCATGGAGAATGGGAGCATGAGCACGGAGAGGACGGCAAAGGCGATGCCGACGCCGCCGCGGGCCTCGATAGGGTAGAAGGGGCTATCACAGGCGGTGGCATTGTCGACGGTGCCGTTTGCGTATATGAGAGGCTGATAGGAGCCAAAGGAGAGATAGCAGTTGGAGACGTTGGAGAGTGTTCCGTTAGCGGAATAGAGGACGTAGTCGAAGAGGTCGAGGACGGTTTGGTTGTAGTCGGAGAAGAGAGGCTCGGGCGGTGACATGGTGGAAGGAAGGCGCGACCGGCAGCCCTAGGCTGTGATCTCGGATCTCAGAATAGGAGGATGTTCATGAATAGCTGTGATGCCTATATCCAGTTTTTCTGATACTTGCTCTTCGAAGTTGTTTACGGTCACGGTCCACTATTTGGCTGTTTGCTGATTGTTGATTGTTCAAGCATGAACAAAGGCGCCGGCGAAAACCACAACCGATGATATTTCCTAATTTGGAATAGCTTCGTGGTTTTAATGTGGCTGAATGTTTAATTAAGCGAGCACGTGAAGTTACGTAATATAATGAGAGATATTGTGCAGCGTGCTATAATGCGATTTAAGAATGCTAGGAGGGAGCTGAGGAGTAGATAGTGAATGTGCCGGTGTGAAGGATGGCAGCGGAGTGAACAGAGCAGCGCTGAGGCGAGGGGAACAATGGTCTAGCACAGTGAGCGCGGTTGAGTGTGAGTGTGTTGATGTAAACTTTCCCAGGAAACAGCTGAATATGCCGCAGAAGGCCGCGTTAATCTGTTATCTCATCGCTGTCCGATGACTGCGCTGTCTGGAGGACCTGGCAGCAACATGGTCGTGTGCAGACCAGCCACGCAGCAGCCCGCAGCGACTGCGCACACGCACGCACGCAGGCGACCCACGCTGACGAGCAGCTGCGCAGCGAGCACGGAGGCCGAAGCGGTGCCGGAGGAATCCGCGAGACGAGGACGAGGACGAGGACGAGGACGAGCGCGATTGGCTGCTGCTCGGCAAAAGTTATCAGATCCGACCCGCTGAAAGTGGGATTGTGAGCGGGCGTGAGCGGGTGTGAGCGAGTGTGAGCGGGATTGCTGTCGATTAACGAAATAGAATAAGATTAAGGCGGGAAAAAAAACGAGACTGGCGGCTGGCTGGAAATCCGCGGAGTGCTCCCGGTTTGGTGCGCAAAGAGCTGAGGAAGTCGTGTTTGCGTGTCTACACTGCAGTGCGATTGGAACTGCTTGGTGTCCTGTGGTGTTGTTGTTGTTATTCTGCTATCTACACTTATTCTGCTACTCTGTTTATTCTGCCGCAACGCAATACTCTTCCTGAGCAATTATGCTCTGCTCGCTGTGCTCCCCATTCTCTGACCCACGTCGACACACTTCGACTGAAAACAACAACAATGTTCCATCCCCCAGCAATTCTCTACAACACAGTATCCACCCCATTCTCTTCAATCTCTTTCGACTCCTTCCTTCTTCTCCAGGTCCCTCTCATCGTCTCCACATCTTCAGCATCCGGCATCCGCAATATCCATAGCGGCTTCTCCATCTAGTCCCGAATCTCCTGCCTGCTTACAAAATCCACAGGGTAAGGGCTGGGTCTAGACCGCCGCAACGGGCAAGCGCGTTGGGTAAGCCAAACCCTCCTTCTAGCACTCACACGCGCGCGCACACACACCACAACGCTCGCTCAGTCTCGTTTATCAGATGATCGCGATGCCAACTCGACCCGGGCAACGCACCTTCTCTCGTTTCCGTGCTCCTCGTCTTCGCTCGCCGCTCAAGTGTCGACTGATTCTCCTCGTCGACGTCGGCCGCGACGTCTGACTCTTTTCTGTCTTCCAACCCTCCTCCAACCGGCCTCTTTTGCTTTCGCGTCCGGGGCCCGTCTTCCCTTCTTCCTCTTCCTCTGCTCATTTCTTCGTTCATTCTTCGCCTTCTTCCTCGCCTTCTTCCTCGTCTGCTCTCTCCTGTCTCGTTTCTGCTCTGCTGTTCTTCGATCCTACTCTCCACTGATCCTTCCCTCTCTATTCTCGCCCCCCACTTTCTCTCCCGCCCTCCCGCAATGGCCGACTACTCGCAGTCCGCCTCGGGAGGATCCTCTGGATCCTCCTCCGACTTTGTTCGTCTCCCTCTGCTCCTTCCTCTCTCTTCCTGTTGACTAACTCTTTTGTCTTTTCCAGGTCAAGAAACTATTCAAAATGCTCGAGGATCCCTCCTACCGTGATGTCGTCCGCTGGAGCGACGCTGGCGACTCTTTCGTCGTTATCGAGGTACGCTCAATTCCACTCCTGCCGTCTCAATTGTCCTCCACAATTATCTCTTTCCACTCAATTGCGGCATACTAATCTCTTTTCCTCATCCTCCCAGACAAACGAGTTCACAAAGAGCATCCTCCCCCGCCACTTCAAACATTCCAACTTTGCCAGTTTTGTCCGCCAGCTCAACAAGTACGACTTTCATAAAGTCCGCTCAACCGACGAAGGCGGTATCTGCCCATATGGCGAAAGTGTATGTCTGTCTTCTTTTATTATTTTTATTATTCCTTCTTTGCGCAATTTACTGATATCCTGCTATAGGCCTGGGAATTCAAGCATCCTGACTTCCAGCTTCACAATAAAACTCAGCTAGACAACATCAAACGCAAAGCTCCTGCCCCACGACGGGTCCAGCATCTTTCAGAAGACAATTCCTCAGCCGAGCAGGTCTCGAAATTGGAGTCTGAGATCGAATATCTCAAATCAAATCAGGCTCTGCTCACCAAACACATCGAGACTCTGACCACAAACTACGAAAATACACTAAACAGTATGATCACAATGCAACGCTCGAATGAGGCGCGTGATGAACTCATGCGTTCGATGATTTCGCAGCTACAGGCCGCTCAACAGCAGCAACAATCACAGCAATCTCAACAACCACAGTCTCAACAATCCCAACAAGCTCAGCAACAACAGACGCCTCGGTTTGGAACCAGCGTTGATGTTGATTACTCTCATCCTTCTTCGCTCATCGGTCGGCCAGAGGATTTCCAGGGGATTGGTCTTTCACATCCGTCTCCTCAACCGCCACGTCCGGACCAGGCTATCGACTATCTGACTGAACTTGCGAAGCGCGTGCAGGTCGTGTGCTCATCTGCTAGCTCGCAGCTATACATGCAGCAGCAACAGTTTTTGAAAGAAGGTCGGCCAAAGAAGTTTGGTGACCATTTGGTGTCTCATTCGGACGCCAACAGTACTACTGGCAACGACAGCCCGCTTGATGAGGCGAGCGGTGCTGTTAATCCTGGTGGAAGTTCAATGGAACTTGATCAGAGCTCTCGACTACAGGACTACAGCCGCCAGTCAAAGTCGCCATCTGCGCCATCATATACCCAGAACTGGGCTGTGCCACCAAAAGTTTTACTGGTCGAGGATGATGCTACAAGCCGACGTGTGTCTGGAAAATTTTTGCAAATATTTGGCTGCGAAGCTGATATTGCTGTCGATGGGTTAGCAGCGGTGAACAAGATGAACATGTCAAAGTACGATATTGTGCTGATGGATATTGTGATGCCCAATCTTGACGGTGTCTCTGCGTCGTCGCTGATCCGACAGTTTGATCCGCTGACACCAATTATTGCAATGACTGGCAACGTATCGAACAACGACGTGATTACATACTACTCGCACGGAATGAACGACGTGCTTGCAAAGCCGTTCACGAAAGAGAACTTGCTTGAGATTCTTGAAAAGCACCTGATTCACCTTAAAGAGATGAAAGAGATCTGACATGATCGGGACGTGGAGTTTGATGTGCTATACAACAAACTTCACGGTCTCCAAACATCGTCATGGTCCTCACGCGCTTCGTCGACTGCGTCGCCCGCTGCTTGGGCCGACGAATGGTTAGAATACAGCACCGTCACCTCGCCTTTGACCGATTGAAACAGAGAATGCACTTGTGCTGTATTTTGTCGGCTGAATTGTACTTTTACATACACAAGTATACTGTATCTATAGTGTTGTTTTCGGGAGTCATCTGATTTATTTTTCCTGTGGTTTTTTTTTTCGGCTAGCTTTTGTGTTTTAATATTTTGCTTTGTTAAACTGGGATGCATTAATATTCTTTCTAGCTGTGGATTTTTGAAACACAGTATGTTTGGATAATCATTAATTTGTTTTGTTTTTGTATAGAGCCAGTTATATGTGTTTTTATGCTTGCTGGCGACGATATTGATATGCAAACAACAGTGTAGTTTTATATTCTATTAGTGTTATTTATGTAAAGGGTTAATAAAAGGTTTTGCTCTCTGTGTCGTTGCCTCTTGCTTCTGTTTTAGTCTGGTTTAGGTGTGATGTGGAAGAGATGGACGTGAGAAGCAGAAGCAGAGCAAAATATGCGCGAATTCAGACACAGACACAGATATCAGCAGAGGAACAAGCAGTCCGTGGAAACAGATGTCGTAAGCGTCACCGTAGTTCATCCCACGAACCAACCGACCAAAGTCCGCAAAAAAGGACAAGAAGAAAGACCGAGCGAGTGGCCGAAAAAAAAATTAGGAGTGCAGGCCACAGCGAAAAATTTTTATCAGATGGAGAAGGAAGCTTCGTCGGTAAGATTTTGAGACTGCGCATTGGAGAAAAGTATAACGAAAACGCTTGCGGAGGAAGGAAAGAGGCAAATCAGATAAAAGCGAGGAACGAATAGGAAAGAAAAACGGGGAGATAGAACTGTTTGTTTGTGTCGTCTTTAATGGTTTGAGAAGGAAAGCTGGGGGAGGGTGGAGAAAACAAGTCAGGAGGTGGGAGCGGATGATGAGTATGCAGTTCATGCGTATATCGGATTGCGATCACTATTCAGCATACATAAACAGCAACAGCAAACATATGCAAATACTAATTGCAGAATATTCAATATTATACAAAACATCAACAAAAAATCACAAATTGGCGACCGAAGACTGACCCAGACAAGGAGAATGAGCAGAAGTTTAATTTA
The DNA here is from genome assembly GCA_030571195.1 of Myxozyma geophila. Taxonomy (NCBI): domain Eukaryota; kingdom Fungi; phylum Ascomycota; class Lipomycetes; order Lipomycetales; family Lipomycetaceae; genus Myxozyma; species Myxozyma geophila. Next base: position 522,430 of record JAJLXK010000002.1, read on the forward strand.
GATTAGTGTTTGACCTGAACTCAAGGCGAGACAAAACTGGAAAAAAAACCTTAAGTTTGATTAACGGCCTTAGCCTGACCCGGGGGGGTTCGACACTGGAGGGTTTTGTTAGGAAGGAGTATGGGAAGTGTGGGAAGTGTGGGATGAGTGGGATGATATATGAATAGCAATTGTACTGGATTGTATTGTTGTTTAGCAGTAGAAGGATTGCTGCGTTGTGCTGTGCTTCGTTGTTATGTTTCGTGTGCGCTGCGGTTAAAGACGCCTTCAGTTGTCGCATCAGATTAGATCAATCAGATAACAACACCAGCCGAAGCACTCTCCGCTCCTCGCGTCCTGCTCCAGCCTAATTGACTCTTTCGTTCCCGCGCTCACTCGTCAGTTCTTCAACCCAGTACGTCTTTTTTTTTCTTTGGGACTGACACGTCTTCAGGCACGGTTAGACTTCCCGCGACTTTCCGACCGTCGGTTTCGCCTACTTGCTCAGCTATGCGCTACTGCATACCTCACCATTCCTTTGCTTCTTCGTTCGTTGCACTTTTTTTCTCTATGTACACAGCTGCTTTGGAAGTACTGTGCGTGCTGTTTGTCGGAGCTGGAGATTAACTGGAGAGCAATAGCACTTGCTGTGTTTTCACATCCAACTTCTCCACATCTCTGTCGCATGACAATCACCACCAAAGCAATATGAAACCGCAAAATAATCAAATAAACACAAACTGGCGCTGTCCATTGACAAGCCCTTGCAGCCAAAGTCAAAATAAATTCGAGCCACACACACTGGAGATGGAATTCCCGTTGTCGGCTCCGACTCGCCGAGCTGCGGCAACTTAACTGCTTCTGCTCTGTTTCCAGGCAGCACCTATTCTTCTCGTTTGCATACTCTGTCAGTCGTTATATTATCAATTAATTGAAAGGTACTAGTATTCAATTGAATCCTGCAGTATCCAGCCATCTCCTTCCATGCACAGAAAACATCTGCACACAGATATGAAATGGCAGTACAGCGCGTGCCTCGCTCAAACAAGTTTTTTTTCTTTCTTATGTAATAATTAAACTCTTCTTGCCAAGATTAAAAGCTGGAGTTAAAGTCTTGCGATGTCGAGGTGGGGGGGTTTCAATCGCGGCGAAACTGCGGACTCTTATGATGGGAAGATGTGCATAAAAGCACATTGCAAGACAGAAGTGAGTATTGTATTATAATTACTTTTAAAGGAATACTCTTTAATTGGATTATTATATTGCTGTATAACTTACATTCTGTTGAGTAGTCGAGCATACAATCCACCACATCACAGTCTGAACATCACTTCATCGCATCATACAGGACTATATGTTACTGTCTTGATCTCACTTTCATCACACTACACAGCTCTGCATTGTAGACTGCCACAAGCAAGTTATACAATCCCACTCTTCAGCACCATACGCAAAATCATACTCTCTCTGATGGTCGTCGTTTGCATTATTCACATATGTTACAAAAAAAAGAAAATATAAACAAAATATGGGACAACTATGCACAGTGTTCATTGCAAGAAAATGAGAAAATATAAAAGTAATCCAAAGAAAAATCGTCTACTCTTGCGTACTCTCCACATTCTCCTCCGCAGCTTCGGTCGTCTCGTTCGTCACCTCTGAGAGCTTCTCTTCAGGCTTCTCCCCAGATTTCTCCTCGACAGTAGTTCCAGCAAGCGTTTCGGCTACCTCGTCTACCTCCGCAACAGCCTTCTTCTCTTTATCCTTCTTCGACGACTTCTTGACCTTCTTAACAACCTTAGCTTTCTTCTTCTTCTTCACCACAATATGTGTAGCGTCAACCTGCTCCGCCGCCGCAGCAGCGTCGGCAGCCTTCTGTCTCGCCTCCTGGATCTCGGCTTTGAATCGCTCAACTTCAAGTCTACCAGCTTCATCATCATCCGGCTCCGCTAGATCGAGCTCTTCAAGACCCTTTGCGTTAACGCGCAAAATCGGTTGCTTCCCACCACCACTCGCGACACGCATCGCCGCGCGTCTCTCCGCAGAGACATCATCAGGCCCATCGTCAACCGCATCACCAAACGTCTCCTCTCGCGCAATCTCAACATGAACAGGCTGTGATCGGCTTTTCTTCTTCTTCTTCTTCGAATCAGCTGGTGCCGCGATACTCGCGATTTCGAGCTTCAAGATCGGGATCGAGTCAATATCAAGCTGCTCGTTCTTCATCGGTCCTACGGATCCACCGTCTTCTTCAGAAGATGAGTCGGAAGATTCTTCCTTCTTCTTGCTCTTGCGGTTTTTACGACTCTTCGATACCACTTTCTCGGACTCGAGAATATAGTATGGATCTTCCGCCTGTCGTCGTCGTCGTTCTTCGCGACGTTTCTTGATCGTCTCTTCGTCTTCAGACTCAGATGACGCATCCGAAATAGTCTCGGGTTTTCCTTTCTTGATCGACGACTTCTTGATCTTGGACGCAGGACCAGATGTCATGTTCTTAGCAGCCATCATCTCCTGCTGCTTAAGCAACTGCTGCCGAAGCAAGACCTCCTCCTCATCTTCTGATTCAGAGTAGTAAACAGGGTTGTTGAACTCCTCCTCAAGATCGAGGCCTTCAGGAATCGGAATGCGGCGTTGGGCTTTGCTCGACACCGGGTTCAGCTCCCAGGTGGTAAACATGCTTCGCATCGCCTGTGAGACGAGCAATGGCGGTGTGAGATCACTGTCGTCCTCGGGCCGCTCCTTGATCGCAAGCACAATCAGTCTAAACAGCTCTAGGAACTCGACCGCGCGCTCTTGTACTTCAATGTCCATCGAGGTGCTGTATTTCTCTAGAAACTTCACGATTCGCTCGGTCAGGTCGAGTACTCTCGCAGTACGGCTGGCGACCCATGGGACGCGGTCGTCACCAGCGTAAAGGCAGTACACCTTCGGGATCGCCTGAATATACACTGCCTCAGTATCACTCGGCAGACGGCCCGAAGTAAGCGAGATAAACACTTCGAGCACAGTTTCAGGATCCTCGACATACGAAGCGTATTCGCCAACCACCCACGCAGCATATTTAAGCACACCAGGCGCCTGCACCATCACGTCTCGTTCCGTGAGCATCTTTGCTGCCGCTGAGACCGCATAATCGCGCACCGAGCGCACTCTGACCGCCACGTTCTGTAGTTCTAGACCGATCTCGCCACCAATTTCCTTGATGCCTTCTGTAATCTTTACGAGGTCGACGAGGACGGCGACGTACCACTCGAAGTTCGTCACGTTCGCGTAGGTGTTGTTTGAGCACATGTCTAGAATACGGCGAACGACTTCGACGCGGTATGGCTCCGGCAGGACTTGCTCACGCGACTGCGGAATAAGCTGTAGCATAAGCCGCTTCACGACCTCGAACAGCGTATCGGTATTGACTAGATATACCACCAACTCGACCGCACGTTCGCGGATCGAAAGATCGGGATCATCCATACAGTCCATGATTACGTCTGCGTTCTGCGCAACGAGAATTGGGTGAATAAGCACAATCTTGTTGTATGCTAGCAATCCGACAAACTTGAGATTCTGGTCGGTTTCTTCGAAAAAGACGCGGAGTTTGCTCACGCACATCGACGCTAGCTGCTCATCGTCTTTGTCAAGCATGCCGCCTGATACGATGCAATTGATGCATTCGTAGAGAAGAGACATCGCTGTTGTGGTTTGGATGATGTTGGTGATTGGAGGAACCAATTTGGCTTTCAGTCTCGGCTCGATCGGAGCCAGCGATGCAAACTGCATGATTGTTAGAAGACTCTTGAGTAGATGAAGGAAATATAAATAACACACCAGTTTAATAATCTTGATTAGCATCCAGTTGTTTGAAGAAGTGGTCAAGATTTGGAACAGCTGAGGGGCAAGCGGCAAGTAGTTTCTCGGATGCTTCTTTGCCAATTCACAAATCACATTAACCGTCGCGGACACGACCGAAATCTCCGGATCCTCCAGCTTTTCACGTAGACGCGGGAACGAAGAACGTAGAGCCTCAGGGAACTGTAGAAAAATCTTGTACATCACGAGCACGGCTTTCTTGCGCACGTACGGTTTCGAGTGGTTCATCATCTTGATCAGGTCGTCGACTAGATCTCGAGCAAGACTGGGTGAGACGATGTTTGAGATTCCGCTGATGGCGATAGCCACGTCGAGATGGTTGGCTGATGCGAGGTCCTAGAGATATCGCTCCTGATTAGCACAGTTACCTCGAATAGCTTATCGGAGAAACACACCTTCTTGAGCATGTTTGTGGTCAACATGAGCACGTCGGTGTCCACGCCAAAGCTCTGCATCGCAGCCAAATATCCTATCCGTTTCTGCGTAAACTTGGACGACGACATGACCTCGAGAACGTTGAAGCTCGCCCACGCCATATCATACCCCAGCATCTGCAAATACGACAGCTTCAAGACAGCCATTGACTTGACATCCATGTCCTGTGACATGACTTCCTGTCTACATTCTGATATTGCATCGCGGATGTACTTGTCTGTCGACTCTGGATCTTTGCAGCCGCGAATGCCGCGTATCAAGTCATGCAGCGACTTTTTGAATCTATAAGAATCCGCGAGGACTTGGTCAGCCAACGCTCTCCACACGCGCCAATTCCGGCCTTGCAATCGCCTCAATCGCAACAGGTGGCCGGTAAACAATCAGATATACTTACAGCGGAGTCTTCCGCACGCGTGTAGCCATCGTCGCGCCAACTTTTGCCTTCGCTTCACAGTGTTGGTGTCTGCGACAACTGCTTCGAGGTCTCCTCTTCGGCCGCACGACAATGGTAATCAGCTCATGATAATGTGTCTGCTGTTTGTGGGTTTATCTGGAATATCATGTGACATTTAGAGCTTCAGCTCTCACGCGGCACGCACACAGATAGTGAGAAGCCGCAGCCTGGCTGATACCGCCAAAGCCAGGCACGCACACAAAACCAGGGCCTGGTCCGCCGGTGATTTATCAGATTGCCTTCAACATCCGCTTACGATGCAAATAAGCAAAACAAAACATATTTGAATATATAAAAGAAAACATAAAATAATACAGCTCTTTAGATCCTGTGAGTTTTTTTTTCTTCTTTCTCTTGTTCGCCTCTTCAAATTCAGTTCGTTCAGTCATACATTTTAAAAAAGCTGCTCAAGAAAATACCACTTCCTCCTCTTCTCTATTCTCAACTCATAGTCACAAAAATTACAAAAGTCGTAGCCGGTCTCGCTTTCTTCTTCATTTTCCGTAAGCATGCCTCTACAAAATGGACAAGAGCAAGGGAGAAAGATAGGAAAACGGCCAATTAGATAATAATAATAACGACAAAAAAAGGCGTACAGAAAATGTACAAAATGAAGAAAAAAATAGGCAACAAACAAAACACAAACGAAGAGAAAAAAATCATAGACAAAAGCAAATGAAGCTGATTTTAATGAAAACTCATGTGCAACAAAGCAAATTAATAGCATCTACAATCAAGGCATCAATCGCAGTCCCGAAGCAGGAGCCCCAATAGCAGTGATCTTTGAAATCGAGCAAAGCTTGCCCTTGAACTCTGGCAAGTACTTCGCCTTTGTAAGCGGATCCTCCACAAACGGAGCTCCAGTGTAGATAGGTGTGTGAGTCGCAGCACAAATCTCAAACTCGGCGTATTGGTCGTAGTCGATCTTGATCGCGTCCGTACCGTTGGCGTCAGCGCGCGCCTTGATCTTGCGCGCCTGTTCGGCCTTGGGTCCACTGGACACGAGCTCGAGGTAACGAGCAGCAAAACGCGATGCCGAGCTAAAATTCTTGAACTTGAATGACTGCGACATAGCGACTTGTAGCGCGTTGTGCACGTGCACAGGCTGGAGCTTGGCCTTTGCAAAGTACGCGGCCAGCTCGAGATTGCGCTTGACCTCAGACTCGGGCAGCGCACGACGCTCGAGCTCGATCGACAGACCGAGAATGTATTCTCGGCAAATATCAATGAGCTGCATAGCCTCGTTGACCTCGCTCGCGATCTCGACAGCAGACACGACAAGGTCGTAGAGGATTCCGCGGAACTTGGTAACAGCCTCTTCAAGGTGGTTGGTACGCACAAGCTTGTACGCCTCTTGCAGATCAACCGAAGTCAAGTGCGACAGAGTGCGCGGAATGGCAGGAAGTACCTTATTAGGCGCAGTCTCGGTCTTTGTCCGGCGAATGTAAGTAATCACGCTAGGCATGCCCTCGTTCGCAGGCAAGTATGCTCGCGAAGCCTGGTAAACTTCAAGGAAGCGAGGCTTAAGCGGAGCAAAGTCAACAACACCAGCTTGTCGGTTAAGAAGCTGCATAGCGCTTTCAAACGAGCCAGCGGCAACGTGGTCGGCAGCAACAGGCGAGTTGCGCACCCACAGATCGGCCTCAGAGACACCGCTCGCAGCAGGCGCGTCTTGCACGGCAACATCCTCGTCGACATCGTCGACATCCAAGAGCTCCTCGTCAATATCCCAACCGCCCCCATCCTCCTCATATTCATCGTCATCATCCTTAGGCGCAAAGTCATCCTCGGCCATCTCGTTGAACGCGTCAAATCCGCCAGCCTCACCGGTACCATTCGTAGCCTTGTCTTCCAAGCTCAGAGCCTCAACCTGGCCGAGCAAGATCTTCTCAAAGTAGGTAGTCTCAGTGGGCTTCAAGTCAAGCTTAGTCTTGAAAGTTTCACTGCTAACCGTAGGAATGCTAAGCGGTGCGCTGACACTAGGCAGCTTCACCTGGTCCTCAGTGAGACCAGCCGACTCCAAAATCTCTTGTGCCTCCTCTTCCTTGCCGTTAGCCTTAGCAGCAGCGTACGCAAGCGCGCCCATATCAATCTCACGCAGCATCTGAATGCGCGCATCAGCATCAGCAAGAAACAACGAGCTCTGGAATTTAGCCTTGTAATCTCCACGGTGATCAGCAATCTTCGCCATGCGCTGCAACTTCGACGTATCTCCCGTGACTAGATACAAAAATGAGAGTTTATCAAAGTTGCGCAGCTTCTGATACACAAGCTCGACAGTCTCATGGTTGCCGTGCTCAAGCGCTTCAGTGCCAAGCTTAGTCCATACAGCAGGCTTGTCAAGCTCCTTGGCCATCTCGAGAGCCACAGTCAAGTTTCCGCATTCAATCGCAAGATCAAATCTGGTCTGAGGATCTTGAACGAATTGCAAAGCAATCTAAACATCACAAGTCAGCACTATTCAAAACAACAAAAAGGAATGTTGGAATCTCACCTCAGGGTAGCCCTTCTGTTGCAGGTACGAGATAATACTTTGTCCAACAAGATTGGACGTTTTTATTATCCGAAGCATCTCTTCGTAGTTCTTGTTCACTAGCGCCTTCTTGAATCGGAACTCAGTCGGGTCAATGGCGAGCTTGATAACCTTTCCGCTGCGGTCCAAGCAGTAAACAATAGGTCCCTTAATGTTGACAAGGTACAGAGTGCTCTCGAGCGTGCGAATAATTCCGCTGTCACCGTTGAGAAGAGTGTATTTGATGTGGTTCAATGTCGAGTAGATGAGCACATCAGAATCATTCCAGGTAGCACTCTTGATACGAATTGTCTCATGCAGCGAGCACACAGTATCGAGGTTCTTGGTAGCAATCGTGATTGTGTGCTTTCCAAGCAAGGCAACATGCTGTCCGTCGTTGGACCACGCCGCGTACTTCACACCATTGATAGAAAGCTCGGCAATGGTCTTGTTCTGGTGGATATCATAAAGAACAACTGAAGAAGGAGCAAACAGCAACAAGCATCCTGTGCCTCCATAGTAGATATCATTAGTGGTAACAGGCGCTTTGATAGTCTTTGTAGTCGCGTTAGACAGATCCTTGACCTCGATCGACTGAGAAGATTTGGTAAACACGGCAAATCTGTTACGCGCAATGAACACAGCAGAGTGTCCGGTTCCCTTCTTAGTGTCGGTAGGCTCGACCGCGCCAGCAGCATCACGAGGCAGGCGGATCAACTCGTAGATACCATTATCGGCAGGTGATGTGACAAGGATGGCGCGCTCGGCAGGGTTGTAAGACAAGCTTCGGGGTGGGGTCCATGGGCTGCCGAGCTTCTTGAGTGACAACAAAGGCGAGCTCTCAGAGTCCTTAGTAAAATCGTACGCCTTAAGCTGCTTCTCCTTGTTGATGTAGAAAAGCATGTTCTGGTAAACTGAGCTGGCAGGTCTCTCGCGCTCAAGCTTGAAAACCATCACACCACTGTCATGGCCAGCAGCGAAGAGGTTGATCTCCGGATGCGCGGCAATCACCCAGAATCTGTCAGACTCGCGTCTGAAGCTCTGGACACTTGTGCGCTTGTTAAGATCCCACGTGCGGATAGTCTTGTCCTCGCCTACAGAGATAATGAGATCTTGGTGGGGATGGAACAAACAGCAGGTAGCATTGTTGAAATGTCCACGGCAAGTGTCGACTTCCCAAGCCTTGGTTTCGCTCATGCGCCAGAGTTTCACCATCCGATCATCACTGGATGATATAATGAGAGGCATGGTAGGGTGGAATGCAACCCAGTTGACACCTCTATCGTGACCTTCCAAGACATACTTCACCACCGCGTCAGTGTTGCCAAACATATCGCCTTGGCTCGAGTTAGCGCGAGACATCTGATCCTCAAAAGCCATCGAGGTAGGGGCTGAGTGCTTCTTTCTCAAACCAGAGATATCCCAAACACGAACAGTCTGATCCAGAGAGGCCGAGACAACAAGATCCTCCTTAGGATGGAATTGCGCGCACATGGTGTAGTGGTTATGACCAGTCAAGCAAGCAATCTGTGATCGATTTTGCCAGTTCCAGATACGGATAGTCTGATCATCGGAAGACGAAATGATCCACGGAAGCTCGTGGTGGAAAAAAACGGTCCGAACGTAATCCAAGTGACCTGTTCCATGTGTGTTAATATTTCAAATAAATTACAGTAATTTCATGAACCTACCAGTCAAAGTAAACAAGCATCTGCGCGTTTGCAGAGACCAAACCTTGATCTTGTAATCGTCACCACCTGAGACGAACAAGGGCTGTGTGTTGTGGAAATCAACGGCACGGACGGGTCCGTCGTGCTCTTCAAATCGATCAATCAAAGTTCCCATGCGGTAATCCCAGAGTTGGATAGTCGACGAATGAAGTGAAACAAGAATCCATGGCCTGGGATGAAGAATATTAGCGCTCCGTGAAATTGACGGAGTAGAATCAACACTCACCGTTTCGGATGGAAGGCAACGCCCTTTGCCCGAGACGACTTCGATTCAAACTAAACATGGATAAGTCAGTAATGATTCTTTGAGAAAAGAGGTACTGCTCGGCATTGTTGCGGATGCGACTGTTGCCGAACCGCGTGTAAAAACGGCACTGGCTCAAAGTTTGGCGGACGCCATCTCGAATGTGTATCTGGATTGTTCACAATCTGAACTTGTCCCCATTGGCTCAGCATTCATAAAAGCGAATATGCAAAATCGATTGGATTGAGCGGTATCGATATAATGTTACTGACAATTGGCAACGTGTCAAGATATCGCGTCACTGCGATTCTCGTTGGCCATGCAATCACGCAGCAAACCATCAACAAACAATCCAGCTGATAACAATTGAATATATTTCTGCTTTTCCTCCCGTAATCCAGCTTGCTGAGTGTCGGTTCCGTTTACACCGGGAAGCAAGAGCCAATGCAGCAGATAGTCGTACTCGCTACTCAAAAACACGAAAATCCTCACCTTAGTTAGCATCTGCATTTTGTCGGCACAGAGCGTATCCTCAGTTTCCTCTCAATAAATGCGAAGAGATCGAAACGTTGTCGATTTTTCTGAAGAAACGCGGAGAGTGATGAATTGCGCAGATGTTTGCGTCGCTTGATTTGCTTCGAGGAGGCCTTGGAAAGGGGACGACGAAAGACGAGGACGCCAAAACCAGGCGAGTCACAAAGTGTGTGTGTTGTGTGAGACGAGTCACAAGGCGGCCATGCCGCAGCTGTGTTTACAAAAGAGGGAATTTGTGTGTTTAGAGCCATTCAAAAATGTGTTGAATAAAGCACTTCTGTTCTTTTTCGGCGATACAGATTACGACTTAATCACTGACAGCTGATTCTGAATCACATGGATAACTGCTCTGTACTGCTTTTGGCTGCAGAATTGGCCGCTGCTTGTCTGGCGCGTCGTTCGCAGTTCCAATCTGCGGCTTCATTCGAGAGCACACTGCATTCTACAACTCGTTGAAATACTTCTAATCTATTCTAAAAATCTATAATACAAAGTGTGAATGAGAATTGCTGCTCATCACCCGGCGAAAAAATATAGCCAGCTGAAGCCAATGAAGCTGCCGATAATCCCCAGTGAGCAGTAAGTGCTAATCATCATCAATCTCAGAAATTCAAGGTTCCTGAGCACAGGCAACCGGTCATATAAAGCAACAAATACCAGCAGCGGGATGAATCCAAGTAAAAACACGATCGCAATACGATCTAGCAAGAATACGCGTCTGGCTGATCCTACCGGGGCTAATCCGCCAAAAACGTTGTAGAACACAAAGATCCATGTAAACGTATACAGGTATTTGATGAACGCTTCGGCTGATGTGAAGATAAGCGGAAACAAGCTAATATATCCGGAAACGGTAAGAAGGAAGTACGGTTTCAGATATCGTCGATCTTTAAGTGCAAGAAAGCTGAATGGAATAATCACCAGCAGAATGGCTTTCTCGTGAACATGCCAGCCAAAGAGAAATGACGCAAATCCGCAAAGCGTTAGAGATCCGATAAATCTGTCAAACGAAGGACTGATGAGTAATGGGATCATAGAAAGCTACATTTACAGTCAGCATTAAATACACATAAAAAGCTGTTTTGTTTACTCACCAATTGATAAAATGCAGTAAGCAAAAATGTTGTTCGCGGTTGCACATCAGGGACGACACTGAAAGAAGTAATGCCGACAAGACCGCGAGTCAAACTAGATTTGTCCTCAGCATATACAGGGTCGTGCAAAAACCGACGGAAGACTATACACCATTAGCAACATATCATGAAAGGGAACAATATGAAGATACCCATGAAGAGTGTTCGATCAATGGCAGAATACAGTGCCCAGACGTTGGGTGCCCAGTAAGCGTGGCAGAGCCCACGAGAGAACGGGAATAAGCGCAGCAGAAGCTGAGAAATCTGACCCATGTATATAAAAGGTCCAAAAGCTATTAGAGCAACTACAATAATCGAGGTGCCCAAATACACGCAATTTCTCATTCGAATAGCTAGCAATAGGTCAGCAGCTGCAACGTCTAGGGTATATAGTTTTTAACATACCTGCCCAAGGCGCGTTTAACTTGAAAGCCTTTACATCTAAGCAGTAGACTCGTAGAAGATAGATGAAATATGCCGGAGAAAGATATAAAAAGATATGTTTGAAGCAAAGTAAAACTGCGAATAATATTCCTCCCATGAGCATCTTTCCTTGCTTGATGTAGACAATAGAGAATATCAAGAGTCCGAATAGCATGGCATTATACTGGAAGTGAATATTGTCAATAATCAAAAACCCAGGAGAAAAAAATATTGACATCGCAATTGCATATGCAGGCTGTCGTGAATTCTCTGGGAACAAGCTGATATATTTCTGAAGCGCATAGACAAGTATAGCTTCGGACACAATCACCGAAGTCCGTTGAAAATACACCGTCTCTGTGCTGTGATAGCCAAGATTCTCAATGACTAGCATCCCCTGATCAACATATTTTGCGAATTGCGACAATGCCCACTCGAAATACGCAAAAAATGGTGGGTAATCAAGTGTCCATTCAGATAGATCCTGAGAGAAAATGAGTATCTTGATCTCCTATAATTGCATGATTGTATACTAACCTCATAGTACCACTTATTCACAGGGAGAGAGTGTGTTATAGCCAGCCAATTCCGATGAACCTCAAAGTCCGTTGAAGTGCTATTCGCAAGTTAGAAACAGTTGAAGAAACAGATATTAAGACAGGAGGTACGAACTAAGCAGGATACAGCAAGACCTTGAAGCAGACGGACGCGACCATTGCGTACCGCAGCGCCGGTAGCAACGCCCCTATTTTCCCAGCCATTATACCTAGCAGGCTCTTGAGACTGTGAGAAGCAAAATATCTCTATCAGACTGCTGTATATTCAGCCAATACACTGTGCGTATATTGTCTGATCCAGGACGAGCCTACCAGGGTTAATTAAGAGCCGATGTAAATTCAGGGGGTTGTGCATATCGTGTTTGCGCAGTTAAATACTTAACTGTACAGTCACGTGCTAGCTGGAAACACTATATGACACGGGTCAAGAACTAGCTCGCAACAACCTGGACGACACTCGACCACGAGTTACATTATCGCTGTGCCTTTAACAACTTCAAAAAGCGCTCTATTTACACTGCATTTATTTTGTTCATATTTTGATTTACTAGAATTACTGTTTTGTTTCTACGAAAATGTCAATTAGCTCGTGGATCCGCACGTTCCCACTCGTGCAATATTTCTTGGTTTGGGCGCAGGACATCTTCGTTTCTATCCTGCGTACCGGCCCCGTTCCTCAGCATGTCGCCTTTGTGATGGACGGAAACAGACGCTTTGCTCGTCAGAGAAAGCTGGAGATTCGAGAGGGGCATTCGGCCGGTTTTGAGAGCTTGGCTCATGTATGATGCCCTTATCTAACACAGTTGGAATCTAACTTGCTAACGTTTGCATTTGCAATTCTAGATTCTGGAAATGTGCTACCAGGTGGGCATTAAGACGGTCACTGTCTATGCGTTTTCTATTGAGAACTTCAAGAGACCGCCTGTTGAGGTTGACGCGTTGATGGAGATTGCACGTACCAAGCTTCTTCAAATCATTCACCATGGAGACATGGCGGATAGATTTGGTATCTCAATTCGTGTGCTCGGACAGAGAGCGATGATTCCTTCGGATGTCTTGGCCGCTATAGATAAGTCTACCGAAATGACAAAGAACAATACTACGTATGTGCAACCTCTTAGTGCCAATGCCCGTCTAGCGCATGCTAACATACTCGCAGTGCCATTTTAAACATCTGCTTTCCTTACACCTCGCGCGATGACATTGCTACTTCTATGCGTAGCCTTGCTGAGGAAGCTGAGCAGCACGAGATTGCTCCCGAAGAAATTGACGAGCACATGCTTGAGCAGCACATGTTTACCAAGGATTGTCCGCCACTTGACATTCTCATTCGCACTTCGGGCGTTGAGCGTTTGTCTGATTTCATGCTCTGGCAATCACACCAGAATTGCATTGTCGAGTTTGTCGATTGCCTATGGCCCGAGTTTGAGCCCTGGAGATTCGGCTCGATTTTGCTCAAGTGGAGCCGCCAAAAAGCGGTCGAATTTCGGAAGCAGGAAATGGAGCAAGACCAGAAGGTCATTTAATGAGTTAGCTAATATGCTTGATACGATCGTGGAATTTTACTTCCAGTGTTGCTTTGAGGTTTCTATGATGTATATTTTTAAGAGTTATTGAGTATGTTCGGTAGTATGAATGTTGCGAGCCTAGAAGATGATTCAGAAGAGATATGCACTGTGAGTCGTCTAGATATTCGGAGCTTAGGGAATGGGAGGTTTCGGAAAACTTGCGGAGTATGTGATTTTTTTTGCTTTTTCAAAGATGTATGATGGAGTACGTGCTTGCTTTTACGTTGCATGGCATTTGCATTGCTTTGTATATAATTAAACATATAATAGGACAATCTAGAATAAAATATAAATATTCTTATAGGATTAGTTGTGTAGTCATATATATCTAAGATGTAATAATGGTATGTAGTAGTCTTATTCGTTCATCTGTTCATAATCATACCTGCATCTACCAATCCGACTTGAATGCACCTCGTAAAAGCTTGGGATATACTCTACCCTGGAGAATTGTCTCTTCGACAATTGCTTTGCAGTGCTTGGGCTCTACCAGACCCATCCATACACCTTCACCAGTATCACGGTAAATGATAACGTTACCAGCAAACTTATGACCACCAACGTGCGAGACATAGAAAATGGGAACACCACCGGGTCGGTCGTCATTTGCATCGCGCTGTAGATCGTGTTCGCGCAAGTTCAGTTCTAGCTCTTTCTTAAGAATAGGGGCTGTGATGCCGCAGCGTTTGTCGCGAGTCCGGTGTGAACAGAGAAGGATGACTGCTTTGTGGCCCTTGTGCACGATTTTTGCGCCGTCGAATATGGCTGGAATAGACGTGGCGCCTTCTTCTTCTGGCTTTGGGATTTCACTTAAAAAGTTGGCAACGGCCTTGGATGCGCCTAAGGATACGCCTTGCGCTTCGTACATGGTTGGAAGGATAAGGACGTTGGAGACACGCTTTTTGACGTCTTCCTCCTCAAAGTAGCCAGGCGGAACACTCATGGACGAGTTCGAAACAATGACGCGTCCGACGTCAGATTTAGGCGACCAGTCTGCAAGAACGGTCGTCAGGCTTCCCGGCTCGTCTCCCAAGCCGTGGGCCCAGTCGGATTTGCCAGTCGCGACGAGAATGTGTCTTCGCCATGGCTTGACGGACCCCCACAGCGGTGTGTCGCGGTCGAGCTTCATGTTGGAGGAGAATCTTGCCGTGCAGGTCGAGCATTCCAGGTCGCATCCGTCTTCAGGAACAACTGGTAGGACTTCGTCAGAATTCGGTCCTGATTGGATTTTGAGCGATTTTACAGCTGATAGGAGGCCCATTGTGTATTTTCTGTGAAAACGCGTCGATGAGAATTAGTTTCGATGTTGAAGATCTATTAGAATGCTTTGTCCATAGAGAAGTGTGTAGCAGTGAGTGTTGCCGGGGGGGACACAAGAGAGCGGGTGTCGAGGGTCTTAAAACAGCGGCGCGTTTGAGGATTTGCTGACGGACGCCGGAGTTCTTGCCAAATGTCCTAATCAGTATAAGTCCGGGAACAAACTTTATCTGTTGTCAGACTACGTCGGCTAACTCCGTGAGTGCTTGGGGAGAAGAAGTAGCTAGATTACTGATATTTATGGCAAGGTATAGTGAGAATGACGAGGTTGAGGGCAGAGAAGGCAGCTGAAGAGGAGCTGGGTGGCGGGAAGGACAAAGGACGGCTATTGTGTTGGTTGTGCTCAGCCTGGTGAGATTCCACGGCCGGGGTTAAGAACGCATTGGGCTTATCTCGCAGCAAATAGCGCAGGAGGATGACGATGTCCAACAGCAGCGAGGCGATTAGCAAGATAGCGATGATTATCAGCCTAGCATTGTAAAGCATTCGAATACAGTTGTGTGATGGTTTCGAAGACGGCGGATAAGGGAGTCCGGATTCCCGCCTTCCGGTGGGATGGTTGTAGGGTTTACCGTGCCGCACTGCATCTGACAAGAGCTTCGCGTATCAGATGGAAGTTATTGTAATTACGGCTTGTGCAATGCTGGGCAGGTGGTGAGAATGGTGCGGATGAGTGTAGTAGTTGGTAAGAGCGTAGAAAGCAGCCAGACAATAGTCAAGGTAGTGAAGATTCAGAGGAGTAAGAGCTGCAATTGATGTAATGAAGCAGTTCTGCCCTCATGAGTGATCACATTCATAATTGTCTAGTTAGCAATTTGCTATTTGAGATTATTCTCACGAGGATTATACAAAGGTAGAGTGGAGTAATTGAATTAGCGGTCAGCTACTTGCGCTCAGTGTGCTGCTGTAGATGGCAGACATTGTTGAATGAGAGCTGGAATGTCATTCAGTGTCGTTAGTATTGCTTGCTTAGTGTTCATTGCTGCTTAGTGTTGATTACCAAGTGTTTACTGCTTAGCGGTTCGTGTGAATCGAGTGACGCATCGAAGGTACAGTATTACTGTAACTGCGGGTTAAGAGCGGATTGTTGTGCTAGAGTCCTACAGCGTCACTGTCATAAACCCAGAGCTTCTCTATAGTATAATAGATTTAAACAAACACGTCCTTCAGCGTCTGCAGGCGCTTCTGTCTCTTCCCGCCGTAGGACAGCACTTCGTTACATTGTGCTAGAAGTGACTGCACTTGCCGCGCGTCCTTACGCTCTATGCGTCAACGCTCTTTATTCGTTGCTCCATCTATTAAGCCTACTATCCTGCCGATTACTATTCTGATAAGGCAGGAGGACAAATTTGAAAAGGCCTATCTGGCTCGTAATTCACGTGCTCCTGGTGTAGTGGAAACTCCCAACCACCACCATGTCGCTCCATAGATCACGTGCTTGTTTGCTGCGGCAGAAGTACCTCCCGCGTTAGTTGGCGCGGCAGCCCGGTTTATGTAATGAACAATGTCGGGTTTGTAATCTTGCGAGCATCAACTTGGCCGGACCAAACAGCGCTCAATTTGGAGGGTTCGGGGCTTTTGTTCATACTAAAAGCCCTGCTCTTTTGTGTTTGTTGATGCAAGTGGTGATGGAGGGGAGTCCCTCAGTCTGCGTTATATTCCTGTCGTTTAGTGTAATATAAATTTGCGTACTGTCAATATATCTGATTTAACGGTCAGTTCTGATGTGTAAGTTGTTTGCAGGGTCATTTCGATCTTGACGCAGATTTGAACCAAAATTCAATACCGAATAAGTAGCATTCTGCTGTCGCCCATTGTTAGCATCGCCTTTGGGTCGTCGTATCTAATAACTGATTTGTGAATGAGTCGTCGATGTGAGCTTGCGCTGCTGCAGCTATAGAAGACAGTGTAGAGAATAGCAATGGGAGAGTATGAGGAAGTACGGCTAAATGGGCGTAATTTTACGGTATAATTACCTAATCGATGATGCAATATTGCTGTAAGAGTAGCGATAGTTAGCGCAGAGAGGATGCAAGAATGATAGATGACTGCTCTGCAGAAGCATTATTTGCACCTGCCATATTACAAATATACTACGCTATAAGAATGCAGTACAATAACACACTCGGTTTTATGCAATATGCTCAAAGAATGTCGCAGCATTGCCCGGTTCTGCGGAAGCAAATCACCGAGAACGAAAAAGCGCTGACGGACAAACGGGCGCGCGTGAGCGCTCAAACTGCGGGGCACGCGGGGATGGCTTGTTCGATTCCGAATTAGCCCGAAGATGAATATTCCGGTCGCTGCTGGTGAAGGAGCAGCACTGCATTTCTGTGTATCTTCATCGCTCTTTCTTGCTCCTTCTTCTATCTATTTTATCTCCAAATAATCCTCCATTCTTCTCTCGTATCCCCCATTTCGCGTGCATCTCGGTGAATCCGCCAAAGCAGTGCTTTGGGACATCGAGCACAGTCGTGCCGCACTTGCCCAAACCTGACTCTTTCTTCCGCCCTCCTCTTTTCTTCTTCCTTAATCTCGCCCCCTCCACCCCTCCTTCCTCTCTCTCACCTCCTCTCGCTCGCCTCCCCTCTCCCTCGTCCTCACCTTCATAATGGCAGCCTCCTCTGTCTTCGACGTCTCTGTCGCGCCCGCAGATGCCCTCTTCGGCGTCCTCGCCGCCTACAAAGCAGACACCTCTGCTACCAAAGTAGACGTCTCCGTCGGCGCCTACCGCGATAACACCGGCAAGCCCTGGGTTCTCCCCGTCGTCCGCAAGGTCGAGGGCCTCATCAAAGACGATCCTACTATTGATCACGAGTACCTCCCCATCACCGGTCTCCCTGATTTCACTGCCGCAGCTGGCAAGCTGGTCCTTGGTTCTGATGCCGCGGCAATCAAAGAAGAACGTGTACGCTCCCCTCCTATCGAGCATTCTCTTCGTTATCTTCATCTGCCTTGCGCCAATTGACTCACTTCTTCTTTTTTTTTTAGGTCGCCTCCGTGCAAACCATCTCTGGCACCGGCGCAAACCATCTCGGTGCCCTCTTCCTCGCTCGTCACCCCCCCGCCAACAAGGTCGGCCCCACCACCGTCTACATTTCAAACCCAACGTGGCCCAACCACAAGCAGATCTTCTCCAACGTTGGCATCGTCTTGAAGGAGTACCCTTACTTTGAGCCCAAGACCCTTGGTTTGGACATCGACGGCTTCCTCTCCACCCTCGAATCTGCCGAGGCCGGATCCATCATCCTGCTCCACGCCTGCGCCCACAACCCCACCGGCGTTGATCCCACCCAGGAGCAGTGGAAGCAGATTGCTGAGGTCATCATTCGCAAGAAGCTCTTCCCCTTCTTTGACTGCGCCTACCAGGGATTCGCCTCTGGTGACCTTGACGCTGATGCCTGGGCTGTGCGTTACTTCCTCTCCCTTGGCGTCGAGCTCCTCGTCTGCCAGTCTTTTGCAAAGAACTTTGGTCTCTATGGCGAGCGTGCGGGTGCCCTCCACGTCGTTTCATCCTCCAAGGACACTACCATTGCCGTCAAATCACAGCTCGCCGTCCTTCAGCGCTCGGAGATCTCCAACCCTCCCGCTTACGGTGCCCGTATCGTATCCAAGGTCCTCAACGACCCCGCTCTTTTCAAGGAGTGGACTGAGGATCTCAAGACAATGGCTGGTCGCATCCAGGTGATGCGCAAGGCCCTTTACGAAAAGCTGATTGAGCTCAAGACCCCTGGTACTTGGAACCACATCATTGACCAGATTGGCATGTTCTCATTCACTGGTCTCACCCCCGCGCAGGTCGCTAAAATCACAAAAGAGTACCACGTCTATCTGACTACCAACGGTCGTATCTCAATGGCTGGTTTGAACTCCAGCAACGTTGAATACTTTGCCAAGTCAGTCGACGCTGTTGTTCGGACGGCTTAATTTTGCTGATCGTCTACTATTTTTTTTTACCAATTTGAGATGAAAGGAGCCTATATGCCTACGTGTTTATATGTTGCGTAATGATTGCTATGTCAAACATTTCCCTTCTTTAGATTATCTTAATAAACCTCTAAACATATCCTACATATACTTTCCCACCACTCGCCGTTTAGCCCCATTCGCAGATCCCGAGCTCCCTGGCTTTGCCGACCCAAGCAACCTTCCCGACCACGTCATCTTCTCGTCTAACTCCTGTTCAGCTTTAGTGCGCTCAGGCACGCCTGTAGACGCATCTTTCTTTCCTTTTGCCTCTTCGGGAATAACGCCTCCGTTAGCTTTGATTTTCTCAAGATATTCTTTGAATGGATCGATTACTATCGCAATCTCTTTAATTACGATATCATTCAGCGGTCGATCGTCTGCATTGCACTGCGTAGCTTCCATTTTATCAAGCACTTCGAGACCACCGACAATTTTCCCGAATATCGTGTGTTTTTTGTCTAGCTGCGGCTTTGGTCGATAGATGAAAAAACTAGTGCTTTGTCAGAAATGCTCATACGCACTCAGAGTCGGGATACTTACAACTGTGAAGTATTTGTGTTTTTACCCTTGTTGGCCATTGATAACACTCCTCGAGTGTCGTGAGAAAGAGGTGAATTAAACTCGTCGTCAAAAGGCTTTCCCCAGCAACTTTGACCACCTCGTCCAGAACCTGTTGGATCTCCTCCTTGAATCTATTATGGATTTACATTAGTATGATACATATGAAAAAGACGCATATTACTCACCATGAAATTCCTGATATTGCGATGAAATTTAACGCCATTATAATAACCCTGTTCTGCCAACTTCAGGAAATTGTAGACAGTCTTTGGCGCGTATAACGTGTTCAACTCTACGTTCAAATTTCCTAAATTTGTTCGGATCTGAACATACCCACTCTCCTTCACCCGCCTTGGTTTCAGTAGAAACTCTTCATCCGTCAAGATCTGTCTATCTGATTTGGTATACAACGATGCAGCGGTCGACGTTAACGATGCAGCAGCGCGACCTGTTGTACTTGTCGAGGCGTTGAACGGTAATGCTGTGCGTTTCGAGGAATTTTCAGATTTTGCTTGAGAGTCTGGAGCGGGCCGTTTGGCTGTCACCGTAGTTGATATTTCTGTCTCGGCTGCTTTGCGTTTAACAGGCATCGTCCTCGATAAATTCATAGGATCCTATTTTCACAGTTATAATCTCTCCAGCTTTCGTATATAATCACCTAAACCAACCCACCTGAAGAGTAATAATATCCTTTGCAGAAAACTTTTCGCCCGTCACCAGATCAGTCCAATTCTTTGCTTTGATATTAAGCTGATCGATAGTATCTCTCGCAAACACATTCCCAGATTTTTGGATACACACGATATGCGAACTTGGCGTGAATACTTTAAACGTCACCGGATCAATGAAATTTCCTTCTTCATCTTTTTGGAAATTTAATGTGAGTAAATCATCACGAGACAGCGGCTCGTCGGTAATTGGATTTTTTGAATGTTTTTTCAGCCATGACTCGATTTGACTGCGGGAAACTAGTTAATACATCTCACTTCGATTAAAAATCATCAGAACATACTCTTTATCAAAAATATTCCCGTACTGATCACAAACAGCACTGACAAAAGGCTGCAAACTCAACGAACAATAAGTGAATGGTAATCGACGTGCATGTTGAGAAACATCTTTACGCGCACTGGCACCACCTGAACTGCCATATTTATCGGGTCCGCTCCATTCGGAATGTGTGATGAATAGCTTATCGGTATTTTTACCCATGTTTCGTATTAGTGGGATGCGAATAGATGGAAGAGAAGGAGTGAGATGGCCGATGCCCGATGAGCTTGCTCTGCGGCGCTTCAGAGTGGTGAATTGATTTGAATTACGACCGATTTTATCAAAAATATCAACTTGCTGCTTACTCACGATATGAACACGACTAAAAGAAACCCACAATAATTGCAGTTTATTTTATAATAATCACACGTCATAAATATAAAGGTTCAGTGGAAGGTAGTAATGGTACGGCAAGCGATGTGGGTCTACACTAAATACTAGAGCACGACAGACGTAATATTAAACATTTATATACAAAATACGCCTCCCTATCTACTACGATGCTTAAACTATCCGGTCAAAGCAAATTATTCCTGGGCTCTTTCCTGGGCCTTTTGTGCTCTCTTCGCGAGATATCCACCGACTTCAGGTCTCCGGTAGTACGCCAGTGCGTTTCTGTCAACAGGATCCGCGAGAAGAGGAATTTTGCGGAAGTTCTCGGGTCTTAAAAGAGCTCGAAGGTCTTGCATGAAGATAATCAGTAGTGTGACTCAGAGAATCTAGTAATAGACAACTTACTCAGTTCATTGAAATATCTCGATGTGACCGAACCGCCCGCCTTCTGAACAGCCTCGACAGCAGATACAGAAGCTGCACTGACAGTGATATCGATAGGGTACTTAAAGTTCTCTTTTCCCTATAAATAAGAAGTAGTTAGCAGACGTACAGACACAACGTACACGAATACTAGGTACATTTCCCAAAAGCTTGACGCCATCTTTGATACCACGGCATGCTCTTGACTCGAGGAGATGCTTCATAGTAATAGGTTGAGTAGGATCAAGTCGTCCTCTTTCGATCCATTCTTGTACTCTCTCAAGGTTGAGCTTGACATAATCCTTTTGGTTGCTGTAATTACAGTGTTAGCATCATTACAATTGCCCAATTATAAATAATGAAAAAAAAAAACATACTAGACGGCAAATCCCAACTTTGGAGTCAATTTATGCATAGGAGTCTGACCACCTTCGAACCATGGCGCAACTTTTCCCTTTTGCTTCTGACCGTTCATACCTCTACCAGAGGTTTTACCCTATATCATTCCCACAGCATTAGCCTCTGTAACATAACATCTCCAGTCAAACAGAATCAAATGATACCTTGCCACTAGATGGACCACGTCCCAATCTTTTCTTCTTGCTGTACGCTTTGGGGTTATTACTCAACGCACCCAAGATGGACGCAAACCGCACAATCGTAGTCGACGGAGCCATGCTCTGCGAGAAACCACGCGAAGCCAGTATACTCCTACTCGACGTCGAGATCAAAGAGCTAAATAACCGCATTGTAGATTATTTTTCTGCAGCTGTCAACGGTTGTCGTGCTCTTCTCCTGTTATTGTAAACTTCTGCCTCGAGACAGATACAATTTCTTTCCGATGCCACAGTTTCGATGTCTGCGCACATCAAAAACGGGGTTAGTACCTTTGGCGCGTGAGAGACGCGAGCGGTTGATTGACTGGGAATGCGTCAATAGATCTTTGCGCGTGCGAGCAGAGACAGGAAATCAGCCATCGAAAGCAACTAAAAGATAGACAAGATACTCAACGACGACGTATTACAGACTCTAGAGAACTAGAGAAACTATTGCACAAGACGTGGCTATAGAAAACGCGGTAGTTGTCAGATCTTGCGCGAACGAAAGAGATTACGAACTGCTAATTGCTGTTCCACTGCAAAGGTCACAGAAATTAGTATATGCGTAATTTTGGCATATATATTCATCAATTCGTTCGACTCGCTTCTGGGCCATTCAGCCACTGCGGAAGATTGTCTGTACCTGAAGGCTTCTCACACTCCTTTAACTCAGTCGCCGGAATTAATGTATTAAAGGTCTGGCTTATTATACGCGTTTAAAATGAATGTATAGCTAACGTATCAAACAGCAGTGCTCCAACCATTCCAGAACTCTTTACAACCTAGCAAATACTACACTGACTTCCCCTACGCAGCAGCATATGGCAAATCAAGCCTCGCGCTTAGTTAGCGAGTCCGGGGCACAGCCAACAGTTATCGACTTGGACGATGGTCCGATCAATGAGAGTGATCTTGAAGATGATTTTGATATTGATGATGACTTGTTTGGGACTGAGACGAGACTTGTGTCGCAGCAGACTGAAGTGAAAGTGTCGCAGCCAGTGCAGTTGCCGTCAATGCCTGCACCAAGTCACGCTGCCGAGTCTAAAGCACCTGTCACGGAGGCAGAAGAAGAGATACCATGGTCTTCTTCTCCTTACGAGCACAGATTTGTCACCGTTGCTAATCCAAGCAGACCTAGTGTACTGTTACCGTCAGCAGGCAACATCACCAAACGATCCATGAGCACCGCTTCAGCAACGTCTCAGGACGAATCTGAAGAGCAGGTTAAAAGACCACGACGAAAGATCCCTTGGAATGATTATCCCTCTGCCGAAGCTAGCAAGGCAAGACGGAAAGTTGAGCCGCTAGATGATGTTACGGTTACGAAGACTGAACGGAAAAGAGTACCTACTGGCGAAGGCAGCTATCTGTTTGACGTCGATCCAAAAAGAAAGGCCTCTACCACCGACTCTAAGCCTAGAGCCACAAGATCGAGAACACAAAGCGGATCAAAAATTTTAAGCATTGAAAAGGCTCCTGTGAAGTTAGTCACTCAGGTTTCGTTGAGTGACGAACAGCGAACAGTAATGCAGATGGTAGTCAAAGAAGGAAAGAGTGTTTTCTTCACCGGATCAGCTGGTGCGCTTATATTTGTGAATTAAACTCATGGAAAACTGCTAACGTAGTCCAGGAACCGGAAAATCTGTGCTACTACGTGAGATCATTAAAGAATTGAAGAGCAAGAGACGCGGTGCTGAGGCAGTAGCAGTCACTGCGTCTACTGGATTAGCTGCATGTAACATCGGCGGCGTTACAGTACACAGTTTTGCTGGTATCGGATTAGGAAAAGAGAGTGCCGAAGATCTCGCGAAAAAAATCAGAAAGAATAAGAAAGCACTTCAACGTTGGCTCCGAACTAAAGTACTTATTTTAGACGAAATTTCAATGATCGATGGCACACTTTTTGACAAACTCGAAGCAATTGCTCGCAGACTCAGAAACTCTGGCCGGCCATTTGGCGGCATCCAGTTGATTCTGACGGGAGATTTTTTCCAGCTTCCGCCTGTAGCTGAACATGGTAGCTCTGCGACATTTGCGTTTGACGCAAAGACGTGGAAAACTGCTGTGCAGCATACGATTTGTTTACATCGTGTCTTTCGTCAGCGGGATCCTGGTGAGTTGTTATTGACAATAGGATGCTTTAGCGGATGCTAACATCTAAAACAGTTTTCGCATCATTTTTGAATAAAATGCGTCTCGGTGAACTTACCAAAAAAGACGAAGCCGAGTTCAATCATCAGCAAAAAGGAATTACAATAAAGGGAGACCTCGAAGCTACTGAGCTATTTCCCACCAGATTCGAAGTTGACCGGTCAAACAGCCGACGAATGGCAGCCCTCACTGGCGGTGAGATGGTTTATACAGCTTTAGAAGGGGGCACAGCTCCGCAAGAGATGCGGGACCGACTTCTTTCGTCATGCTTAGCTGCTAAAACCGTTGTACTGAAAAAGGATGCACAGGTGATGCTGTTGAAGAACATGGATGAGTTCATGGTTAACGGTACACTTGGCAGAGTGGTCTCTTTCATGACTGAACGAGAGTACAATGTATCACTCGAAAACCAGATGCGAGATATGGATTTTGGAGAATTCGATGAACATGACGCAAAGTTAGAGATTTCAGAACTGAGAAGTCGAAAGGCGGATATGCTCAAGACGCAAGCCATGGTGAGTAACGAGGCTCGATGGCCACTTGTCAGATTTACTTCTTTAACGGGTGAGACTCGAGATGTGTTTATCAGAAGAGAAACTTGGAAGATTGAACTGCCAAATGGCGAAGTCCAAGCCTCTAGAGATCAAATCCCTCTTATCCTCGCGTGGGCACTCTCTATCCACAAAGCGCAAGGCCAGACTTTAGAACGAGTCAAAGTTGACCTTAGTCGTGTTTTCGAAAAAGGCCAGGCTTACGTCGCGCTTAGTCGCGCTACATGCAGAGAAGGACTCGAAGTCAGGAATTTCTCTGTGGGTAAAGTACAAGTTCACGAACGAGTGACTCAATTTTACAAGAACCTAGAAAGACTTGAAATCGGTCAACGTCACGAAAATGAAGAAGAAACCGAGCTTTTGCGCGCCGCTGAATGGAACTATTAATGGCTGAGTAGTCAGCAGCTATTATAACGCTTGCGAGTCATGGATAGTCTTGAATATGGATAAAACTGGGTTGCTGCACATTCATGTATAGTTGCTTTGTATAATATTAATTTTTGAGCATACTTCCTTCCTACATTTCTCTCCATATAAATACACTGAAACTCCTAAGCCGATTCCCAATAATGCACATGATCAATAATACCTTTCTACGTATTGCAGCAAACATTCTATCGGTTCCGTAATACTGGCTTTGCCGGATCCCATGGACCTTGGATTTCACTAGCAATCACATATCAGCACAAGATTTTTTTATACACTCAGCATTGAATACTAACTTTTTATATTTCTGTAACGCAATAAGCCATCCTGGAGCAATAAATGCTGCCGCGAGAACTGCCGCGAACCATATCCCGCAAGCCCAAATCCCGCCAATGCGAAGAAATCCGATTTCTGTTGTGACGATGAGGAAAGCGGTCAGGATGAGATGACCCATGAAGGAATAAGATCGTAGCCAACGGGAAAAGATGGGGAAAAGACCGAAGAGTTCGATTGAAAATAGAAGGAAGGAAAAAACGCTCAAAGTCGTGGATAGGCGAGAGGCGAGTACAATAGCCGCTGCAATGGCCAGGTTCGTGGAGAGAGTCGGAGGCACCCTGGATATTTCTGTAAACATTGTGGTTCAAAACAAAATGAATGTGATACTGACGTCTTCTTAGGTCCGACAGAATAGTCGTGAAAGAATATATTGAGCAAAAAAAGCCAAACTGATATAGCCCAAATCGAGTCCGAGGAGGTCGACTGTGTTAACGATTTGAGGACCGGAGACAGACCTAGTAGAGTAGAGACAATCAATATAGCAGATTTTGATGTTGCCGCTGCAAAGAGATATTAGCCAATTGTGTGAACCAAGTTTAACAGCATCAGCTTACTTCGACTTGTAGTGTTGTTTCCCAAGTAGTGCCAGATGAAGTATCCGATCAACGTGAACACCGAGCCCGAGCCCGCAAACCACGCCGGATTCCAATCAAAGTTATAAATGACGACAAACACACAGACAAAAAGCGCGACTGTCGAGACATGCGAGATGATAACAGTAGAGTCTGAACATAAAGCCCAGAATGAGTATTGCTGGACGTGCATGTTGCGCTTCAGCTGCGAAAGGAAGGATACGTCGACATAGTTGTCAGGATATGGCTGGTGAACCCATAACAGCTTCCTCCAGGGACGTTTTTGGGGTCTCTTTGGCGAGCCATACGAATGATTATGGTTGAGAGATCTATCTGCTGTAGACATTGTCTATCTCGTGCAAGTTCAATGGCTTCAATGTTGACGCGTTAGCTTCTCTTGTTGCACGACAAGCACTGATATATAACACACAATAGCTCACCAAGAACACAATGGATATATTCTCGCTTTTATATATCCTCCAAACAATTGCTAAACACCAATTGCCAAAATACTTGCCTGGCAAGAGTGCTCTCGTAACAAACTCTGTTACGTAACTCCACAGAGCCGCGCGACTTCCCAAGCGTTCTAACTGTCAGATCACCACTCTGCAGAACCCATCTTCGCCAGTCTTTCATTTAGATCATCGGATTGGGATATCGATATCGATCATCACATTACAACACATATACTCTTTAATATCAGCATATATAATTGAACGATATGGAACGTTTAAGCAGACTGTTAGGCGGCGGAGGCGGCATGGGAGGTCCGCCACAGGTATGACCTGCGCAATTGCGTTGAACCGAAGAATACCGCAAAATTATTGCTAATCCCGAGTGATTTGTAGGATACTCCTGTTGTTGATAATGCTGAATGCGTATATATCTCATCTCTTGCTTTACTAAAGATGTTGAAGCATGGAAGGTAAGCTCATATATTCCCTGGTACATTGTACCGATGCTAACATTGATACAGAGCTGGTGTTCCTATGGAAGTCGTATGTATATCGCTGATTTCGAAGCATTTGTGGATTATATTGACAAGGAACGATAGATGGGTTTGATGCTTGGAGAATTTGTGGATGACTTCACCGTGCGCGTCATTGACGTGTTTGCGATGCCACAAAGCGGGTACGTCTGTGTTTGTTAAATATCGTGAGAGCTGATGCTGATAAAATTACCTAGTACTGGAGTTTCAGTAGAGGCTGTTGATCCCGTATTTCAGACCAAGATGATGGATATGCTGAAGCAGACAGGAAGGTAAGATCTCAACTTGAATTGCAAATCCCTCTTGAGATCACGCGCTGACATAACTTTTAACAGAGATCAAATGGTTGTCGGCTGGTATCATTCACATCCCGGATTTGGCTGCTGGTTGTCTTCAGTTGATATCAACACCCAACAATCCTTTGAGCAGCTTACTCCTCGGTCTGTCGCTGTTGTCGTGGATCCTATCCAGTCTGTTAAGGGCAAGGTAGTGATTGACGCCTTCCGGTTAATCAGCCCTTCATTGATAATGATGGGACAGGAGCCCAGACAGACTACTTCTAACCTCGGACACTTAAACAAGCCTTCAATCCAGGCCTTGATTCACGGACTTAACCGACACTACTATTCGATCGGAATCAACTACAGAAAGACGCCGCTAGAGGGACAGATGCTGCTAAACTTGCATAAATCCGAGTGGACTAAAGGGCTAACGCTCAAGGATTTCAAGGCTCATGATAAGGAGAATTTGGACGCCGTTCAGCAGATGGTTAAGCTTGCAGAGGCGTACACCACACGGGTGAAGGAAGAGAAGGAGCTGAGTGCTGACGCTCTGAAGACTCGCTATGTTGGAAAGCAGGATCCGAAGAAGCACTTGGAAGAGACCGTAAACCAGCGTATGGAGGATAATGTGTGTGTGTTATTAGCTGGCATGATTGACAATATCTCATTCAAATGAAGGCTGTCGCGTGCTTGATGCTGGAAGGATATTGCTGTCTCGGATTGCATTTCTGCTCTAGCATTGTGTTGTATAATAACTCAATACAGTACAGCTACTAATCTGAATTGCCCCCACTGTAACAACCAGCATCCTCTTTCTCCGTAGCATAGCACAATTCCTATGTATGTAATGACAATCTACCATCACTTACACGTGACCCGCACACAGCCTGTGATCACGAAATCCCACTTCCAGCACTGCCGGATCTGACGCGTCCGTCTTGTTCACAGCGCATTCCCAGGCAATCCCGCATTTGCAGCATTTCTGGACTGTGTTGGTCCCCTTTTACATAGCTTGCAAGATTTTGAGAGTGCTTGAGTGCGACTAAATATAGCGCACCAAACCAGACCGACCTTTTCAGTCGCAGCCAGCCGCATAAGAATTGCGAACCAGTGAAGCCATTCGACTTCAGGTCTACGTCTGTTGGACAATTACACATTGATCACATAGGAAACGCGAAGGATGGCATCACCAGCAAAGCAGCAGACAGAGGAGGACGTGCTTGAGCTTCTGGAGTCGCTTGGTCCTGATGCTCCTTCGTCGTCGTCGGACAATGAGACGCCTTCGACCACTGAGCCCTCAGAGAAGGATCTGCTTGGATTTTTGGACTCTCTAGAGAAGGAAACTGCACAGCCCGCACCGGCGAACGACAGTCAGTCGCCAGCCGATGAGAAGAAAACAGATACAACCGAATCCGCGGCTTCTGAAGTGCCGCTGGTTTCTGAGAACGAGGCGACTGCTCCTCCTGCTGTCCAAACCAAGCAACCGCTCCTCGATAATCCGGCTTCGCCCATACCAAACCCTGTTGCTTCGCTCACCAGCTGGTTTGGTTCTTCTGGATTGTGGGATTCCGCGTCGGCGGCTGTCAAGGGCGCCGAAGCCAAGGTCAGAGATATACAGCAGGCGGCTGATACCCAGTCCTGGGAGAACAAAGTCAAGGACAATATCGGTGCTTTGAACAAACTAGGTGCGATACAGATATTTAGAATTACTCTGAGCATTACTGATTATCATAAACAGGACTGTCCCGTACTATTGCATCTACTTTCACATCTGTACTACAGACGATCGCACCGCCAATTATGCGCCATGAACAGCTGAGGATCCACATCTTTCATGACATAGTCGGCTACCCCTCCATCGACAGTATCGTCTACTCTGTCTTTGACCGAGTGATGCAGCAAGTCGAGGGTGGCGAGCTCATCATTGTGCAAAAAGGTCAGGAAAGCCGTCGTCGCGATTCAGACAAGAAGGGCGTCAAACGAGATATGGGGATGTTTCATGGCGGTCTTGTGGCGGGCGAGAAGCTCTGCAAGGCGAACATTGAGCAGATCAGAGCTAAGGGAAAGGAGCCTGCTACTGACGAGGAAGGTGAGTTTCTGATTCTGTTTTTGAGAGATGATTATCATCTAACATTTAAGCAGAATCTCCTGTCAGAAAGTCTGATATATACCTTTCGATACAAGCTTGCGCTATTCAGGACACTTCAGCAAGCGCTTTCAAAGACAAAATGTTCGTCTTCATAATCCACCTTGATGATCCCAACCATCAACTAGTATACACAACTCATTCGCAATCCTTCCCTCTACAGTGGTGCGACTGGCTCGACAGCGATGACCCTATTCCGGGACAGGTTGATCCTCGAGAATGGCTAGCCGAGTGGGTTGAAGAAGGATTAGGTTTGGCAGTTGGAGTTGTTGCGCAGAGATATGTCGCAAGCAGAATGGCAGTCGGTGTCGATATCACGGAAGTTTACGAGAACGACTCAGCAGAAGCGAAGAAATAAAGCGCAGTCTAATCTCTGTTCTGAGAACTTCCACGCGCGCATGCGACAGATATGCCGTTGACATAAATGTACAGTAAGATCTGGTGAATTATATTGTACTATTGTCGCCTGATGTGAATGATGAATTTTTTAGTCTAGTCGCGAGACCAGTCTGTAGCAATAATTGTAGTTTCGGATGGATTGTATTCTTTACTTGGTTGTCGTTTTAAGTTCTATGTTACAAGCTGTTAATACATTGATATACATTACTTTCAAGATATCAGAGAATAGTTAAGAGTATTATTCAGATCTAATTCTTCCACATCTTACACGCGTATCCTTTGGTGTACAGGAAGATGAGCAGGGAAAGGGTTGAACACACCCCATGTCGAGAGCACACTGTTACTTGTATCGATCTGGCAGGAATAACTTGTCCAAAACGCCAGGAATTTAAGGAGATTGGGTCCCTGACAGATCTAATAGTTTACAGATAAGATGGTACGAAAGAAATCAGCGAGTGCTAATTTGCAGAAACTGCTGGAGCGACCGTGGTGTTACTACTGCGAGCGAGATTTCGACGATTTGAAGGTGTTGATTTCGCATCAACGAGCGTTACATTTTAAATGCGAGCATTGTAACAGACGATTGAATACTGCTGGTGGTGAGTTATGGAGATTAGTTTATGAATTGTGAGGTAGTAGAGATCAGAGCTGACAGTGGTGCGTTGACAGGACTGGTAATTCATGTACAGCAGATGCACAAAGAGACAATTACGCACGTATTCAACAGTTTACCAGGGTACGTTTATTATCTATATCGAGCATACACGAGCTAACATAAAATATATAGACGTGAAAGTGCCGGCGTAGAAATTTTCGGATTAGAAGGAATCCCTCCAGAGGCAGTGCTGGAACACGAGCACCAACTACGACAAAAATTCAACATCCCTGATTCAGTCGCCGCAAGTAGTAAACCAGCATACTTATCATTCGCATCAAGAGCTCGTGACTCATCTTCTCCGCCGCCATCAAAGGGCAAGATCACTAAAGTCGACCGTGAGGATATTCAAGCGCGGTTAAAATCATACGTTGCGGCGAAGAAGGCTGCGAAAGAAGCGACAACTAATGACGAAAACACGGCAGACGATGCTTAAAAGAGAGATAGGAACAAAGACAGACTAGACGGTATTGACTGTCGACGACAAATTCGCTTGTGGCTGATTGCGTTACGAGCTGAACGCAGCCATGGATACTTGGCTTTATGTATATTAAAACGTACAACTACTTGGAAAAACTCTCAAGTAGATTGATGCAGTTATCTATTAATGCTGCAACTACTTCATTATAATACAAAGAATCAATTACTTTCGGTAAAAGATCTTCTTAAATCGGAAATGCAGTTGTAAAATGCCCTTATCAAAACTCGATTTAAATCCCATATCTCGCTTGGAAGAAAAATTCCACTCCTTATCCACGATCCTGAACGCGATATCTTGATACGGCTCACTAGCAATAAATTTTATCAAGCAAGTGTTCACGTCACCGCCAGCAGCAGCATCGCCCTCTGTCTGGGCCTTGTCGCGAACAATCTTGTATGTAGGAGCCTTTGCCGAATTGGCCAACTCGGGATAAAATATGTTGAACTTGTATCCTTGGACTACTTTAGGTGGTGGATTGTCTGCATTGTAATGAGTCTGGTTATACTTATTCCAATCAAAACCCATCTGTACTCGATTATAATATCGAGGCTTAATGAGCTTTCCTCCTTGTGCGACACCAAGATCTGCTTCGTTATCAAATACCTCTTCGTTCTCATTAACTGCCTTTGCAGCCTCCTTTTCGAAAAATCGTTGACCAGCCGAAACGCTGTCCGCCGGCTGAGTGGAAGAGGCATTTGTAGATGCTGGAGCCGTGCTCTTCAAGGGGATATATCCAATTTTAGCCACTGCTTTCCGATCTGCGTCAATTTTTGACTTAAAGTCTGCCATGCTGATGCTATCTGGTAAATCTTTCACAGTCGGGACCGCGTCCATATCAGACGAGTAAGCAACACTAGATTCAACAGGATTATCTTCGGATGACCTTTGAAGCTGGTTCAAAGCTTCTTTAGACTCAGCCTTCTGCTCCTCTTTCAACATGCGTACACGCTCTGCTATAATTTTGGCATGTATTTTCTCTAGCTTTGCTTTCGCTTTGCGGATCAACAACTCCTCTTTCAAAGCAGTCCAAAAATCCACATCAAAGACTGCATCTCCAGCAAAAAGCTGCTCGATTCTCGTTTCGAGTGCCACCAAAGCATCGTAGTCTTTGCCTTGTAGAATGTTTTCAATGTCTTCTGAAACTGTACCGAGAGCATCTCCGCCGTTACTTTTGCCTTTGGATGTCAAACGTTGTTTCGTATCTTCGCAAATGACCAGCATAGACTATATTTCACGTTAGCGATACTTGTAAATCAAACAAGTGCGTGCAAATTACTTACCTCCCAGAAATCACGATTAAACTTGCTACGGTCCAGCTTCAAATACTCACTCACATCAGACCCTAGCTTCTCGACATCTGCCAAACCTAGACCTTCAATAACTGCATAAGGAGCTGGGATATCAAACTCGCGAGTGTCAAGAGCACTTTCATCGTAAACATCCTTATCCCTATCGATTGACTGCAGATTCAAGACAAGCCAATCCACTGGCCGCGCACGTCCTTCCTTGATCCGGATAACCGCTCCTTTAATAGCCTGTCGCAACGCAAATTTGTCTTCTCCGTCAACCCATTCTTTTATTTGTTTTTCCTCTTCGGCGCCCATATGCTGTCGGCGCCGGCCTCCATTACCGTAGTTCGTCGCAGGTGGCGAGCGACTTCGTCGTCGATCCGGTTGCTGCGTCCGTCTATCTCGATATCTATCGCTAATGTCTCTTCCATACGAATCCGTACCAGATTTCTGATTCCGCGAACTAGATGACGAGGAAGGCGGTCGTTGTGGCGACAGAGGGCGACGACTGCTTCGATGGCGGTCTTCGACGCGCTCGTCGTTGCGCCTGTGAGTGTCGCGGCTTGAGCTCTCGCGGTGGTGTCGTGAGTGACGGGAATTGGTCTCACGGTCTGATCCGAAGACTCTGTCCTGATCCTTGCTTCTGCTGTGTTGAGCAGTAGACATGGTGACTCGTGGGGAGGATCTAGTTGGTGTAGAGTGCTGTGTTTACAAAGTACTTGATGGGAGACATGAAAAGTGTGAGCGACGTGCCTGAGTTCTTCTCCCAACTGATGACTTCCAACAATGTTTCTGATAGACATTGTTAGATTATTACATTTTTTCAGATAGATTCTGTCATGTAGAAGAATTATAATAACTATATCTGAGGATAAAACTACAATAAAGACAACTACGGAGACACACATTACGATTAATTTTATCCATAAACCTTTTTCAATTTATACATAGACTTTTCTTCACAAACCATGAAAAATGTTGATACAAGAAACACAATAACCAACGAGATAATTTATGAACGGGGCTAAATAGCAAGAGGTTAGAACTCCAGTCTTTGAACGCACGCAACTAATCTGATTGTAACATACCTTCTCCTTCTTCTCCTTCCACAGGGCCAAGAGCGAGACACCGGAAACCTTGACGACCTTGAATCGGACACCAGGAATATCTCCCTTAGCCTTACCCTTACGACCGAATCCAGCAAGGAGGACCTCGTCGTTCTCATCGACGAAGTTCAAGCAACCGTCATTGGGGACGAAAGCGGTGACCTTGCGGCCGTTCTTGATGAGCTGGACACTATACAAAAGAAATCCCGCGTTAACAGCTGATACTCGATTAAGGACTTGTGAAGTAATTGGAAGACATACCGAACACACTTGCGAATAGCGGAGTTGGGCTGCTTGGCCTCAATTCCGACCTTCTCAAGAACAATTCCCTTGGCGTGGGAAGAGCCACCGAAAGGCGAGGACTTGAAAGCAGTTCCGAGAAGACGCTTCTTGTAAGACAGATCAGCCCATCTGTTGTCACGACGGTGAACGCGGAGCTTTCGCGCGGAGTTCAATCCTCTGTAAATCAATCGTTAGAACCTGGTTTCTGATTGAATATAGTGTTCCTCTTCGCTTCGATTCCGTATTTCAAATATATATTGTACAGAGTCGGCAGCTGCAAGTCATCTTTAATCTGCGAATATAATTACCTTGGCTTTCCTTTTCCCATTTTGACGATAAGTTGTGGTGAAGGTGGTTGTTGATAGGGAGGTTGGTGAAGCTAGAAAGAGATTGAAGACGACTCAGTACATTCGCGCTCGAACGCTCGCACACTGACGCGATTAGCAGTCACAGAGAGCCAGCCCTACATATGTAACCCTACATGCTTACACTAGCAAGGGGCTGGTGCAAATGCAAGCAGGTGGGTTTGGTGTAAACTAAGGTTTAGATGAAGCCCAAAGGCCATCGTCGAAGGTCCGGCCAGCCACATAGATCCAACTCGGTTCAGTTACGCAGCTGCAATACATATTCTCGGGCAATCGGGCGTATCTGATCTGGTCGATACCAAAGCCATTTGATTTGGCTTTTTTTTGGCATTGATCGCGAATCAGCTTCGATTGCGCGGCATCCTCGATTGTGAGACTCGCAGCGAGAGTGCGCACGATATAACTCAGTAATATCGACAATCAGATAACTTCTTGTTCTTTTATACGATTCGAGTTTACAGAAGCATCAATGATATCAGTTTTATGGACGGTGGTGTGTGTGGTAGTGTTTAATGCGATAATAGCGACTATTGGATCAGATAACATTGGAGAGCTGGTAAGCCACTATTCAACAATGGAACAAGCGCTTTCACAGCATGCTAATCTTCTTCTAGTTATGGACAGGATTTTGCAAGTTCATACCTTCCAAAGCATCGGCGAATACCCGGGAAATACAGAAAGTTAGAAAAGAAGCTATCGCTCTCAACAAAGAGATATCAGGCGTCAGCGCGCAAGATGAATTTGCCAAATGGGCCAAGTTAAATCGAAAGATGGATAAACTGAAGGATCAAAAAGAGAAACTAGGTAGGTTCCCATAGTATTTGCAATGTGCTGTGTACTGCAATAGACTAACAACACTACAGATGCTGCACTAGACTCTCAGCGAGCATCTTTCAAAGTGTTTGTTCGGCGGTTTATTTGGGTGCTGAGCGCAGGCTTAAAATATGGAGTTCGGATAAAATACAGAAAGTCTCCTGTTTTTTGGTTGCCTAAAGGAATGTTCCCGCCTTTCATCGAGTGGATCCTCTCTCTGACGTCGGCACCGAAAGGAAGCGTATCAGTGGCAGCTTGGTTCATGATTGTGGATTACGCTATTAAGAGCACTGTGGTAGCTATTTTGACGGAAATTGCAAAATTAGTTGTCTCTATTCGGAGCTCGATGTCTGCACGAGGAGCGACCAAAGTTCCATCTAGCAAGACAGCGGGTGCAAATGTTACAGCCGAGAAAAAGCCGGTCTCAGCTGAGGAGAAGAAAGCGCAGTAATTAACCAATTACAGAGAGGAAATTGCTTGGAAAATCTGTTAAAGTGTTCGCTTGTTGAAAATAGATGTGCATAGAATGCTTCCTAATTGACAGTTAAATATTACAGAGTATAGCATAATTACTGCAAATCTTTTGAAGGTGCATAACATACAAATTACAATTTAAAAGACCAGTATGAAGCGTATTCCTCTGCATTATGTAGTTTTTGTAACAAATCCATAAACACCAATAACTTTTTTTTTCAAATGACTCGATCCCAGATCAATGCGACTTCACCTTCTTTCCGCTGCTGCTTTGAAAAGTGTAATCAATGCCCAACGCCTTCAACTTATCCTGCTTCTCTTTCCGTCTCTTCTCTTCGCGCTCGACAAGCTTCTCCATCTCTTCGTTGCTGCGTTTCTTGTCATGTTTCAGCTGTGCGATTTTTGTGTGTGGAATAGCCTTGAAAGTTCTATTGCTGCCTTCAAATGTCTTTTCGTGAACCTGCTCATCGGGAACCAGAGAAATTTTCAAAATGTGTCCGAACAAAAGATAGTTGTTCATAGTTTCAGCGACAATCTGAGCGACATCACGGGAAGTAAATTCGATAAATGCGTAGTGTTTTGACGCACCAGATTTTTTGTTGCGTGATAACCGTAAACGCGAAATCTCACCAAACTGAGAAAAGTAAGCGCGCATTTGCTTTTCGTAGAATCCATGGGGAATTCGTCCAACGTAGAGAACACCTGACTTGTCATCGTTCTTGTTCTTCTTTTTGGCATCAGCGATCTTGCTCTTGATTTCCTTCTCTTTCTCGGCAGATACACGAAGCCCTTTCTTATCTGAAATTTCCTCGTCGTCATCCTCGTCATCCTCGTCATCCTCGTCTTCTTCGTCGTCTTCGACTTCGCTGGCCCCTTCTATTTTCTCTTCCTCTTCGTCATCCTCGTCTGCAACCTCATCGTCTGATCCGAATCCGTCAAACTCCTCTACCTCAGAGTCGTCTTCACTTTCATCCCCGGCAACATTGATCGAGATCTCAGTGGCGTCTTCCTCCTCTTCTTCCACGTCTTCTTTCTCAGCAACAACTGGAGCTGGTGTTGGGATTGCTTTGGTTGATTTTTTGTCGTCAGACGGCGCGACTGCCTTCTTCGCCTCTGTTAGACAAGACATATGTTAGCTCATCTCTCAAAGATATACTAAAGTACAAAAGAACATACTCTGGATCTTCTGAGCTGATTTCTTAGCAGCCATGTCTCTTATATTCTCTGTCACGCTATTCACAAAGCAGATAGCAATCTACTCCAACAGCAAGATCGATATTTTTTTCTGTGCCTTTGAACGTTGGTTGGGAGTTTTCTCACAAATTTTTCTGAAACTTAAATGCATACAAACCCCTTGATTTGGATTGATGGCTGATATCTAAACCTTGTTCTACCCCCTCCCTACGACTGGATATATTGTGATTTTTATTGTTTAGTGGTCTCGAATGTGTGATTGTTGAAGACTAATAGAAGAGTTGGTTGCTTTTGGATATTAGCTCGACAGATTGCGTTTTTTGTGTGGAGATTTTTGCGCGATAGCAGAATCGAGTACGTTCCAAGACGATAATCAGATAATCTCACGAAAGCAATGGCGCCTAAGTTATCGGTTTATATTTCAAGTTCAGTTCAGACATTTATCTTGCGGGCGTTTGGAAATATTCTTGGACAATGCATTGGTGCATATAACTCTAACGTAAGTACTCCAAGGCTGAGGCAGTTTTAGTGGGTGCTAAATCATGAATTTCAGAGCCCGTATATAATCGATCCGTTTATCGTCGTCGTGTTCGCCTCCTGGGCGCTCTTCTACACACCCGTGTTCTTGACATGGAACGCGCTACTCGACGCGAGACTTCCCAATCTCGCAAGGGTAGCATCTGACGACAAAGTGCCTGCAGAAAAGGGGAAACCGAAGCCGGTGAAGGAAGAGCTGCAACGGACAAATGTACTGATCAAGACTATGTTGACAGAGAGTCTGTTATCGGCTACCATGAACGCGATTTTTGTGGGATATTTTAATTATATGCGAACTGGAGACTTGCAATATGCACGACAGAAGATCCAAACCGTAAGTGCGCTACTATCACTTGACTTCGAACAGAGCTAACAGACCACAGGATTTACCGGATATTCAGATGAGCTCGATGAAACTTTGGCCTATCGTGACATACATCTGTTTGGTCTATGTATCAGTAGAGCGCCGAATCCTCATGCGGTCACTAGTAGGAATTTTTTGGAACGTTTATCTTAGTCTTGCGGCATCATAGAATGAGTAGAAAACTTTATAGAGCGAAACATGTAACTTAATATATGATACAAATTATACAAATGACTTTTCTCTTTCTCACTACATCAATTATTCGCCAGCAGCCTGCTTCATGATAAGCTTCTTCATCCAGTCCATACTGGCAACAGCTTCTAAACCAATCGTTCTTAGAGCCACGATTGGCGCAAAGTCGGTGCAATACAATTTCTGTAGTTTATCAACAACACCGAGCATAGCATGGTTTGCAGGATATCTATCGGCCCAGTACTCCTGCAGCACGACCTCATCACCAATGCTAGCTCCCCTGGCAACAGCACTTTCAAGAACACCAGCAAGACAAGCAACATCTCCTTGTCCAAGGTTCAAGCCCTGTCCGGCAAGAGGATGTGTAGTATGGGCAGCGTCACCAACTAAAGCTATCCGTGGCGCAATGTATGTATCGCAATGGCGCATGCGGAGCGGGAAGCTAGCGCGCGAACCTTCCTGAACTTCAGAGACTCTGATAGGGTATTTGGCACCTTCGTCTTCAATTGGCAGAAGACTGTCTCTCCATTCAAATTCTGTGCTGATATCGTCGGGATCGAATCGAGTGTATAGGTAGTTCAAGTCGATGGTGTCCAGTCTAAATGCAGCATTTACAAGAGTACAGAACGCCTCTGGTGACAATGATTTCAAATAGGCAGCCAATTTCGGAGTTGTAGACCATACTAGGCTCGCTTTTCCATCAGGCATAGGTAATAAAGCAATAGGTCCCGTAGGCAGGAATCGCTGCCAGGCAATGTTCTGACGGTCATTCCATTCCATCGTAAGCGTAGCTACGAGACCATGCTGGTCGTAGTCCCATCCTCGCGATTCGATGCCGGCATAGGTCCTAACTGGAGAGTTGGCGCCGTCGGCACCGATGAGTAAACGTGCGTAAAGAGTCTTTCCATTTGATAACGTGAGAGCTGGCCATGATGACAGATCAACGTCTTCGAGTTCTAAGCTTGTCTTTGATATATCTTCAACTTTAGTGCTGTCAAAGATTGTTATAGGCTCAGTTGCCGATGCTTGTGATTCTAGCGAGATGAACTGAAGTAGAGCATGCTGAAGGTTAATGTTCTCAGTCATGTATGCCATCGCCTGACCGACAGGATTCAGACGGAAAGAGTCGAATTCAATCCTCGCGCCAGAAACACCGTCCCATACTCGCATGTCGTATTCCTGCACTCTATCAGAGCGTACGTAATCCCAAACACCTAGTTTCTTAAGGAATGCTCGAGATGCCGGTGTGATGCTCGAGACGCGGTTCGAGAGCTGGTCAGGGGATGGGTCCCATTCTGCGGCCGGGGTAAGCGAGGTGCCTTCTATTAGTGCTACTTTCAGGGCAGATGTATGTGGCGAAGCTTCTATAAAGAGAAAAAAAGAAAAGACAAAAGGTATTAACGTTACATTGTTCTTCAATATTTATAATAATTTCACAGATTGCACAACACTATACAATAACAGGTTGTGCATACGAGAAATCACCAGCAAAAAAAAAAACAAAAGTAAGGCAACTAACTCAGAGAAGCAGCCAATGTCAGTCCTGATACTCCGCCGCCGACAATAATAACATCATAGGCATCATTCTGAATCTTGCTGAATAAATGCTTGGAGGAATTGACCTTTGATCCACCGGCTATGTGGATTGCGCTTTGGCCAAAGTGCGTGGCCTTCACTTGCTCTTTGAGCTTATTAGGGTCGAGATCTGTAGTTTTAGAAACTCTTTTGAGGTCGTCTAAAGTCACCCCAGAATCGCGGTCGCTGTGTACATCGGCCTCAGACTCTGTAGGCCTCGGGGTGTTTGGCACATCGACTTCAGGGACTTCAGGTCCTTCCGAGTAAATACCACGGACGACATCCTCTGACTCTGTAGGTTGGCGTGTTGTCTTTGCTTTCAAAAGAGTAGTTGTCGAAAATCTATGAGCATATGGCACCAGAGATTGTTGTGTGCGTCGGGAGATGTTGGTACGAAGGTGAGAGTGCGCAATAGCGGATAGACGAATCATTTTCTGTTCTTTGCCGCCAGGCAATTGGTGATATTAAAGGATCTAAAACAAACAATAGCAAATAGTCAAAGCTGAGTCAGAGAATTGATTAGACAGATCAGTCAGGAGAAAACTGGTGGCGAGGTGTGAATTTATATTCCACAAACACCCGATCAAATCATGCGCATTGGCGTGGGTGAAGACAAGTCAACTGACGTTTGCGGTGGTGGTTTGAGCCTCGCCCGGGAACGCTCACCCACGAGTGCGAGAAAGCTGAGGAGCGCAGCTACGGCGGACTGACGTCAGACCTGCGCACTTCCAGCCAGTCTCGTCTGCGCCAACGGCGATCGGCTAGGCTGTCGCACGAAGGAGGAACTAGGCAACTACGGGAGATTGTAAGATAGTGATCAGCAATGATCGTTGACAATTTCGTCGCGAAACTGGGGGCAGCTGCCTCGATCTCGGGACGCGCAAGCTGTCAGACAGATCTGGACGAGATCCTGCGTCTCAGCTTTAATCTCAGATTGATTAACTAATAAACTGTGTGTTCGAATCGATTGCAACCGTAGGCAATTGCAGAATGCGCTACGCGCTTAGAGGTCTATTAGAATCAGGGTCTGTGTCTGACGAAGCAGAGCAGTGATCAGTAATCACAAGCCACCTCTCATAGATATATCACGACTCCCTCCTTCGTCAACCTATCAAGCTCCGTAACTACTCTACTGGGCAAAGCTAGCATTACTTATCTAGTCGAATAGTCTATTTACCAGAATATATACATTGAACGCCTGTTCATGAGACAGCACGCGTTCTAAAGAATTTATGCGGGGATCCAGACCTCACCAACGGTGGAAGCCTTGACTCCTTCCAGAGCAAGCATGGCCTCCTTCCACTTGAACATAGCAGGGTACTCCTTCTCGAGGTCAATTCCGAGTCTGTACAGGAAGCGGACCCACTGCAAGAACGAGAGGTCGGCAATGGTGCACTTGCCGAGAGCCAACCAGCCGTTGGATTCGGGCTTCGCGAGCTGGCCCTCGAGGACATTGCACATGCGGTGAACCTCGGCGACGTAACGGGCAGCGGCGTAAGGGTCCTTGTTCTCGTCCAAGACCTTGAACCAGACGGCCTGTCCGGTGTAGGGTCCGAATCCAGACATCTGGTAGAAGAACTGATAGCAATGAAGATTAGCGCTGTTTTTGGATTGATGTACAATTACAGACAACACATACCCAGGTCTCAACGATAGCCTGGTCGGCAATGGACTCGGGGTAGAGCTTGTGCTCGGTATCGTACTTCTTGACGAGGTACAAGATGATAGCACCAGACTCCCAGATGACGAGGTCCTACAACCACGCAGTTAGTCCACAGAACCCACAAAAGAAAGCATATCTGCATGGCATTGCAACATACGTTAGCGGTGTGGTCAATGAGGGCCGGGATACGACCGTTGGGGTTGATCTTGAGGAAGTCGGGGGCCTTGACACCGTTCTCAACATCACCGAAGTCCTTCATGACGGTCTCGTACTCGAGACCGAGCATGCTGAGGACTTGAGCGACCTTCCAGCCTGCAATTGAGCGTTAGAATTGGATTGCGACGTTGCCCAGTTGTCAAATTGCGGTTGCTGTGATTGTTGTGCCATACGATGAAGATTCGATTTCTTATCGGAGCAATACAACTTTGAACACAAACACCAGGGCGGGTTGTAAGCGAATAAAAACAGGATGATTACCGTTAGGGCCGATAACATGGGAGTACAAAGTAAGAGGAGCCATTTCGATATACTAGAGCGATTGAGGAGAGTCAATTGCAAGTGCAGGGAATAAATGACGAGGTAGAAAGAGGCTGCCCGGAAAGCAAGAGAAGAGCTGCAAACAGAAGGCGGCCGGAGAGCCGGGACCGAATCTGCCTGTTTGTGGTAATTTGGCAGTGCATCGGGGAGGTCTTAGCGCAGCCGGAGGCGATAGGCGCTGCCATGATGTGTAGAGATAGAAGTGTTACTTGTGAAGGGATTAAGAATAAGATAAGCGGATAATCAATTGAATTATTTTATTATACTGGAACAGGACTTGAATACATTCTTCAATTGAATTCTTACTATAAACGTTTCGTCTGTTCGCTCGGTTACTGATATGCCTCGAGGGCTAGGGTTAGCGAACAGATAGCGATGGCTCAACTAGATTGGACGAATGGTTGCACAGAGTGTACGGTCTGGTATTGGTCTGCTTGTTAAATATATTATGCTAT
Organism: Myxozyma geophila; assembly: GCA_030571195.1. Classification (NCBI taxonomy): domain Eukaryota; kingdom Fungi; phylum Ascomycota; class Lipomycetes; order Lipomycetales; family Lipomycetaceae; genus Myxozyma; species Myxozyma geophila. The sequence continues at coordinate 563,953 of JAJLXK010000002.1, forward strand.
ATGCAGCCTCGTAGGCCATGACAGTGGAAATTTTACCACAAGTGATTCACGGTAACATTAAAGAATAATTGTTTGACGGCGTAAACTGTAGACGGGTTGACCGTGTGACAAAATTTGTCGTCGGTATGCTCCTCGATCGAAATTCCTGCTCTACCGAGGATCGAACGACGGTTTGCTATTGCTGGGCTAATGTATGGTGGTAGTTGTACTGTTTGACTGTGATTGGGGATATATACTTAGATGGTTAAGATTAATAGTGTGCAAATGACGTTACGAAGGTGATGCAAGCCGGCTGCTGAGCTCAAGTCACAAACTCACTGCAATTCCACCGCGCAATTTTGTTCTCACCCCCGTGGGAACTCGCTGGACTGGAGACCGAAATATGAGGATACTGAGACAGGAGAGTTCAGAATGACGCACAAGCCCAAGGAGTTCTCTGAAACTTGATCATAGCCGATTGGAAGCTGGCTGGCTGATGTCTGATACGGTGAATAGCGGGTGAAACATCATTTGCGACAGCGACCGCCTATAAGCCGTTATTATAATCGATGTGTCCTGCTAAACGTATTATATGCGACGTTTCTTGTTGGCGTAAGGAGATATTTTAATGAACAGGAGATATCGTTGACTGATCAGATACGCGCAGCAAACAGTTAGAACTGCATTGCAGCATTCCGATATCTTGGCTGTGTTCTGCAGAGACGTCATGAAAAAGAAACGCAGTTGCATAGATTTGAAGTGGATGAGCAGTATAAAGTAATCTCCGACATATCTCCAGCAGGCAAAGCTTATAAACAGCGAGAGATAATCAACAAGCCATGTAATATGTGGTTGCAAACCAACGGCGTAAGGCTGAAGTTATTTTTTAAAGACGATTTTGCAGGATTTTCGTCATCTATTTACAGACTCGGTTAGACTGGCGAGAGTACGATGCCCACCGGCTGTCAGAGGAGTGGTTAGTCTGCAAAATTGGAGGAGGAATGAGGAGGAAAGTGTATTGGCGAGCGCAGATATGGGCTGCCAGAGGAAATCAAATATGACGTCAAAACTTGCTCGCGCCAAAATTCAATCCGATTCAATCTGAGTCCACTGCCGTTTTTTCTTGTTGAGCAAAAGAGGAAGAACGGCAGAGGGCCGAACAACAACCACGAGGAACAGCTACGGGGAACAGGGTTGGCTGGAGATAGTGTCTGGGGAGCGGTACCGGCTGGCGCATGGATATTCTAGCAACGGTACCGAGCATCGTGACAGAGAGTGATCGTAAACGCGGGCCGTTGCCACACACTGAAGTATGTGTGTTTCGAGAACAATATTGGTCTGAAGAATGATGTAATGGCTGCTGGATTGAGTTCGGCAAAGACGGCGAATGCATGCGCTTTGTCAGAGCTGCGACAGAGTTGGGACCAGCCCAGTACGTCAGTTCTACGCTACGCAGCATTGCTGAGATCGGAAAATGTGAGGAGCAAAAAGGCAAGGGACCGATGGAGAGAAGCAAGAAGGGACCAGCCAGCGGATGTCAGGGACTGAACCAGCTTCGTAGCTTGCTGGCGGGCAATTCGACCAGATGACCTACTGCAGTTGTACCCACAGCAAGGTCTGAGACGATGCATGGAGAGAGAATTGGCACAGAAGAGAGTCTCGAGAAACGAGTGGACTCTTTGTCGGCTGGCCAGACTGCGCCGCCAGAGTTGGATAAGCTACTTACTTAGCTAAGGTAGTAGAGTTGGTTATTTATCAATGAGTAAAACGGAACTGCGGAGACAGATGAACAGCGATTCCGGCGCGACCGTTGCTCAATTGGCCCAGCAGAGCAGGCAAGATAGCAGCTGATGCCAACTGTCGAAGGCGAGGATAATTTCGCACGCTTGCGGGGCACATCAGCTTCAGTATTTGCTCCTGTTGATGTCCCAGCTTCAGACATGCAAGATTTGCAGCGGACCCAAAGGACTGAAATGCCTTCCTCCAGCATTCTGTATATTCTAATTGGCTCGGAAACCACCATTATCGACTAACCGGATAAGACACGCCAGGTGGGCTCGCTGCAGCCGAGCGAGCGCGGACGAGGGCAGCAAACAAATGCCAGCGCCAAACCAGCCGCGCAGACGCAGAATTGGCCAGTTCGCAGAGCAGCTGTCTGTGTGCTGTGCGTGCGTGTGGGTGTTCATCGTCATCGCAGGCATTAGTTCCCTTCGCTGCTGCTCCAAGGTGGGCGCCAAAACCTAAAGCAGCCCTAGCCCGACTGATCCCGTCCCGGTTCAGAACTTTAAACTGGGTTCGTTCGCGTGCGCGCCGATCGGCCTCGTCGTCACCAGCTCGACTGGATGCGAGGCGCGATCGCCAGTGATGGCCATCTGTGCCGAGCGGCGGTGTCTTCCGCGAAAGCGGTGGGTGTGGAGATAAGTGGTAGGAGTGGGTGGGTGAGAGAGCAGGTAAAACAATCAGTGCAGAAGCGAGAGCAGGACTCTCCACTGGCGCAGTTGGTGGAGAACAGCGCAGCAGCCAGAATATCCGCTGCACCGGCGCAGGCCTCCCTGAACATGAACATGCCAGATGCTGGCTCACCAACAGCCTTGCATCTTGTGAATATCTTGTGAGCCTGGATATGTCCGCAGCACGGAGTCTGTGTGACAAGACACAGACTCAGCGTACCTGCGTCAGCTTCCGTCTGCCGAGTTGCGCACCGTGTACCGTCGCGTCTCGTCTCGTCCTTCCTCAGTTCACCGCACCTTGCAACACCGCCCAAACAGCGCCCGTCGGCTCGTGTTGCTGCAAAATATCAGAGCAGTACTGCGTTAGACTTCCTGTTCCTCGCACTCGGCCTCGCGTGCGCGCGAATCCCTTCACTGCCGTGCTCAGCTCTTCTGCCGCCTCAGGGGCTTGTGCAGTTCGCGAGCTGTTCGTGAACCTGCCGCCGATCCCGTTCACACCCGTTGGTTTCTCTCCAAGCTCGCGCTTTCCTGTTCGGTTCCACGACAGGCAGTTGATCGCTGTCCTCGCCCCGAAACGTCTGCCCCAAACAGTCTCGCGCTTGCTCGAGCCACAATACGCCCAACCAGGCTGTTGATCAGCATCATACCCATATCAACTCTCTCATACCCACCTGCCCCGCCACGCTCCTGCTCTTCATTTCCTATTTCACCTGCTCCCTCCCGCCTCCGCCTGCTGCATCTGTTTCTGCTTCTGCTTCCGCTTCTGCTTCTGCTTCCTGAGCTCTTCGCAGACTTGCGCACGCTCCGCAATACTCTCCCGTCCCACCGCTGATATAGTCCTACTACTGCGTCATAATGTCCAACTCAGATATCGTCAGTGCAGTCAACACCCTCATCGTTGCCTATACCTACAAGAGCGGCTCCGTCGACTGGAGACTCGTCGGACAGGAGCTAGGGGTCGACAAGGACTGCGCCAGGTAAGCAGATCCGCTCCCTTCTCTGACTTGATTAGGAAACCATCGACTCACGACATACCCCTTCTTTTCAATAGAATGCGTGTCCAGCGACTCATCAAAAAATGGCCGGCAACTGACATGGACGTGGTTCATGACAAGATCTCTCACAGCAAGCTTGCTCGACCTCTCTCCTCTGCCGTCGTCTCCGTCCCGGCCTCTTCCCTCTCGACATCGCCCACTCGGGCTTCCTCCGCTGGCATTTCAAAGCCCCGCCGCGACAGCTTACATTATCACGCAGAACGCGACCCGCAGATCAGACCAATCCAGTCAGCTGCCCGCGTCCGCGCCGGCAGTCTTGGAGCCATCGGTCATGGCGTGGCCTCAGCAGCTGTCTCCGCCCCTTATGCATCCGATGCATTCCCAGCTCAGCTTATTCCCCAGATTTCTGTCTACCCGAGTTCCGTAATTCCTGACCCTTACGCACAACATCAACAGCAGCAACCACCGCCAGTCTCCTCAGGTCCCATATATAGTCGTCCAAGTTATGACGAATATCCCACCCCGCAGACCTCCTACGTCAAGACCCAAAGCGCTGTTCTGCTCCCCCCTCAGCCGATCAACATCCGCTCAAGCGTGAGCTCAACAACCCCTAGAGTCATGCCTCTTGATAGCTCTTCGCGCAACGAACCGCCGTTTCCTCTTTTTCCACATACCACACGCGACGAGCCTGTTTCTCAGCCTTTTCGATATCGACCAAATTCAGCATCGTCGCCCACTACCGCGTCTTACGCCCGTGTACCCACTCCCTCATCAACCACTTCTTCACATAAACAATCTCATCAGTACCCCAAATCTCCTGACGAGAATGCTGAAGACAGCTGTGATGAAGGTAGTGTGATCAGTGCCAGTGCCGCTGAAGGCGCAATGATGCTTGAGAAGATGAAGATCGATACAATCCTAGTTTAGCTTCTCAAAAAGATTCAGTTTTGCCATATATTTACGAATTTGATACGATACGTTTGGAGCTGCTCTTCTTCGTTGCTTTCTCGCTCTTTAATTTTTTTGCTGATTTCGAGCTCCCTTTGTTTTGATTTTTTTTTTCGAGCTTACCTCTTTGTGGTTGCTTATTTTCAGGTCTATCGGTTATTGTCACAAGGCGTTTGGTTGGGTCCCGTTAAAAAAGAAAACATGTCTTTTTTTCTTACTTTCATTTCTTTTGCTCAATATGTATTCAAGTCTTAGCTGGGATCTACAGATCGGCTATAGTACTTGTTATTGGCTACTCCTGAGCGCGATGTGAGGTTTCATTGTAATTGATGCCCTTGTATGACGCTTAGGATATGCTTAGACTCGCGATATTATGCTTTCAATTGTGTATTTTCAGGTCGTCAAGCCGATGTAAAATATTATATGCAATAGGCATTCAAAGCGAAATAATAAATAGCATTATTAGCAGCTCAAAGATGAAACTGCCGCGTTCGTGATCGCTACCGGCTGTCCTTGCGCGTAGAATGTAGATCATCTGCGTAGACCGATGCTTCTTCCGGAAATTTACTGATCACGCTAGTCGTACATATTTATTTTCGCCGCAAAGAAATATGTAGAGCTGAATTAAGCTACCGACGACAAGCTTATCCCATCATTGAAAAATCCAACAGATTGCCTAGTCGCAGTTTCCGCTGGGCTTGGACCCCTTTCCTAATCACAGATTCTTTCTGCCGCCGCTCAATCTCCGCTGCCGGTTCTATGTCAACGGTGCAACGATCATCGACGCCCAGAATTATACCATCGATAATGTGATTCGTCTTGCAGGTAGTAGCTGCTGGTATTTCGCCAAAACACAGACAAACACCTGGGATCCTTAGCGGATTCTCATGCAAAATCCTCATAGCTCTTTCGTATTTGACTATTAGATTATTGCTTGCGGCAACCGGGAACGCTTTGATTCTTAGCCAACCATTTCTGCTCTTTCCATTTTGCGCCATTGGTCTGCCGTCAGAGTGGAGCAGTCCTGGTTGCACATCGAGAGGTAGGCAGGAATCCGCAATTTCCAAATATCTAATTCGTCTTGCAACATCTAGGATATACTTGACTCCAGTTCTTGTGATACCAGCCGGTGCTTCATCTTTATCTCCAAGAACCGAAATCACCAAAACACGCAAAAACTGCCATTTATTGTCGTGCCTCATTGACATAGCAAACGACTTCAACGCTTGGTCACTAACCAGCGGTTGCTCGTCACCTTTCCTTTCGCAAGCTGGCTTGACTGATAAATGAAGCGCAGTTAACATAGGCAGATTGACTATTGAAGAAGTTGCGAGTTTAAAATTTGCAGATCTTTCAGAGATTTCTAACGTGACCAGCCATTTGGTACATATGTGAATCTCCTTCACCAGATTCGCTGGATACGCTCCCCAAAAATAACGACGACTGAAGATCGCATATGCACTTTCACCCTTTTTCATTTCAGCAGACAATTGGTCACCATACGCTTCAACAAATGTTCGATAGAGTTTCAAACTCATCTTATTTTTCGCATCTATCCTCTCATACAGCTTCCGACCCAGCCGTGAAAATTCGATCCGTCGCAACAACTCTGGTGTCAGTGACCGGCAATGATCTGTCGCAAGCTGAAGTGCAATTTCGGACAATTTAAGAAGTTTGCCGTTTTCTCTGGCATTTGGTTTATTGACTTGAAAAAAAGAATCGCAGATATCCATGAAGTTTGTGTAGCGTTTGATTTCAACATCGCGAGTCGCACCGCTACTATCCCCTTGTAGTTGTAGCATATTGTCTGGCACGTATGAAGTTGAATCATATGGCTCCCACTTTTTTCTACCTTTCCATTTCATTACTTTCGCTGAATCTCTGTCATACTTGCTCATTGCCGGTTCTGCTTTTTCGTTCGTGCTGGGCGGTCTGCCTGGTTCTCTCTGTTTGCGACCTCTCTTCTTCGGTTTCGGAGCCGCTGGTGTTGAAACTGTTCGACTAGCGGCTGCGGCTGCAATGCTGCGGTCAATAGCAGATTCTCGCCTTTCTTCACCATCAGAAGAAGAATCGTATTCAGGATAGTAGCCAGGTGCAGGGGACGAGGGATCTGGAATAGGAGAGGTAATGAACGATATGTCAGAAGACCTGGGGTTAGAAACTTCAGCTGGCATATTCCTCGTAGTAGTCTTCATATCTCTTCTGTGGCCCAATTTATCAAATGTAGTATAGTCCCTCTTTAAAGTCTCTCTCCGGGCTGTATTAATCTGTTGCACGTCATCATCAAGATCTATAACTTTTCCCTGATTGCTAATAGTTGACGTAGAATATTTCCTCTGTAAATTTGCTAGTTGGTTTGAGCTGCCTGTACGCTTCTGTCCAGCGTTCTCGTCAAGGTCGATAATCTCTGGCTGGCCTGTACGCCTGTTGTGCGCCGATGCTCGCATCATCTCGATAACTCCTGGAGGCCAGTGGGACACAGTGATAGAGCCATCTGCTCCTACTTCGGTGGTGTCTCTGCTTGGTAGTGCTATCTGTAAAGTTCCTTTCCATTTCGTGTCAGTAAAAATAATGATGCATAGTCAATGCATGACGTTAAGGACCTGCTTACTGCAGCAGGCGTAGTATGATCGTGGTTATAAACAGCTTCCAAATTTGATGTCTATAATCACAAAAAAGAGTAGACTGCTTAATTCACTCAAATGACACTAGGAGTTCCTCTATTTCCACAACTCCACACAATGACAGAAAACTTGGAGTAAACACCTGAAGACGCGCCGGCACGCGTCGCGCTCAGGTCAACCACGAACCAACTATGAACCGAGCCGCAGCAACCAACAGCCTACAATTGGCTCTGGAACTCGAGAGATCTGTAACTGACTCGGCTCAGTTCCAAAGGGGAAGTGTCCACATCATCAAGTTCAGCTCGACCAGAGCAAACGGCCAATTCGCTTTCTCGCAAGCTGATCCTGATTGTTTAAGGCGATATTCAGATTTGGGTCTGCTTGTCAGTCTCTATTGCATTTATTGTACCGTGTGAAGAAAAAAACGCGTACGCGTCTCCGTTTTTAGTTACGTTCTAAACGAACACCAAATCGCTAACTCTTTTTCAATTTCTTTACTTTAGGATATCACTTATATAAAAAAATGAAATTCGGATCGTTTATTTACTCTGCATTGGCGGTTGCATCGATATTCGGCGGTGCAGACGCCAAAAATGAAGAAGCGCAGGAACTAGCCGGCGACATCAGGCGCGTGCCAATGAGAACATTTAGTCTGCAATCTCCGTATTTGCATGACAGCTTGCATTCTCGATGGTACGATTTTGGCGGGGATACTGTTGTTCGTACCGACAAGTACGTCAGATTGACGGCCGATAGACCGGGACAGACTGGATATGTTTCGTCGCGTCTGCCAGTCACGGCGGTCAGTTTTGAGATTATTGTTGACTTCAAGATCAGCGGCAAAGGAAATCTTTACGGTGATGGTATGGCTATCTGGCTTACCAAAGACCGCAGCCAAATGGGCCCGGTCTTTGGTGGACCTGACAGATTCGAGGGTCTTGGATTCTTCATCGACACGTACAAAAACAACCGACCCGGTGTGACATTCCCGTATGTCATGCTCATGCATGGCGATGGCCACACATCGTACAGCAAGTCTGATGATGGAAAGAGTAACGAACTAGCTGGCTGCTCGGCTCGTGGCCTTCATAATGCCAACCAAGACACCAAGATGAGAATCACTTATTTGAAGGACGAATATATTCAGGTCGATCTGCAGTATAAGGAACCTGATAAATGGCTGTCCTGTTTTAGACTGAACAACCCGCCTGACTTGCCTCAGACTACCTACCTCTCTTTCTCAGCAGAGACTGGCGAGCTTTCTGAGAACCATGACATCAATTCTATCGAGCTCAACATGCTCGTCGCAAGCGATGCTCATGTCCAGGGCATGTCCTCCTCTCGCAGACCCGCCACTACTGCTCTTCCCAAAGATGTGCAGTCGAAGAAGAGCGGCTCTTGGTTCTGGTTCTTGATCAAGCTTGGTCTGGTTGGCGGTGGTGGCTACTACGGCTACAAGCGATACTTGCAGTACCAGAAGGAGAAACAGTACAAAAACGATGTTATATTTTAAATCTGCAGCTTTCTTTGTGGCTCTTTCATTTTGTAAGATAAGTTCAAACAAAATTAATGTGTTTATTTGATGCGTCATGAGATGAAAGTATATGTTGTTCCATGCCTGGATTGGTCAAGCCAATTGTTATATAAATGTAGTAGTAATGAACAAATGCGTCTAATATACAAAGTTCCGAGACATCTCTGTAGTAACCATCACAATCCCAAAACCGTCATACTTTGATTCTTCAGTCCAGCTCCAGCGACCACTATCAATAATCGTATTAGTATGATTCATTAGGATAATCTGATCTATATAAGCCAGCAAAAGATAAAACTCACCAGACCATCGCCAATATGCGTCTCAACTTCAATACCAATTCCTTTGTTAACCTTCTTAACATCGTCTAAGCTCATAGCCATCTTGCCTACGGCTAGTGCAGTTTCTTTGCCTTCGGCGAAGATAGCGACAACAGTGCCGACGGGGAAGTTTTCCTCTGGTAGCGATGCGCCTTTTGATGTTAAACCAGGGCACTGAGAATTGTTAGCACATTGACAAATGTATCAACCCAGTAGTCACCACATATACATACCATGATGTTTGCCCCCGAAAGAATAAATTTGACAGCGCCTCTGTCGACCTTAACCGATGGGAAGCACGTAGGATCTAAGATAAAGAAATCAGAAAACCATTCCATATTCTGGGCAAAGCCATACAGCAAAAAGGAAACTAACATTTGTGAATAAGCCTCAAGCTTGGAACAAATGGATCGTCAAACCTTTGAAAGAAAAGGACCTCATTGTCCATGGTGTATAGGGCCAGTCGATCAGTGCTATAATCAAGTTAGTTCCATGTTCCTCACCAATTGAGACCCCCGTCCATTCTTTCGTCGAAGATACATCTCAAACATTCCCTCAAATTACCATTTCACAAGAGTCAACTGTCCCTTCTTAGGGATAATCTCGTCAATAACTTCTTCTAGCTTTGGAAACTGGTCTACCAGCTTAGTCTTGAGTCCTCTCTGAACAGACGATTTCACGTTTGTTCGCGAATGAATATCGTCTTTTGCAGTGAATCTATAATAATTACAAATGTTAGCATACGTCCACATCACAATATAACACTAATAATTCTCAGTCTCACTTTTTAAACATATTTGATGATCAAGCTTCCTAAAGATAAAATCAAAAGTTGAATATGTCTGTCACTTTAACTATTCGTACATTCCTATAAAAATATTGGGTTAGGGTCGACATTCTAGGCTTGTATTACTTCAGTTAGGATTCAATGTCAGATATATTTCCAAAGAGCTTTCTTTATTCTTTATATACATTTTCAAAACGTTCCCAACAAAAAAAAGATATCTAGTCCACAGTCAACTCTAAAATAATAATAAAAAAATAGTACAACCACCAGTACTGCATGTATAGACCCAATTAACAACATTATACGAACAAAATGAATGACTGTTCTGCAGATAATCTCCGTTTCCTCCAACCAGCTTTCTATATCTAATAGCTTCCAAAAAAGAGCGTGTTCCAAAATACATCAAAAAAACAAAACAAAAACAAAAAGAGCGGCAAATAAATGACAAAGCAAGATAATACTCAGATTACATGTCCTCGAGAGCCTGCAGCTGGACTAAATCGTAGTACCTGCCCTTCTTGTCTAGAAGCTCCTGGTGAGTACCCTGTTCGGCGACCTGACCGGCTTCAAAAACGAAAATAACATCTGCGTTCTGGATGGACGACAATCTATGCGCGACGGCAATAGTAGTGCGTCCCTTAGCGGCAGCATCAAGAGCAGCCTGCACAATCTTCTCAGACTCGGAATCCAAAGCAGAAGTAGCCTCATCAAGAAGCAGAACCTTAGGCTGGCGGATAAGAGCGCGAGCGATGGCAATACGCTGCTTCTGACCTCCAGACAAAAGACTTCCCTTTGAGCCACAGAGTGTCTCGTATCCATCAGGAAGCGACATAATGAAATCGTGGATGTTCGCCTGTCGGCAAACATTGTGCATCTCCTCGTCGGTAATCTTCCTTGTAGTGCCAAGCTCAATGTTATCGCGGATAGATCCAGAGTACAACGTTGGTTCCTGTTGCACCAGCGCAATTTGTTCTCTGTATCGGTTAATGTTGAAATCCATAATGTCTTCACCGTCGAGCAAAATACGGCCAGAAAGAGGACGATAGAAATGCTCGATAAGACCAATAGTTGTACTCTTACCGCATCCCGAAGCACCCACAAGAGCCACATACTGGCCCTTCTTGATGGTCAGGTTAAGACCACGCAAGACGGGAACCTGCGGGCGAGTAGGGTAGCGGAAGTGAACGTTCTCGAACTCGATAACTCCCTGAACATTCTCAGGAGTCTTGCCACTCTCATCCCAAACATCAATCTCGGGGATCGTTCCGAGCATCTTCTTGATGTTGGCAGTAGCCGACTTAGCCTTACCCATATCAGGAGAGAACGCAAACATGATACCAGCCGACTCAGCACCGACAATAACAGTCGAGTAAGTGACGTAGAATTGGAAGAGAGTGTACTCATTGCGACGAATAAAAGTACTGCCATACCAGAAAGCCAGAGCCAAAATGAAAAACTGAACAGACTGAGCAACACCATACCAAAAAGCAGATTGTCTCGATGACTTCTTGCTCTTCAATCCCTGCTTCTCAATAATCTCGTGATAGTTCTCCATAACATTATCTTCTCTGGTAAGAGATGCAATAGTGCGGATAGCTGAAACAGCCTCACAGGCGTAGCTACCGGCAGCTTCGTTGGACTTCTTCGATGAGTTTTGGAACACAGACAAAACGTAGAAACGCCAGAATCCGGCACCCATAACAATCGGAATGCAAACAATGCAAACAATAGCAAGGTTCCAGGCAACAATCAACGAGAAGATTACGGCAGTGACAATAACCATAAGAGAGTTCATAACCTGTCCAAAGGTAGCTCCTCCAAATCCTATACAAACTCGTTAGCAGCCATCAACAAATCCGAATTAGATTATATGTCTCATACCTTCAACAAACTGAGCATCTTGAGAAAGCATACTCGTCAAAGATCCGGTTGTGTTCTCATCCCGATCAAAGAAGCTAATATCCTGACGAACCATGTTTCTGAAAGTCATCAAACGAATACGACGAACAAGTCGCTGGGTAGACAAAGCAAAGCATCCCCACGAGAAAGAGGTGATTATCATCTGCACAACTGCAAGCATGAAAAAGAGACCAGCATAAATAGCGATCTGCTCGGTCATGTAGTCATAATCAGTAGCAGGTACACCATAAGCTTGAACGCATTTGCCAAAGAAGAGTCCCATCAAATCGTAAGCAATACCAGTAAACAAAGAGCCCATGACTCCAAAAAAGTTAATCGACTTATCCTCTTCGCTAAGCTTGTACAAAAACTTGACGCAAGTCATAATCGAATAATCGTCGGCATTGACTTCCTCCTTAACGGGCTTGTTTGCAAGGATAACACTCGACACAGACTTAGCAGTTCGCGTACGAGTGAGATGGACGCCCTTTTCGTCCACAACATCCTCATCTTCTTCGGAGTCCTCTTCAACGTTGTTGATTGCCTTGGCCATAGTCTCTTTTTGCTTCTGAATGCGCTGAGCTTCAATGAGCTGGAAATATTCACCTTGCTTCGCAGTAAGCTCGTCGTGAGTTCCCTGTTCAACAATGACACCCTTACGCATAACAACAATGTTATCAGCATCCTTGATAGTAGACAATCTATGAGCAATGACAATAGTAGTACGATTCTTCGAAGCACGGTCAAGAGCCTCCTGAACGACACCTTCACTCTTAGTATCGAGAGCCGAAGTTGCCTCATCGAGTAACAAAATCTTAGGGTTTGAGACAATTCCACGAGCAATAGCAATGCGCTGCTTCTGTCCTCCAGACATCAAGAATCCTCGCTCACCAACGCTAGTGTCGAGTCCTTCAGGGAAAGTGTTGATGAAAGTCATAGCGTTAGCCTGTTCGCAAGCCTCGATGACAAGCTTACGTTTCTCAATCTCAGATGCAAATTCGTACTTGGTACCAATCAAACCGTGAGCAATGTTTTCGTAGATCGAGCAAGAGAAAAGAGAAGGCTCCTGGGAGACCAAAGCAATTTGCTGACGAAGCCATCTGATGTTCAGATTCTTAACATCAACACCATCAACTAAAACATCACCAGCAAGAGGGTGATAAAAGCGCTCAAGAAGACCGATGATTGTAGACTTTCCAGATCCAGAGGCACCAACCAATGCAACAGTCTTTCCGGCGGGAATATGCAAGCTGTAGTTATCGAGAACAGTGACGTTAGGACGTGACGGGTAAATGAATCGGACATTCTTAAGTTCAATGTCGCCCTTCACCTCCTCAAGTTTGATGCCCTCTTCAGAGAACGCATCGATTGAAGACTCGCGATCAATAGTAGCAAAAATCTTACGCGAAGCACCAATTGCAGTAGTGATTGATCGGAAGTGGGGAATCATATTGGACAAAGCATAGGTACTCAAAATAAGAGCCATCAATGTAGAGACAACGTCACCGACGCTGATTTCACCACTTCTGATAAAACGTCCTCCTTGCCAGAATCCGAGGGCATCGTTGCTGTATACACCAAGCCACATCAATCCAGTTGTAATACCCTAGAGGAAGTATTAGCATCGTAACTTAAAGTCAGAAAAGTTGATATAACTAACCAGAGAAATACCAGCACGGAGAGCCCATTTCTCACTAATAGCAAGAAAAGCGTCATATCGGGAAGCGAGCTTTTCTTGGATACCAAAAGCCTGAACATTTCGAATACTAGAAAGAGTCTCTTCTGCAACAGCACCACCAGAAGATGAACCCTCGAGTGCTTTTGCGTAGTGAATAGCCATCCTGTTGAGAACAACACCAAACGTTCCCAAAATAAAGACAGCAATAGAAAGCATCATGAACGTGAGCTTATAGGCTCTCGCAAAACCGACAACGAAGGCAGCCAAAAACATGGTTGTTTGGCCAATGCAGTAAGCGACCTTCTCCGACATACCTTCCTGAACCAGAAGAGTGTCGGCAGCAATTCGAACGGTGATTTCGCCGGATCCAAGTTTGTCAAAATATCCAATGTTCTGGCGAAGAGTAGCAGCAAGATATCTCTCTTTGATACGGCCAGAGAGAAGTTGTCCACGGTCAATGAAGATATAAACCGAAAAGAAAGAGACAATAATGTCAGCAATACCAATATATACGAGATAACTAACAAATGAGTAAGATAATGTTCATTTCACGACATACAATCTTGAACTTACAGAACTTGGTAGTTGACGGTACGCTGGAACTGATCAGGCGACATGTACTCAAAGTTGTAGAATTCAGTAGTGTTGCTGTAGTTTTCATAGTAGCTAGTGTTGTTGTAGAACACGAAATCAGTGCCGTTGTGATATCCAAGACTTTGCTGAGAAACATATCTGGTGAATGTCTCCGTAACACTGCCAAAGACAACGGTCATAAGAGGACGACCAGATCCCTCAATCATAGCACATAAAACAGCGAAGAAGAGTTGAGCCAGATCCCACCATGTAGCGTATCTGTAGAGATTGAAGAAACCAGCAGTGTTAGGCGTCATAGCCGTCTGTTTTCTCAGGATATCAGCTTCATGGGGAATCAAATGGCTGTATTCGTCGGCGACAGTGACGGCAGTTTCCTCCTTCGCAGGGACATCGCTTGAGCTGGACGAAATGGAGGCATACTTGGTAGTGCTCTCAATGAGAGGCGCCTTTTCGTCGGCCATATCTGTATGTTGCCGTACTAGAATGAGTGCTTAAACGTGTGTTTACACTGAAGCTATCTAGTGCTTAAGAGTAAACGAAGGAATTTGCAAGGTAAAAATCACTCCAATGAGCACCTCTCTATGACGACGACGAATTTTTCCCTGTATTGGGTGTGGTTCTTGGAGGGATAGCAGGCAGGCGCGCTCGGATGAAGCAGAAAGGTGGATTTGAATTCGATATTGGGCTCTTTTAGAGAGGGTTGTAATATGGAGGGGTGCTATCTCTACACTGATAAACAGTCATGGGTTCGGGTGATTTGAATCTTCAGTGTGAATACGATAAAAACGGCGCTTGAGCGATAAGCTTTAGTTAGCGACTGACTGATAAGAACTGGATTCGGAATATACCAAGGAGGACAATTAGTGAACACTAGAAAATTGTGTGTCTGATACTTCTTGAACATAGTGGCTTGTTTGTTTGCTTGTTTAAATCTACTACATTGCGTAGAGCAAGTTTGTTGCGATTTGAATGCGTTTGGCAGGGCTCGGAGATCTCCATCGCTGTCCAGAGATAAGTGCGTTCCGCTTTCATCCTTGAGTCACGAATCACTGACTCCACACCGTTTGTTTGTTTGCTTGATAAATATATTATATTAGACAGAACCTTGTGAACTGTGACAGTGAAAATTTTACAGCAAAGAATACATGCATAATAGTGACTGACTCCACACGACCCGCTGCGATTGCCCACGGAGATCTGCAGACCCTGCCGGGGAGCATATTTGTGAGCTGAACCAACCATCTCCCATTTATATCAGCTGCCAAACGTATTGAGCTTCAGGTTAACTTAAACTTAAGCGGGCGAAAGCGTATTAATATGATGTGTTGACGAAACTTGATATGGCATCGTTCGCAGAGCCAGTGTCAGTCTACTGCGCTGAGCACGACCAAGAATTGTATATTCAATAAACAGCTAAACTATAAAACAACCACCCAGCTTCTCCGCTTCACAACTCCTTCGCTGGCGTTGGAATTAGTTTTAGATTTGTCTAGTCGCCGCTAGTGTGGAGAATCTTCCACGGCCAATTGGGTTCTTGGTCATTCAAATTCGCGCCTAAGCGTATTCAGGTAACACTGGATTGAAGCAGAGTAAATTGGCTTTAATAAGCAGCTCATAAGAAGAGGATGTCTGAATTAGAATTTTATATTTTAAATACGATTTTCGCAGTTTCTTGAACTGGAATAGGCAGGAAATCATACTTGACTGTGAATCAATTTACTGACATTCCTGGACTCATTCGAAGGTGACTGAGTCGCAAATTTGATGATATAATCATTGCAGCCAAATGACATAAGCACTGCTGCCAACAGCCTGAATCTGACATACGTCGAGCCTATTAAAAGAAATAGCAATACCACCTGCCTTCATATAGATGTCATGAAGTATTTGGCTTAGCTGAAGCCAGTTGCAGAAAAACTCGGTGCAGTGTTTCGAGCGATCATGCTTCAGGAGTATAATAGGAGGAAAATGGCTCGTTTCTTGAACTTGTTCATGGTTAGTCCTCGAATTCAATATTTGAGCTACGGCCTCGCTTGTAGCCCAGATCCTATGGTTGTTGCTTATATCTACTAATGACAATCTGCAATCTACTGATCTTCAGCTGGGCCTAATTTTATGTCAAGATGTTTCCGCCTTTAAAACTGAATTGCATTTCACTACTCCTCCCATAATTACAAACAGTCAGACACAATGTACAAATGACTTTGATACATTCAGTACCATCACATAAAACTTCTGCAACTAAGGGTGAAATCCCAATTCTTAACGTGTAACTAATTTGCGTATATCTTTTTTTCCAATAAAACTAAAAATTCAAAATTGAGCGCGACAAGAAGTCTCGACGCTTGACATCAAGTCAATATGTCTTATCAGATTTTCAAATCAAGACACAACACTTTGTATCTGATAGTAAGTCTCTTATAAGAACATAACTGTCTCTAGTCGCTGCAGTGCTTGCACTTAGGCAATGACGCACATGTAGCTAGTGTCGACCTCAGCTGAAGGAGAATGTCAGATCCATTTACAATATCAATATCTAAATGCAACATACTGGAGGTCTTGATAACAACAGTCTGGGATTCCATTTCGAATAGTGAGTGAGCTGAGTTGAGAAGCTAAAGAAGTAGATTCAGGAAGCTAAAAGCGAGGGCGGATGAGGAAAGGAAACATTCTCGAGGGGAATTTGGGGAGACTTTATAGTAAAATTGGAGGCTTCTATGATGCTCGTATTTGCTGCAAGTCCAAATGTAGAAAATTAACCTAAGACAATCAAACAATCCAAGACGTATCCTGTCACGAATAATAAGTACCTGGCCGTACCTGCAAATGTACCGCATGTAAAATGCTCTCTTATCCAACGCTACACTCTTGTCACATAGCTCTCATATACTACCAGTATTTTATGTGCCATAGCAGTTGCAATCATTTAATAATAAGGTATAATCATCAACTTCAGAGAATATGAAATAGGATATCATGCACAGCAATATTTGCGGACAGCACATGGCAATCGACAATAGGCGTCGCATGCTTTCAATTGGGTACAAATAATACTTTTGTGTATTTAGCCTGCAGGATACGCGGCAGACACACATGCCATGTGGCAAGACTGACATGAGGTGTTTGGGGATAGCTAGATTCAGCGTCGGCGGCACTCATGTGAGTGAATCTCTGTTCAATCCACAGCTGACATCAACACCCACAATGACGCAGCAAAAGAACTGAAAATATATATCAAAGTTGTCAATATGTACTCAAGTTTCAACTGCAACAATATTGATGATCTCAGGATATCATTCAATCAGACGTAATATTCGCTCCAGAGGGCGGGGTGGATGCACTTGGAATTGGTGTACCGACAGACCAGCTCTCCTGCATGCACTAGCATCAAAATAAACTTGCCACGCGATAACGTTAATCTAAACAGCGTTGATCTCTGCGTATTTTCTTACTATTGTTCCTGCCGAGCAAGCGGTGGTCATTGATGAATCGACAATAGGAACGATTAGTATTGTTCTCCAGCGCCGCAGTAGCCACCACCGCATCCAATATTTCCCCAACAGGCACTTGCCAGCCAGCGCTGACAAAACACGTACGATTATTCTAACATTGTACGATAGTTAGAACTAATATGGTCAATATAAATGTTATTAATCTGGTTTTGTCTGTACCCGCAGAGCGCATAAAAAATGGCAAGTTGACATGACAACCGTCAATTTCAGCAATGATAAGAATCGTGACTCGTGAACTTAGCTGCCCCGGAATATCCTGGGCACGAATCTTAATACACCCGATTAAATAGATCTTCATTCTTGCAACGATGATTAATTTACCGCGCATAAATTTATGGAATAGTCGACATTCATCACCATGTGCAGAAGGATTGCCCAAAGAGGGGTAGATAAGGGAGAATTACTAGATGTCTACCGTATCCAAATTCATTATTAACCAATAATAGTAAACCCATACCATAAAAACCTTCATATTACATGCGCCATAGACCCAAAGTCACTTCATTATGCGTTCCGATGGAATAATCATCAATAGCCTCGCAAACCCACATTCGTAGCAGCACCAAATCTCGTCACAATGGGAGAATTATGACTCTGAAGCCTCTCTGCAAATTTCAATTTTCGCTTTCAGGTCCCAAAATGTATGTAATTTGATCGACCAACTTGTAAATCGCTGCCTCATTTCGTACTCGAAAGTATCTCGAAAGGCATGCAACAAGAAGTGAGTAGTCAAGTGCATGTTTCGATTACTATCTGCTAGCAATTCAGATTCTTCAAAGAGCTTGTATGACTAATATAGTTATCATATTCACATGCAACCGCTTACAAATCGAAGATTATGAAGTGATTTGCGACATATCAAAACTGTATAGACTCCAGTCAATATTCCATGAGTCTAGGTTCAACAGCTGTTGAACCATGTTATCTCCAGGCGTACCCGTAAGTTCCGCCATATCCGTAATTGAAGGGAGAAGAATTTCCTCCTGAGAGCGAATTGTGTCCACGGATGCGGTATTTGCCTCACTCTGTGCTATAAAATGGGTCTCTTCCGAGCTTCCTTGTCCAGGAGAGACTGAACTTTCGATAGAGTCTTCGCCCTCCTGAATATTGACCGGAGGAGATACCAGCGCCTCGCACTGTTCAATTGCTTCTTTAGCCTTAATAATCCTCTCAGGAGGAAGAGAGTTCCAAACAAATTCCTTCACTTTCATCAAAATCTTCCACTGCTCTAGAGCGTGCGATGACAGATGCTGAAGCTGCAGATAATTAATATCAGCAATCGCCATTTCGAGAGTCATTATACGGCCATCGACCCCTGTGATCTCACGACCAGGCTCATGAACATAGGCATCGGGGCGTTGGTAGATATCTCTGAGCAGCAATACAAAACAGTGTAATGGCCTTGCAAAGCGAATAAACCACAGGTACTGTTTGAAATCCGGTAGGACTGATGATGCCTTGTATAGTCGCAACACCTTCATTGACTCTCTGATTAAGTGTTCACGTTTTTCTGTAAAACAAGAAGAGCTTGGACGATAAAGCATACAGAATATGCGAGAACACAGAAGATCAAGTGCGATACAAAAATATCGCTGCAGCCACTTAAGGCTCTCCAAGCTGATTTCTAGATGCCGACTCTCAAACTCGAAAGACCTAATCATTTCAATCCTTCGTTTAATTCCCGCTTCGAATTTCTTAGTCTCTAAAACTAGTTCATGAAATTTCGCCGAAGTCACTTTCTGCAGACCATATATCTCATGCATCAGCTTTCCTTCTAAATTTAACGACTCGTACTTTCCATTAGCAAAAATTTGCGACATTCTCTCTTGATCAAGTCCTTCACTTTCGCTGGGAAACTTAACATCATGACCCCGGTCTAATATCGTAGGCGGTAATCCGTTATGAACTGCACCGCTAATATCCATACACATGAGATGAAACCATAGAACGCGTCGTAACTTAATTTCAGTTGCACTTAATTTGACATTTTTGAATAACGTTGCATCACGATGTAATCCCATTAGCTGTGCTACGCGGACTAGCTGGGCAATCTCACTCGTGTTATCTATTGTTGCCACCCGGTGGACAACACATTGCAATACACAAGCTGCAGCAAACGATAAAAGTGTAGGCCGCGCAGGAAATCCGCAGGTTTTGAGAGATAGTTCAGCGCCTCTTAAAAATTTGCTTAGCTCATTTTTGTATACTGCCTCTGTGCGGAGAGTCGGTTCTCCAGGGTGGTAAAGAAGCTCTTCGTTCTTACACATACAGGCACAATAGCAGATAGTGAATATTATGCATGTAAAAGGCGGAAATATTTGCTCGTGTCTGAAGGTCCGCCAGAATCTTGTGTATTGATTAATCAAATCTTGTCGGTCGAATATTGGAAGGAGAGGCTGCATACAGCGCAGATATATTTGCAGGCACTTGTCAGCAGTTGCTTTATCAGGTAGATAACGAGCAACTTCACCTAAAACATCCTCTTCCGTACGCGGGTTTCTGTTTTGTTCACAACTACAGCTGATGGTAGGCTCCAAAAGACCTCCAATTAAAGGTTCCTGAAGTATATAAAATGTCAGCCAAGCTGACAAAATTGTATGCTCGAGCAGGCAAATCATACGTCACCAAACATCGCCACCCAGTATGCCATATTAGCATAACGAAAAGCACCATTATTAGAATCGACTGTCAGGACACCGATCTCATGGTCATGGTCAATTTCCTCTGTCTTGACGACCACCTCACCGTCAGCTACGGGAGATCGCTTACTTTTGCGATTAGCTTGCTCTTGCGCGGACGAAGAAAAATATTCACAGTATATGTTCATCGCACTGCATTGGTTACATGACGGTCTGGCTTTGTCGCATTTGACCTTCCTGCGATAGCAAGACAGACAGCTGGTGATGGTTCTCGTTCGTGTGATTCTGGTTGCCCCGCCATCGTAGACAACAAACTTCGACTCGTACTGCTTTTGCTCCTCAGATTTCCGTTTGGCCATCTAGCCAGTCTGCTAATAAGCCAATAATGCACTCGGACTTATTTGGAAACAGGTGTATGCGGCGTACGATTTACCGCAATACGACACGACAAATTGGAACGCTCTCTCTCTTTTGCTAAACCCTTCGTTTGCACGATCTGTGAGGAAATCGGACGCCGCAAATCTCAGCCGCACCAGAATTCACTCGCCACACAACGTGGCCGTGCAGAAAAAAATTAGTATTCTCCCAATTGCGCTCGCTTCAAGATTTTTTTCTTTACTCTGTTTTCAACCACTTCTCGACTATAACGAATCTCGAGAATACCTCGTTTCTTGGGCGAAAAGGAGGGGCGGCATGGTGAAATTTAATACTCTTGAAAGAGAGCGATACTTTCAGAATCCGCCGACGGATAAGTCAGCGTACCCATTATTGGCCGAGGCAGTAGCACCGCACATTGGATCTTTCAATGCCTTAACAGTTGGCGGTCTTTTAGATCTAGCGATCAAGGATATTGGAGAGAAAGTTGTTTTTGATAGCAATGATCCTGACAGACTTGGAAACAAGTTGGCGTGTATGTCTTATTTGTAACGTTGCGTTTAGTTGCGCAGCTTGACAGTTACTGATCATCGTCACAGATCGCATCGACCAAGTCCAGATTTTAAAACCGACTCTTTCTGGCCGCGATAAAACCACAATCAACAGAAGAGTCTATCCCGCAGAGGTACATAGATATAGTTTGAGTGCAACTTTTGGTAACAGTGCTGACAATTTTGGCAGGCTCGTGAGCGTATGACCACTTACCAGGCCCGCATGATTCTCAAGTTCACCTACCGCGTGAACGATGGCCCCGAGCAATATGAGAACAGAGATGTTGGCTTCATTCCAATTATGTTGCGCTCCAACAGATGCCATATTGAGAAGATGTCTCCAGCTGACCTTATCGCACACAAAGAAGAATCCGAAGAACTCGGCGGATACTTCATCATCAACGGTATCGAAAAGCTCATACGTATGCTGATCGTTCAGCGTCGTAATCACCCTATGGCGATCATCCGACCTTCTTTCACCGGTAGAGGAGCCACTTACAGTCAGTTCGGTATCCAAATTCGAGGTGTCAGACCCGATCAGACGTCGCAAACCAACGTTTTGCACTACCTCACAGACGGTAATGTCACTTTCCGATTTTCCTGGAGAAAGAGCGAATATTTGATTCCGGTTATGATGATTTTGAAAGCTCTTAGCAACACCAACGATAAAGAGATTTTTGACGGTATCGTTGGTTCCGATACCGAGAACAGTTTCGTGACTGATCGTCTCGAGCTTATGTTGCGCTCTTACAAGGTATACAACTTGTACTCACAAGAAGAGACTCTTGCTCATCTTGGAGATAAATTTCGAGTTGTTATGGGCGCCTCTCCAGAAAAGACTGATCTTGAGATCGGTCGTGAATTTATGCGACGAATTGTCCTTGTCCATCTCAAGTCAGACGAAGACAAGTTCCGTCTTCTCCTGTTTATGATCCGCAAACTATATGCACTCGTCGCTGGTGACTGCTCCCCCGATAATCCGGATGCTACTCAGCACCAGGAGGTTCTCCTCGGAGGTTTCCTGTACGGAATGATCATCAAAGAGAAGATTGAGGAATATCTCAACAATTTTGCTGCTCAGATTAACCAGGATGTTATTCGCGGCCAGCCCGTTAACTTTGCCGACCCTAAATACATTTCCAAGGTGTTTTTGAAAACGAACGACAACATCGGTAAGAAGCTCAACTACTTCTTGTCAACTGGTAACTTGGTGTCGCAATCTGGTCTTGATTTGCAGCAAGTGTCTGGATACACTGTTGTCGCCGAAAAGATTAATTTTTATCGTTTTATCTCGCATTTCCGAATGGTTCATCGTGGCTCTTTCTTTGCTCAGCTCAAGACTACCACAGTTCGAAAGCTGCTCCCAGAGAGTTGGGGCTTTTTGTGTCCTGTGCATACTCCTGATGGATCTCCATGCGGTTTGTTGAACCATCTCGCACATAAGTGTGTGATCACTACCGAAGCAGTCGACGTCACCGCCGTTCCTGCACTCGTTAGAAGTCTCGGTGTCAGTGCTCCAAATATGGTCAGCTCTGGTCCTGATATGTGCTGTGTGCAGCTTGACGGTCAAGTTCTTGGTTGGTGTTCTCACAAGACTGCCAAACGGGTAGCTGATTCTCTGCGATTCTGGAAGATCGAGG
Source organism: Myxozyma geophila (assembly GCA_030571195.1). Taxonomy (NCBI): domain Eukaryota; kingdom Fungi; phylum Ascomycota; class Lipomycetes; order Lipomycetales; family Lipomycetaceae; genus Myxozyma; species Myxozyma geophila. Next base: position 586,478 of record JAJLXK010000002.1, read on the forward strand.
GAACACACGGAGTTCCTCTTGAGTTGGAAATTGGTCTTGTTCCACCTTCGAGTGGCGGACAGTACCCGGGACTATACATGTTTTCGTCGCAGTCACGAATGCTTCGCCCTGCGAAGTATCTTCCGCTTGAGAAGCAGGATATTCTTGGCCCATTTGAACAGGTGTACATGGATATCGCTTGTACTCCTGAGGAGATCACTTCGGGACTGCACACTCATGTTGAGTACTCTGCTACCAACATTCTCTCAATCCTGGCGAATATGACACCTTTCTCAGACTTCAACCAGTCTCCCCGTAACATGTACCAGTGCCAGATGAGTAAGCAGACTATGGGAACTCCTGGTACTGCCTTGCGATACAGAGCCGATAACAAGCTGTATCGTCTTCAGACTGGACAGACCCCTATTGTGAAAGCCAAGTTGTACGACGATTACGGACTCGATAACTTCCCGAACGGTATGAATGCTGTTGTTGCTGTCATTTCGTACACCGGTTACGATATGGATGATGCTATGATTCTTAACAAATCTGCCCACGAGCGTGGATTTGGATACGGTACTGTCATCAAGGTCGAGAAAATTGATCTTGCCGAGAAGCGTAGACGTGGCGAGCCTATTTCGCAGAGATTCGGATTTGGCAGCGATGCTTGGCCTGAGGAGTGGCGTTTGAAGCTCGATAGCGATGGCCTTCCGATTGTTGGGATGCTTTTAGAGCAGGGTGATCCTATGGCTGCATACTTTGACGAGAACTTGGGACGCACAAAGGTTATGCTTTACAAGTCCTCTGAAGCTGCGTTTGTTGAAGAGGTTCGTCTTATTGGTGATGATAACGATGGTGAGTTCCAGGCTATCTCCGTCAAATTCCGCGTTACTCGTTCGCCAGTTATTGGAGACAAGTTTTCGTCTCGTCACGGACAGAAGGGTGTTTGCTCTCAGCGGTACCCTGCTGTCGATATGCCGTTTTCCGAGAGTGGTATCCAGCCTGATATTATCATCAACCCTCACGCTTTCCCTTCGCGAATGACCATCGGTATGTTTGTCGAGAGTTTAGCAGGAAAGGCGGGTGCCATGCACGGAATTGCTCAGGACTCCACTCCGTTCCAGTTTAACGAGCAGAACACTGCTGCCGACCATTTTGGTAAGCAGTTGGCTGAGCGCGGATTCAACTATCATGGTAACGAGCCAATGTACTCTGGGATCACTGGAGAGGAATTTAAGGCTGATATCTACATTGGTGTCGTTTACTACCAGCGTCTTCGTCACATGGTCAACGATAAGTACCAGGTGCGTTCTACCGGACCGGTCAACAGCTTGACCATGCAACCTGTGAAGGGTCGTAAGCGATCCGGTGGTATCCGTATTGGAGAGATGGAGCGTGATGCCCTTATTGCTCACGGAACTTCATTTTTGTTGCAAGATCGTCTGCTTAACTGCAGTGACTACACTCAGGCCAACCTTTGCCGCGACTGTGGTTCATTGTTGTCGACAGTTACTACTGTTCCTGCGATCGGTAGCGCGGCTGAAATTAGATGCCGTCGTTGCGCTACCAGATTGGTAAACAAATCGGGCGGTGTTGCCGAAGATGCACATGGAAATGGCGTATGGGAAGATGGCGCAGGAATCAAATTTAAGGGCGGAGAAAACACGACTACTGTCGCTATTCCCTATGTCTTGAGATATTTGGATGCTGAACTTGCAGCAATGGGTGTCCAGATGAAGTTCAATGTGCAGCCCAATTAATTCAAAAGTTGAGAGGAGTTGTGATCTAACAAGTTGTTTTATGATTTTTTGAGATAGATGTAGATCATGTTGCATATGTGGGTAAGCTTTTTAAGAAATGTATTATATTTGAACCTCTAAACTATGTCGGCTATCATGATTCGTCTTTAAATATACAAATAAAACTGGAATGTTTGTAACTACAATACACAATATCTACTCCAAAAGAAGTTAATAACAATGAAAAAGTCCAATGCACAAAAATGAACGCCAAATCTGCAAAGTTATGTCAATGGTAAAGAAAAGACTGAGAAAGCTCAACCTTTAGCAGCTGAACTTGATTCAGCTTGATTTAAACCTGCTTCTAGATCAGGCTGGCTTTCAACAAGTTCATATTCCTCAGCAGTTACTCCTGGGCGGCTGCTGCTCGTCGGTTGCGAGCTTGTGTCGGTCGTAAAATAACTGACGTTCAATTCCCGCCATCTTGATGTCCATGTGCCGAGCGTTAGCATAGTTATACATGAAGCAATCTGAAGTAGCCACCATAACAGGCTTGCTGGGAAATGATGCGCGTATAAAGAGGTGACAAGGATATTTAATCCGTGGAGAGTTAGGACGAAGTCAAGAACAAGCTTACTCCGACCAACAAATAAAGTCAAGAAAAGAATACTATTTAAAAAAATGTTAGCCTTCGTCAACTCTCATGAATACTATCAATAAGTAGAAATAGAGTCATACTTGAATACAGAATTCAGATACCACACCAAGCAGATCGTCCATCCAATTGCTGTATCAATTCTCACGCTGCTCCAGCTGAACACCAAATCAAGAGTAAACTGCTTGCCAGAAACCAAACATGTGAATAATAGCAGTAATCCGGCAGTCATGTAATATAATGATTGTAAAATCACAATCTGTGTTGCTAATCGACGAGGCGCGTATGAATCGTATCGGCCAGATGGTCGCGCATTTCGTCGGCGCCGTAATCGTACCCGATCTCTGAATCCACTCATTCTCTCTTTTGATTTATGTGATGTAAAAAGCAAGTATTTAGCACAGTAATAATTTCAAATCGTCCGCCTGCAATGGTTCAAAACATCATAAAGTCATCATGCAGCGTATGATCAAATAATGAGATTTCAGGGTTATGTTATGAGGCGTGGCTGTACTTGTGCAGCACTGCCTACTTAGACTGCGGTACGAGTCTTGTGATGCTCAAGTTGAATATTTTTTTAATCTGCGTCAAGAAACATTCGAACTTCCGGTCTACGCCTTTCTGGAATGTATGATATTAACAGCAGAAGCTGTAGAAAATGTATTAGACTATGGAACACAGAAACCTTATTACTACCGTTTTGATTTCAAAAAACTGAAAGCAAATCAAACCATTTTTATACAGTAAAAAAAAACACAAGTAACGAAAGGAACATACTCAGATTTCTTATCTAGTAGTCACGGCTTTAGCCAAGTTTCTAGGGAAATCAGGATCGTATCCCTTCTTGACGGCCAGCCAGTATCCCAGCATCTGCAAAACCAGAATATTAAGAATAGTCTGTAGACAGTCAACAGTCTCAGGAACCTCGAAGTTAACATACTCCGGTGCTTCACCAGCAGCTTCCTTGCTATCTGCAGATTTGCTGTGTGGAATAACCTTGGGTCCATTCTTGGATGTAATGAAAATTGGCTCACCCAAACGCGAGGTGACCTGGGAAACCGAACTTGAAACAAGATCAAACAACTTGTCTTTGGTAGCAATCATAATGATTGGAAGATCCTTCTCCACCAAAGCAAGAGGACCATGCTTGAGTTCACCCATCAGGATACCTTCAGCGAGAATGTAAGAGATCTCTTTGATCTTCAGTGCACCTTCCAGAGCGGTAGCAAATTGGTATCCTGAACCAAGAACCAGCATCTTGGATTTGTCTTTCATAGACTCGGCTGTGTTCTCAATAACTTCGTTCAGCTCGAGAACCTCACTCAATTTCTGGGACAGAGTACCAAGTCCTTCGATAATCTCTTGCCGACGCTGAAACTTTGACAGTCTATCTTCGGAAAACAGCAGAGCCATCATAACAAGAGCCACATACTGCGACGTAAAAGCCTTGGTCGAGGCCACACCAATTTCTGGACCGGCGTTGATGTGCACACCGCACATTGTTAGACGCGAAAGACTAGAACCGACAACGTTCACAACACCGACGCACATGGCTCCCCGCTCGAGACAGTACTTCAAAGCAACAAGAGTATCAGCAGTTTCTCCGGACTGCGAGACAAAAATGCAAGTATCATCGCGGAACAACGGAGGTTTGCGATCAATGAAGTAAGATGCAACTTCGACTGCAATTGGAATATCAGTCAGCTCTTCAAATAAATCTCGAGCAGCCAAACACGAGTGGTATGATGTTCCACAAGCAATCATGACAATTCTTCGAGATCTGCGGATTGTTGTGAGATAGTTTGAAAGACCGCCTAGCTTGACTGTATGATTTTCAAAGTTAAGGCGGCCACGCATAGTGTTGACGATCGACTCTGGCTGTTCGTAAATTTCTTTCAGCATGAAATGATCGTATCCTCCACGCTTGAATTCGGCAAGTTCCATCTCGATGTTCTGAATCGAGCGAATGTTGGACTGGCCCTCTTCGTGACGCAGGCGGTGAATGTGTAAGCCACCATCGTAGATGTGAGCAATATCATCGTCCTCGAGGAAAATGACTTTCTTGGTCTTCTCGATAATAGCAGGAAGATCGGAAGCCAAGAAAAACTCGGTCGGGATTGGCATGCCGTCGTCAGAAATGAAGGCACGCGATTGTGAGTGTCGCAGATCATTCATTCCACCACTGGGAACAAAAAGACCATTGTCTCCGAGAAGAGTACCAGTCTTGCGCAGCATACCAGACGACGGAGGCTCGAGGCTCAAGGCCGACAAGTTAATTGATGGCACACCTGCAGCAGATCCCTCAAAGAGTTCATCATCATCGTCACTAAGGCCAGCGTAGGAAGCGGTCGAGTCACCATTGACGGTAAATTCGGGGAATTCAACATCAACGAAATCAACGCGCAGCTTGCGCTCAGATTTAACGCCGATGAGCAAAGGTGAACCCTTGCGGGCAGCGATCAGCTCACCGGGGAAATGTACGGACTTGACGAGGACAGCGTACGCACCCTCGAGTTCGCGCAGTACGAGCTCGATAAGTTTCTTGAAGTCAAGTCCTCTGTTGGAATCGTAGACGTATTTGAGCAATTTGGCGATACACTCTGTGTCAGTCTCGCTCTCGAAGATGTAGCCTTTTGATTCAAGAATTGACTTGACGGCGGCGTAGTTGGTGATGATGCCGTTGTGGACAACGAGGAATTCAGAAGCGGGGTCGGAGCGCTGGGGGTGAGCATTGCGGGCAGCGGGCTGTCCATGGGTAGCCCAACGATTATGGGCGATTCCAACGTGCGACATAAATCTGCGATTGAGATCGTATCCCGAGTCGTTGATGAGGGATCGAAGTTCGGAGACCTTGCCAACCTGACGAGCGACGTAGCTCTCGCCAGGCTTGTCACCGTCGACAGTCAAGCCGGCGGAATCATATCCACGGTACTCCAGACGCGACAAACCGGCGAGGAGGGTTGTGAGGATGTCCTCCCGTGACCGCTCGACTAGGTAGTTGACATAACCAAAGATACCACTGCAAGAGGAGAAACAAGAGGTTGTCAGATATGATTGATGGCGAAGACGTACGAAAGGCAAGAAAACTGCCCGAGAAACGTAACACTTACCACATGAGTCAGGAGTATGAACGAGTGAGCGAAAAATAATTTTTCAGACGCCGACGACGAATATGACGCAAGAGCAAGTGTTCCGGGGAGCAGGAAGAGATATGGGTTTGAGAAATAGGAAACGGAGACGAGGAGGGATGAATTTAATTATAGATGCTGGGGGGGTGCGTTTGAGAGCGCTGCGGACGCGGTCGGTGCGTCCTCGGGTTCGCGTTTCAAGTGCGGCTGATTTGCCAGGCTTGGTTTTTTGTAAGGCTTGGTTTTTTGAATTGTTTGGATTTCAGTGCAGACCTTAGTCGCTCTTGCGTACGGGTTTGCCGCGTGTGGATGGTGTAGAGCAGCGAAGGTGAAGGAGAGAAGGGAGTGAGGAGGGGGAGTGGTGAGAGGAACGGGAAGAGTGGGTGTGGGTGTAGGAGAGAGAGAGACGGAGAGAGAGAGACGGAGAGAGAGAGAAACTGCAAGCGACAGAGCAGAGAACCGCATAACTATGCGCGTATGCACGTATGCGCCGAGTCTGCTGGAAACAGTTGCGCCAGGCGTTGTTCTGTCAAGCAACGGTTTTGAACAGAAACGTGCTTACATTTACACATTGTCTGCTCTGCTCGGCTGTGCTTGTCGCGTCCTCGCCCCGTGTTACATCGGCCCAGGAAGGCTGATCTAGAGGAGCTCTTTTCGGTGATCAGACGTCCCGCCGTGCTCTGCTATCAGCAGTCTACGCCGTGCTACTCTGGCAGCTGCTATTATTGTACCTCGGTTGATTGTCTTTTCTTTGCAACTGCTTCAGACACATAAACCCTGTGGTAATCTCACACTGTTCCTACATATAGCAGTCCCAGTCCCACGCACTGCCAGGCAAAGCAGGGGCCCGCGGCCGCTATATTTAGCTATTTACCCTCTTCCGAATCAGGCGCACCCGCCACAGACTCAGCCCCAGTCGCCGTGCCGCGAGGCTGCTCACTGTTTATTTTGTGCCTAAACTCAGTCATTAAAAAGCCACTCTTCTTCCTGCCCATCCTCGCCCAGTCGTCCACACCTGTACTCCATCGCGTCTTTCTCTTCCTGCTCTCGTTTTATTCTTCCTTTTTTTGCTACTGTCTTTTCTTTACATTTATCTTCTATTCTTGAACCATGTGGTACGCATGCTCCCCGGCGCGGCAGCGCGCATTGCGAATCGCATTGCTCCTGTTGGCCACATATTGATCCAGCTTTGTTCATGCTGACACTCTCTTCCCCCTTATAGCGGAATCTTCGGATATGTCAATTATCTTGTTGAAAAGAACCGTGGTGAGATCATCAACACGATGCTCAATGGTATATTCGATCCTTTTCTCTCTCGATCCATCTCTTTCCTGGATCATCCTTTTCTAATGTTCCGTCACTACAGGTATGCAACGCCTAGAGTATCGAGGCTATGACTCTGCCGGTATCGCTATCGACGGCGATGGCTACAACGAGGTCCGTCTTTTCAAGGAGGTTGGCAAGGTCGCCGCTCTTCGCAAGCTTGTCGAATCTTCCGATATCGACACTTCGAAGACTTTTGTCTCGCACGTAGGTATCGCACACACTCGATGGGCCACCCACGGTCAGCCCTCGCGTCTCAATGCCCACCCTCACAGATCCGATCCGACGAACGAGTTTGTCATTGTTCACAACGGTATCATCACAAACTACCGTGAGCTCAAGGCTCTTTTGGTCTCCAAGGGCTTCGTCTTTGAGACCGAGACTGACACTGAGTGCATTGCCAAGCTCTGCAAATACGTCTACGATCTCAACAAGCACCGCGACTTGGACTTCACCGAGCTTGCCAAACTCATTCTTGTCGAGCTTCAGGGCGCTTATGGTCTTTTGCTCAAATCTATTCACTTCCCCAACGAAGTCATCGGAACTCGCAAAGGTTCCCCTCTCCTCATCGGTGTTAAGACTGAAAAGAAGCTCAAGGTTGACTTTGTCGACGTTGAGTTCCCTGACTTCACTGAAATCACCGTCGATGCTGGTGACTCTTCTGCACCTAGCGCTGGCCTTCTTGGTATCCCCATGGCCGGACAAGATCTCCGTCGCTCTCAGTCGCGTGCTTTCATTTCCGACGACGGTGTCCCAATGCAAGCCGAATTCTTTCTTGCTTCTGATCCTTCAGCCGTTATCGAGCACACCAAGAAGGTACTTTACCTTGAGGACGATGACATTGCTCACATTTATGATGGTGAACTTCATATCCATCGTGTTCGTCGCGAGGAGGGACTCCCCACCATCCGTTCGATCCAGACTCTCGAAATGGAGCTTAATGAAATTATGAAGGGCAGCTTTGATCACTTCATGCAAAAAGAAATTTTCGAGCAGCCAGACTCTGTAGTCAACACCATGCGTGGTCGTATTGACTTTGAGAAGAAAACCGTCACCCTTGGAGGCCTCTCTTCCTACCTTAACACAATCAGAAGATGCAGACGCATCATCATGATTGCTTGCGGTACTTCGTACCATTCTTGCATGGCTACTCGTGCAATCTTTGAAGAACTTACTGAGATTCCCATTGCTGTGGAGCTGGCATCCGACTTTTTGGATCGCAGGTCTCCAGTATTCCGTGACGACACTTGTGTCTTTGTCTCTCAATCTGGCGAGACCGCTGATACAATGCTTGCTCTTCAGTATTGTATAGAGCGTGGTGCTCTCACTGTTGGTATCGTCAACAGTGTAGGATCCAGCATCTCTCGACAGACCGACTGCGGTGTGCATATCAACGCCGGTCCTGAAATTGGTGTTGCCTCTACCAAAGCGTACACCTCGCAGTATGTGGCGCTTACAATGATGGCACTGTCGCTTTCTGATGATCGGATTTCGATGCGCCCGCGTCGTCATGCCATCATCGATGGCCTTTCCAAGATCTCTCAACAGATTGAGGAGGTCCTGGCTCTCAACGATAGAATCAAAGAGATGGCCGAGACTGACCTTATTAACCAGAAGTCGCTGCTTCTGCTTGGTCGTGGCTATCAGCATGCCACTGCTCTTGAGGGTGCTCTCAAGATCAAGGAAATTTCCTACATGCACTCTGAGGGTGTTCTTGCCGGTGAGCTCAAGCACGGTGTCCTTGCTCTGGTAGACGAGGATCTGCCTATCATTGTTCTTGCTACTCACGACTCATTGTTCCCTAAGGTGATGAGCTCGGTTGAGCAGGTAATTGCGCGATCAGGCAATCCGATTTTGATCTGCAACAAGAACGAGGAAGCGCTTGAGAAGCTGAGCAAGACTTACCGCACTCTCGAGGTTCCTGCGACTGTTGATTGCTTACAAGGACTACTCAATGTGATTCCTTTGCAGCTGATGAGCTACTGGCTCGCTGTCAAGAAGGGCTTCGATGTCGATTTCCCGCGTAACTTGGCAAAGGCGGTGACTGTCGAGTAAATACTATTGTTTTAATCTTATGTGCTTTTTTATTGGGCTGGATACTGTAACGGCCATGCTTTGGAAGTGTACAAGGCAGTCGTACAGGACAAAGGGGCTTTAATTTGTATTTGCTTTTTCTGTATTGTTTTATTTTGTTTTATTACTGCAGGTTTGGCTTCATTCGTTTGGTAATTTGGTTTGCGCGAGTTTGAGTGCGACTGCTGCTTCACCGACATTATGGCACACCATTGATTTGTTCTGTCGTGGCTATGGGAGCAAGGTGCTAGGGCTATAAACGTATATATACAAGTGTGTGGGAAGTAGTGGAATGGCTCTGTAATTAGGTTCTAATAAAGTCATGTATAATAAAGAACAAGGGTAGATCAACGCTGCATGGAATCCCAGCCATTCCAGATCCAAGGGGGTGGAGGATCAATGCAGGTTAGGGCATTTCTTAAGTGAGCACCGCAGTGTGCCCAAAGCGGCAATCTTAGCGGTGACCGTGCTCCCGAGAGCGGTGGCCACGCTTTTTTTCGTCAGACGGCAAGCAAACAGGCGCTATATAAACACGCGTTAGAGCCCCCAAAAAACTGGATTTGTTTCCCGGAACACCAGCTCAAAAGCATTAAGTAATCAATCTACACGTGACTCCGCGCCGAGTTAGAGTTTACACATTTTCTTCACTGCGAGAACAAGGCCAGCAAAGAGAATTGTGAAATAAGCAGTGCGAGTAACTGTTTGGCCGAGTGATCATATTATTTCTCCTCCGAGCGACTCGTTGTTTGTTGTTGCTGGCTAAATTGCGTATGTTCCTGTCGACTGTAGGGCTACGGTCCTGAACGCGCTACCACTACAACTCACGATATGTCGAGGTACGTCAACCGGCTCCCCACACTTGGTGCTGCCTCTGCAACTCAGCCACCTTTCTTAGTTTTCTTTTGTGTATTCAGCCAGTGCTAACTTTGTGTTTGTAGACTTGACCGTCTTGTGTCGCTGTTAGACGCAGGATCGACGCAGCTCGTCCGCAACACAGCCGCCGACCAGATCGCTGATGTGCAGAAAGCTCATCCCGACGATCTCTTCAATCTGCTGGGCCGAGTGTTTCCCTACTTGCGATCGCCGAAATGGGACACTCGCGTGGCGGCTACCAGAGCTATAGGTGGAATCGCTGATAATACCGAAAAATGGGATCCAAATGCGATCGAGAGTGATCATGGGAAAGAAGCTGAGGGGAGCAGTATTGATTCGAAAATAGATGTAAAGGCCGAAGATGACAACTATATAGAATCAGAAGACTCGGCAACGGTAGTCAAGATGGAGTCAATAAAGGAGGAAGCTGGTTTGGATGACGATTTTAAAAAGCCATCGCTGGCTAAGCTAAAGACCGCGGGAGAAGAGTTTTCCACGCCATCACCGGAGGATGACCTCCTCTCTTTTGCATCTGTCGATATTGGAGTAGTACTCAAAAAAGGAAAAACACTGCTAGGAAGTGGAGGACATGAGTATGACATCAATTGGGCTGAGCTTGATCCGGTTGAGCGACTCAGTATACAAAAGCGAAACGTCACAGCTAAGTTGGGTCTTGGAGGTGAATATATGGAAGACATTGTGACTGCCTCAGATTTTGCCCTTCAAACACCAAAGACTCCTGGGGGAGTGAATCCGCTGAAGACGCCGTTGGAAGTGCCGGCTCAGTCTCCTCTAGACGACGGTGGTCTTAGTTCTCGAGTACGAGCCATGGCGAAGCGAAAGGCCAGAGCAGAGTCAAAAAATCAAAGCAATAAGTGAGTTTCTTAATCTTTATGGGCTATTTGATTATAAAGTGTTAACGATCCATGTAGATTGCGTAACGTCGATTTGTCGTTTAGTACAGCTTCACGCAAGTTATCCACTAGTGGCACACCTGTTGCTCAGCAGCCTAAACAAGCACAAGATTATTTTTCGATCACACCTCAATCACAATCAGACAAAATTGTTGTCGAACACAAATTCCAGCCAAACCCCTCTGCTGCTATACAGGCCTCTAACCAAGTTTGGCCATTCGAAGGAATTACCGAACTTCTTATGGTAGATTTGTTTGATGAGAGCTGGGAAACTCGGCATGGTGCTGCGGGAGGCTTGCGCGAGATTATTCGCGTGCATGGCGCTGGTGCTGGCAGAATCATGGGGAAAACTCAGGAGCAGAATGATCGGTTAAACCGTGCTTGGCTGGAAGATCTTGCATGTAGAATATGCTGCGTCTTTGCATTGGATAGGTTTGGTGATTATGTTTCTGACCAGGTCGTTGCGCCGATTAGAGAATCAGTGGGACAAACACTTGGAGCGCTGCTTCTTCATTTGCCGCAAGACATCATCCTCAAGACGTACAGTACACTGTACGACCTTGTCATGCAGACTAAATTTGACCTTTCGTTTCCCATCTGGGAGGCATGCCATGGCGGTATGCTTGGACTGCGATACCTGGTTGCTGTCCGAAAAGACATGCTTTTTGAACGCGATGGAAAGACAGGACTGCTTGACGGCGTTGTGGAGTGTGTATTACACGGTCTTGATGAGCATGACGACGATGTGCGAGCAGTTAGTGCGGCAACTCTGGTGCCTATCGCTTCCGAGTTTGTAAGTCTGCGGCCACAATCTGTCGACCAGCTGATCGAGGTAGTCTGGGAATGTCTTGCGCATTTGAAGGACGATCTTAGCGCTTCTACCGGTAGTGTTATGGATTTATTAGCAAAGCTCTGCTCGTTTCCCCAAGTTTTGGAGCAAATGAAGGTCAATGCAAAGAGCGATCCTTTAATGTCCTTCTCTATGTTGGTGCCGAGATTATATCCATTCCTTCGTCATTCAATTACTAGTGTTCGAAGAGCGGTATTGAGAACTCTTTTGACTTTCTTGAATATCGATGATGATCACGCAGAATCGAATGACTGGGTTGATGGCAAAGCTCTGCGACTTATATTTCAAAATTTGCTAGTCGAGCAAAATGAGGTGAGTTTCTTAAGATAGTTTGCGTGCAATATGATGCTAATCGTATTTTCTTAGTCCGTGTTGAATCTTTCTTTGGATGCCTTTATGGCTCTTGCCAAGAGGTTATGTAAACAAGGCGAGACTAAATTTGCCGAAACTTTTAGCTCGCATGTATATCCTCTGCTGACTCTTCTATTAACTCCAATTGGTATTAATCGAAATACGTACGCCATGGATACTTCTCTATTTTTGCGTCCGTCTGGGGCAACTTTCTCAGCTTTGGCGTCACATACGGTGGCTGTTCAGCCAACTAACGGCACACCTGGAGAAGAACCTGCGCAACGGCCAGTCAAACGACGACGTCGTTCTGAAAAGAACCGTGACGTTGAGCCTGTTTCAACTCATAATATAGACAGTCCCGTATTTATTGGTGATGTAGAGCTGGTCGGTTTTGACACATTCATGCGAATGAAGATTGCTGGCGCAAAAGCTATGGGATATGCTATGAGTTTATGGCCTAAGAATCAGATTATGACGTTCAAGGATATATTAAGCCAGCATCTGGGAGCACCAACCAACGTCCCTACGTTCTCGACATCACGGATAGTAGTGGCTATGGTGCTTGAAGAGTATGGCACTCATACCACTAATGACCAGTCTGAGTTTAACACGATATTCTGCAACCAGTTATCAGATATATTGAGTGCTCCAACGCCAAATGATGTGTATCGTGACCTGTCGCCATATCTCAAGGTTGTCCGTACGCAAACGCAGGCATTGCTTAATGTTTTCACCGACACCGGTCGTCTTTCTGCTCATAAGCTACCGCGACTTGCTGTCGTTGTCAAGGGCGATGCGGATGCTGGACCTGATGCCTTTTCTCTGGCGGATGCGGAGAGGACTATCGCTGTTGATATCGAGAAACTGAAGAAGGGCATTCAGGCGTCTTACAGAATTGCTATTATGGAGCCCCTCAAGCATGCTCAAGAAAGTTTACAGACTTCGATTGATGACGCGAAGCAGGCTAGTGAGTTGCGTAATATTCGCATCAATGCTACTATTGCCGCTGCGTATATCTCTCTTCTGTCCAGTTTCCCTAAAAAGTTGAACCCTGTTATTCGAAGTCTTATGGACTCTGTGAAAGAGGAGGAGAATGTAGATATGCAGAATAGAGCCGCGAGAGCGGTATCTGTGTTGGTTGAGCGCTGTTCGAGTGCCGGTAAGACTGGAGCTTCGGACAAGATGATTAAGAATTTGTGTGCGTTCTTGTGTGTTGACACATCAGAAGTTCCTGAATTCCATCATCATGAAAAGCTTGACGCTGTTATTTTATCGTTACACAAGGAGGAAGACCGTCGTGATCCAAAAAGTCTTATATTATACCAGCGTGAGATAAGAAAGGCTAGAACGAAACGTCGCGGTGCTAAGACCACTCTTGAAAATCTTGCTGATATGTTCGGCGCTCAGTTGTTTTCAAAAGTACCAAAGCTACGCGAGTGCATGCTTAGTCCGCTGTTGGCTTTGAAGGACCCGCTACCAGAGAATATTGCCTCTCCGGAGTCAACGCTTGGACAGGAGATTGTCGATGGCTTGTCAATTATACGGGCACTTGTTCCTAAAATTCATTTTGAGTTGTTGGATGTGCTCGTTGATTACTACGATTATATCGGAACAGCTCTTCAGTCCAGGTTTTCCGTT